>JACGWL010000014.1:3049679-3717653 GCA_034509725.1 Sesamum angolense | reverse complement strand
AAAGACAACCATCTCTTAAGTTATTGATTCTTCTGTCCATTATTGATAAATGTATTTCTGAATCAATTCCTTCCTTAAAAGTTGCTTTTATTACTACTTCAATAGTTCCTATGTGGATCCATTTCATAGTAACTGCAATCTCTTCTCTAAGCCTACTTAATTCTTCAAGAATTTATTATTTAGGAATAAGCTGCATTTCTATCACATTACCAGTAAATTCCATGGGAATAGCAAACTCACCTGAACTTACTTTGTAGATTATGTGATGTTTCCTTTGGTTTAGTCCTATCTGGTTGAGGACTTTACCAATTCCTCCAATTCTGAATCCATCATATGGACTGAGGTTGGAATCTTGTCGCATGATTCTTTCCATGGTTTTGTTTGACACCGTCATTCTGGAAAAGAATCCTGACAGGCTTTCAGAGGTTTGAAGCCTATCTTCCTCACTGTAATTATTCTGACTCGGTTGAAGATCCATCCGAATCAGTCTCTATCTCCTCTTCATAGACTTTCGTCTGAAGGAAGATCCTCAAATTGGTATTGGTACCAATTCACCATAGTAGACTGCGTCTAATATATCGTCCGTGGCTTCGAATTTTCTTATCTCACCACGTTTCTGCGGGCAGTCTGGAGCTATATGTCCTCTTGCTCCACATGTCCAGCAGTTGCAATCTTTGAAACTTTCATTAGTCCGGGTATGGGCCCGTCTGAAAGTTCTTCTCGTAGGGGTTCTCCCTGTGGATCTTGTATCTGTCCGTCTAGATCCTTGGGATGAAGCCCTTGTTGGTCCGCTCCTTTGCCCAGATTTGTATGTTCTGGCTTTGGTTTTGGACCACCATGATCGTCACCTGAAAGGAGTTCTTCTGGAATTCCTGGAGTATAGATCACTCCTGTGTTTCCTCCTTTTCCTCGGCTCACCTGATTCTCCTATAATAGTAGGAAAAACGTTATTCTCACAATAGAGAGGGGTTCGTTTAATCGTACCTCTCAGTATTTTCATGTTTTTCTGGATGGATGCTTGATAACACCAATCATTCAACTTGTCTTTGAGGAAAGACATTCTCCTTGCTACTGAATCCATCTGTCCCTCAGGTACTTTGTATGATTGAATCAACATTTCCCTCCATGGACTGCAGATTTTCGCAAAGAACATTGGAGCTGCCACATCCACTGCTATTCCACTCTGAAAGAAATACTTACGAAACCAATAGATATATTCATCTACTGTGCAAATACTTCTTAATTCAAGGCTGAAAAGAGCTTGTGCATATTCTCTAGCTTTCTCTGTTCTACTTCCTTCGAAGTATCCATCTCCGATGAAGTGTATCTTGATAAGCCTTCCTAGCCGATCTGCTATTGCACTCTTGGAATCTCCGGCAAGGATACTGGCTTTAGTATCGGCTGGGGTATTATCCCATCCTATCTTCACAGTACCCTCCAAGCTTAACTCCACTAATTTAATGAAGTTTTCTTTATCGAGTTCTAAGGTAGTTGCCGCGATCTTCATGGCTGCTACCCATTCGTCTATCAGCTTCTCCATGTTTCGGAAGTCGATAACATCCAGGTTTAGTACAGCACCGTTTGGATGTAAGGGCTGAAGCATCGTTCTTGCCCAAGGTGTATTTTCAGGTGTTCTTCTAGGATTTCTCCCTGGATTCTCTCGGAGTCTGGTTCCCACAAACGTTGGTGTTGCGTTGGTGTGGAAATCTGCACTTTCCCTCATTGGGTGATCTTGTGGAGCCTCGTTTGAACATGTGCTCCCCTCCGGCGGTGGTAGTGCTGGAGTTACTTCATTGGTTTGAATATTGACTAAGTCCACAATCCCAAGTTGGGAAAATGATTCAGCCAATTCTTGTAGATCTGATAGATCCGCTCTGGTTACCTCCATTATTTTATGGAGTTTAGGATCTCCTGGATCTATTCATCCCGAGTTTTTGGCTTCGGGATCTCCTTTGTCTTCCCCTTCTGATGTAGAAGAGGTACTGTCCCAAGGGCGTCCCTGATGCGCTCCTGTCTGGATATGGATGTTTCAGGTTTATCCCGTTGGTTCTTTTTTAGATCTGCAACTTCTGTCTTCAGATCTGTAAGATTCTTGTGTAGATCTGGGAGGATCTTAAGAATCTCGTCCATCTTGTGGCACAAGGAATCTATTTTCATAGGTACGTTAGATAACCTATGTCCATAGTCTTGGACCGTCTTCTGGATTTTCCTCAGATCTTGAGAAATCTTCGAGGTATCGGCCTCAATCTCCTTCCAATTAATACCTCTAATCATAATTTTTAGAGAGATATTGGTGTAGGAATTGACCTTTTCTATTCCTCCGGGCCGGAATTGGTCCATTGATCTCAGTGGCCTGCAAACGCCTCACCACCTGTCCTGGTACTTCAAGTTGGACTCGGAGTTCCCTAGGTCCTTCTTGGTAAAAAATCGGGTTCATCTCTATTGGATCCCCGATTTGTGTGTCCTCCTCGGAAGTCCGGGGAGTTGCTTTCATCTTACATGGGCCTTTGTATGGACCATGGTCGCATTTCCAAAGAATTTCCCGAATGACATCCTTTCTTTGTCTTTCCAGAGTCTGGAAATATTCCCTGTTTTCATTGTAACTCGAACTTTTGTTCGGTTCCATATTCTTGAAAAGTCTCCTCCGTTAGTGGAAAAGTATCTAAATATAATATTAACCATATATTTCTTCAATAAACCTAGGCTCTGATACCATTTTGGCCGAGCAGTAGATATAAAACTCATTTTGATACGTTGGCGTTGTATCCTCTTCGATCTCAGATCTAAGAATTCCTTTTCAGGATGAACTTAGTAACTGAACAGATCGTAAGGTTTTCTAGCCTTATATATCTGTTTAGAGTTTCACAAAGTTTATCAAAATGAGAAGAGGGGACCAAAAATGCAAATTTGGCAAAAATTATAGGACCAAATCTGTTGACCCCGAAAAGCAGAGGACCATAAGTGCGACCCCCCCTATCCTGTGGGACTATAAATGCAATTACCCCTATATATATAGTACCATTACAATATACATATATGTTTTGTAAGGGCGGTGGTTTGGTCCAATACAATTGTGCAATTAGGCAACAAGAATTGCAATTACAAAGCCACGTAATTCTCAGTTTATGGCCCATCTCTATACTTATATATATATTTATATAATATTTTTAATGATTACTCATGATTCCATAAGTATTTCAATTTATTAAATTTGTCCCAAAACATCAGTAAATCTCCAATTCAATCCCTTTATGTCTTAGTATAATAATAGTTTGAATCTATAATTGATTACTAATTAATTAAATTATGTAAATATTTATCAATTACCCCCACAATTATGTATTATAATTTTTGGGGCATCACAAAGTGCTTCGACAAGAATGACAAGGGCGAAAGGGCTACGTCTCAGAGGGGTTACAGCCAACGGCAAATAAGGATCATCAGCTCCCCTAGATGATAGGGGGACGTATGGTTGCCTTGATCCGGGGGGGGGGGGGTTGTTCTTGAGTTTGAGCAACCTCAGGTCGAGAGATTATGCTGTTCACCTCTTCCTGCCTCTACTTCTCCTCCTTGGGAGCCGAGGATAATTCTCGACTTCTGCGAGGGGAAGGAGGGGTCGGATTCACGAGGTGATGTGCTACAAATTCGGCCACTGCCTATGCGGTTGCTCGAGTTGCACCATCGATTCTTGGGATGAAACCTCTAGCGGGTGTTCTCCTGGGGAGGGGAGAGGTGGAGATTATTGACGAGGTGGAAGAATCCCCCCGTTAAGAGGGGCTTGTTCATGAGGTAAGGGTACCTCACGAGGTGGTGATTGTCAGTGAGTCTTGTTCCGCTCCATTCATTTGTGTTTCGTGGGTAGTCTCTGCCTAGTGGACCGGGCTCGAAACCTAGTCTGCATACTCAGTGTCGGGGAGATGGTTGGCGCTAATGATGTGGATATGATTTTGACTAGGGGATGGAATGAGAAAATCACCTCGACACAATAATGTTACCAAGTCTAGTTCTATTTTATGTAGTGAGAGAATATTTTTAGTGTATGAGATGTCAAATCAAGGAGTAGTCTACCCCACCCAAAAAAATACTATTTTTGGTATTTATTGTGGAGTGTGAAATTTTATGGTGTTGTAAGGTGTGGGTTCTTGTGGTGTATTTTAGGTGTGAAAGATACAAATGTACCATCAATAATCATTTATATCTTTCCGTGCATTCAAATTATCCTTCGTCTTTCTCTTTATGTCCATCATGGTATTGAATATATTGTCAAATACATTTTTCTCAATGTGCATGGCATCAAGATTATGTTGAATCAAATGCGTTGTTGAGTATGGAAGATCCCAAAAGATGTTTTTCTTCGTCCACTTGTGGTTTCTACCATAGCTCGAAGAGAGTGTCAACGGTTGTTCACATGCATGATTGAAGTCTACAGCCCGATCGAGGATCTACTCTCCTGCCAGCCTCGGGCGTGCAACCTTATATTCCATTGGATTCTTTGTGAATATTTTCTTATTCCTTCGGTAGGGATGGTACTCAGGGGGAAACTGTCTGTGGCACTAAAAGTAGCACTCATTCCTAGTTTATTGCAGACGGAATGTCTGTGTCATTCATACAAACTGGACACCCCATCATACCCGTGGTACCCCATTCAGACCCCATTCAATAAGCGGGTAGGTCGTTCACAGTCCACATTAACGCCGCCCGCACAATGAATGTCCGGTCCATGGTATTATCGTATATTCGAACACTTACATGCCACAATTGCAAAAACTCCTCAATCAACAACTTCAAGTACACATTGATTAGACTCTTAAGATTAAAAGGGACATGGATCACCATCGTAAGAAACATATACTTAGAACTCATGCACATACCCAGGAAAGTTTTTGCGATGTAAGTATAATGGGTCAATATGAATAAGTACGACCATACTGCTCTGTGCAGTGCAAATTCGTCTGTGCAAAGGCCCATCCACACATTACACTACTCTTCTACAAAATCGGGATACATCTGATCAAAATGCTTTCAAACCTCTACATCAAACAAACGACACATGGAGCCCTCTTCCATATGATGTATTGCATGCCACGTCATGTGCTCCGCAGTTGCTCTCGAAGCATACAACCTCTGAAAATGGGGAATAAGCGGCAAATACCTAAGAACGACATACATGGACTTCTTGTAGCAGGGTTCTCGCTCCCTAGTCGACTTGTACCTAGTGTCTGCAAAAAACTTGCAGTATTCCAAATCAACGTCATCATTCCAATACATCATGCAACCATTTTTATATGCATTTGAACGAGTAAACCCAAATCCCTTATCAACCTTTTCGTATTGTAGTAATCTCTTGGCAGGGTGTGAACGTGGGGCAAAATTATTAGCCTATTGTGATACTTGATCATATATTCGCTTAGAAATATAGCCCTCGACCTTGATAGTCACCAAACCAGTAACTAACACCAACTGAGATTGGGTACAAACTGCTCTGCAATAAATGCTAAACAACGTGCACTATATCGTAAAAACTGTTTAACAACCCTGACACATAATCATAGGATCCCCCGCCATACTACGAACTAGGGCCGATTTCAGTAGAGCAGGAGCTCATAACATCATCAGACACACTATCGGGGTAAGAAGAAAAATAACCCAGTCTAATTGCATAACGAACCATCCTTGTGCTTAATCCATCTGTTGTTCATTACCCTTGTGGGAATTACCCTCATCCTGAGCAGCTGGTATTTGCTCCTTCTGTAGTGGAGGGGCAGTCACAACATCAAAGTACTCATGAACCCGCTCATCTCCATGCGAAGTCCAATTATAATATTCTGGAATAAATCTTTACATACATAAGTGTTAACTAACATCGTCGGGTGTTCTGAACTATCTGTTTCCGATACTGGCACCTAATTTTGTCTCCATCCATATGTCCACGCTGACACTTAACTCATTCTATGAAAGTCTTAATCCCATTTTCAAACTCCAGTATAAGACTTGCTCTCCCTGGAGGTTCTTATTATACATCCATTTGCTCAGTTGTAGTAACATGATGATCACTAGATATTCACACGTATATGTATAATTATATTTCGTCCTATAAATTTATAAATATTACCTTACACTAATAAAATACATAATATATAGATAAAAAAACCAGAAAATTATAATTATTTAATTAAAAAAGGGTTAAAGTTGTTACCTGGTCAACCAACACAAGAGATCAACAATTGCCGCTCCAAATTAACCAATTCAACATGATCAAGTATATATGCACGAAAATCAGAAAGATATTGAGAGTGTATGGTTAATAATCAATTCTAGATGAAATAAAATGAAATGAAAACAACATGCAACATACATATATATAAGCTAAGGTGTACCAGCTTTTGGAATGGCATTTGGAGTGAAAAATATAGTCGTTTAAAAAATATAGCCGTCATAAGGGTCTGCATTTGGAACGGCCATTGTAAAACACATGAGAAAATAACCGTCCATATTGGTACGGCCTGTGTAACGTCCTTTGGCTATGGATGTTGTACTGCTCCTTTATTCGATTCTTGAAACGGTGTTCCTTTTTTTTTTTTCCTTCGACCATTACAAAAGCACATAGTTGTCTCAAAAATCATAGGAAAAGTTGTAATGGCCGAAAATTATTAACGATTTTTAAAATAGTAATTTACATTTAAACCTTTGGATCAGGTTTAGATATATATCTTGGAACGGCTAACATAAGAAGAAAAGTTGGACATCCCTAAGTTCAGAAACAATTTCAAAAACCGTTACTACTTGTGATGGCCATTACTTTGTTACGGCTTTACATACACATATATTTAGTAATGGCTTGTGTAACGGTTTTGGCCGTTACAAAACAGTGAAATTGTTATTGGCTCCGAAATGATGTCATCAAAACTTATTCGTTACAAACTTGTTACAAAGGTCGTGCATATTGGAACAACCTTATAGTTGTTCCAAAAAAACCATTACAAATCCCGTGTTAGCCTATTTATGTTGTCTTTACATATTGAAATATTAATTGTTTTTTTGGCTTTTCTGTCTATTCATCTTGAACAATACAATTTATATTTATATATTCTCTATTTTTTTTAGATGAACATGAATATGCTATTACTTTGAAATTTCATCATGAAAGCACCTCCAACAGTAATTAGATTAACGTTCAACCACTTCTACTGTTAAAAATTGATGGTAAAAGTTTCGGCCAGAGGACTTACTTAAAAACTTTTTTTAACAAAATAAGACCAAAACAGAAATTCCGTAAAACGTGAAACTAATAAGAAAGTGTGCCTTCTTTATAGAACCAAAAAAGTAATTTAGCTTAGTATATAAATCACAAGTTTTTTTTTTTTTTTTCTGGTAAATGAAGTGCAACAGATCATACCCTATAATACACGGACACTTCGAAAAATTATCCGATACAGTGTCGGACACGGACACGATTTGGACACGTGTTGGACACGGCATCGAAGTGTCTGAAAATTAAAAAAAAAAAAAAGAAATAAAAAGGGACACGGCGTCGGACACGGCTGTTGCGTGTCTGACACGTTTTGGAGGAGTGTCGAACACATTTTGGACACATTTTTTTTTTTTTTATAATTTTCAAAAAGGGTAAATTGCATAACACCCCCTTTGTTTTGGTGAAATAGCGCGAAATCCCCCTGTGTTAATTTTATAGGCAAAAAAGCCCTTGTGTTATTGAAAATTATGCACACTCTCCCCTTCCGTTAGTTAAGTTTAACGGTGTTAAAATTTTTGTTGAATTGTCCGTTATACCCTTGTTCTGATAGCCCTTGATCTTCAATAGTTTAAAATCAATGGTCCAGATTTAAAATAATTTAAAAATATATTTTTTATTCATATACATACATTTATATATAATTATGTATATAATTATATATTTAATATATTATATATGATATAATATATATATATACAGATGCAGCGGCGCCGCCTCTATAGGCGGCGATGCGTCGCCGAGCATCTCTGGCGACATCGCCGTCGCTCCGCACAAAAGGCCGTCGCCCCTGGAGAAGGGGGCGACCGCCACCCAGATTCAGGGCGGTCGCCCCCAATCTGGGCTATCGCTGCCCAGATTCAGGGCGCGATCGCCCTCAATCTGGGCGACGGTGGTCGCCCACTTCACTGGGCCACCACCGTCGCCCAGATCCAAATCGAGAGGGGCGGTGCGAGGCGGCCGGCGGCAAGGGGGAGGCAGGCGACGAACGCCGGGTGAGTTTTCTTTCTTTTCTTTTTTTTTAAAGTAAAAAAATAAATAATAATTTATTAAAATACTTATAACGATAATTTTAATTCAAATAATTATTTATATTAAATAACATATTTTTTAAAATTAATATAATATTTTTATGTTTAATTAATATATTTATGAATAAATAAAATTTATTTAAATATATTTAAACTAATTTTTCAGGTGTCAAAATAAATATAATTTGTTAAAAATATATTTGGATTAAATAATATTTTAAATTAATTGATAATATATTATTTATCAAAATATATTTACATGTCAAAAGGAGGGCAAAGTGGATATTTGCATACATAGACTAACCTTAAAAAAGGCCAAAAATGAAACCCACTTGCAAAATGGGCGAGTGTCATCCACTCTCCGTTAGTTTCTAACGGGGAGGGGCTTTTTTGCTGTGTTTTAAATAACACAGGGAGTTTTTCGCCTATAAAATTAACACAGGGGGATTTCGCGCTATTTCACCAAAACACAGGGGGGTGTTATGCAATTTACCCTTTCAAAAATTTTGGGCTTTAAAAAAAAAAAAAAAAAAAAAAAGAATTTTAGACTTAATAAAATAGAAATAGAATCAATCCATTCTTCTTAAACTAAAAGTATTAGGATGAAATTCCTAAAACTTCGAGAGATGTTCACGATAATTTAACTAATTTAAATTGTTAGAAATTTTTCACTATGTTCTTTTTAAAATAAACTGATTATGTATATTTTTTAAGGCACATTTGATTAAAAATATAGATGTAAGACATGCTTATTTTATATTTTTTATCTTAATATTTTTCATATTGGGTATTTTAAATTTATGAGAAATTGAGAATATATATAATATATAGGGAAAAAATCCAGGGAACCCCCCTATGATAATAGAAATGTTCACAAAACCCCCTGTGAAATTTAAAGTATCGAATACCCCCCCTGTGTTATAAATAAATAATAAAAAAAAACCCTCCGCCCTGAAAGTGGGCTAAACGCGCGTTGACTGCAACTTAGCTAAGAAAAGTGGCATTTTTTGGACATTTTTGCCCTTATCTCCCTCAATTTAAGGGCTGCTTCTATCCTCTCTTTCATTACAATTATCTCACCTTCTTTGAATGCCCATTTCTTATTTTCTTTTGTTATTTTTGCTGATTCTTAAGCCATGTCTACGCAATCAAGTCGTCTGAAAAAAAATCGAGGAGGCAACGAAGTGCTCGATTTGAAGTTTTCAACTTCACCAATTTGTGGATGCAATTCAAAGGCAGAAATTAGGATAGTGGAATCTTTAAGAAAACCTTCTAAAGGTAAGTTGTATTATTGTTGTAGATTTCAAGTTTGTAATTTTTTTCGTTGGGTACAACCCGAAAGAGCTACATGGGCACCAAGTGGGTTTTCGATGAACTTTGATTATGGAGCATACACTGGACTAGGGGACAGTGCATTTGCAACAGATGAAGATGAACAAGATGGTTATGACATAGATGAAGTGGTGTCGAAAGCGTCAAATTCTAGGAAATCAAACGTAAATGTCCAAGGCAATGAAAAAGTGGTTAGCAATGTTAATTTCTGGATTGGAGTTAGTGCAGCTTTATGTTTGGTAATTTTCATTCTGTTAATCAAGTAAAATTTAAGGGTTGTTCTAATTGTATTCTAATTTTAAGAATCTTCTTTTAATTTTATTTCTAGACTATAACATCATATTAAAATATTGTACAATGCTGTAAAAAATACTGCAGAAGACACTTAAATGTGCAAAAAATAAAACGCCTGATTCTATTGAGCACTTCCAGAATGTAAAGCAAATTTAAAATGTTGTACAATGCCTGATTTCATTGAGCGCTTCCAGAATGTAGACTATAACATCAATTTACAGTATCTGCCAATTTACAATTCCATAATGTAAACTAATTTTCACTGCCAAAAAATATAAATTGTCTTAGCCAAAAGTAGAACCTGAAGATTTACATTCTCTGCCAAAATAAACTGTCCAAGCCAAAAGTAGAACCTGGATCCATTTTAAGTAGCCAAAATGTACAAATAACCACATTGTATTGCAAACATATTAAAATAGATCAGACAAAATTACAACCACATTGTTCATGGCCTCCATGGCCTTTTCTTGGACTTCTCTTTGATTCTTTCAAAAACTTGAGAAATTGATGGTGTTTGTTTCTACTTGTATTTCCTCCAGATCCTCTTGATCTTTCTCCCATCAAAGCATCATTTCTAGGTCCTTGATAATCAATTTCTTGCTGTTAATAAAAGAAAAAGAGAGAGTTTTAAAACCAATTGCAGTAAAATGTAAAAATAAAGAAATCTATATTAACATAACTTACATTAGATGGATGAGTACTTATGGGGTGTTTGGTTGCAGATGATCCAACAGATGTTTGTACATTCTACATTTCAAAAGTTAACATATCATATTTTGTACAAATGCAAAAGCATTAAAAAGAACAAGCAGAAGCATTAAAAAGAACATGCTTGTACAGAAGCACAAGCATTAAAAAAGAACTTACAGAAGATGGAGGAGTGCTTGTGGGGTGTGTTGCTGCAGATGATCCAACACTTGTTTGTTCAACCTGCAATTGGAAAGGTAATATGTGAGGGACTGTATGTTAATTGCTACCAACAAGCACTTACTACACAAACACAAGAATACCAGATGAACAATTAAAATTGCTATCAAAGTTAAAGAAGAAACACTAACTAAACAATTGCAGCCAAAGCCACACCATTATAATTGCTATCAGAGTTAAAGAACTTACAGTAGATGGAGTAGTGCTTGTTGGCAGTGTGGTTGCACTTGTTCTTCTTGTTTTTGCTTCTGAATTTGAAAATAATTTGTTGATATTTGAGTTATAACTAATAGTTACATTGGAAAAATACATTGAGTAATAACTTAACTTGGTTCCTCTTGTTGCTTCAGACTGCAATTCAGGAGGCTTGCTGGAGGAATCTGAGAACCTTCCACAAGTATTTCCTCATGACTAATGCCCTGCAAATGAAGCCTTTTAATCAATAGAATTAAGGAAAAAAAAAAACAGATTAACATATGAACAATTTTAATTAACAAACCTTGTAAAACTTTGACTTTAGATGTGGTTCATTTGTGCAATTTCTCTTGTTGTGCCCTTTCCCCAAGCACTTTGTATAGGTATGTGTTAAACCCTTCCTTGTAGAAGTGGTTTGCATCTCATTTGGGCCTTTCCTCCTAAGCTTCTTAGGCCTACCCCTTTTGGTTTTAATTTTGGGTGGTTTAAGGGGTTCATAACCAGTCTGAACATAGTCTTTTGCCCCCGGAACAGCATGAATCATCTCAGCATATACCCTTAAGTATGTGGATTTTTTATAACAAACATCAACATATTCATCAATTTGAACCCTTTTAGTAGCTATTGCTGCACATGCGTGGCAGCAAAGGTAACCATTCAATTGAAACATCCCACAAGTGCATGTTTTCTGTTTTAAGTCCACTACATACTTGTCTAGAAAGTGATATATTTCAAACTCATCCCTCCCACACCATCTTGTAAAATAATTCCTAGCCATCAATTGTTGCTTCTTGATTTTTTTTAAAATATTAGGGCAAACATCTCCAGCATACTTCTCCATTCCTTCCCTTTTTTGTTGCAATCTTGTCATCAATTTAGTTCTTATCCATTCAAACATTGTGATTATTGGCTTATCTCTTGCATCAAGGATGTAATTATTAAAGCTTTGACAAATATTGTTCACCAATATATCACATTTACTTTGCAAAGGGAAAAAAGCCCTGGCCCAATATTCTAGATTTATTTTTCTTAGCCATTCTGAAGCTGTCTCAACATCAACTTTCTTTTTTGGGTCAAGTTCATTAATTTTCTGCATGTATCTTTCAAAATCACTTTTGTTTGTTGTTGATGCAGCTTTCCAAAAGAATTCTTTGAGTTCTTGGGATTTGAATTTCATTTTAAAGTTCTCATATATATGTCTAAGGCAAAATCTATGTTCAGAATCAGGCACAAGGTCTTTTAAAGCCTCAATCAGTCCTTTTTGCCTATCAGAAATGAAAGACCACATAGAAGTTCCCAACCCTCCAATATCATCTAATAATTCCCCCAAAAACCAAGTCCAGTTTTCCCTATTTTCTACTTGAACCACAGGCATGGCAATGGGAAACATGTTGTCATTCCCATCCCTCCCTACAGCAACTAGCAACTGCCCTCCATAACATGTCTTAAGAAAACAACCATCCAGGCCAATAATTGGCCTACAACCACTTAAGAACCCATTTTTAAGTGCAGACAGACACACATACATTTTATCAAAGATTGGAGGATTTGAGCCTCCAATTTCTTGAGTATCAGTTTACTCCCTGGATTAAATTTTCTCACAGTTTCACAATAATCCCAGAGTTTTTCATATTGCACAGAATCTGACCCTCTAATTTTTTCCGGTGCCTCCCTCTTTGCTCTCTGTACTTTTTGTCTACTCACATCAACCTTGCATTTTCTTAAAATTGTGTTTTTCAGCTGCAAAACTGGAATGTTAGGAGGGTCTCTTGCCATCCTTTTGGCCATATGTGAAGCTTTTGCAAGCTTGTTATCATATGCTCTTGCACAGGTGTGAGCACCCTGAATGCTTTTTATTTGAAAACAATCATTCATTACTGGGGATGCATGAATCCTCCAGTTACACCCTTCAATTTTGCATTTTGCAGTCACCCTCACTTTCTCATTTTTTACATATTCAATGTCAAAACCACCCCTAATGCACCAATCTCTCAAGACCTCCCTGAAAGATTTGGCATCATGAAATTTCATCCCAACCTTCAATTGACATGTTTTATGTTTGTCAATTCTGAAAAAAATTCATGTTTTGGCAATGAATCTTCATTATCAGAACCATGCAAGCTTTCAAGTTCATCATTTTCCTCATCATCAGAAAACCAGTTTTCATTAACTTCAACTTCAGGTTGTTTTTCAGTCTTTTTCACTCTTTCTTCATTACCCTTCTCAACTTGTGCATTAAATCTCTTTTACTTGGATTCTTGAATACGTCTTCATCACTTGACACTTCAAGGTCTTCTAAAACAAGACTTGGAGTTTCACTATCAGTTGAGGCCTTATTAGATTGCAAATAATCCTCATCAGAAGAATCATCAAATTCTGATGAGGACTGATTTTCAGCATAAGAAATTTTTCTTTTTCCTTTATCAAGCCTTACATGTTCAGATTGCAAATTATCAGAATTAACATGTTCAGATTGCAAATGTTCAGACTAAGCATTCTCATTCTCAAAATTTTCAGAATTATAATTTTCAGTATTTACATTTTGACCTCCTACACCTCTGTCCATCTCATTTTCCTGACACTCCCCATCACTACCATGCCCCTGTTCCCCCTGCCCCTCACAATTCATCATTTCCTCAATACTCTCACACACAGAACCTATCCCATCATTATCCTGACCCTGACCCTGCCCCTCACAATTCATCCTTTCCTCAACACCCTCAAACTCACAACCCTGCCTTTCACCATCCCCCCTAGGAGCAGTGAAACTTAAATCATCTTCAAAATCAACACCATCTAACAAATACCTCATTGCTTCCTCATGTTGGGTGGAAACTACATTACCCTCTTGATCTAGTGCTTGAATGGGCTCACAATCCATTTCTTCTACATATATTTCAATAGCAAGTAAGTCCCTCTATATTGATTCTCCAAATCACATATGCAAATATCAGGGCATTCATTGTTAATACGTCTTAGACCTAGTTCTAATGGTATGCCTGGAACTTTATAGTAAAAGTTCATTGTGCTTTTCTTCCCACCACATTGCTCATACATAATTCCTAATTCATACATTCCTAGAAAATCAATATCTATCCCTTCAAAGACTTTTTTTATGCCCCCTACATATTTAGTTTTATTATCATCAATAAATTTACCACCAAACCAGAAGTGAACATCATGTAAGTCATTACTCTGCACATGGAGGAAAACAAAACAAATACAACTATTAAAAAGAGGCAACATAGACCATGTTTTATACATACATCAGAATATTCCCAAAATTTGATACACACATTAATCACAGGGGGTTTGTGAATATTTATATTACTATAGGGGTTTTTGTGAACTAACAGGGAACCCATTTCATATGTATAACAAACATTAATAACTGTCAGTTTTCAAACAGGACCACATTTCATAAATATACAAACAGGGAACACATTGCATAAATATAACAAACAGGGACCACACATACATTATAATATTCAACTAAACAGATTCAATAAAGTAAAATCTAATACTATTAATAGAATATAATATAATACTAATCCACTAACAGAATAGAAAAATTATCAACAAAATTCATCAAAGTAAACATAATTCAAAAACTATCATCAAAATTATAATCATTCTCAACATAATTAACAAATTATCATCATCAGAATTCATAAACTGTCATAAAGTCAAATAGAATACAAAAATCCTAAGATGCTAAACTTACAAAATATAAACAAAACAAACATACCATTGTCTTACACAGTTCACCAAGTCCCAATCTTCAAGGTCTTCTTTTGTCTTTATATAAAATCTTCAATAAAATAACATAACAAAGAAACAGTTCTTTAATCGAGATTTTTTATAAAAAAAAATTCTAAAATACATTAAAGTGTTAGATCTGGAAAACTAACCTTATATATTGTCGAGCCTCTATGATTTTATTTCTGTCCAACCGAAACTAAAAAAGAAAAACCTACTGAGAAACCTCAGAATAAGAAAAAAAAAAAAAAAACCCTAAATCAGTTCTTTAACCGAGAACTTTGTTTAAAAAACTTCAAATATACATTAAAGTAACAGATTTGAAAAACTAAGAAAAACCCTAGATCTAACTTCAATGTTCAGAAAATTAATTAGAAACTAGAATAATCGTAAATCATACCTTCGTTAACAACAAAAGCCAAGACCCCCTATGTTTGAGTCTGGATTTCTCCCCCTCAACAGTAGGAAACCCAACACAACATACTACAACATAAACACCACAAAAAAATTAAAAAAAAAATAACGAAAAATAGAGAACCCACCTTTCTTAACCTTTTTTTGTTGATTATATCGGATTTCCTTCGTGATTTAACGGTCAGATTTAGAGATTTTTTAGCAATGTAATCTAAGGATTTGAAGAAGTAGGGTTTTCTCTCTCGAACACAGTTCGCAGTCGTGGGGGGGGAAGCTTCTGGTCTAAGCTGGTCAACAGCCCTTCATAATATATGGAGGGGCATTTTAGTCATTTCCCCTCTAAAATTATGTTATCTTTGACCGGGGGGCAGTGTGATTTATTTTTCATAACATAGGGGGGGAAATTGATATTTTTTTTTTCACAGGGGGGTTTTTGATCATTTTACATAATACAGGGCCGTGTCGTCTCCTAATTTTTTTACATGTTTCGTGTCACCATGTCCGTATCGTATCGTATCCATGTTCATGCATCATAAATCATACCTAATGAAAATAAAATATATAGGGAATGAAGTTTTGATGTTTTATTCACAACTTCAGCTGCTTTTGTAAATGGCAGCTGAACAATCAAACTGGAAAAAGAAATGCAGAAAATAATAAACTTATGCAAACCATTACATATTAATCATATTGATCATAATTGAGGCACACGCCGTTAAGTACAGATTCATCATAATCTCAAGATTCTTTTTTGAAGACCATAACCATTCCACTCGATCGTCGAAACCTTGTCATTAAAATATTGTTTCATGACCAGAATCTCTCAGTTGCTCTTAATTTGCTGGACGGATGGTGTAGAAAGTTTGTAGAAAAGTGAGGCAAAGAAGAAATGTGGCGGCAAAGAGAGCAACTGCAGTCCAGGGACTGCGAAAGTAAGTGTGAATCAGCTCAGCCATCCAAGTCTTGGCCTTGCTATTGCAGTGCTCTTCAATTCTCATTTTCACATCTGGAAAAACATACCGACTGCCCAATCCGTACGTGTCGATCTCTTTGAACAATTCGACCACTTCCTCGTCGCTCCCCAGTCTGCTAAACAGAATGCCATTTTCTCGCAGCTCTTTAACGTCTTTTGGGTTCTCAATCAGTGATTTCATGAAGTTAACATAAGATGTAAGAGCTAAATCTGATTCTGTTTCCGGAGACATCTCAAAAGCTATAGCATTAGAGAAGAATACCTGGTAGAGTCATTGATGAACAAGGCGGGAAGCTGGAGAAGTCCATAGAAGCAGTAGGAATGGAATCTGGCTTCCAACAAGCAGTTATTAGAACTCGCACTGAAACCAATGCCTTTTGCTTTGAGATACGTAACAGAACGAAAGGGGTGGCTTAGTTGTTTGAATATACTCTCAGTCTCAGGCCTCTTTCTTCTCCATCTTCCCTTCATCAGTTTAAGACTTTCAGCAAGACAACCTGCAGGGTCCGATTCGATATTAGAAGGTTGTCCAAGAAGTACCCTTTGCGTGGCTTCAAGAAGGTGAAGGGGGGGCTCATTTCCATCGGCCCGGATAATTTGTTGCACCACATGATAATTGTACTCAATATTCAAAATTTTACTCAAGTAGTTGCAAACCAATGCTTCTCCATCATCTTCATCATGGAATATCAAGGCATACAAGAGATTGATAACCCACAGCGGAATCTGATTTTCAAGCTTAAGCGTATCCATAATTACAAATCGATATGCTAACCAGCCAATACGTTGTCGAAATACGTGTAACCTCTCAATAATCTTCTCCACTCGGCATTTCATAAAGTATATGATGAAGCAGGTATCAAGAAGGATCATTTCAGCAAACGCTTCGTCGTTCAAGTCATCCATCGACCCTTCCTCATAATGACCCCTGATTTCATCTACTCTCTCAAAAATCTTGTTATAGAAGAAGCCTTTGTCTTTGGGAGCATTGGCTGCGACGAAACTGTCGAGTATTTCGACCTTGAAATCTTCCACCTGAGGGAACTGGGATCGGCCGTGGTGGTAGGGACCAAGCGGAACAGCCACGGGAGTGTAGAGCTGCTCCTTGTTCACTCGCAGTAGTGATGGGACTTTGTGAATTTTCCGCCGGCCCATACTTGTCGTCTCAGCCTCCGATTGAATCGGAATACTGACTTCAACAGGAGAAGCTTCTTCTTCCGTTTCTTCGTTGTCAACAACATCAACAGACATGATGAGATGGGTTGTTATGCTGTCTTCTGAGGTTGATAAGCTGCTGTCTGGTCCCATTGGATTGGATGGACAGAGAAATCAACTTCTGTTTCACTTCAAACTTACAACTGGAATTTTACCATAGAGGGAGAGTTGCTATATGTGGTTGTACCTCAAACGTTTTCAAATGGGGTGTAAACATGGTAAAATATATATCACCCATATGATATCCAAAATGTTCAAATAAGTTAATGGGGTGTAAACATGGTAAAATATATATCACCCATATGATATCCAAAATGTTCAAATAAGTTTTATGATAAAAAAATATCATATAATTTTCTGTAAAATTTGAAAAAGTGCATATTGGCCCCTAACTCGCGCCCCCATTTTCAATCACTTTTTTCTCCAACATTCGACCACCTCTCGACGTGTGATTTCCACCGTTGGAAAGCCTGTTCAACGACGATCATTTTGACACCCCATCCACCCCAATATCTCGTCCGTTGGCGAGTTATCTCTATTTTTTCATTTTATTTTTTTAGGTTTCTTTATATATATACATATAACTATATTTTATATTTTTAAAATATGTGTAATTTGAACACATGGGTAGTTTGATAAATTAGAGGCAAAATATACATATTCCGTCGCAATTTCAGGCGTGTGAAATTTTACAGGGGATAATATGCACCTTTTTAAATTTTACAGAGGATTATATGATATTTTTTTTATCACAGAGACTTATTTAACGGTATCACAAGAGCCAATATAAATTTTACCCAATGTAAACATAATGATCGCTTGAATGAGTTGATTTTCTATTTTAAATCTTGTTGTAACTTTTATATACCCACAAATAACATTTATATATATAAATAGTTAATAAAATAAAATATGATTTGAAATAGCAAATTCAATCCATTGGATGAATTGTGTAGTAAGTTGCAGAAAAACATCACGATGAAGAGAGCAATAATAGCAGTATAGGGACCTGAATAAATTTAACCAATGACTTGAATGTGACTATTTCTTGTGGAGATCAAAACTTTGATCTTTCTTCAAAATTGATTTGTGATTTAATAATGTTAGTTCATATATATTTCACATCACAATTATGATTTAAATATTGAAATCAAACGATTTATGTGAATATTTTGATTTTTACCTTGAATATCGTGGATCTAGCTCATTGAATTTCAGAGGGAATATTAAAAAAAAATTCAATACTTCCTCTTTATGAAAAAAGTTCTGTCGCTGCACTTATTTTTTAAATCCATCTCAATGAAAATATATATAATTGTTATTCTTATAATGGTTATATCTTTGTGTAACAATTAAAAAAAATCGTATAATTAAAAAAGAATTTAAAGTTGAATCTATTGTATAAAATACTCAAAATTATATCATTGACTTAAGGTTAAGTTTGCTTGAAGATTCATTTCAAGAAGGTAAATATTATATATGAGTTTATAAAGTAAATGAACCGTGATTGGTTGTGCAAAGTGCAAATAATTTCATAAGAATGTATGCATTTAACTCTTTCAATGTTGTCCAATTCAAGATTGTCTTAGGCACGTGAATGCACGCGGCTGAAATATTTAATCATTATTTTTCGAAAAAATATAAATACAATAAAATTAAAAGATTAAAGGGGTAAAGTGTATATGATCCTATTTGCTGAGGAGTATTTGTATTTTATCTTTTAATTATATTAAATTTTAAGAGAGCTAGTTGTCTTAGTTGCTTTCAGCTATTTCAAAGCCCAATTTTATATGCAAACTTGTACATTTTATTTTATTTTTTTGTGAAACAAATGCCAAGTTGTACATTATGTGTCCTGTTGACTAAATTTTGATTTAATTAAATGTGTGTTTGTCCCGTTATCTAAATTTTACAGTGGAATCTTTGAATTTGTATAAAGTTCACACTGATGTATTGTAAGTGTTGAAATTCATCTGTACCTATAAAAATTTTGGCATTATTTTGCAATGCATCCCATCACGTCATATGATATTACATCTATATTAACATAGAAAAAAAAAAGGGTCAAATATCATAAAATCCTTTTTATTTTGCAAACGCAGTTAAAACTCCCTTTATATTTTAAAAATTAGCTAAACACTATTTTCTAAAATGTAGTTCACATGTCTTTCTCTGTTGAATAAAATTAATGACATTAATCTTTTCACAAATTACCATTATGTTATTACCTATCACTCGAAAAAAAATTATTATTACCTATTGATACCCCTCAACATTTGTCCTCACAAGGCCCAAAATAAAGAAGTGGCCCCCACCAAACAACCCAATTGATTAGAATTTATTGGCCCATTTGTAAGGAGGTAAAAGCCTATAAAACTATTTTTTATCTTTACACTAATCTGACATACACAAAAAAACAAGCTCATTTCAACAAGACAAGTTAGCATATAGCAAGGGAAAACGTCGTATAAATTGCTATATATTGGGACATGTCATACTAAAAGATCTGTAGCCCGTGACTTGGTTGGAATCGACCCTAATATTAAGATGGGCTAAACTGCATAAAACCACCATGTTTTAAAAAAGTCAGTTAAAAATCCCCTACTGTTCTAGAAATAGGCAAAAAAACCCCTCTCTGTTTTGTTAAATGTAGCCTAATCGCCCATTTTCATTAAATCTAATAACATTAATTTTCATAAATAACCGTAATACCCTTACTTTATATATATTATTTCTTATCTTAGTAGCCATTGGATCTGTATTGATATACCAAAATCGTTAGATCTAATCTATTAATCTTGACTGTTGGATCTGCATTGATTATACCAGAGCCGTCAGATCTAATAAATTAATCTTAACCGTTGTATCTTAAATTTATAAAAAAAAAGGGGTGTTATTCTATTGATTAAAAATATATATTATTAAGAAAATTATTTGAAAGAAAAATAAAATTAATCCCCACCACCCCCACCTAGCTGCCCACCCCCCCCCCCCCCGGCGCAACCCCCCGCCACCCTCACCTCCACTCTCCCCCGGACCCCCACGCCAAAATCTGGGCGATGGCGGATCTGGACAATGCAACGTCGCCCAGAACAAGAAAGAGGGCGATGACAACACATTCGCCTTTCTAAGGGTAACGCTTAGATCGTGGCGTCGTCGCCCTTCTGTGGGTAATTATAATTATTATATTTAAATTTAAAATAAATTTAGATAATTATCATTATTATACTTAAATTAATTTAAATATATATTTTGATTAGTAAAAAATAATTTTAGATTTGATAATTATAATTTTTAAATTTCAGTTTTTAACAATTATAAAAATCATATAAATTTAAATATAATTTAATATTTGAGTTTAAATTATAAAATTTCAAAAAAATTATTTAATTTTTTTCATATTTTTAAGTAATATATTTAAAAAATATTTTATTTTTTAATAGAAGAAAGTACAAAAAAAAAATCACTCACAACAAATAAAAAAATATACATATGAAATATTTAAATACCATGAGGGTATTTTAGTAAAAGTAATATTCAAAAAATAAGGTAAAAAAAACAGTTAAAAAACATCCCTAAACGCACAAGGAGCGCATGTAATGCATATTCCGTTAATTACTAACTGAAAGGGTGATTTTTGATGAGTTTTACAAAACACAAGGGGTTTTTAGTTTTTTTCAATAAAACACAGGGGGGGTCAAAAGCATTTTAGCCTATTAAGATGCATAGCTTGAACCTACATGCATCTTTCCCTCCTGTGAAGCAGAAGAAGAGACATTTTAGTCCTGGAAAGGACAAAGACATCTAGGATGAGGTAAGTGTACTCCTTGCTATGGGGCATATCAAAGACATTCAATTTTCAAAGTAGTTATCAAATATCGTGCTTGTCTTAGAATCAGGTAACAAATGGTGTGTGTGAATTTTAGATATATTAATAAAAAATGCCCTAAAGATTTCTACCATTTTCTTTGCGTAGACCAGCTAGTAGATTTCACATGTGGTCATGAATCGTTGAGTTTAATGGATGCATCATAGGGCTATCACCAAATTATGCTTAACCCTGATGATCATAAGCGAGTAAGCTTCATCACGTCATGGAGCATATACTGTTAAATTATTATGCTCTTTAGGTTTAAAAATCAAAATTACTAATCAACATGTTTCAGCTCTGACCGCCACTTCCACAAGCGCATTAATGCAGTGGTATGGGGACACTTTCCCCACTCGTGGCCATGTCTAAGGCAGGTGCTTCCAGAGCATCAATATTTCTGGTTCAAGATCATGAAATTAATGTAATTAAAATTAATTTTATATTATCTCATCATTTAAATTTTATTTAATGAATTTTTACTAATGTTTTGTTTCATTTACGTATTGTAGATGACCTACTGGTGAGACTGTGACAATGAGTCCACGTTCCAGGTCTTCCACATTTGGATCGGGAAGTACATCTGGAAAACTTTCTCCATCACTCGGTCCAGCCTGATCAAGCCACTATGGTTGGCCAACGACATCTAGCTCCAGCTATAGGCGTACTGGGCCAGCAAGGACTTCCAGCAAGAATCCTCGAAGAATAAGACGAATCGGGCAGCAAACCCGACCGCGTCCTCGACTGTGTACCACAAGGAATCCTCTCTGTCGGCATACATAAGAGGAAGTTGGTAAGTAAATTACAATACTTTCATAGGTTTATCATTTTCTTTGACATATTATGCTAACTCTTTTATTATTCTATGGGAGGCAGAGCTCGATCGGCCACCCAAGCAGATGGAGTTGTTCGAGTGCTGCTATAAGAAAAAGACGAACGACGGCTGGAGCGGGCTGAGGACGGGTGAGGTGGCGATAAGTATAATTTATTTATTTACTTTTTTTAAATAGTTCTTGCTTACAAGTCCTAAAAACTTTTACTCTTTGCAGAAGACGTTCCAGAAGATGATGGAGGAACATCAGCCTCTGCCGACGGCTGATGAGGGCTATACCCCCGCCGAATTAGAGGCATTGGTGGCGATGATCAAGCAGCGGATGTGGCTGGCTGAAGTCAGGGGCAAGAACAAGGGTTGTGTATTCGGCCTTGGTTTTGAGGCCAACTTTTCCAGCTAGACATACATATCACCATTGCCACCCCCACTGACACCTCCGAACCTGGCCATGGAGGACCACATCGGCAGCCTCGAGGAGATGATGGTCGACATGATAGCGATGATGCGGGAGATGAGGGCCAACTCCTCCACTGTGGGACCGTCACAGCCGTCCGCCTCCAGTACCGGCCCAACACAGCCTCCGACCGACCCCCAAGTGCCAAACGATGACGAGATGGAGGGTTTAGATTAGGTTTTAATTATTTTTTTAAACAATTATAAACAAATAATATAGTATATTAAATTAATATTTTTTCTAATTATTCATGTTTCATAATATTTTTATTACATTCTATTCATATTTATTCAATTAATTAAATTTATAAATATAATTAATTAAAAGTGTATTAATTAATTAAATTAATTATTAAAATTTATTAAATATAAAAAATAAATTATTTGTTAAAATTTATTACATTTATTGAATTTTTTTCAAGTAATATATTTTACATTAAATAATATATAAAACTTTTAGTATAAAATACAAAATTAGGAACGGGACAGTTCCTAATTTAATTATTAAAACAATTTCTAGAACATATTCCTAATTATAGTATACTGTCCCTAATACCATTGCTGAAATTGTTTCAAATATGTGTTCCTAAATAAGTATGACCGTTTCTAATACCATTGTTATTATAATTTTAAAAAGTGTTCCTAGATCAGTCCACTAAACACATTACAATACTAGTTTAAAATACGTGTTCCTAAATAAGAATAACTGTTCATATACCTGTTCCAACAATCTGTTCCAAAAACAAAAACAAAAAAAAATTGACCGTTCCTAAATGTGTTACAAAGACTGACAAATATATCATTCCTAAATACATAACCAATGCATAAAAATATAGTTTCAAAATTGAGACATTACTATTACAAAGACTGTTCTAAAATAACACGCAATATATAATAAAACTGTTCCTAATACATCCTAACCATCCCTATTAAAATTTATCATTTTTGGAAATAGTATCAATATTAGAAATGGTCGCCAAAAATGTGTTACAACGACCTTGCCAAATAGGAACGGTCTTCCTTTAACCGTTCCTGAATATTTGTAACGCATCTACAGGGATGGATGACAAACCGTTCCACATCCGTTTCTAAATCCAATTCAAATTAATTCCATCTGTTTTCAACTGTTCCCAATAAAAAATAAAAAAAATCGTTCTTAAATCCACCCCAAATCCTGCTTTTTCTTGTAGTGCTCTACTGTTTGAAATTTTTAAAGCAATATTAGAAAAAAGAGTTAACCAATCATCGACTCCTGATTTTATAACTATATGAAAACGACTCACATTAATTTTATAAAATTTTCAAAACTGTAGTACTTTTATTTTTATTGTCTTCGTTACAATATTTAAATAAATAAGCCCACAAGTTGTCATTTGAAATGAAAAATTTATCGTGTAAGTTACGCTGCGTCTCTGTTATTTATCCTCAATATATTTTAATATTTTTGTACCTTAATCAAACTTTAGAGGGTCACATCTCAAAAAGGAAAATGTAACGCTACTTCCTCATTTTTAAAATGGGATAAATACATTCATTTTTTACTAGATTTAGTGTAATTATATGGATTATTTGTAATTTAAAAATTATACAGTATTTAATATTTTAATGGTTGTTATATTGAACAAATAAATTCATCTGTCAATTAAAATTTATCGAATTTACTTATATTAACAAACAAATTGGATAAACATCCATATTTACCTGCGAATGACTTATTACTACTTTTTTAGCAAGTCAAATAAATCTTTTATGATCAAATTACCCTTCTACATCTTCACTTGTTAATGCATGTGAGAAGATATACTTCCATCGTTATAAGGATAGTTTAGTCAGTAAAAATTTGTTCAATCTGCAATAGGTCGGTAACGATTGAGTGTAAATATTGATTTTCATTCAATTTTTTTTTTTTTTATCAATGTTAACAAATTAAGTGAATATTAACTTACAGAGGGACCTATGTGTTAGACGGATATAATTATAGAGGGTTTATATACGTATAATTACACCAAATTTCGAAAAAAAAAAAAAGAGTGCAATTATCCCTTTTGAAAAAGAAGCTCGTTACTTTTCATGTTAAAGAGGGCCAAGTTGAAAAATAAAATAAAATTTCAGGAGTCACGTTGTATTTTTATTTTTAAATTCGACAGTGTTCTTCCAGCTTGTAAATATTTTTACAAAGGATATGTTGAATTTAAGCCTAAAAAGAATGGACTAAATACATAGAATATTTTCATTTTTCAAATACTTTATTTAATTTTTTATGTAGTTATTCATATATTTTCTCAACCATTAAGTTTGATCTTTTTAAATTTTTTGTAATCAGATTTAAAATCATTCAGTGGTTCTGGTAAAGTTTTATGTTTATTCATAATTTTCATTGCAGGAATTAATGGACACCGTAGTACAGTTTAAATATTTTATCCATTTATAATCGGACGTTTTTTTTTTTTTTTTAATTGCTACACACAAGTATATATATATTTCATTGAGATGGACTTAAAAAAGGGTAAATTGCAATTTACCTATTTCTGTTGGAAAAAATAGGCAAACAACCCCCTTATGAAAAATAAAATAATAATTTATTTTCTTATATTTTTCAAAATATAGCAATTTACCTCCCTATATTTTTAAAATTGAAACAATTTACTTCCTTAGATAGATAGATAAATTGCTTCATTTTTTTTAAAATACAAAAGGATAAATTACTGTTTATTTTTTATAGGAAAATAATTTGTTTATCTCTAATATTACGAGGGTAAATTGCTATTCATCCATTTAAAAAATAAGTACTGCGACGGAACTTTCGACCATAAAGAGGAACTCCTAGTTAAGTATTGAATTTCTTTTTCAAAATTCCCTCTAAAATTCAATGAGCTAAATCCACGATATTCAAGACAAAGATCAAGATATTGATGGAAATAGTCAATTTTAAACATTTAAATCATAATTGTGATACGAAACATATGAATTAACATTAGTAAAGTACAAATCAATTTTGATGGACACCAAGTTTTGAGCCCACCAAAAAAATACTCACATTCAAGTCATTATTCATTAAGTTTATTATATTTAATTTGAAAATAAATTGAAAGTCCGAGAATAGTTAACGTTATTGGGGGTCTCAAGTGAACCTCAAAAGAGATCAAAACATCAAGCGGGACATGAAAAACTTTTTGTCCCGAACCTGGTTCGATCGAACCAATTCAATAACAAAGCAAGTGCATCATACTTGCTCTGTGTTAATCACTTTTTCTATCTGTACACCAATTGTATGTCAAGTATATTGCGCTTGTCATATAATTGATTCAGGTTTGATCGAGTCCGGTCGAAAATTTCCTAGTGGCACATTATGTTTACACCCCCATTTGAAAACATTTAAGCTACCATATATAGCAACTCTCCCTCTATGGTAAAATTCCAGTTGTAAGTTTGAAGTGAAACAGAAGTTGATTTCTCTGTCCATCCAATCCAATGGAACCAGACACCCGCTTATCAACCTCAGAAGACAGCATAACAACCCAAGCATCTCATCATGTTCATGTTGTTGACAACGAATAAACGGAAGAAGAATCTTCTCCTGTTGAAGTCAGTATTCCGATTCAATCGGCGGCTGAGACGACAAGTATGGGCCGGCGGAAAATTCACAAAGTCCCATCACTACTGCGTGTGAACAAGGAGCACCTCTACACTCCCGTGGCTGTTTCGCTTGGTCCCTACCACCACGGCCGATCCCAGTTCCCTCAGGTGGAAGATTTCAAGGTCGAAATGCTCGACAGTTTCGTCGCAGCCAATGCTCCCAAAGACAAAGGCTTCTTCTATAGCAAGATTTTTGAGAGAGTAGATGAAATCAGGGGTCATTATGAGGAAGGGTCGACGGATGAGTTGAACGACGAAGCGTTTGCTGAAATGATCCTTCTTGATACCTGCTTCATCATATACTTTATGAAATGCCGAGTGGAGAAGATAATCGAGAGGTTATACGTATTTCGACAACGTATTGGCTGGTTAGCGTATCGATTTGTACTTATGGATTTGTTTAAACTTGAGAATCAGATTCCGCTGTGGGTTATCAGTCTCTTGTATGCCTTGATCTTCCATGATGAAGATGATGGAGAAGCATTGGTTTGCAACTACTTGAGTAAATTTTTGAAGATTGAGTACAATTACGCGGTGCAACAAATGATCCGGGGCGATGAAAATGAGCCCCCCCTTCACCTTCTTGAAGCCAAGCAAAGGGTACTTTTCGGACATCCTCCTAATATCGAATCGCAGCCTGGTTGTCTTGCTGACATTCTTAAACTCATGAAGGGAAGACAGAGAAGAAAGAGGCCTAATGAGAGTGTATTCAAACAACTAAGCCACCCCTTTCGTTCCGTTACAGATCTCAAAGCAAAAGGCATTCGTTTCAGTGCGAGTTCTAATTGCTTGTTGAACGCCAGATTCCATTCCTACTGCTTCTATGGACTTCTCCAGCTTCCGGTCTTGTTCGTCCACGACTCGACCAGGGTATTCTTCTCTAATGCTATAGCTTTCGAGATGTCTCCAGAAACAAAATCAGACTTAACTCTCACATCTTATGTTAACTTCATGAAATCACTGATTGAGAACCCGAAAGACGTTAAAGAGCTGCGCGAAAATGGAATACTGTTTAGCAGACTGGGGAGCGACGAGGAAGTGGTCCAAGTGTTCAAAGAGATCGACACGTACGGATTGAGCAGTAGGAATGTTTTTCAAGATGTGAAAATGAGAATTGAAGAGCACTGCAATAGCAAGGCCAAGACATGGACGGCCGAGCTGATTCACACTTACTTTCGCACTCCCTGGACTGCCGTTGCTCTCTTTGCTGCCGTATTTCTTCTTTGCCTCACTTTTCTACAAACTTTCTACACCATCCGTCCGGCAAATTAAGAGCAACTGATTGATTGTTTATCATGGTTTATGTTTCTTTCAATTTTTGTGATTTCAATTATACTATTTTTATATTTATTATAATAGATTATAAATTTATGTGTACAAATAAATAAGTTTATAATTACTTTTATAATATAATAATAATTGACAATTACTTACATAAGTGATGACAAAGTTAAAGGAGCTGACTGGACTTCCCACACAGCTGAACAACCCCCAAGAAACGCAGACCTTATCCTCTAAGAGACCTGTAAAACCAAGGTCTCCTCAACTAGCATATTGTTGTAATTTTATAAAAAAATTACATGAAATTCATAAATTAGTTTGAGAAGAAGAGGAGAAAATGTTTATCTTTTTTTTTTTAGCAAAATATTGAATTATAATATTGAATTAGTTTAATTATAATATTTGGATATTGAATTCTATTTTTTATAAAAATCAAATTTGATTTAATATTTTAGTAGCCGTTAGCGGCTGATTTGGGTGTTACAATTGAAATTCAATTGCCATTATATGGGTTGTTAATTGCTGCAATGAGATGAGAAGTATGGTCATGCCTACATAAGCCCATGCATTCCTCATTCTAAACACACAACTTCAAACTTTCTCTCTTTCAAAGTGTTCTCTCTCTCTCTCTCTCGGCCAATCTCATTTTTGAATAAATTTGAGTTGAAGTTTTAGAAACGAGCTTTTGAGTATTTGTTCGAGGTGTTATTTGATATAGTGCTAAAATCAAAAGAATTGAAACCATCTTATTTCAAGAGGAATTACGTTGTACCCGGTGCACTACTAATATGGGACGTATATTTTCTTCAAGGCAAGCAGTGAATTCTGCGATTCGATTAAATTAATATTGGATTGAGAATTATTACGATACAATCCTCGTTGTAAGTTTAGTATTTAATTTTTTTGTCGTTAATAGCGTTTCTAACTATTATATATTATTAATTCCAACGTGGCTTTTATTACTTTTGATTTCTAAATCCGATTGTTATTTCAAAACGATTGTTTCATTTATACGAAACTGAAATTTTTCCAACACATGACTCCTTGAAGATATGTCTAATCCACTTTCAAGAGGGTGTTATCCATGGCAAATGTTGACCCATGTCCCCAGAGGTCACACTTTCTCAATTAGTGGGGACTATGACTATATATATAAACCAGTTCTACCTCCTTGGTAAACGGTAAGACAAATTTTTGAATAAATCTTCATACAAGAGCACTTTATCTAGATTATTCTCTCATTCTGATTGCTATCTTATATTGCTAACTTTTTTTCCCCATAATTGCTTATTGACTACAGTTTAGTTTACAAGTCTCCCATTCTAGACTTGCAAAAGTTTTGTACCAAAGAATTCAAGTTCAAAATATATCCAATGTGCTAATTTTACTTGCATCATAAGCAAATACAATTAAGAAACTTGAAGATACGTCTCGTTGAAAGAGAGGGAAGTAATCTATGGGATAAAGATAGGGTTAAATGCAAATTACCCCCCTGTGTTATACGAAATGTGCAAATTACCCCCCTGTGAAAAAACAAATACCAAATTACCTCCCTGTGTTTTTCATAACAAAGCAAATAAGTCCATCACGCGATTCCGTGCCCTTCACGCGCTAATTTTTTTTTTAATTTTTAATTATAAAATTATATTAACATTCTTATTAATAATTGTTAGATCTGACTGAATCTACGGTTCAGATTTAATTAAAAAGATCAATGGTTCAGATTCTACTAAACTTAATCAACGGTCTAGATTAAAATGTATATATTATTAATATATATATATATTACATAAAATATAATTAAAAAATATATATATATTTTTATTAATTAAAATTATATATTATATATTATATATATATAGAGAGAGAGAGAGAGAGAGAGAAATGGATGGAGAAGGCGGCACCGGCGAAGGGGGAAGGTGGGGGCGCCGGTGACGGGGGAAGGTAGGGGCGCCGACGGGAGGAGGGCTGGGGCAGGCATTGGGTGGGGGGAAAGGTGGGGGCGCCTGCGAGAAGGGGGGGAAAGAGGGGGAGGGTGGGGAAGGTGGGGGCGCCGGCGAGAAGGGGGAAAGGGAGGGCGACGACGGGGAAAGGGGGGGCTGGGGCGGCGACCGTGGGGAGGAAGGTGGGGGGCGCCGGCGAGAAGCGGGGGCAAGAGGGCGGGGTCGCGACGGGGGGGAGTTGGGGCGGGCGACGGGCGGGGAAGATGGGTGGCGCCGGCGACGGGGACGGTGGGGGAGGCGACGGGATGTGGGGGGGGGGGGGAGGGGTGCGACGGGGATGTGGGTGGGGGGGGGGGGTGCGATGGGGAAGAAAGGGAGGGGGTTTGGGTTTTCTTATTTTATTTTATTTTTTAAATAAAAATATATATTATTATAATTTTGTATATAATAATATTAGTATATATTATATTTAAATATAAAATAACAATTTATTCTTAAAAATCAATAAAAATCGCAGCTTAGGCGCGTGTTACACAATTTCAGAGCCGAGGGGGTGAATTGCTTTATTATTAACAACACAGGGGGTAATTTGATATATATTTTTTCACAGGGGGTATCTTGCACATATCATATATCACAAGCGGGTAGCATGTATTTTTCCCGATAAAGATATTATGCACTATGAGGGAAAAATTATAATTTACATCTCACAATTTATACTATTTGTGATTTTGATCTCATTGTTTTACCTCTCATCATATTTTGTCCCATAAATATCAAAAAAATTACAATTTACGTCTCACTTATATTTTCCGTCAAGATACGGAAAAGACGTTTGCCGTGAAGCTTCAATTATTATGGCGAGATTTTGACAATCTCAAAATGGAAGAACAAGAATCAATCCGTGATTTTGTAAATCAAATCCAGAGTTGTAGAGATGCAATTCATGACAAAAGGGTCGTAGAAAAAGTGTTGCGGTGTCTCCCTCCAAAATTTGGTCACGCAGCTGCCGTTATAGAAGAATTGAAAGACTTGTAAAAAAGAACTATGTACGAGCTAACAGGGTCACTTCTCGCACATGAGCAAAGAATCAATCGTTCGGCTAATCCTTCAACCGAACAAGCTTTTCAATCCAAGCAAGCGCCAAAATCCAGCTTCGGCAACAAACGAGAGTTAAGAGGAAGTCAAAGTCAATACAAAGGCAAATGGAGGTAGAATGAAAAAAGGAGCAATTGGAAAAGCAAGCAGTTGCAAAATTTCGGTAACGATTCTGGTTTTCATATTTGTAAGAAAATCAACCATGAGTCTAAAGATTGTTTCTTTAGATATAAAAAATGCAAAATTCCAAATCACTCTCAAAGGGATTGTTGGTTCCAAAATAAGAAGAAAATTAAAGGAAAAGATGAGGCTATATTTATGAACGAGTCAAGAGAAGAAATTATGTTCTATTCTAGTGATAATCGAGCGTCACAAAATGTGTGGTATTTGGATAGCGGATGCAGCAACCACATGACAAAAAATCAAGATGTCTTTTAGAAGATTGATCCAAACATAAGTTCTCAAATTATTCTTGCTGACAACTCACAAAGAATTGCAAAGGGCAAAAGAACCATTGCTATCCACACTAAGGAAGGTAACAGAAAACTCATCACTGATGCTTTTTTTATCTGCCAAATCTCTCGCACAACCTTTTTAGTGTTGGTCAAGTCATTCAAAAAGATTACTCCTTTCAATTTGATGGTGGGAGATGCAAGATCTTTGACAAAATAAGGGATGTTGTTATTGCAGATATTGAGATGAGAAATAAGACATTCCTACTAACCATGTCTCTCGTCAATGACCGAGCAAGTGTTATTTTCCAGCGAGCCTCGGTCGTTTGAAGATGCTTCAAAAAATAAACGTTGCAATGGCGATGAATGAAGAAATATCTACTATAAAAAAGGAACGAAACCTGGGAGCTCGTTGATTTGCCTAAAGGAAAGAAACTATCGGGCTCAAACGGATCTTCAAAATTAAGTTCAATCAAGATGGCTCGATTCAGAAATATAAAGCTCGACTTGTGGCTAAAGGGTATTCTCAGCAACCTGGAATTGACTTCACTAAAACTTATGCTCCAATTGCTAGAATCGAAACAATTCGAACAATTCTTGCCATTGCCGCTCAGTTGGAATTGCAAGTATATCAACTTGATGTAAAGTCGGAATTTCTAAATGGTGAAATTGAAGAAGGGGTCTATGTCGAGCAATCAAAAGGATCCATTGTCAAAGGTAAAGAAGAAAAAGTTTGTCGTTTGTAGGAAGCTCTGTACGGGCTTAAGCAAGCACCCGGAGCATGGAATAGCAAGAATCTGCAAGTATAAATGTGTTTGAAATGCAACAAGGGCCTAATTAAGAACGTTCTGTGACAGATCTCAAAGCAAAGGGCACCGCTTTTAGAATGAGTGGTGATTTCATGTTGGACATCAGCTTCCCTCCTTGCAGTGCTCATCACCCACTGTACCAAGGTATATTGGTATTGTTCTGCAATATGATAGCTAGCCTTTGAAATGCATGTCCCCGGAGACTAATACCAAACACTTACGGTCTACTATCTTACCAAAACTTCATAGTAATCACTGCTTGAGAACCCGAAAGACGTTACAGAACTGCGAGAAAAGGGAATACTATTTAGCACGGCAGGGAGCCACAAGGAAGTGGTCAAAGAGATCGACACATATGGAACGGACATTGTGGGTATTTTTCGAAAAGCACTATGATAGCAAGGCCGAGACATGGATGGCTGAGCTGATTCACATTTACGTTCGTAGTCCCTGGACCGCTATTGCTCTCTTTCCTGCCATACTTCTTCCCTGCCTCACTTTTCTTCAAACTTAAAAGGGTTTTTTTTGCTCTTTTCCCATATCACAGAAGGTTAAAGTGCATTTTACACATCTATCCATTCTAGCACTTGCAAGCTAATTGTAGTTTAGTTTTCAAAAGAATTAACAGCATTGTTCTTCTCCTCCTTGAACTACTGAAGAAACAAGTGTATGAATATTAGAGAATGAAAAATGCAATTAAGCCGGAAATAACACGGGGTAAAGAAGTTTCTTGTGCTTTATCCACGCCTTCAACTGCTTTTTTAGATGCCAAAACATCAAATTGATCAAAAGAATGCAGAAACAATAAACTTCTGCAAGTTAAATACGCATAATGATCATATTGATGATAATTGAGCCAAATACATATTAAATATCATCATCTCAAGATTCTTTCTGATGACCAAAAATCCATACGAATGCTACTAATTTGCTGGATGGATTGTGTAGAAAGTTTGGAGAAAAGTGAGGGAAGAATTATGGCAGCAAAGAGAGCAATAGCAGTCCAGGGACTGAGAAAGTAAGCATGAATCAGCTCAGCCATCCATGTCTTGGCCTTGCTATTGCAAAGCACTTCAATTCTCATTTTCACATCTAGAAAATGATCCCAATTGTCCGCTCCAAACGTGTCGATCTGTTTGAACACTTTGACCACTTCCTCATCGCTCCCCAGGCGGCTAAACAGTATTCCTTTTTCTCGCAGCGCTTTAACATCTCTCGGCGTCTCAATCAGTGATTTCATGAACTTCACATAAGATATTACATCACGATCCGTATCAGTTTCTGGGGACATTTCAAAGGCTATCATATTGGAGAAGAACACCATGGAATTGTTATTGAGGTACCAGAGGGGAAGCTGCAGAAGTCCGTAAAAAGAATATGAACGGAATCTGATGTCCGTCAAGCAATTAGAACTCGGCCTGAAGTAAACACCCTTTGCTTTGAGATCCATCACGGAATGAAATTGGCTGTTTGCCATCTTGATCCTGTTCTGGGATCTCCTCTGCCTCAATTCTTTCCTTCTGGAATCAAGATCCCTGATGCATTCAGATTCAGCAGCCTTCTCTTGTCCGAGAAGTATCATCCGACGACGGGCTTCAAGAAGGTGAAGGGGCTCATCTCCATTGTCCCGCGGAATTTGTGTCAGCCTCTCAGCCCCAAAGGTCAAACTACTCAAGTACTCGCAAAACCAGGCTTCTCCTTTGTCTTTACCATATTTTAGATCAATCAAAAGCCTGATAGTCCACATCGGGATCTGATTTTCAAGCATTAAGAAATCACGGGACATGAATGAAGCTATTGAAAATTTGAAATCCCAAGAGAGTGGTAGTCTTTGTAGTCCGACTGTAAATAATATATGGTGAAGCAGGCATCAAGAAGGATCATTTCAGCCAACGCCTCGTCACTGAACTCACCCGTCGACTCTTCCTCATAATAACTCCTGATTTCATCTATTCGCTCCAAAATCTTGTTGTGAGAAGAAGCCCTTGTTCTTGGCAGCGCTGTCCGACAGGAACCTGTTAAGGATCTCGGCTTGAATTCGTCTACCTGACGGAACTGGGGTCGGCCATGGTGGTAGGGACCAAGTGAAAGAACCACTGGATCATAGACATGCTCGTTGTTCATACGCAGTGGTCGTGGGACCTTATGGATTCTCCGGCGGCGCACCGGAGATTCTGTAGGCGATGGAATAATCTGAATGCTGACTTCAGGTGGAGAAGCTTCTAACTCCCTTCCTTCATCGGCAACAACAACATGAACATGAGATGCTTGTGCTGTTATGCTGTTGTTGCTATCTTCTGAGGTTGATAACCGATGGTTGTCTCCCATTGATCTATATATATTAGATATAATTAGATGGACAGACAAATCAAATGCCGTATCCGGTGTGCATGAACCTAAATCACCTTAAACTAACTACTGGAATTTTACTGATAGAGGGAGAGTAGGTATATATGGTAGCTCATCAAATGTTTTCAGATGGGGTGTAATGCGGCTCGACGACTGACTTATACCAGGTATAATCAACTCTGACTTCGTATAAACATGATGATTTTATTCTCAAAAAACGCAAACATAATGATTTCTTCAATGGATGGATTTTGTAGTTTTGTTTGAAAAGAGTAGAGGCAAATAAGAAACGCGGCGACCAAGACAACAATATCAGTCAAGGAAGTTGACTTGGAGTACCTCAACAACCCCAGTATAACAATATGGTTTTGATTCGATTTAAGGCATTTATTTTTTTTTTAACTTTTTATGATATTATTTTGATTTTTTATTTTTAATTTTTTTTTCCATTAAAGTTCACCATCATCGACGAGAAGGGTAAATTCAATAAAAGAAATGATTGAAATATCGAAAATTAAAAATGCAAGATTAGAATATTACCTAAAAAGTCAAATAACAAAAATGTTAGTACAAATGAGCCATCAGGAACAGTAGATCCAATTTTAATAGGTTATAATGTGAAAAGCACATACATTTTTTCAGTGAAACTAGTGGACTCCAGCACAAAAAAATTTGAATCCGATAATTAAAAAGATACAAAATCAAAATATTACCCTAAAAATTTTAAAAATCAAAACACCAGATAACTAAAATTACGGAACAAAAAATTTAGGGATAGTTACACTCTTCTCCCCAAATAACTATCCCTAAATTTTGGTGTAATTAGTACATTTAGACCTCTTGTGATTTGAAAAATTACATATAATATCCCTAATGTTTGCTTTCTTCTAACAAATAAGTCCCTATGTTAATAAAAATTTATCGAATTTGCCAATATTAACAAAAAATTTAGAAAGAAAAAAATCTTTATTTACCCCAAATGACTTATAACAAGTCATAATTTTTTTTATGACCAATTACTCTCATACGTCTTAACGTATTACTATACGTGATAAGGGTAGTTTAGTTCAAAAAAATTATTTGACCTACAATAAATCAATTTTAAATAAACAAAGGATAAATATCAATTCCATTCAAATTTTTTTGTTAAACCGGTGGTTGTCTCCCATTGATCTATATATATTAGATAATTAGATGGACAGACAAATCAAATGTCGTTTCCGATGTTCTTGAACCTAAATCATCTTAAAACTTACTACTGGAATTTTATGATAGAGGGAGAGTAGGTTTATATGGTAGCCCATCAAATGTTTTCAAACATGGTGTGATGCTGCTCGCGACTCGACTTGTGCCATGTATTATCCATTTTGATATCGTAATAACTTACAATTTTATTTTAGAAAGACGTTTGATTAGAAAATAGAAATAAATCATTCAAACCCCTCGTATACAACTAATTAAGGTGGGATGCTTATTTTAAATAATGATTTCTTCAGTTTATGGATTTTCTAATTTTGTTTGAAAAAAGAGTACTAAGGCAAAGAAGAAACACTGCCACCAAGACAACAATATCAGTCAAGGGAGTTGATTTGGAGTACCTTGAGTCTCTCAGTATTAGAGTTCATTTCTACCGACGAGAGGGGTGAACTTCGATAAAAAAAAAAAAAAAAGTATTAAAAATTAAAAAAATACAAGATCAAAATATTACTTTAGACAGTTAAAGGACAAAAACAGTGGAAAAAATGAGACATTAGGAACAATAGACCCAATTTTAATACATCAAGTGAAAAGAACATGCATTTTTTTGGTGAAAATATTGGACTTCAGCGCAAAAAGATTTGAAAGAATTAAAAAAAATATATAAGACCAAAATGTTATCTTAAAATTTTAAATAATCAAAATGTTAAATAATTTAAATTACGGGACAAAAAATATATTTAACTCTAATAAATAAAATTAAAAATCCAAGTCGTCCATCAATATTGATTTAGGACGACTTTGGTTCTAAGCAATTACGCGTTATTCTTTGTGAACTTCTTTAGACTCCACTATCTGAATATTTTAAAGCAATATAGAAAAAGATTGACCCAAGCAAAGACTCCTGATTTTAGAAAAGAAAAGAACTATAAGATAACGATTCACATTAATTTTATAAGATTTTCAAAAATGTTGTGCGTGTATTTTTATTTTTATTTTTATTTTTTTTGTTTACAATATTTAAATAAATAAGCTCCACAAGAAATCATTTGAAATGAAAATCTATGGTGTAAGTTACACTACCCGTCTGTGCTTTATCCTCAGTATATTTTAGTATTTTGCACGTTAATTAAAATTGAGAGGAAAGTCACTTTGGGTTTGGGGGATGTAATGCAGCTTCTCATTTCAAAAAGGGATAATTATATTTTTTTTTTTATGAGGCTTGATGTAATTATATATGGACGATTGTGATTTGAAAAATTATCTAACATTCTGAGGTTTATTTTTGTCTAACAAATAAGTTCCTCTGCCAGTCAAGTTTCATCGAATTTGTTGATATTGTCAAACAAATCGGATAAAAGTTCATATTTATCTCCGATTAACTTACTACTGATTTTCAGCAAGTCAAATTAATTTTTTATGATTAAATTACCGTTATACATCTTTACTCATTAATGCATGTGAGAAGGTATATCTTCATCGTTATAAGGATAGTTTAGTCAGGAAAAAATTATTAATCTGCAATAAGTCAGTAACAATCGAGAGTAAACATCAATTTTCATTCAATTTCTTTTATCAATATTAACAAATTCAATAAATTTTAACTTACATAGGGGCCTATTCGATAGACGGATTCAAAATTCATGGGATACTAGATATAATTTTTTTAAACCATAGAGGGACGTCTACGTATGTATAATTACACCAAACTTTATGGGAGAATAATGTAACTATCCCTTTTAAAAAAGAAGCCCATTATTTTTATGTTAGAGGACCAAGTTATATATTTTTTAAAAGTTCAGGGAGTCACGTTTTACTTTTATTTTTTATATTCGGCAGTGTTCTTCCTGCTTGTAAATATTTTTACAAAGGATTTGTTGAATTTAAGCCTAAAAAGAATGGACGAAATACATAGAATAATTTCATTTTTCAAATACTTTATTTAATTTTTTATGTACTTATTAATATATTTTCTCCTCCGTTAAGTTTGATCTTTTTAAATTTCTTTTAATGATGTTTAAAATCATTCAATGGTTCTGGTAAAGTTTTATATTTATTCATAATTTTTATTTATAAATTTTTGAACACTCAATAAGAAGGGATCGGATAACCCTCTCCACACGTCTATTTAGTTAAGTAATAGTAAGATTAAATTGGTTAGAGATGTCCAGTGTCGAAGTATAGAGCTATAGGTATTACACGATGGGAACTTTGATGTTGATTGTAGCCGTCGGGCTATCGTATAGAAAGAAAGCAGCACTGCCACGACAAAAAAAATAAGTTGTCTTGTTGGACATAAGGGTTCTCATGGAGTTGTCCAGTAACTCGGTGATGTTTGAGGCGTCGGACAAGGGTGTTTAAGTTATCTGTAGTGTGAATGTATTAGATTATAGCTGTTGTTGTGTGATTTGATACGCCATTCGAATAAATTATACTTTATAGCTTATATTTTGGTAAAAACGGGTGTTGGAATGGATTAAAAGGATCTCGTTAACTTTTTTTATCACATGTTATATTTAATTAATATATAGTTATTAAACAAGATTGCAATAGATATGATTCAGTATGTTTGAGAGACAATGAAAATAGTAAACAATGAATAAAAAAGTTGAAATTAAAAATCAAACGGCATGTAGTGGGTAGACCATAAATAATTTCATCAAGACTCAATAAATTCATGAAGCCAAAAAGGAGATTGTCTCCTGCCAAGAAAATCGAACAAGCAAATGAACAACGAAACCATGTGTACATAACAACTTATTTAGTTATATTTTTATTTAATTTTTGAATTTTCATCGAATATAAAGCTTTTACAATGATTTTTAAAAGTTCAAATTCATTAAACTTAATGAATAATATCTTTTCATTTATAAAGTATTTATTAAATTTCAAATAATATTTATTAATTTATGAAATACTTTATATTTTATTAATTAAGCTTTCTTAATGATATAAATATTTTGTCAAGGTAATAAGTATCACATGCAACGCACGTGGTTCCTACTAGTATATATAAATGCATCTAACTTCTGAATGCATATCGTAAAAAATAAGATCAGCAGAAGCGTACCATCCAAAATGGCTCAAATATCTTCGGTGCATCGTAAAGAATTGCAAGACCTAGCCTCTCAGGGTAATGCTCTTGCAGGATGAGCTGTTTCCCGCGTTACCTTGATTGATATATTCGACATACTAAAGCCATGGAAATCAATCAACCAGACCATCTGCTCTTGGTCCTCAGGAAGATTCAAAATTGCATTCTCCATGCAGTAAACCAAATACTTAATTTGCCCTTTTATTGACTTCGAGTTCTGCATGCATATGCATATTAAGAAGAGTCAGGTACAAAGGGACTGGTCTTCTCCTAAAAGGAAATTTTCTGTAAGTATATAACAATCCACCTCAAACAAGATCTCATCTGACATAGAATTATGTGGTGATTGGTGACAGTTATGAGGATCTCATGATACAATAAGAAATAAAATAACGTTCAGGGTTTGTCTCATTGCATTATATAATTCAACACCTGGGCAAGAAAATGAGGAACGAGATGCTTAACCAAACAGCAGGAATTAAGGAGTTTCAGATTTAACCTGGCACCTAGGTCTCATAACGAGAACTGGCCTCCCATACTTATCTTTGTAATTCGATCTATAAATCTTTCCTGTTTCTGCTTCCATGGAAACATCATCCTACAATACAATCGAAGATATATCCAAAAGTAAACAAGACGGATTATGATTTCACTACCAGTGCTAAACGGAGAAGTCAGTGAAACAACACATGGATCAGCATTGCGGGGACACTACCAACTTTAGGAAAGTGAAGTGAGAAATGAAGAGAAGTATCCGATCAAAGTCTAAGAGGTAAATGTCACGTGTTTGAGCTGAAATCAGAACTATAAAAGGTATTTTCTATTCAGAAACATTAAGCGGAATTACCCAACGTATCCCTTCTGGCTTGTACTCGAGTCTCCATTTAAGAGATGCTTTAAGCATTTTAACGGCCTTCTTGACATTCCAGTTTCGTGCTCTCAAGTATCTTGCGATTGATGCATCAGAACAGTAAAGGGCCAATGTACCAGACAGTGGCCCAATTAACCGTCTTACCTCATTAATCTGCAATATCCAGGTTAATTCATGTGATAGCGTAATCATGCATCAGAAAATGTCTATATATACGTGACTGAATGGTTTGCTTTTGTGTTGTGTGTGCACACACGTCTATACACACACAGGTACATGCGTCTGCAAATGGTTTGCTAGAGAGTCAAGACCTTTCCCTGCTGTAGTTCCGGAGATGAAGAATTTTCACAGCCATCCGGAGCGGGTTTCTTTAATCCAGTATTCATAATTTAATCTTTTCCTTGAAGTGATCAACTTGAGCAATGTTGACTCTGTTATCAACCACGAAATATTTAACACAATTTAACAGAAATAAAGAAACAAAATACCAAAACAATACTCATTTCAACATGAAACAAATGAGTAAATCAACAGTGACAAGAAATATCACTTCCTCCAAGTTTGAGATCTTTGAACTCACAGACAGATATAACACCACAAGCTTTAGCACAGAAAACGCCTCAGTTAATTGTAAGAATATGTAAAGAACACCTATCTCCTGTGGCTGTACAATTAATCGAATGATGCAACATAACAGAACTTGTAAGTAGCTACACCACACAATCCATTGAACGCCTGCACCAGTGGTAGGCACCAAATAGGCTCCTACAGAAATTGTTTCCGGGTAGTTATATCAGAAAATAGAAATAGTATTAGCAATAAATGAGATGATCAACTGAGCAACTGTACTAGCACAGCAGTAGAACGTCCAAATACTCAACACGCATTTATACCAGTTAACTCTAATAATCCAACTCTTTCTTCTGATTCCAGGTACTCAAAGAGGACCCGTTCTATACTATGCTCGTTATTGTTTTAAATATAGCATCACACACCCACAAAAAATTAGAAGTTGTATCACTGTCAAGATAATATAACGACGCCTCGCGGTTCTTTCCTGATCCAATTTTCCGTCAGCAATAATTTTTTATCTAGTGCTAAATGGATATGAAATAAAGGAAACAAAAGACAAAGGCTTCTTGATAGTCGTAGTGGAAATATTATTCGATTAGGTTCGGCCAATTTATTAAATGTTCTTTGAATACTTCTCAGTACCTAACAAATCACTTCAACTGTGCACTAAATACCTGGCAATTCAGGACCCAGGTGATTATACACATTGCAGAACCAAATTTACTCCTACTTTAGCAATGACATGAATCTGAAGTTATGCATATCAACATACCAAATTTAAGTTGAAAAAAGATACTGCAATGCATGAAAAGCACCTATCCTCCAGCCTTAATCAATACATAAATGGCTAAGTCGTCAGAAATTTAAAGTAAAATAAAAAAACATCATAGAAGATGAACATTTAGGCGATTAAACACAAATCAGATCAAATGGGCTCCAATAACAAAGAATCCTAGTCGTGCAACACCAAAGTAGACTCGGCACTGATAACTTGTATCAACTACAAAAATTCAACAAAAGGAAACCTAATACAAAGAACCCATTACCAAAAAAACTTAAACAAGCAGCATAATGAAAGATTTGAAGTGGATAACCCCACCCACCCCCACCCCCCAACCCCAAAAACAAAGAAGAGAAGAAACAAAAAGAAGCAGCAGTACCTGATTATGGAGTTTGGGTTGGTTGACAGAATGAATTTGAAGGCTTAGAGGGATCTTAATATCTATGCAGAAATTGGAAAAAGGAAGAGAGATTGAGGTCAACCATCAAAAGGGGGCATGCTTGGGTAAAGAAATAGTGAGAGGGGTCAGCCATTGTTTTTGACGATTATATATAAACTATAGAAAAATGTGATGTACAGTGTTGGAAGTGTGTGAGATGGCGCACACCATGTGCGAAACTCTGCAAATTATGAGTAGAATACAATGCTTGATGTGCGGACAACATCAGTTGTTGTGGAAGTACAAGGAAATATTATTGCAAAGATAGCGAGTACTCAAAACAACAAATCATAGAGAAGTCTGCTGTGCTGTGCTCAACAGTGGCACTGACAAGATAATATATGAGTGCGCACCTGTCGATGTTTTGGACCTATGGTTGAAGATTTGGGAAGTGGATGCTATTAATGTCATAACGGAAGTTTGGATAATTTGAAGGGGGATAAAACATTTTGGGATTGGAGAAATTTCCAAATATTGTACTCTTTATACTAAGTTAAAAATTTATATAATGCGATCTAAAGATATGTTTTGATCGTAGTAAATTTTATTATATATCGAGTGTACTTGATTTTGAAGGATAAATATAAGTTTATGTTAAGGTTTTAAACCTCTGTTCCTTGAATTTTCTGCACTTTCATCTCAAAATGTCCAAACTAGACGAAGACACACATTTCAGTTAGATTGGATCGCACCCAACCCCATCCGACTTGATGACATGGAACCACAATCATCAATAACCCAATAGCTAGAGGGTTCAAATCGCGCCGCGTGGATTCAATGACTGTAGAGGCAAAATAATATTCTCTCAACTACAAATAATATATTTTTGCCTCTACAGTCAATTAAGTTGAATATCAAACCGTTTTCGCTGGGAAACGCTCATTAATCTTTTTCAAATTCTAAGCATCTTTGGATCAAACTACCTTCAAGATCTCCTCGCCCTCCGACCCAAACCATATACGCTTTATAAACAACATATACTAATATCACTGCTAAATTCTTGAAAATCATATTCTAGCAAAAGAATAATTTTCATTGTACTAATAATAACTAAATATCGGCGTTGCTAAATATTTTATTATTAGTATTGTTTTTTCTTATAATGTAAATGTTGTATCGATCTTAGGCAACACGTAGAGAGGTTGAATAGACTTTTCATTATTCTACAATATGATATCAGTTGCAATAATATCATTCAAGTCCTTCAACAAAAGAGGGGAATATATATATATATATATATATATATATATATATAAACTAGTATCGTCGCACGTGATTCACGTGAGTATATAAAAAAAATTCTTGACGTCAGTTGATAAGAAAAAAGAAATTTGTGAAAAGAATAAATTATAATTATAATTTATAATAAATATGGAGAAGTAGGTTTTGAGATAATTATGGAGTAGTGGGTAGTTAAGAAAAAAAATAATTATAAAACTATCAAAAATATTGAAATTACTAATTTGATCAATTTTTTCTAAAGAAAAAAATAAAATAAAGAAAATATTTAAATATTTAAAAATTAGTACGACAAATTTTTTTTGTTTATAATATATATATATATATATATATATATATATATTATATATATATATATATATATTAAGTAGAATAAAACAAAGTTAAAAAATACAAACACAAAGAACACACAGAAAACAATATTTTTTCGTAATTTATAAAAAAAAAAAAAAACGGAGGGTGAAAAGGAAAAGAGGAGAAAAAAATGATATATATATACATACATACACTATTATAAAAGAAAACCATTTGAGCGTACCAACTTTAGATTGCCCTTTTTACCTTCAAATTAATTTTTTTTCTTCAAAATAAATTTGGTCAAAATAGTAATTTTTAAATTTTTAAATAATCTCACAATTTTATAAAAAGAAATTTCTCTCACCCACTACTCCATATTTCTCTCTAAACTTCTTCATGTTTGTTTGTTTGTTTTTCTTTTTCTTTTTTTTTACAACTTTCAATTATAAAATATTATTTCTCTATCTTCTCACTCTACGTTTCTTTATTCTCATGAATTTTTTTTTCTCATCATGATTTTTTCTCCATCTCATATCACAATTTTTTTTTTATACGTTCGTGAGAAGTGCGTACAACGAAAACTAGTATATATATATATATATATATATATATATATTAAATTGTTTGGTATAGTTAATATTAAAGTAAATTTCAAATATTTTTTTGTTTGGTATAATAAAATTAAATTAAAAAAATTATTTTTTGTAATTTTATCAATTAATTCTTTTATTTGCATTTTTTTATCGAGAAATAAACAAGTTAATACTAAATTAGTTTTAAGTTATTAGAAAGATAAAATATTAACACTTAAAACAAATTAATTGCAAAAATACAAATCAGAATAAGAACACGAAAGATATTTTTTTTAAATGTCAGTATCTCAAAGAAAATGGGTCTTTTTTTTATAGGTAAAATTGTGTATATAGGTAATATAGGAAATAAAAATAAGTATTAATTACACTTATATTCCTCTAAAATTTTAATATTGTACTTTTCCTCCAAAAAAATTAAAATTATGCTTACATCGTTTCAAAAATTTATTGTTTACACCTGGCCTACTTACGTAAATTGTAATTTTTTTGACACTTACGGGACTAAATGTGGTGATGGGTAAAACAATGATCAAAATCACAAACGACATAAGTTGTGAGACGTAAATTGCAATTTTTTCAAAAATAGACATTTAACTATGGCTAATTGTCATTGTTAATAATAAATACGTACTCATAGCAAATAGTCATTGACCAAGGCATGCAATGGCTGCTGGCCGTGGTTTTGTAAGGGTGACTAAAATATTTTTCCATGACAAATGCTTTATACCATGACATTTAACTATGACAAATAATTTTTTCATAGTGAAAAAGCTAGTTTTTTGCATCAGTTTATATAATTGTGGTTAATGATAGTTATTTAATTATCACGATTTTCAGCCACAACTATTAATATTGTAGTCAATAGTAATTTTTTTCTAGTGTGTATTATAGAATTATTAAATTAAATTATGTCAATGTAATGTTCCTTGTTTTACTTAGGAAAAATTATTACCCACTCTCCTGAGATAATTTGATATAATTACAAGTACCTCCTTATTGTTTGAAATATTACAAATACCCTTAAAATTTTAATGCCTGTGTAACAACAAACCCATTTCATTACGTTTTCATCCAATTTTTGTGGTGAACCGTGTAAAATGCATTTTTGAATTATGAATTATAATTTTATATATTTTTTAGAATTTAATAAAATAATTTTATGAATTAATACTTTTAATGGATTATTTATTTTATACACCCTCAATTTTTTTATAATTTTTCAAATATTTTCCTTTTCAAAAGAAAAAATTAGTAAGAATAATAGTAATTTTTACTTCAATGTTCAAGAACTACATAATTATTTTTTATTTAAAGAAATTATTTATAATATTTATATAATAAAAAAATATTTATAATTATACCATATCTCAGTTATAATTTACTCTTTTCCCTAGGTTAAGTAAACCAGACAAGGCTATCACCAGCTTCCAGAATTTAGCAAAGTAGTTGATTATTTATACAGATTTTGACATCAGACCACTACATTAACAGGATACTCCTCGTCCCCCACGACTAAGTAAAATTTACCCTCTTCAATCAGCATCACACCATCTTCATCAGCATAGCTAAGATCCCAACAGGGATTGACAACAAATGCGATTTCCTTAGTTTCTCCGGGACTCAAACTCACACTTCGAAATCCAACCAACTGTTTCATAGCCTTCCCTCTTCCAGCATTCTCAATTCTGACAAACAACAACACCGGATGCTTACCCGGCATTTCTCCAGTATTGTTAACTCTCACCTGTGCTGAAAACATCATTCTGTTGCAAGATCGTGTTCCCAGTTCTGCGACTGGCACGAAAGGAACAGAACCGGATTGCTTGCCTGTGTTTACATGTAATGAATTGTTCAGAAAGAGGTTGGTTTGGCTAACTGAGACGAACTTGTAAGAATAGTTGTTGTAGCTGAGGCCGTGGCCAAATTCGTACACTTTCGGGCCGTTGTAGAATCTGTATGTTCGGCCTGGATATCCGGTGGATGGATCAGCTCGCATCCGCATATCCGTCATTGGTAATTTGATGAAGTCCTTTGGATACCAAGTAACTGGTAGTCTCCCCCTGTGGATTGACAAGAAGTAGTTCAATTAGTTTTGATCAAGGTTTCTTTGTTATGTTGTCCTAGTCAAAATCCTGAGCTGTGTTTGGATGAAATGATTTGGATTTCAGAGGAAGACTTGAAGTAAGAATTTCAAATAACTCTGTATTAAATAGATATGTAATCCATCACAAAATACCACAAAATATAGTTCAAAATGAAAGCTCGAGCATTTGAAGTCCTTTGCAGCATGAACTTATCCAAACAAGTTTGACGGATTTGTTATATGAATTTAAAATTCTTAAATTCAAATTCATCAATCCAAACACAATATTAGATAAGCCAAACACCCCGTCAGTCCAAGCTTGAATCATAACAATACTGCATGTTTGAAACGATAACGAAAGCATGAAATCACCTGGATTGTGATCACCAAACAAAGTTTGTGCCACCGCAACTCCTCCAGCTTCCCCTGGATAACCAGCCCACAAAATGCTCCCAATTTTTGGGTTCTCTTTCGCGAAAGAAACGTCAACAGGCCCACCACACAGTAGCACCAACACAACAGGTCTTTTCGCTGCTTTGGCAACACTTAAAACGAGACTTTCTTGTTTTCCAGGGAGCCCCAACTCCACTCTGTCATGTTTCTCCCGCTCCAAAGTTTGATCCAATCCCATGACTAATACAACATAGTCCGCCTGTTTTGCTGTCTCCACCGCGTCATCAATGAAAGCCGAAGTACAGTTCACAAAGTCACAGCCCTGGTGGTACTTTGTGCTGCTGACATAGTATTCTTCAAGTGCTTCAAGAATCGTTATTTTCTTGCAAGGCAGGCCTTCATAGTTTCCGAGAAAAACTCCTGAATCATTGGCGTTGGGGCCAATTACAGCTAGCGACTTGGTTTCCGCCCTCGAAAATGGGAGGAGGCCGAGGTCGTTTTTGAGGAGGACGATGCCGGATTTTGCAGCTTCAAGCGCTAGATCGAGGTGGTTTTGGCTGCAGACCTGGCTTGGATCAATGTCTCCATATTGCAGGTTTCTTGGATCTCCGTTGAAAAGCCCTAGTCTCATTCTTACAGAGAAGAGGTTCTCCAGGGCTCTGTCTATATCCAACTCTGACACTTTCTTCATTGCAACAGCTGATTTGGTGTATTTCTTCAAGTAGCTACCACAATTCACATCCATGCCTGTACAAGGTTTTTGTTTTCGAACAAAAATTTTGAGGAATCGTTTGCGTAAGTAATGCTTACAATGAAAATTTACATAAACATGTTGTTATATGTAAAATTTACCATATTATGTGTGTATTTAAAGAAATATGATTCAATGCAGCACGAACATGTGAAATGTAATATTGAACTGTATATTGTAACTGTATATATTAAGGGATAATAGAACTTTTATTTCTGACAATAATAAGTTTCACAGGTTTAGTTATGTAAGAATTATTTACGAATCATCATTTTAAAGAAGGGTTGTATTAAATATAATTTATCGGGCAAATTGCAATCTACTTACCTGTGTTATGAAAAATAGGCAAATAGCCCCTTCATAAAAAATAAAATAACAATTCACCCTTCAAAATATAGCAATTTACCTCCCTATATTTTTAAAACACAAGTGGGTAAATTGCTATTTATTTTTCATAGGGGGTAATTTGTCCATTTTCAATAGTCACATGGGGTAATTTGCCCATTTTCAATATCACATAGGATAAATTGTTATTCACCTATATTTTACCCTTTATGAAATTCGAAAAGTCCACAAAACCCCCTATAAAAAAATACAAAAGCTCCCTGATATTTGAAAAATAATGCACATTGCCTTCCCGTCAGTCCAGGAGGGTTTATTTGTATTGATTTTCAAATGTTATAAGGGTTTTTTGTATCTTTTTCTTCACAAGGGATTTTTTGAATTTTTTTAGTTTCACGAGAAACTAAATTAAAAACTTTTAGTAATTAACTAATGCCGTTTATCCTTGTATAGGACCCAACTCGAACCCAATTGATGCTAAAATTTGATCTTGTCATTACTCTCAACTCAAAATTCCTATGATAGGTAAAGTTACCAGACAGTGAAACACCCTATACAATGTTGGAACACAACTGTATGAAGCACTGTTTCCATGTCCTAACGAGGGCTTCTGGATTCCCCAAGTCCGTATCTGGATTTGCATCCAGACCTTATTCTCAATTGAATTTGACATAGTCCAACTACGTACCCCCAAATATATATTGCTTAAAGAAAACACATTGCTGTCCATTCTTAACTTCCAAAGGTGTGGTCCGAACTGGGGTTGTTGATTTCCTCGTCTAACAAAATTTACCAGGTTTGGGACTTGGTCCCGAACTAACATGCTTATCCATTACAACAAGTAATTTCTTAAGGAATGGGGAATTCGTCTTAAAATAGCATGTGGGCTGTTCACATTTTTGTGATTGGAATATATCTGCCAAAATTTGGCAATAAGCGTGGGGATTTGTTCAAAAGAATTATTCGAATTAAAAGTCATCACACTCAATCAATTATATTGTAAAATGTTATTATATATTTTATAAATCAATTACTTTCTTTTTTTATTTACGCTGTGCGTCAATTATATTATGAGTATATTATTATACTTGTAAATAATAATTTTAATTTAATTAATTTTTGTTAAACTAAAATGTTTGAGAATTTGGTCAGCATGCCATGAATGATGTTAAAGAAAATCACCAAAGTGTATGCGCGCGAGATCCTGAGATGTATGATGTCCAGAGAGTAAAAGCTGAAAACATTCTTAACAGTATGTATAGAGCACTCATTTCTAGAGAAGCATGCTTTGTATAAGGACAACCAAGTGCGATACCAATCATTGCTCATCTGTGTATACCTAGATTCATGGTGCCTGGAAGAATTTTAATTTTAATCTAATTTGACGACTAAATCTGATTCAATTAGATATAAGATTGCTGTATAATTTAAAAAAATGATTAATTATATATTAAATATGTCATACTTGTTTTATGATTGATTTAAGGGAAAAGAGAGAACCAGCTTTAAGGACATCTGCAACTGCCTCTTCAGGCTCTTTGGCATACCCTTGCTGGTCATGAATTATTGCAACAGCGTCGCAGTCAGAAGCAATGTACCTTTGTGAATCGAAAGGAAAGTATTTTATACAATCACAGTCGATAGATTAATAATTAACTGCAATACACTTATTATATGATGTTTGATAAATCAATATTTGTAATTCCAATGTTTAGTGCAGTCAGTGAATCACTGCCAGCCGAGAATCTTACCCTTGAAAACCCCATTGTTGGCGGGCAGTTTTTGTCAGTAAGTCGTAATCAGCGCAGCTTGGGACTCCATTGACACGATTATAAGCACACATGATGCTGCTGGCCTGGCCTTGTTCCACGCATGCCCTGAATGGCGGCTGGTACGTATCCGCTAAATCTTGCTTGCTTACCTGATTTTATACACAAAAATTCATACTAAATCTTATTTCTTGGAATCTTATTGCAACATCCGATTCCATTTAATACATTTGATGAAACGTGACACTTACAATTGCATCGAAAACGTAACGAGTAACGCCATTCCAGTTGTCCAAATCATGGGCAGTGTAGTGTTTGCAGCACGCCGAGGCTTTGAGGTGGCCGTCCCTGAGCTGCCCGCCGCCGAAGCTGTCCCCCTGAAGTCCCCTGACATAGGCCACCCCGTATTCTCCGGCGACCAAAGGGTCTTCTCCAGGTGTCTCTTGCCCTCTCCCCCACCTCGGGTCCCTAAATATATTTATGTTCGGTGCCCAGAATGTCATCCCCTTTCCCTGCCCGACATTAAATACTGCCCGAGCCTCATCTCCAATTGCCTACACCAATTGCAAACAACGTAAATATATATATATATATATATATATATATATATATATATACTTATATAGAAGTCTCACTGTTCGATCTGTAATAAACTGATTGATGTTTCATTTTACACACCTGAGCAATGCGATACCAGAGTTGGGAATCAAAGGAAGCGGCGGCGAGAATGACTTGAGGGAACATGGTGGCGGCCGTGACGGTGCCATTGAAACTAACACCTTTCCCGTGGCGAGAAACGCCATGCAACGCCTCCGACCACCACTCGTAGGCGGAGATATTGAGGCGGGGGACGGCGGCCGCCGTGTTGACTAATTGCTGCACCTTTTCGTCCAGCGTCAGGCGGGAGACGAGGTCCTTCGCTCTACTGCCGATGGGCAGCTGAGTGTTGCAGAACGGAAGTGATTTGGTCGACGGGTTCGAGGGGTCGCATGAGAACGGAGGGCTGTGATCGGATTCTGCTGAAAGGAAGAAAATGGCTGAGAGCAATATTACGACGGTGTTGAGAGAAAAATGGCGACTCATTTTTCCTTCTTTGTTGGGGAAAGAAACTGAAAGTGTTTTATGCATTGAAGAAAGCGGGTTTCGATGAAAAGCACGCTTCATCGTGGGTGGATTTATTTCTTCTTTAAGAAATCTGAAAGTGGAGTGTGTATTCATTACAGATAACTGTGATAATTTGGAATCTTGTGTGCTTAGATTACAGATGCTATGGAGTGGATTAGGGAAATTTATAGGTTGAATTCAGTCAAATTCAGATGGATTATATGATTAATATAATTATTATGTAATCACACAACACCTATAATTTCTCTAAATAATTACTTACCATAGTTTAAACACAAAATTATGACGAATACAAATTAATTATGATTCCACAACCGTTGTTAATCGTTGTTTTTTGCAAGTGAGGTCCAAATATTAGCTATAACTAAAATCATGATAAAAATTTAAATTTTCACATTAATTTTATTATGATCAAGAATTGGTAAGAATGGTCAATCACATTACAAATATAATAATGATTATTGTATATATGTCTGAGTATAACTAACTTCTTTATATGTAATGGTGTTTAATGGACGGTGATAGATTACTGATACTTTAATTTACTGGTTAAGATTGAAATTTTATAAAAAAATATAAAGGTCATGAGTTTGAGTTTTATCGGACATGGAGTATTGATCTTTTACTCTCTATGAGTTTATTTTATTACTTTATTTAACTTTTTTGTTGTAGAAGATTATATTAATATATTGATCAATTTCTTGATATATTACTCTTATAATAAATAAATAAATAAAATGTAGGGAAAAATGCAATTTATCTTCTTGTAATATGAGAAATGAGGAAAAAGATCCTTGTAAAAAATAAATTAGTAAAGTATCCTCTGTGTTTTAGAAAAAAACAAATTACCCCTTATCTAAATCATTAATAGGGGATAATTTACTTCATTTTTAAAATACAAGAAAATAATTTACTAATTTTTTTTATAAGAAATATTTGCTCGCTTTACATGACACGAGTAAATTACATTTAAACCATGAAATATATGATGATGGAATTGGTATATATGATCACAACCCATGGAAAAGGGTCCTGAAGCACCTTGATTCTAAAATGGCACATGGACAGTATAATTATGGGTGCGGCGTAAATATCGGATTGAAATAAATCGATTACAAGTATAATCATTCATGTTGACATCAATATTCAACAAAGACTATTACAATAATCATATCATACTCAATAACACTTACTATTACAGTAGACAACAACTCCTGTTATGTAGTAGGCCAACTCTTGTTATACAGCAGACAATACCCCACGCACTTGGCAGGGTTCGAATTGCTTAGTTCCATCACTTTATCCCTTTTTTTATCCTAAATTTATGATATATTTTTTTTTTTTTTTGGAAGGTTTTAAATAAAAGGTTGTTTGTTAATTGTTATCAATTGTTATCACTCTTTTTATACCAAACTTTTAACTTCTATTTTCCGCTTTGGAATAGCAAAAAAAAAAAAAAAAATCACTTTGTTAAACAGTATCTCATCCAAAAATTTAAATTATTAGAGAGGAGAATCGTTTAATAATAGCATCTTAACACGCCCTCTTCATAAATGGTTCGCAATGAAATTCAAACCCAATAAATGTTAAACGATCACTTCATTTAAAAGTTTGGCAGCTAAACAGGAGAATCATTTAATATTAATATCTTAATACATTTTTTAAATATTAATTCAAATTCTCATAATTACTCTCTTAATTTACATAATAATTTACACAACATTACAACCAATACTTTTGAATAAACTTTGCAAAATACATTTTAGGGACAATTATACCGCCCTCTCTTGAAATTTGATGTAATTACACAAAAATTTCCTATGATTTGAAAAATTATATATAATACTCTTATTGTTTGTTTTCGTTCAACAAATAGATCTCTCTGTCAGTCAACATTCACAAAATTTGCTAATATTAAAATTATAATTAATAACAATTAGACCCCTCTAAAAATGCTAAATTACACTTTGTTCGAAAAAAGTTTTGAAAATATATTTACACCTCCTCCAAAAATTAACACCTGAATCCCTTCTGTTAGAGTTTGGACAGAAAATGCTCGCATAAACAAAACAAAAAATACATAAATTTTTATTTTTGCCCCTCTTTAGACATTTTCATGTATATTTTTGTACTTGTAAAGAAATAAACGTAATATATATATATATATATATATATATGGAGTGATGTTAATATCATTACAATTTGTCTTTCATAAGTACAAAATCATATGCAATTTCTTTGCTAATGTCAGCATTTTTCATCCAAATTCTACCAAAAGGGAGTCAAGTGTAAACAGTGAGTTCTCAGAGAGGGTGTAAATGTAATTTCAATTTTTTTCAAAGAAAATATAATTTTGTATTTTCAGAGGGGGTCTAAGTTTAATTAACCGAAAACTAAAAAAATTCATAAGAACCTTTTGACTGACGAGTACTAACTTATCACAAGTCAAAATATTTTTTGTTCACCAAACTATCCTTATAAGATGAAGATAAACTTTTTTATATGCATTAGTACGTGTGAAAATGTAAGATAATTTAATCATAAAAGATTTATTTGACTTCCAATAAGTTAGTAATAAGTTAATTGGGGGGAAATATAAATTTTTTATTTTTTTAATTTTTGTTATCAGTAAATTTGTAATTTTTTACTTATAAATAATCTATTTATTAGACATAAGTTAATACTAAGGATATTAGATATAATGTCTCAAACTAAAAAACTTACATGGAATTATACCAAGACCGTTTTACTTTGAATAATATGATTAGAATAGGATGTATTAAATTGTGATTAAAATTATGATAATCACATTGTATTAGTGGAGGGAACAACACCTATTTGCACAAAGAATTCGGTTCAATTCAACTAGCATTACACATTTCCACACACTAAAATAAATGATATTCTTAAAATTATTATTAAAAGTATACATTAAACTAAAATATTCTAATTATTACTAACAAAATTGATGTATATAATTGTCACTGCAGATAATCAATTACACATTTATAATAACAATTTAGTGACAATATAGTAATAATTATATTTGGATGTTTTCGTCGCATTGCCATTATGTATGTTTCACAAATTGATTATAATGAAAAAATTTAACGTAATTTTTTATCACTAATTATTCTTAATGGTATTTCTTACGTAAATGTTGTCTCTATTAGAATTATGAAAAAATATTATATTAACAAAACAAAACAAAAAAAAAGCATGATATATAATTAATTAATTTTATTATTATTAATAATAATATGAATAATAATAATAATTAATGGCTTGTTAAGGTTAAATCTTTGGCATTTCTTATTTTCGTGGTGAAGCCTTAATTTTTACTCATATTGAGCTAAGTGGGCCTATTAATATATATGATGTAGATCTGACATATGAAGACTTGAGAAGTGAAGATTGGTCTCTTATCCTTTCGGCCAATTAATACACAAATGGATTCTTTTATGTACCCTCTTCATCTATTTATAGTAGATGGTGCGAAATATTTGGGAACTTTTGTTCCAAATTCTATTCTATTTTTTGAAAAAATTATAATTTTAGTCCTGTAAGTTAGGAGAGTTAATAATTTGGTCCCATTCAAATTAAAATTTGTATCTTGGTCCTATAACATCAAAAATTTGTAGCAATCTTAGTTCTTTTCAACCGACTTGGTCGAAAAATTCGACTTCATCAGCCATGTCATATCTAATTGGGGCTTTCGATAAATTTGATGATGTGGCAATCTAAATTATAATTTTTAATTATAATCTTGATCATGTACATTTAAGAGGTTGGTAATTTTTGATCCTTTAATTTTGGATATAGTTTATTTTAGTCCTCTATCTTTTCAAATAGTAGCAATTATGGTCCTTCAATTCAATTAGTGATCGTTTTGCCCTTTTATGATAAAAGCTCAACAGTGATAATCAAATGCTTTTAATCAAACTCAACATACTAACGGTTGAATAACGGCACGTGACTTGTCACGTGCCGTTTTCCGTTAATTCTAACAGAACAGGACCAATTATGTTAAAAAATTAGGATTTTTGGACTAAAAGTGTTGAGCCCGTAAAGTTCGGGACCAAAAGTGAGAATGGCCCTATCTAGTGGGACCAAAAGTGAGATTTTACCTTAGGTATTGACATGGCTAATTACGTGAAATTTTCTAGCCAAATAGGCATAAATACGCTAAAATCATCATAATTTTTAAAGTTGCATGAGGAAATTGCGAATTTTTGAACAGAACTAAAATTGACCCCTTTTAACTTTAGGACTAAAATTGTATATTTTTTTCCCCACATCTTCTACTCCATGCAACATATACCTGCCACATGTATAAATTTTTTCTCTAAAATAAAATACATGATGTCATATTTATAAACATAATATGTATATTGAATGGAGTAGAAAATATAATAGAGTTTGCAACAGAGATCCCAATTCATGATTACCAGATGCTTATGTTACAACTTGATATTGGTTTACCTTTCTAGTATCATCAGTTTTATTTATGGGTAAATTACACCTACCTCCCCTAAGATTTAACATAATTATAAATACCCCTCGTTATTTGAAAAAATTATAAATACCTTTCTAATTTTGATAATCATGCAACAACTAGCCCAATCCATTAGTATCCGTTATGTTTTAATCTAGTTTTTATGGTGATATGATCAAAACCCTTTGTGAGTTATAAATTAAAAATTATAATTTTCTTAATTATTTTAATTTATTATGTACTAAATGAACAAGTTTTTTTAAAATTTTCCATCCATCTCGTTCGTTTTCTTTTATAATTTATAATTTTTAATTTGAAAAGAAAATCCAAGTATAACAAAGGTAAAGTTGACAGTTTCGAACTTACTTCTACTAAACATCAGAAAGTGTTGATAATTTTTAAACAATGAGAGGTATTCATAATTATGTTAAGACTCAAGAAAGCCAATCGTGATTTATCCTTTATTTACTGTCATAGTCGTGTAGTATATTTTTTTATGTGAGGACATATCAACCTATATCATGATCGTATTCGTGTCCCTGTCTCCTACTCCAGGTCAAGATATGTTTTTTCTCCTTTTTTTTCGTTGTCTTTTTGAATAGTGTATCTTTATATTTATTTAAAATGATTTTTTAAGTAACAAGTAATATTTCAAAATTGTATCAAATATCATGAGAATTCGATGGAATTTACCTGCATCTAAATGCCCAATAATACCCACTTTTCATACATAATATACAACTTAATCATTGCATATTATAACAAAGAAAATATATATATATATATATATATATATGATAAATAAAATATGCCAAGTACAGAAATGGACATGATTTAACATTTCAAAAACTTTGTCCGCTCTAAAAAAAAAAACAGCTTAATTTGCAGTTTTCATCCTCTAATTATGCATATATGACATTTTAATCCTTCATATTGTTATGTTGGTAAAATAGTTATATATATCTTTAATTTTTGCGAATTTATGACACCTTTTGGCTGAAAATTTTAAAATTGGTTGCGGTCAAAAGTATGAGACTTGTATATATATAGTTATATATATCTTTAATCCTACACATGCAAGGCACATGAGACTTTTCGGCTGATTTTAAATTTTTAGGTCAAAAGTATCATAAATTCACCAAAAAACTAAAATATGCAGGATTATTTTGCAATAATGATAATATAAACAACTAAAATGCCAAATAGACATAATTAGAGGACAAAAAATGCATTTACCATGGCTAATTATCATTAGTAGTGATTTTTGCGAATTAGGCATAAAAAAATAAGCTTTTGCATCGATTTTTATTTAATAGTGGTTAGATTAATAGTTATTTTTCAATATTTTAATCCATAATCAATAAAATCATAGAATAGTAATTTATTTTCCAGCAGACCTATCTTACAAGATTGCTCTAAATCAAGTCGTACATTTCATTACATAATATTGAGTTTTTATTCACAGAAATTTGGAATTTTAACATTACTATAGTTGAATAAAACTTCATCAAAATCAGCATAAATAATTAAAATAAAAATGTCTTAAAATTTTTATAAATGAAATGACCGAAAGAACCTTTGAGCTGAAATAAAAATGATTGTCCAGTTCAAAAGGTTGCTCCTCTCCATGATGAAGAGGAAAAGAAAGGAAGTGTTGGAAGGTCTGTCCAAAACGATCACGACGACTACAAATCAAGTGATATGTTGGCTAAGGCAGTAGCACTTTAGGTCGTGTCCACTGCTGGATCCCATTTCCTCCTTTATTTTCCGAATTTATTATTCACTTATATATTTTATTCCACGAGCCTAATTAATACAGTCCTGTATGATCTTGCGATCGAGCAGTTAAAATATGTTTATTTAAATGGATATGTAATTCTTTGTGTTGTTTAGTCGCCTATATATTTTTAAATAATTAATTTTAAAATTAAATTTCATGAGAATCGCATTTTGATAAAATTACATTTTGTTGTTTTCTAGTTGCAAATGCAATTATATTTTATTTAATTGTCTACTATATATGTTCGTTAAATAATTGTTAGGGTAAATGATATCGACTTCTATTGAGTTTAAATTTAATGAAAAATATCCTTTATCTTTTTTAAATTTACAGGTACGCCCGTTGAGGGGTGTTTGTGTAAGTTTTTTACCTCTAGACAGAGGTTGTAGTTGTATTGACAACTTATAATTTTACAAAATATATGGGGTGTTTATATAGTTTTCAACATAATTTCTCATGGGGTGTCGGTGTAATTACCTTAATTTTTAATTTCATTCATTAACTTTACACACGAAGTCAATTTTAAAAGTTATCGATCGATAATCTGCATTTGCATGAGCAACTATGAAATTGTGAATTCAAATATCAAAGTCGCTCTTTATAAAATTAGTTATTTTAAAAATGAGTTATCTCATATTTAATTATGCAACCACAAAGCAAAAATTAAATCTAAAATAAAGATGTCTTAGTACATCATTGGGTTTTAGCATACTCTAAACTCAAGAAAATGAAAAAGGGATAATTGGGGATATAATTTTGAAAATAATGTTGTTTTCAATATTTAGGTCATGTAGTGAAAATCTTGGGACCATTGTTCTCTATAACTTGTTGTGACCTACTAGTTCATAATTTTTGAGACATTGTGGCTCCAAGATATGAAACAATTTGATATGTCTATTTCTTTGTTTTATCATGTTTTTCTCATGAATAGCTGGTACATTGTGATCCAATCAAAATTTAAACATACCTCTCTATATATATGTATATTATGTGTATGCGTATTTCTTAATTTTTTCTTACAGAAAAAAAATGAATATATATATATATATATATATTATATATACGATTTGGGTCGAGTTCGATGGTGATCTGGCGAACTCAATGTAGTAATCTATTTATGATTTGACATTTATACAACAATCTAACTTCTTCACGATTCTCAATCTAGATGAATAACGGATTGGCCTGTAGCACAAATCAGACATGTTGGATGACCTTTAGCTATAACTCTCCAATGGCTAAATTCGAATAATTTAGATAGTTGCTATAGTAAAACTAGACCTCTTAATAATTAACACACACCTTTCAAATGGGAAACAATCAGCATTTATAAAAGCTAAATGTTCGGGATTATACTGATCCACGTGATAGCTCTGGAGCCCTTAGATAGTGAAAGAATCAATAGCTAATACATCGCATTAACGGTCGGTCAGGTAAAACCAGCGAATCTTTGTCGGTGGTTTTATGACATTTTTCAGGGATAAAATAATATTTCAGAAGATTTTTATAAAATAATCCTATCAACATGTGTGTGTATATAATATATATATATATATATATATATATATATAAATTAATTTGACATAGAGAATTCAATTTAGTCAATTTAATTATGGTGTATGGTAATAAACAAAGATAATTTAGGGAAAAGTGAGGAAGAATTTTAAATGCAAGTTGTGTTTAAAGAGTGTGGGTCATCTTAGGAGAAAGTCGTCACGGAAATCATCACTCACAAAAACTACACCATACCTTAAAATATTTGGAACATTTTTTAACTTCCTTTCTTTAATTTTTTACTAAAAAGAGAAAATTAAATAATATTATTATGCTACATTTACTCTTCTTCTTTTTTTTTTTTTTGGCAACAAGCCCTACTTATGATAAATTTACTTTTAGTTGAATATCCTAATTATGAGCATTTTCAAGATAATTTCATAGTATTGTGTTAAAATTATAGTAAAGTAAAGTAAATTAATAAATTAAATAAGTAATATCCACTTTGTCTCATATTTATAAGTAAAGCGTTAAATACAATAGAGTTCTCCATGAAAATAATAGTATGTGGAAAAAAAAACCATCCTGGCACCTGAATATTTAATGAATCTGCAACGCGACTTTCGGATGTAGGAGGAAGTGAGCTTCTGTTTAAAAATTCAGTTGTCACGGGTAATTATTTTTTCTTTTTTGTGATATATATGTGTGTGTGTGTTTTGATTGAGAACTGATATAAAATTAATTTATTGCAAAAAATAAAATTTTACTTTAATATAAAAATTATTTTTTCATGAATACATTCTTGAAATCGCTATGTCAATATTACTCCCACTATTTTTTTAAAAAAATAATAGTTTATTAAACTTAAAATAATATACTTTTTTAACTTTTATTTAAATTAATTTATGCATCCAACAAAAGTGAAAAGGAATCATGTATATAAATTTTTTATAGACGTTTCTGACCGTCGATCGTCGGCCATCTTTGTAATGTCCAAATCAAAGAAAATAAATAAATAAAAAATTAAGAGAAATACAATTGGTCAATGTCGGACAAATTTTGTTTTCGCTGTTAAGCACTAATTACTGACCAACTACAAAAAAAATTACAATAATAAAAAATATATATTAGGTATTATCTATTCATGATAAAGAAAAGAAAAAAGGATAAGATAATTTATTTATTGTAATATAAATGCCAAATATCTTTTTCAAATTCTATTTTAAGACCGTGACATATATCAAAATTAAATTTTCGCCCTGAATTGGCCTAATTCGATCAATGCCTTGATGTGTTTGAAATTTATTAACACCCAATTTATTCATTTTGCGTTCCATTTAAAATAGTAGAAATTTTTAATTTAATTTGTATATATCAACGTAGCAACATTGAATTATCTGTACGAGAAAGTACTATATGATCATCGTAATACATTTTATATTTTCAATCTGAAATATTTATTTGAGTATTTGACAATAGAGACGTACTATATTTTAATTTTTTTATATTTATTTATGTTATTATTTTTTAATATTATGAAACATATATATATATATATATATATATATATACACTTTAGGTTACATATATCAAGAAAATTGACCCGAACCAATTGCTAATCAACAGTTGGTATTCAAGAAAATTACAAGGGTAGGGTCACATTCAATTTCCAGCTTCGAATATTTCCTTAATTAATTTATTGATTCGTTGAAACGTCCCATAATTTAAAGACTATTAAAATTTCCAGCTTTGAATATCTCCACTAGTTTCTTTTTTTTTTTTTTTAATTTTAGTTTGTAAAGTTCAAAGATATATGACAGGGGATTTTTTTTTTATGATCTTAAAGGTCATAGGTTCAAACTCTGTCAGATGCGTGGGATGTTGTCTGCTGTATAGCAAGAGTTTATCTACTACATAGTAGAAGTTGTTGTCTATTGTAACAGTATGTGTTATTGAGTAGAATATGATTATTGTAATAGTCTCTATTAGATATTGAAGTCGACATGAATGATTGTACTTGTACTCGATTTATTTCAACTAATTAAAAGTTCATTGCTCTTACCTAAAAAAGGAATAATTGTTAAATTGTCGGTTATTTTAATTGTTTCCAATACTTTTTTTATGGAAAATTTTGGAGGCTTTTTTTCTTTGTAATTAAAAACGAAAAGCTACATAATTCACTATATTAAAATATTCAAAATGTTGTCAATTACACTAACAATTTCATAACAAAGCAATAAAGACAATAACAACAATTTTTATTTTCTTTGAATATAACTATATATATTATATCAATATTTTAATAAATATTCATACATTTAGCAGGCCTCGTATCTATAATATCAAGCTTATATATGAAAGCTTAGCCCGGACTACTAAACTAAAACATCATTCGTAACAGCAGTTAACTATTGTGTAAATAGAAAAACTGGTCTTGAAAAATAAGTAGCATATCGTTGGCTTCAATATATCGATAGTTCACACTTTAGTGGTACTTTGGGATAATTTTACTTTCGGTACCTTAACTGTATGTTTCCAAGTCATCAGACTTGGTATCTTGAATGTTTACATTTTTTATCACTGTTGCTAACCTCCGTTAGTTTTGATGGTCAAAACTAACGGCAAACCCCAGTTTGGAGGGTAAAGCAGACAAAATTTTATAAATAAAATTAAAGGTCACATTTGGCAATCATAAATATCAATACACAAGAGAGGCTTGAGAGAGTTGAATTGAAGGAAATCTAGCAAAAAAAACGAGAGGAATCATGATAAATCAGTTTTCATCTTTCACAAATTCGAGTACAGGGTGATTTGCGTAAATAAAGTAGATATTTTACGTGGCTGTGTACACTCTTATGCAAAGCATAAGAGTGGTTTATGTAAACATACCATAGATTGGGATTGTTCTTTAATTATCTCATATTTTTATTATGAGACTTCAATTCTATCACTAAAGCAATTTTTTACTTTTAATTTTTGCTTTGAAATTTAATAGTTTGGATTGTAATTATAAGTTTTTTAAGATATTAGAAGAATTTAGAATTTATATAAAAATAATTAATTAAAATAAAATGGGCTCTTTTTAATTTTCTCTTGATTTTGTTAAAAAAACATAACTAAGGATCAAAATAGTTTTTGACCAAAATAAGATTGATTTGGATTTTTTTATTTGTTAAATAAACTTTATTTTTTCCATTTAAAAAGAGAGAAAAAAAATTATCATATAAAATTAGCACGTAAATAAAAAAACGATAATACACTTATTTTTATGTCAAAAAAATACCTTTTTTATATCTATATTTTTGGTAAAGTACTGGTGAAATGAAAACTGATTTCTCCTCATTCTTTTCATTTTTTTGCTAAATTTCTTTCAATTCAACTCTCTCAAGCCTCTTTCATGTGGCTACCAAATATGGCTTTTTATTGATAAAATCACGTCTATTTTTTTTTTTTTAAATGGAATTGGTCGTTAGTTTTAACGATCAAACTAATAGAAGGTAGCAACAGTAATGAAAAATACAAACGCTAAGTATCAAATCTGATGAATTGAGAATCTAAATTATCAAAAATTAAAAATGAATATAATTAGGATACCAAAAATGAATATAAATCCCGTGATACATTCTAGCGACGCAACATCACATCACGACTATATATCTTCTATTTAAACTATAAATAAGTTAATTATTCTTTAATTATTTAATAAAATATATATCAATCACACGTTCACGTAACGCAAAACATCCCTACCACAACTTCTTGGCATAAAATTGTGATCGAATGTTCATAGTAAAGGTACAAAAATTTGAGGTGTACTTTTACTATGAATTGGATTTAGGCATATTATACTAAATTTAAAAACTGAAAAAAAAAAAATTGAACATAAAATTGAAAATTTGATACTTCTCTGCTCAACTTTTCATTTTTCGTTACGTATATGCACTCAACTGAAATTCGAACTCAAGACCTTCACTAAAACATTTTAAATTCATTATCATTTGACTATCACTTAGGAGACTACCCAATATGGAAAAATTCTCCTCCTTTTTTTCTTTTTTTTTTTTTTTTTTTTTGTTCATCCCACACATACAATTCGAACCTAACACCTCTAAACCAAGATTTTAAAACGCAAATTTTTAGGTCGATATCAAGGGGAGTTGGGTACTACTCAATCTGGGCAAATTTTTCTTGTTATACAGACACATTCAAAACACTCGTACATCCATTTAAATTGAAATTCAAAACCTCCCGTAGAAAATTTCAAACCCAAATTACTAAATTGTCCCCCAGCGACTACTCAATATGGGCATTTTTTTTCCTAATTATTACACTCATAACATACATTCAAGATTTAATTACGAAATCTCTCATAAACAAAATCTTGTACCAGAATTATTAAATTATCCCCACCTATATGTGGCAATAATTGCCCTATGGTGAAGGCATGTGACATGAGAATACAAGCCTAAATGTTATAAATATTGGCACAAGGACAATTTCTCACGCAAACAATTACTCTTAAATAATTGTGAAAAAATCACTCAAACAAAGTAAAGTAATGAAAAAAAAAGGTAATAGGAATAGTACCTAATTAATTGTGGAAAAATGAAAGCAATTACGTAGAGTATGTGGACAGCCGTACACCACTAAACATTATCATAACTTATGCAATATTCACACAAGAAAACACCACATCCTATGAAGATTGCCTCATCTTCTTATTGGTCAACCATTCTTTCTATCATTACTACAAGATAGATGCAAGTGAAGTCATTCAAAAAAAATACGAACTTTTTCAATTATTTTAATGAATCGTGGTCGAAACAGTAGTTTAAGGGAAAAAATCCAATTCATCGCTATGTCATATTATAAATGAGTAAATTATTTTTTTATATAGGATAAATTGCTTTATTTTAAAAAAATATAAGGGGTAAATCGTTTTATTTAAGAAATATATATAAGAGGATAAATTACTAAAAAAAATCATAGGGGGTAATTTGTTTATTTATAATATCACATGGAATAAATTGTATTAAACTCGTAGTTTAAGTGGAGCGAGTTGTGTTTTATTATTAAATAAATTATGGGAACGAATAAATTTATACGGTTGATTATGAAAAATGATTTTGGTCTATTTTACATGTTAGGGCTGTAGCGACATGTTCACTATTAAAATATAAGCGTTTTACGGTAATCGAAGACTCATATCATGGAAAATTCTAGTTCGAATTTGATTCGGTCAAATCTGAATCAATCATATGATAAATATTTTATACTTGTCGTATGATTGATATATAATTAAGGAAAAGTGACAAATTACATAATAAATATATCACACTTACCCTATAATTGATTTGATTCGAACTACAACTTTTCCTCCTATCATATGATTCATGCTGAAGAAGGTGTATCAAACTGCTTGTCTTTTCAATTATCAAAAGAGCGGACAAAATCAGTAAGGAGAGAAGTACATGGGCGTCAAACTCTTAACTTTGTTTGTTTTAATTTTTTTACTATATAAAAAATATATTCTGAATATTGGTTTATATCTTTACATAATATATAGTTTAGTATATGTATTAACTTATTTTTATTTATCTTATGCTAATACAAGATATCAAATCTAATATATTAAAAAAAAACTAAAAAAAATACAAATATTTAGCTCTATCTTTCTCTCTGCGAAATAATCACAAACAAAGAAAATTACCTTAAAAATAGAATCAACCGAAGCCCAATACTTTTTTCTAAAATAATAAAACTTTGATCTTATAGGATTCAAAAATATTGTGAGGAATAAATTAGTTTCATGTTTTTCCATAATTCCATACCCTTTGAGTGGAATTCTCAGAAAATAATAAAGATAGAATCAATTACTATTTTTGTTAAACTAATTTTCAGATTATGCAAATGAAAATTAAGCAGTCAGTCAGCCAATCAAGCCTTACTCGATGCCTCGTGATAAAAAAATCAGTATTTTTACCAGCCATAAACGTGAATAATTTTATAATATTTTTTTAACATTCAAATATATTGAATGTCGTAATTAATCATATCATTGATACTAATATAAAAAAATAAATAAATAAGCACACCCACACTCATAAACGACGGTTAATAACACCGTCGTATCAATTTTGTGAAATCAAAAATATTCTTCATGATAAGATAACTAACTTATTCAACTTTTTAAAATTTACATTAATCGATAAATTATTTTTCTTTCTTTCTTTTTATCAAATATAATGTATCGATTTATATATTTTACTCTTGTTTATAATATATTTTAAAATATTTAAAAATTATTTATTATATACATATAAAAACAACGTGCCGCAACAACTAATATCTGCAACGAAAGGCAACCAATCACCACGTAAATGCCACGACTAAAGAGAGAGTTGATGCATCGTTTCCACGTCAAAAGGCCCAACAGCTTACTACATATGTACTTTAGTGAGAAGATATGAGACACAACTTGTCTCTTTTGATTTTGTACTTCACATTCTCGGGAGGCAGCCCTCGTGAGAATCCAATACTCATCAAAAACTCCATATTTTTGTCCCTTTTTCTTTTAATTATGTATAAATTATATTAATATTTTCATAAATTAGATCAAATTGCACAAAATATTGTTATATTTGATTATGCCAGCTACACTCCATGAGGAATGTCAGTGTAATATTTTTCAGGTGGTGGTTGTGTAAACTTTACCATTGAATATGGGGTGTCGTCGTAATTATAACTATAAACTCAGATGATGTAGCTGTGGTTTTATAAAAAATATGAGGTATTTATATATTTTGACTTAATTGTAGGAGGTGTCAATGTAATTTACTTTTTTTAAAAAATAAAATAAAATAAACTTCTTAAATTGTATTTATTTTCCTAAAGTTTGATCAAATTATAAATGCACTCTTTATATTTGAAAAATTATATTACAGTACACCCATCAATTTTTTGTGGTTGAACATATAGGTCCTCAGTTATTTTATTTGCTGACATTAATATAAAAAATAAAATTTATTCTTGAGTTGACTGACTATGGGTGTTGAGAATCATCTAAACTTTTCCAGAGATTTGTTGAAATACACATAGACTTACTAAAGTTTTTAAATTGCGTCTACCTCTACTCCAAAATAAAATTAATTATTTTTATGTTATAAGTCACTACAAATTAAAAAATATGACAAATTAATATTATTTACTATAGTCAAATAAAATCAACATTCGTCGTGATTTTATTTATGACCAAAATATTTGTTAACTTTTAGCTGCAACTAATTTTTATGCTCGTTTGCAGAAATAACAGCTAATAACCGTTGTACATTCGTCGTTTAAAAATTTATTCACTTTTTTTTTATCACTAACTATTAATAGTGACAACATATAAATAATTTTGGGTACTTGTATAAATTAATTACTCAAGTAAAATAAATTTTTTGTCACTTAATATATATATATATATATATATATATATAAGTATAAATAGTAATAATTATCAGTGTCATCACTTACATTTCTCACTAATATTTTTTTTTTTGAGTAAATTATAACGACATTCTCTAAAATTTAATATAATTACAAGTGTACCCCTATTTGTCCGACCAACAACCATCTCATTATATTAAGTTTTCGTTCATCTTATACGGTGAATTGAACAAAAAAAATCCTTATAGACTATAAAAAAAATTTATTTATTTTTAAAGGACTTTTTTCTGGAGAAGAAAAAATTACACCATGTCAGCTTTTTTACAATTTTTTATTTTCTTTTGAGAACAACAATATTGGCAAAATAGATATTTTCAAACCCCTATCAACGATTACAGAATTTCATTAAATATTAAAAAAATATTTATAATCTCTCAAATAATAAAAAGTATTTATAATTACATAAAATCTAAGAGAAGCTCCTTATAATTTTTTCCTATTTTTTTTATAGTGAATAAAGTTACGGTGGACTAAAATAAATTACGCCTGCATCTGTAATATTAGAAAACTTACACACATGATAAATAAGAGGGGTATTTAGCAATAAAATTTTATGTGTCAATTTTTTTAAAAAAAATCCCATTAAAAAAATAAAGTAAGCAATATATCGATTCGATCAATAATTTTTTATTACAATAAATTAAGAAATAAATTATAATAGTTCAGATATATACCTACATATCTGGTGTAACTCAAATTCATTATCTCAAAATTTATAGGATCTAACTTTAACCATTAGAGTGAGACGTGATTGAGGAAAATTCTTACTCGAACCTAATTTAGTCGAATCAATCCGATCACAAAGCAAGTATGATACACTTGTTTGTGATTGGTCATTTTTTTTTAAAATTATACACCAATCACATAGCAAGTTTATTATACTACCATATTATTAATTCAAATTCGACCTAATCAGATTTGAGCATTAATTTCTCCGTGTTTAAATGAATAAATGGCAAAATTGATATCCGAATTCTTGTTTTGCACGTCATTTCAGATGATTGGAACAAAGTACCATTTGTTTTTTTAGTATTTACTTATCATTAAAAAATAGGGTGAAATTATTATTATCTATTAGCTAACGCGCACTAATTATAGCTTTGAACTGTTCATTCTGCACGCTAGAAGGTGATATCTCTAGTGCCGTGTTTGGTTTACGCAAATTGTTTTCTATGTTCCTCTTTATTACATAAAGTAATTTAACCTCTTTTTTTTTTTAAATAAGTGCGGTGAACTATTATTAATTGAAATAAATCGATTACAATTACAATAATTTATATCGACATTAATATTTAACAAATATTTATTTTGCTCAACATCACCCACTAATACAGTAGACAACAACTCCTACTATTACAGTAGACAACAACTTCTATTATGTAGTAGACTGTTCCACGCATATGGCGGAGTTTGAATTCATAACCTCTAAAATTATAGGGTCTCAGTTTCGTCGACTAAACTATGCCACATTGGCGTAAGTTAACCTAGTAATCACACAAAATGAGAGACTTCCCACGGCTGCAGAAAGGGATTCAACAAATGCTTCTTGACCTAGGATTTAAAAAAACTCAGATTCATATGTGATGTAGATAAATGCCCCATATTGATTTTAGATGAGAAAATTAAGTGGCTTATAAGCTCCAAAATCTCCTCTCCGTAGCAAAGCACATTATCTGGATAAATTTGTGATGCTTTTACAAAGTTAGATGGGACAATATTTCGTGCAATGAGGAATCAATCAAGTTGCAAGCCGCATTAATGTTGAATATTAAATTTAAAATAACAATTAAAAAAAATAACTAATATAAAGCTTAAGTTCCTCAAGCTTATGCTACACGACTCGTGAGAATTTTAGATCAATTAATTAGTTATGGAGCTCAAATTGAACATAATCCAAATTGATAAGTAGTCAACTCATCAAACTTTAAAAACTCTGTAGGACTGCACTGTAGTTAACCAACCTAAAATTTCAAAAAATTCATATATATGGATATTTGCAAAACTCATAAAATTAAATATTTTTCAGATTTTATATGATAACAAACTATTTCAAAAATTCGGAAATTTGAACCTTTTAATTTGTTTGCGATGATTTAAAAAACAACGCCATACCGTCTCAATTATTTTCTATTTTTCTTCATTTTTAGTAGACGTTCATTACAACTTTCAATCTTGTTTCGACGTCAATTTGTTTTATAAATTAATAATTTCCTTCACGAGCACAAATTCTCTCAAACACTTTCCAAGTTAAGTCTACCCAGCACCCACAGTCTCTACATTTTTGCTAATATTTTTTCATAATTGAAATTTCATCATTCTTTAAGCACAAACTTTTCAAATATTCCCTTCATTTCAAAATCAGCTTATTAAAAAGCTATAGCTTCAATTGAACCTCACCAAACAAGCCTTCCAGCTTAACACATTATTACAGGAAATCAACACTATAAATAAATAAATAATAAAAGAAGTGTGTGGGTCCGACAGCAGGGAGCATACACTCAATGTCATAATAATTGCAGAGCAAAGAGCCCTCCGCCAAAGGGAATAAAACGTGAACCAAAACAATACATTTGTTATTACAAGATATGAAATAAATAATGCTATTATGCTAATGCTGCCCCCACACACAAAAAAGGAGATGGACACTTTCTCCAATTTGCTTTTGTCGTTTCTGTAATACGTTGATTCGATCAATACATTAATATATCAGTATAATTTAAAATAAAATAATAATTATATTTGTTTTTTTAAATTTATAATTCATTTATATAAATTATTCTTGTCTTTTACGTAATTATAGAAACTATTCCGTGATAGCAAAAAAAATTAGGGATAGTTCGTATAATGTTGTTGAAATTTCTAGAGAGTGTATGTGTAATTTTTCCAAAAAACAGGGGTGGTTTGTGTAAGTGATGTTGATGTTTCTCTGATGGATGTATGTGTAATTTTTTAAAAGATATGGATGATTTGTATAAATAGACGGTAGGTCAGGATGTGTACATGTAATTATTCTTAAAGTAAACTACAAGAAACTTACATAAATTGATCAAATCAGAAAAAATATTCACACGTTTAGTAGAGCTCGAACACATAATTTTAAATTTTTTTCATGGGATGTCGACTTTAACTATTAAATTAAGGTATCATTGATTAATTCATTTATTTTTTAATTTCTAGTGTGCAAATTGAGAAAGGAATCCTTCTTTATCTTTTCCTGAACTAAATTCGGTTTCTTTATGGATTATTCTCTTGATTTTGAGTGTGAAATGAACCGATTAATGACTTTAGGTTACGGAGGGAAAAAAAAAAAAGAAAAAGAATGAATATAATTTGAGGGCTTGCAAGGAAATAGGGATAAATACAAGGACCTTCCCTGATCTATCATCTAATTATTATACAACCCTTGAGTTTGAAAATTGTTATTTACATCTCTTGATATTAAATTGTTATAAAAGTTCTACCTTTTTTTTCTTTTTTTTTTTTGTATGTTGCGAATTATGGTATTTTTTTTACACTTTATCATCTAAATACATTTTTTTTGTAATATTTACCATACAAATTAAGTGATTTTATATATTACCATCTCAAATCAGTTTTCAATAGAAAATTCCATCGAAAAGAGGTCACATACACAACACATGATATTTTTTTTAGTGAAAAACCCATTATTTTCATAACACGTAAGAGTGGTGTGTTTGATGTGCAAGAGAAAAAAAAAATACAAAAAACATGCAATTTTTTGGCATTTAATTTTAGATGACAATGTTTAGCTTTAACATGATAATGATCGTAGTATAACAAAACTGTGTGTAAATAATATATTTTAATTATTGCAAAACGTTTGCTAATAATAACATTTTATTTATTCGCAAGTTTTTAGGCGGATTACAGTTGTTATAGTATTATTCATTCAGCTACTTCGTCGTGATTGACATGGTTTAGATTGTACCACCTAAATATTCATTGTAGTTGTTATCGTTGCCAGTTTTGTGTCGGAGAATGTGAGAATTTTGTGCTATCTGAACATCATATGAGAGAGAATGTAGCTATAATATAATAATATATAGGGTATTCAACAATGCATATCATTCTTGAGTATTATTTTTGATGCAGTAAATTATTATGTAACAAAACAAAATTGTGATTTGCTGCTTAAGAAGTTGTATGATAAATTATTAGTAATTAATCTCACGCATCACCTATCCAAAAGAAAAAAGGGCTAGTAGAGTTTTTTTTATGTACCGGTCTTAACTGTTATCAAGAGATGTCAAGAATTCCAATCTATTACTATCATAATGTTGTAGTTCATAGAATGTTTTATTGATATGTATAATTAGGGATTCGGGAGGTGTCTTTTTAGGTTAGAAGATAGATACCCCATGAACTGCTACTAATGGCAAGGGTCCAATCTTCATGGATTACAAGAACTACTAATATTTTCTATTATTTTTTAATTTTCTTTTATAAATTAAGTGGATAGTTTTTTTATAATTTTTTTAAAAATATTTTCATCCATTCTGTCTTTTGATTTCTTTTATTCATATACATTATGTATCGCGATCATTTCCTTGATTTAAATCCTAGAGGTTCTATTTGTAATTTAATTATCTACACTCAAATTTATATAGAGAATTTGTATACAATAAAGAAACCGAAACACTTATATAGTTTCAGTGCATATTGAAAATAAAAGAAAATTAGGTGTAGTATCCTTTCTCAAATTCACCACTCTTTAAAATGATAAATAATCTTAATCTAAATGAGAAATAACAATAAAACGTTGAGACTTATACCAATCTATCGTGGTTGGAAGTGCGGCTAATTTGTTTGATAGATGGTATTAGTTTGGTGCTTACGGAGAAATTCAGCTTCATGGCCATATAAACGTGATAGTTTTTCTTCTTACGATTTGCTGAATTGATTGTTTGTTGAGCCTTATAAGTCTGTCTTGCACTTAGGCAGGACCGTCTGTATTTCGGAGCTAGAAAAAATCTGTGATTGTTCACACTAATATATCGAAATTATCCACGAGTCAACCCACCGGGAGCAATAAAAGTCATACATTTCAGAAGAGACCACGTCCAGCATACATATGTAAAATTAAAATAATAAATAAGTAGACTCCACCCGGATTAAATAAGGCACGGGGGCTACAAATCCTCAACAAAATCTTGTTTCCACTATCTCATAATTAATTATTAATTGATGTATCATTCTTATTGTATTTACTTTGTATTTCTTTCTCCACTATTTACATAATAACTCATATTTCTTCAATGCATTTTAATTTACACCTATCTATTCATACATCATTCATTCATCACAGCCACATTTTATCTGTCTATTTTTTTAACAAGATACTGTGTTATAGCAGCCTGGCTACTTCTAGTTGATGAATAAATTCATCAAACACAGTATTAAAAGAAAATGATACCAGTGCAATTAGGTAGATGAAAGGTGTTCAAACATTGTCCACTCCTGTTTAATTTGAGAATGATGTGAGGAGGAGAGCTCAAGTCATTAAAGCATAATAGCATCTATATCAGTAAATTTATTATTAAACTTTGTATGTAATTAAGTCAATATTATTAGGAAACTTCGGGTTTTTTAGGGTTTCTCATGCGTTTTTATTTCTCGGGGTGAATGGATAGGAGCATCCTCTTATAAGCTACTAAGACTAAAGTATTTTAGATTAATGAGGTAGATTTAATGCTAACCTTGAAACAGGTGTTTCGGGACCACACTGATTTTAATTTAAATTAATTTTAAAATGTTTATTGAGAATATTCCGATAATCTCGGCTGGGGAGTTTGTTGACTTGAATAAAGCAATCCATTCTTTTGTGAAGTAAGTAATAAAATATTATTTCATTACGATTATTTTTAAAGTACAATTAATTGATCCTTTGTAATGGCAATATAGTAGTGATGGATATTCACTAATAGATATTATGATATATATATAATAGAATAAGGAGACTGAGAGGTTAGGTAGTGTACTTAGGGTGGGGTGGATATCTATATTTACCTCATACTAATCCGTGTATGGGAGAGCAGACGTGTGACCGAGTGAGGATGTCTATATTATTATTATATTTACTTAGTATATACACAAATATTAGACGTAGAAACAAGATTGAGAATAAAGTTGATTATTAATTATGTTAATCTCGCTTTCTTAGCTATAACTTTGAAGTAAAGAAATAAGTAGGATATCATATTGGACGTGCCGAGAAAACAGAATTAGTAGCGTCATTGAATTAATTATATTCCAGTCGAACACCAATACACTTGCATAAATGCCGACGTGGGTATACATTTATATTGATTATTTTCTTATAATATTCTTTTCTATATGTGAAATAAAATTAGTTGTTGTGTTATGTTTCGGATCGTTGCGATATGTTCAGCTGTAAAGTTGGAGCCGAATTAAATCTAAGATTTTTTTAATTCGTTATTCACACACATGTAAGCATTATCAATATTGAATTTTTGAAATAATATGTCTTACATTGTATATATAAATAATATATGTTAATTTGCAGATATTCTAAAATAGATTGAGTATTAAACTACAGAGTCTTCAATCAATGAGTTTTTTGAGATAAGTTTTGATGAGTATATATGACTATTAAAATCAAATTTGGAGGTTATAAGTATTGTTTACAATTTAGGAAGGGCTCCCTTTAACGATTTTATTATTATTAAATTCTACTCACTGAGAACGGATGTGATAGCATAAGCTTGAGGAACTAAGTGCTTTAAAAATATAAGTACCTAATTTTAAAATTATTTATTATTATATCATAAGTATATGAATATAATTAATAGAGATTCATATCTATTATAATTGCGATAGAACTTGGGAGTGCTTCTGACGACACCTGAACTTTTAGTTAATAGAATTATGATTTACACTCTATAAATTATTTGGATAAGATATGGTCACGATCTAATATTTTATTGATCAGAAAACAATTTGTATCCCCCATTTAATTGGCTTAAATTATTTTTTTATTACTAAAAAAAATTCATAAAATTATAATTTATTTAAATTATATAATATTTTTATGTTTAATCGTGGATCGTATTCACGATTTGAAAAAAAAAAAGTTTTTTTGAAAAAAATGGCTTGAGTTGTGGATGTTGTCCACAATTCCACGATCTGAAATCTTTTCTTAAAAAAAAAAGGTTTTTTGTATAATGATATCAACAATTTTGAAAAATGAATGTGTAATTTTAATTTTTTTTAAGAAAAAGAAACATATTATGTAAATGTTGGCGTTTTTAGTAGGATGTCTCGATATAATTATCCCTTTTTGTTTATGGGCTTTTAGATTTAATTATTTGCTTGAATATATTGAAAAATGATTCTAACTAATAATTTAATAACTTTAAACAAGACACAAATGTATGTATGATTCAAAGACCTTAATATAACATCAAAATATTTAATATTTACATCGTACAAAAAAATAATTAATAAATATTCGATCGTCCGATAATTAAAAATAAAGAGTATATATTGTGGTTATAAATAGTTAAGTATAAAATTGAGGAGGACAATTTTTAATTTTATATTTTTTGTCTTTTAATGTCGTTCATAATTAAATTAATTTTTACAATATTTAAAGAAAATATTATAAGATTCTGGACAATATTGTTTCTTAATATTATATTTCAGCGACAGAATTTAATAATAATATATATTTTTACAATATTTTAATCAGAAAAGAAAGCTCTAGAAAAGGAGATTTGGTGAATATATATAAACATTGTGCACAGCCTATGCCATGGACCACTGTACTTCTAGCTGCTCCTTTTTTGCACTTATAATTAATAAAATAATATATTTAAATTACAAAGACTTATGTGAAATTTATCATAACTATATAAAAAAATTAATTATTTAAAAATTATAAATACTCTATAATATTGATGGCTATTTAACAAAAATTGAATTTATTGTTTTATTACAAATACAATAATTCATGTCGATATTAATATCTAATAAAAACTATTACAATAATCATATCTTACTCAATAACACATATTATTAAAATACAACAACTCATACTATGTAGTAGACCAACTCCTGCTATACAGCTGACAACATTCCACGCACCTGACGGGGTTTGAACCCATGACCTTTAAATCATGGGGCTTCATTTTCGCAAATTGAGATAAGCCTCATTGGCAAAATTTGAATTGAAATTGTTCATCAATTATTTGTCCATTGAAAGTTGAAACCTGATGGTGCAAAAAATCATGGGGTGTCATTCCGTAGAATTACAATCGAATATAAATACAAGTTTCTCTCTCTCTCTCTCTCTCTCTTTTTTCTTTTTTCTCCCCTCATCTCAATGATAAATGGAGTATTTATATTAATACAACATTACATTAATTTGATAAAATCAATTTTCTTTTTTCCTTTAGCTTCTTTTCTTCTTCATCACATTCTTTTTCTAAAATGTCCACATTTGCCTCATTGAATCTGGACTCCTTTTTGGATTTTATTCATTTGAGTTATTCTACTAATAATCAATACATTTGAAACTAGACAACCATCTAAGTTCCATACACAATCCCTTTAAATTTGAATCGATTTTTAAATTTCATTTATTAGAGAAAATCATGCTACTTACCATATCATACTTAATCACATAACAATGAAAGATATTAAAAATAATTATTTATTTAAGTTATCCTTTTCTAGGTTGATTTTTTCCTCTATCAAAACCTACAAATTATTTCATGGTTATAATTACAATAAATCACTTTCATCAATTTATTCATATGACTGTAAGCAAGATCCTAGTCGGATGGCAAGATTGAAACCTTATGATCAACAATTATAAATTTGAATCTTACAGATATAAATATATATATATATATATATATATATATATATATATATATATATTATAATAGTTCCTTATTTCTTTGCTTTGTTAAAATGAATTCACCGACTCAAAATTTAATTTGGAATTATTGATATATATTATATTAATTTTTAAATTTAAATATATTATATATCGTAATTAATAGCATCGTATAAAGAAAAAAATCATTCATATTGAATTGTTTTTTTTTTTTTTCTTTTTCCCCTCATAAGGAGCTTCTTTGCTAAAAAATAACTAGATAGATAATTATTATCTAAATGATTTATTATGGGCAAGAAAAGGGTATTTTTTAATCTTCTAATACTTTATTTTTTCTAAAGAATAATTAATTAAGCATTTCCCACATATCAAGATAATTTCAGAATTATTAATAAGCAAATAATTAGTTACATAAACTATTGATGCTGCTGCATAATTAGGTCCGTCCTCGTGCAATTTTTAATTTATTTATAACCTTAGCCAATCACACTCCAAGATTTCGTTAAAACTTTATACTTTTTATGCATTTATAAATTAATCAACGACTAAATTAATTTCGATACCCTATTTTTTCTCTTGTATACTCCGTAGAACGTACAATGCACTGAAAATAAATTATGATTTATTAATATAACAAAATTTTCATCTTGGTTCAAGAATTTTTCGAGGTCATGTACATTTTTAAGAGAGAAAACAAAAAAAGTGATTATCTAACAATTTCCTAAATATATTTCAACATTGAGAAGAAATAAAAGAATAAAGGAGCAACAGAAATGAAGAACTCCATCTCAAGACAATCCTAACAAGATTCATCCTAGTAATAAAATTTAGGACATGATAGCCTCCACACACACAATGTAGGAACTTTGAGGTTCGCATAAAATTTCACCAAAGGAGTTTTTCAATGATAGAGGCCTTCAAAGACTTGTCAACTCCTATTTGTACAGAATGTAATATTATAAGATGAACACATATTGGCTATTACTCTATCAATGATACAAAATATGATAACTAAGATTACTAAAATTAATAAAAAAAATAACTTAAAGAAATCAGACCGAAGTCTGAGTCCGATCGAAGCCAGAGAACGTTGATGTATGAAAGTTATCTAAGTAAGGAAAATAGTAGTCCTGGCACTGTTAGTAAATCATTGGGTAGAGCAAGTAAGCTATCAACCTGTGTGTAGTTATATGGGCTATCGACCATCCACGGTATCTCTCTCGATGGCATAAGAAGATGAAAGATAAGAATGGGAAAATTGGCTCTCCAAATTCACATAAAAGAGCCTTCTTAAACCTTAAGCATTCTAGTGTATGGCGCAAACGCACTCTGCGATCGCACATAATAGCTAGAGAGAAACGCGGTAACGAGGCCAGCGTATCCGGTGATTCTTAGACACTATGTTCCATAGTCACGTATGAACAAAGTATCCAACAGGATAGACGATAGTTACGATATGTCTTGCCAGTAATCAGTCAGGTCAAATCGCTGCATAGTACCGATACCATAATAAAATGCGCAGGATCCCTATTCTATTTAATAATTTTATTTCTTTATAGTTATATTATTCAGAGAACTGACATATAAAGGTTTTTATTAATATGTAACTAATACAGTTTCATCTTATATCTGACTAATATACAACTAGAATAAACCCACACCATGATTTTCTGTCTAATCAATGCATAAAATTTGATGTAACAATATATACATAAGCTCGCTCCAATAAGAATTAAATTTGGAAGTGGCAAAAAGAGAAGGTCAATGAGGTTGAGTAATGGACTATAATATTTTGTATAATTAACAAAGAGACTAAGGCACACTTGAGAATGAGCTAACAGAATGAGTTATCATAAAGTAGGTAAGTAGTATTGGAAGCTGACATAACACAATGGTAGAGATAAGCAAAAGATAAAAGCCAAGTAGAAGGTGTGTTATTAGTAGTACAACTTGACTTAGAGTACAGTGAGGAGTTATTCTCGAAGCAGACGCACCATCATCCAGGCGACATAACAGGGGTGAGTTAGTTCATTAACCTCGACAGATATTTTTCTATCTATGAATTTATATCTCGGGGTGCCTCTATATGATATTATCAATAGATACGACCTAAGTTATTGTCAGCTTCCAAGCTCTTTTTGTTATGGATTTCTACGTTCGACGCACAATTCTCTTATTACTCTACGCTGCTTAATTATGTAATAATAGTAATACACTACCTTTGGTTATGGCGTTCACCAATAAAAAATACAACTTATCGATTAGGTCGCGAATATAATTGCAGAATTAAAATTTTTGAGATATTCCTAAACACAAAAAAGATCTTATGTTACAATTTTGGGTTTGGATGTGAATTAAGAGTGTAAATAATAAGCTCGCATATTTCGTCCCTGCCTATATAATTGCACATCAACAAACAAATAGAGACTCTGTAGAGAAATCTCTGAAACAGTATTTAGTTTGAGTTTTAAATATTTGACGAAATTCGTTTTTTTCATTCGGATGCGTAACAAAGATATGCAGGAAAAAAAAGTATTAGAAAAATAATAGCAATTATAAAACACAAGATTTTAAGTGTCCATGATGATGAGGGTCTGAGAATTGAGACTTTCTTCCACTGATTTTAAGTACATAATTGACTCTTTCTTTTTATTAATATGATATTAGTCTATGCTATATATTAATCATCGTAAATTGTAGAGAATATACGTCCGGCATGCGTTAGAAAATAAAATAATCGCCATAGCGAGCACTATGGGTTCCAACGAACTATACACACGGAAGGTTGAGTTTCGTGGTTATATTGGAGTATCGGATAAGTTCGCGAAGCCACAGGATACGCTGACTGGATTATATATACCTCTAAACGCAGATGAAAGTCACAACATATATGGCTGTTTTGGTTGTATATAAATAAAATATGTAATTGTACGATTGCAAAGGTTAATGCTAGGACCTATATGGATATAGTACTATGCTATAAAGGAGGCATATATACTTATATGGGTGGAATCAAAGTTTGCTAATAGCTATTTCCAAAGTAATCATGAGTTCACAGATGGGGGACAGAATCTGGTCTGCATTAGGAGACTAGAGAATGAATTTATGTAATATAGTGTGACTGGAGTTTTCACTCCATTTGCAGACACATGAGCATTATTTACTTATCGTTATTTTTATATTTGTATAATTTAGCTAACATCATCGTTGCTGATTATTATCACATGTACTATGACGACGACTCAATAACGATACAGATGAAACGACTGAACCATTACGATAATTTTTGTTATTATTAATTTGTCACTATTCTTATATCACGAATTATTAGTAATAACGACATACACAATATTGTTTTTTTTATCAAATTCGAGAGAATTACTTTAATTATAAGCTATTATTAACTATACAAATAGATAATAATTGGAATATTTCACAGGGTAAAAAGCAAGAGCATCTAAGACATGCAACGGTTGCAAACTTTTGACAGAGACATCCATAAATTGGAATATGTCATCTTACGACAAATATTTCTTTGGCAGCGCTTTCAAATTTCACTACACGTCCTCAAGGAATTCAATTCTCTTAAAAAGAGGCCTTCACTTTTTTTTTTTTTTGGATGACACGTAATTCATTACATCATTCGATACGTTCAAACTCGTAAACTAATTACGCACATTAATAATTCAAATCAACGAATCCGTTCAAACAAGACAAATAAACAACAATTATCATAAAAGTAGACAACGTACGCCATATTCACTACAAGAAAATAACTCAATTAGCTACGAATAAAATTTGATGCCAAAATTAGCGTCGAACTAATTATCAAGTAAAAGTTGTGTTGCTGATCTACACTATTTAATATATATTGTAAACAATTCGTTCCTAATTAATTCGTTAGCAGGTAAACCTTCGTTGCTAAATATTAGAAAGTAAATTCTTGTACTAAATAATATGATTTAACAACAATTTTAGCCTCGACGCTATTTTTTGTTCTCGTTGCTATCAAGTTATTTTCTTGTAATGATTCATGGGACTCGAGCATATAATCTTACTCGTTGCAACTGCCCTCCTTCAATATATATATATATATATATATATATATTCCTAAATGCAAGATGGGTAGTTTACAAAAATAATAATTATAAGAACAAATTTTGGTTGTGATTAGAAAAAAAGCAAATGATTAATTTATGTGTGGGAACTGGGAAAAGAAACGTGTGGGTAAGGCCCAAGGGTATATTAAAATTTGCTACTTTTCTAGTGGAACGAAAATTCTAAGTCGAGGGAGGAAACAGAAAAGTATGTAATGCAACAAAAAGAAGAATTTTGCTTTTATAAGCGAGAAGAAAGGCTGATAAATGAAAGTAGTATAAAATAAAATTTTAAAAAAAAAGTATTTTACTTTCCGTATTTGTTTCTAGTGAAATATTTAGGGTATTTGTAAATTACTTGTAAATTGTAATAGACTCCTATGAAATTCGTTATAATTATAAATATTTTTTTAATTATTTGAAAAATTATAAATATTTTATTAGAATTAAGAGTAGTCTAACCAAAATTTAAAAGATTATTGTTAGACGATTATTAATATTTTATAAAAATATTTATAATTTTTTAAATATAAAAAATAATGGAAACTACTAGAAATTTCCAAGAACTTATTATAATTTACTCTTAATTAAAAAAGAAAAAAACTCGCGTCCAACCCTCTCTGGGTTCAGTGGAACATAAACCCGTGTCCCACTTTATAATTGTAAAATTCAAATCACACCAAATTAAAATGGGTCGAATATTATTATTGATTTGACCCAAACTATTGCCGCATCGATCCCACCCCAAAGAAGCTGCATTGTAAGTAGGGGTGGCACTCGAATCGAGCCTGCTCGATTTTTAGCTCGATTCAAGCTCGAGCTCCAATTAGTTTCTCTCTATTTGTTAAACTCACAAGCGGCTCGGGAGCGCTTCTCTCTCTCTCTCTCTCTCTCTCTCTCTCTTTTTAAATTTTTTTATATATTTAATTTCACATTCAAATACTTTATCAATTTTATACTCAAAATTGACCATATATTGTATATTTAATTTATATATAATTTTATTTTAGATAATAAACTAATATACTATTTTATTTATATATTTTTAAGTATATAAAAATAAATATAAATAATTAATAATTTAATAATTTATAAAACTTTATTAAATATATTATAACATATGAATTTTATGATTTTAAATAATTTTTACTTTTTAAATTTTATGTGATTTATGATTTTTAGATAGTTTTCTTATGAGTATTAGCACACATAGGTATTACTTATAAATTTATTCTCATAAATATTATGGGATAATATTAGATATTATAAATATTATATATATACGAGATCTAAACAATTACGATATCTTTCTTAGACCGGATTTATACCAAATTTTGAATATTATATATAGTTGTGTCCATTAGATCATATCAGACGATATGATTTAAAATCATATGGTCTGATTTCAACGGGAATACACCGTTTAATGATTACTCTTATGTTTCGTATACGATATCTCGATTCTATACCCTATCAATCTAAACTTACCAATATTATATTTTGTGAGTTGATTATATCTAATGGTTTGATTTGAATTTTGATGGCCCGATTAATCCATGTTATTCAACAATATAAAATGATAATTACATCAATGTAATACTAACATTTATGAAAATACAAATTTATTGCAGATTGTAAACTTATATCAATCTCAATTATAAAATATATAAAGATAGTAATAATAATAGTAGTAGTAATTAGTTATGTTTGAACAATTTTAATCATTTTTATTATTATTTTATTATATATATATAAAGAGGACAATCAATATTTTGTACTTTGGTTTAAAAAGTTCATCTCTTATTTATTTTTATGTTTTTTGTATATAATGAGATCAACAATTTTTGAAATAACTCATATTTTTTAATTAATATTAATAACTATACAAAATTATGTACAAATATTTTAATATTTTAATAAATATATATTTTCTATACTTTTACTAATTATACAATTATCAAAACTAATTAGTTATATATATAACAATACATTAAAATATTATACCATATATTAATACTTTTATAATTAATATAATAATATTTAATATTATTTATTTATAATAATACAATTTTATTATCAAATATACCCAACCAACAATTTTATTACCACAATATACATTATAATTTCTTTCTCCATCACCATCACCAGTAAACTCCCCCTCACTCTCTCCAGTAAAACCCTAACCCCCAAACTCCAAATCCACCGCCACCACCAAACTCCAAGTCCACCGCGGCACCGCCACCACCACCACCAAACTCCCTCTCTTTATTTCTCCCATCACCATCACCACCAGCGTCGTCTGCAACGAGGAACGCCGCAGCGGCAGCGGCGGCAGCGGCGGCGGCGGCAGCAGTAGCAGTGACAGTGGTGGCGGCAGCAGCAGCGGTGCGGCGGCAGATATTGCTCCAATAATGGCTTCTCACCACCATCTCTCCCACCCCTCCACCGCCAGGTACTGATGCTGTGACTCACCACCATTCGCCGCCTCCATATCCGGCGGGGGACGCTCCAGCTCACCAAAAATGGTCGAGCTCGGCTCGAGCTCGACTTGTTGCCAGCTTTGTAAGTTGCAAATTGCAATTTCACCCCCCAAAAATTACAAATATGAAAATGACCCCTCCAACATAGAACAAAAAAAGATGGGGGGAAAAAAAAGTAAAAAAAAAGGAAAAAGGAAACCTAAGTTAAGGAGTTAACCCGAAAACCAAGCAGCGGGGCCCAAAGCAAACCGACCAAAACATAGAGATAAGGCGGTTCACCACACTAACTCAACCCCACTCACCTAACCACGGTCAACTTAACGCCCCTAACTAACGCCGTCACTTTTAGAATAATTTCCACCATTAGTTTACCAGCTTCTGGAGGGAAATCCTATGCTCCCACAGCCAAGCCACGTGGTGGAACCACAGACCCATAACCCTACACGTGTAGATTTGGGAATCGTTTAGCTGCTCCAGGTTTATGTTATTGGGGCCCACTGCATTGATTAATAAAAAATTTAATTGTAATTAATGAGTTGTGAGTAGGGGGTAGCGGGCAGCAGCTACTGGGTCAGTGTTAACTGGCAGCTGTCCCACTGCTTGTCGGCTTCTGTTTGGTTGTCCGGTCAGCTACGGTTACTCTGAGGGTGACCGCCCGGTCAACCCCCCCAAGTACATTTCCCCTTTTTCTCAATCACCCCTCCTCAATTAATGTCGTGTCCACAAAGTAACACTAATTTCAATATTTTTTTTAGAGAAAAAATTCGCAGTACTGTTGAATACCAATACCAATCACGAGTTTTTCTTTATCAAAATACCAATAAAATATGACGAAATAATTAAAAATAACTTTTTTGTAATTTATGAAGCCACCAACAAAAATAGAATGGAAAAATATTTAAATCTCAAAATACAGGAACAAAAGCATAATTATTTATTTATTTTGAACAAAGTTCATTTAATTATTTTTGGTAGTAAAGATGACAGCCGCGAAAATGTTGTGTCGTGATTTGCTTAGTAAATGCCAATAAAATCGTCTACCTTGAAACTGCGCTTTCATTTGAAACGGACTTTTCTCTTGTTCCCATTACCTGTGATTTCTCCTTTCTATATTATTGTTTTTTTATGTCAAAACAAAAAGAAGAGTCCCAGCCCGCCTGCCCTTGTCAAACAATATTTGCTACATTGAATATATTAATTATTATTATTATTATTAGGCTTTAAATAAAGCGTAAATAATATTAAACACCGAGTGCAGTACAGACCAAAATTTCATTATTTCCTCCACAACTCTGGACTCTTTTTTGGACATTCAGTTATAGTGTTCCGTGTTCAAATTTCCTCAGAATTTAGTTGATTTTCAACTCAATTTAACTAATTTATTGACTTTTATCTCAAATGATTTGATACCGCAATTCAATATAAAATATAATTTTATTAATCAATTCAAATATATTCTTTTAATTTACATGAAAATTTATATATTTTCCAGAAATAAAAATTAAAAATAATAATACAAACAAGCATATAATTTGACTGAATTATTTTACCTGCACACTAATCCCCAAAAAAAGAAAGAAAAAACCCAACTGTTTCAGCTGCCCGTGAATTTCGGGCAGGAAGGGTGGGGGGTGGTAACGCGGGTAAAAGGTTAAAATAGCATTCCGTTTGAAGTGGAGCCCACATACGGCCCAAGCACACGGATTTCTAATTTTCTTTTGTCTAAAGCAGGTCCCACTTAAGAGGGCTCCACCAGAACCTTCTCCGCTATAAGTAAACGCCAAGCCCTCAGCATTTCTCGCTGTTCTGCGACTACAGGCAATAATCATCTCTTATTCTCTCTCTCTTTCCGCTTTCTTCAAACAAAAGATCCTCCTCTTCTTCCTTTTCTCTGCTCACACACACAGTTCACTGTACACACTCCCGAATTCGAATTCACGTGAGAAATAACTTGATTTTTGGTCTTTTCTTCGTTGAATCTTAAGGTAAGCTTGTGAATTTCTGATTAGTTTGTTCGTTTATGTGTTTTTCTTTGAGTTTTTCCGCCGACAATGATTGGTTTTGTTATACTGTCTGTACACTTACTTCCTTCTTATTCGTCTTTGTTTTTGTTTCCATCGGATTAAGCTTTCGATTCTGTCCGGAAATGAGTTTTTAATTTTTTTTTTTTGAAAGCACTGGAATTTGATTATTCTTTTTGTGGAATGATGCTTATATCTCGTTACAAATGGAGTGTAGGAACTGCATTTATTTTTTTTATTGGTTTAAGCTATTTTTTACTGCATATATTTGTAGATCACCTTGAACAGGCCTATTTTTCGAGGATTTGTTTGGTTTTTTCCTCGATAATTAACAAACTGCTATTCGTCCTGTTCGTTTCGTATAGGAAAAAAGCAATGGAACAATTTCAGAATCAGGAGCTGGAGTATGTAGTCGACGACTACTATGACGTCACTGATTTCGAGGATGACGATGTTACTCCGCGAAGTGGAAGCAGTTCCTTTGATGATGATGACTCTATGGACTCCGACTTTGAGGATGATTTTGAACTGGTACTTGAGTTTGCTTTATATTTCTTGACAACTTCTTTTTCTTATGTTTTATGCTTTACTGAAAAGGTGATATCTTTTCTGTTTGGCAAAACTTAAATGTTTGTGTTGAATGACAGAGCAAGTCAAAAACTGATACGTCGGCTTTAGAAGTGAGGAATGGCAAGGATATACAAGGTATTCCGTGGGAGAGGCTCAATTTTACTAGAGAAAAGTATCGTGAATCCCGATTGAAGCAATACAAAATTATGAGAATCTCTCGACCCTCGTGAAGATCTCGAGAAGGTATTCGATTCTCTCTCTGTTTTTGTGTGTAGTGTGTTATGTTAGAAGTCTTATAGTGATGTGCTTGATTTCCCTTGGCAGTAAGATTTTTGTTTGTTCTCTCTATCCGAAGCTAAGCATGCTTGAAAAAAGTTTGGAACATTTTAGTGGTCTGGTACTTTGTAATTTCTCTGCGTAGTCCATGTTGGCATGACACTTTGTGCTGGGTTTCGCTAAAATGTTGTTTTTTGCGTTGCAGGAGTGCAAAGAAGTGGAGAAAGGCCAATCATTCAATACCAGGCTTGTCAAATCAACAATAGTTCATTTTCAGGTAGAGACATATTGGCTGGTTTTTTGCCCTCATATAACTGTTAATTTGTTGATTAAAATTCGATTGGTGTTTAGTGGCAAATACATGATTTTTTTTTGTTCTCCAACGGTAAAACTTCCATTGTTGTGATACAATAATGGATGTTTGCTTGGATTTTCAATGTTTTATTCATACGATCTCCCATCTTGGTGCATTCTAGACCATTATCGCACATTATTTATGGACAAAATACAACTAACAGTTGTCATAGTCCTGCACGTGGATCCAAATACATTTGGATTGACTTTGCTCTACTTGATGCATTCATCTATTTCATGTAGGTGGTTTTTTCCTTCCAACAACCTTTGTCAGTAACTTGTGAGATATGTGATGAGATGGTTAAATTTTTAAGTTTGGTTTTTCTTCTTAATTCCTTTGAATTTCTTCATCCATGGTGCACGGGAACATAGTTTTGCAGATGTCGTGCTATGTATTGATGTTTGATGGCTTAATAACTACTATGCATCTCTGGCTGATCGCCTAATGATTATTAGAAGGTATGGGTGTTTATGGATGATGTCTTTATGTTAATGATCATTGTTCCTCATTTATTCACAATTAAGTCAGCTTAGTATTTCCCCACTAACTCTGGATCCCTATTCTAATAACAAATTGCACTAGAGAGGCCATTTTCGCAACAGTTCTTGTTCCAGCCTCTTTAACCTGTGAAATTGTGCACTGTATAATTCAATATCTTATCTACGAAGTTCTGGTCTATTAGATGAAGGGCATCCATGATTAATGCAATCAATAAAAGCCTTTGGACGGTGGTAATTTTTTCTCTCAAATTTTTGGAGCAAAAATTTCTCTTGGCAATAACCACTCTGAAAAAGTGGCGTTAATTTGTATTTTTGTAGATTTAACTTTAGTTAGGAAATTTATTTTTGCCCAGTTCAAGTATAATTGGACTGGGCTTGTATTCACCGAATCCTTTTTGTGCAGATTATAAGACTTGCCAAGAGTCGCATGAATAATTATTTTAGAGGATCTGTTTTTGGAAGGTACAGTATTGAATATTTATATCAGGCTATCAAATTGCTGCTTTTTTGGAGCCAAGTTATGGTAATGGAAGCATTGTGGTGAGCATATAACTTGGTTGTATTGAGATCAGTGGATCAGTAGTGATGTAGGACAGATGCTCCTTCTTAAGTTCGTCATGGTTCTGGTTTTATAATATGATATATGCATGCATCCATGTGATCTTGATTTAGCATCTTTAGTGTTAGGAGCTAGTAAAATATTTGAAGGCCGTATATCATTGCATTTCCATTCTGTTAAGAGTTCTCTATTGTTTACTCGGTGTGCTTTCTAACTTGAAACAGTGTCATTGCAAGTCTTAGGCTGTGTGTAGTTTTAATCATGCTTTACTGAGAATGAGAGGTTACAATACAATTACTAGCTGACAGTGTCCTGGCTTTCATCTTGTGTGTAAAGTTGTTTTGTTTATCTGGCATATGAAGTGAATGGAAGGAATACCCGACATGCGTGGCAATTACATTGCTATTGCCAAATGTCATTCTTAACTTTATTTTTCTACATGATGCCACCTCCATGGATATAGAGATTTGTTGTGCACTTTCAGTAAGGTTCAGACTGAGGTATTTTTCCATGTTTGCATTTTCTCTTACCTGACATCCAAATTTACTCAACAACCGTGCTGGGTTTTAGCATGAGGTTGTTCACTAGAATAATCTCAGGTGGTTGGAATAACACTCTTCTGTTTTTGCTTGAAGATGCTGATTATTATGTTGGAGCTTCAGTTTTAGATATATATTGTATTTACTTAATTCCATTATAATTAACCCATGGCATGGGACTGCTATTTTATCTTTATTTCAGCCTTAGAAGCAGGACTGCAGTTTTATCTGAGCAGCTGGCGGATAAGGGATCATTTCCATATGGTATGATAGGGGATTATATGAGCATTAAGGCATAACATGGTTCTCTTGTTGGTCATCAGAGATTAAATTTCAGTCAGTTTTTGTGCTGGTCTATAGCTTTTTCAATGCATGCACAGCACTGCCACATGGTTGCATGCCCTTCTTTTGTTTGATTATTAACATTAGAATTCTATTTTCCTGTGCACCCTTGTTTAAAGTTGGGCTGGGATATCTATATGTCATAATACTAATCTATGAAAGAGCTGACTTTGGCCAGATAATATGGCGTTTTCCCTGTTCTGCTATCTGTCACAAATGTCCTGACTACCATCATTAGTTATTTGTTGATCTAATAGTTGATCTTGTTGGTTGGATTTAACATGAGGCACTTGTCTTTCCTTCCTTCATGGTCGTTTGTTGGGCACTCTAGTACCCTTTTTGCCATTCATGTGGCTGGCTATAGTTGCTTCAGTGATGCTTTGTCTTCTTGTTTTTTGTCTGCTTGAACTTTCTTTTCCTTTCAACTGAGTTTTCAACTTTGAACCTTGTGTGCTGTGGTGAATTTTCCTCACTTGTTTCTTAGAAGTGCTTAGTGATGGGATGTTGCACTTGTGGCAGTGGATGAGACTAACATTGGTCTTCAAGTCTATGGTTGTCTCGTTAGTTGGATACCATGTGGTTTTCATTGGTTTGAGTCCTTCCAGTTTGTGGCTTTTACAACAGTGATGTTTTCTTTTCTTTTTCTCCTTTGTTTTGTTACCCACTTCTCTTTGTAGTTTTAGGCATTAACCTAACTGAATGCTTCATTTCTTGATTTTGTTTTTGTATTTCCTTTTCTGATTTTGTTTGATCATGAATGAGTCGTCAATTTGCATCTTAATGCGTACCACCTTTCTTTAAGTATTTTCCCTGCTGATTGCTAGTTATACTGTTACTGTTCACCTGTGTGGTAGAGAGTGGTGGTTTTATGTAGTCCCCCTGCTATAGGTTTAGTGCTGGGAGCGACCATGTTTATTGGTACTAAGCCTTTCCCCTCTAGCTTTTTATGTTAGTGATTGTCTTGTGTTGGTGTATATCATCTTTTTTTTATCTTCCGGCCTATCTTGCCCCTTCTTTTCTTTTTCTAGATTTGTGGAGAAGTTACAACTGCAACAGATAGAACAGTGTATAGGCATAATTTAATGAGTCATGTCCTGCAATGATGAATCCTAAATGAACAAGCACAAATGTCATGCATTGAACTCTGTCTTTTAGCAGCCGCAGTTGTGCCGTTTCTGTAAATGCTCCAAGTCCCACTCTAGCAATCTGCTAGTTTAGTTTCTTTTTTCCAACTGAACAATGTTCGTGTTTCTTTTTTTTTGTTGTGCCATTTTTCCGGATGATGCTTTCTTTGGATTATATGGTTGTATTTTCAAATTCAAACAGCTTCTAACTGGAAATTCTCCACTTTCAGCTGAGGAACCTTTTATGGGCGACCTCAAAGCATGATGTGTACCTGATGCAAAACTATTCCGTGATGCACTGGTCCTCCCTTCTTAGGAGGGGCAAAGAAGTACTTAATGTTGCAAAACCAATAACACCGACCCTGGTGAGTTTGCTAACTCTTAACTGTAACCACTCTAGCATGGTTTAGAATTTAATTGAATTTACGGACTCTTTAGGCTATTTATATGCATGCAGAAATATCCGGGATGTTTAGCACAACCTCTTTCAAGGGTTCAGATAAGTACTATGACTGTGAAAGACAATTTAATGGTGGCCGGTGGTTTTCAAGGAGAGCTCATCTGTAAGGTAACATGCTGGGTGCCATATTTGCCTCGCAATTTGGTAAAAATAATTATTCAGCTGTGTAATCTTACTTGATTTCTTTCTCATGCAGTATATAGACCAACCTGGGGTTGCGTTCTGCACGAAGATAAGTACAGATGAAAAATGCTATTACTAATGCAGTGGACATATATCATAACCCTAGGTAAGTAAATGAATTTGACCACTGTACGAATGTTTCTTAACTGATATTTGGGCTCCTTTGAAAATCTAACAGGTTTTCAATTCTTCTTGGCAGTGGTGCAACGAGGGTTATGACAGCAAATAATGATGCTCAAGTTAGGGTCATGGATGCTGTAAATTTCACTTGCCTAAATCGTTTCACATTTCCATGGTCTGTGAATGTGAGTGAACTCCTACAGAGACAATCTTGTAGAGGAACACTTTTGTAGAACTTTCAACTTTCTGACTTCTGATCATAAATGTTGTTTTTGATAACAGAACACATCTGTCAGTCCCGATGGTAAATTGCTTGCAGTACTCGGGGACAGTCCAGAGTGCTTAATTGCTGATGCACAATCTGGCAAGGTAGTAGTTCTGTGGCATTTATCTGGGCGTTTTCTGTTGTTTCATAACTGAATTGAAATATAATGAGTATCATTGTGCAGGTTATCGGCAACCTAAAGGGCCACTTGGACTATTCATTTGCGTCTGCTTGGCACCCAGATGGCCGGATCCTTGCTACCGGGAACCAGGACACAACGTGCAGGTTATGGGATGTAAGAAACTTGTCTGAATCCATAGCTGTACTCAAGGGAAGAATGGGCGCAATCAGGGCTGTTAAGTTCACATCAGACGGCCGATATATGGCGATGGCTGAACCAGCTGACTTTGTTCACATCTTTGATACACAATCCGACTATTTGAAGGGGCAAGAGATTGATCTGTTTGGGGAGATAGCTGGAATCTCCTTTAGCCCTGATACAGAAGCATTGTTTGTAGGAGTTGCTGACAGGACATACGGCAGCTTGTTGGAATTCAATCGAAAACGTTATGACCACTATCTGGACTGCATAGTTTAAACTGCAGCGTTGGACTTTGGATGCATCTCCATAGGAGTTTTGGTGATCCATGGAAACAAGCAAAGCTTATTTGTGCATATTGCTTGGTTTTTAGCTTTAATGTTGAAGAATGGAGGACTGCTGGATGCCTTTTAAAGCACATCCCTTGAAATTATTTTCATTTGCAGCCCAGGTTGCAGCTACTTTATGTATCTGTTTCTGTTGAGTTGTATTTTTATTTTTATTTGCTCTTTTTTTGGGTTACGCAGTAGTAAGAAAATTTTGTACATGTAATTATATATCTGGTTGTCATGTAAATTAGATAATTAATTTTGGTCATTCTTGTCTAACATCCCTGTTGCCGTATCATTTCCCTGCTGTAATTGCCCTTTCTGTTCCTGTTTACCATGTGGAAAATGTATTAATATGCCGGACTTTATCAATTGCTCCCGACTTATTATACCACAAGAAGTTGCTGCCTTCATTTGATTGTGAAGCAGTAATGATCAAAATATGCAACAAGCATCAACTCTCTTTTGAGATGCATAAATTTGATGTAGCCTCTTAAGCCCTGCTTCCGCCACCTTTCTTCGTCTCTCAGCTCTTGGAACCAGTACGTGGAGACGGGGAAGGGGCTGCTGGTGTAGGGGAACGATGTACAAACTGGAAAAAATAATATTAAAATTTAAAATATTATGGTTTAATTATATTTTTTTGCTTTGTAAAATTTTATTTATTATTGATATACTAGTTAAATATGGAATGTGAATTTATACAAATGGAAATCAACAAATGACGATATAGATATTTTTTAATTTATTAACGATTAAGATAACAACAACGCGTGTGTCAATGCATACTTCAAGGATTGTCCGAAGGGGGATGACAAGTTTTTGAAAATTTAATTATTGGAATTGTATTTTTTTGGACTAAATTACCCTTATAACGGTGAAGATATACCTCCACATATGCATTAATATGTGAAGATGTATGAGGAATTTGGTCATAAAAAAATTATTTGACTACTATAAGTTAGTAATAAGCCAATTGGGGGTAAATATAGATTAGTTCTAATTTTTTTTTTTTTGTTAATATCAACAATTCGGTGAATTTTGACTAACATAAGGATTTATTTGTTAGATGAAAGCAAACCTCAAGGGTGCTAGAGGTAATTTTTTAAACTATAGAGGTCTATGTGTAATTACTCCAAACCTCAGGAGATGGGAGTGAAATTATCCCTTCTTTATAACTAATTATAAGTAAGTTCCTATTCAATTTTGTATTTTATTTTATTTTATTTTTTACTAAGTAAGATTATTTTAGATTTATGTATTTTAATATAGATTTTGATGGAATATAAATTATAACAAACAATACATTTAACTAATTTTTTATTTTTTATACTCTGCTACAGAGTTGGACTTTTGTAAAATAAGTAATATCCATATTTAATAAAATTTCATAATTTTATGAAGGTAATCCTCATAAAATACAAATTTTGGTTATGAAAATATATTGTATGTATGGAAAAATATTATTTTCAATAATAAAAGAATAGATTAAAAATTCAAAATTAATATACTTTACCTATTAAAAAAATTATTTTACAAAAAGAATTTCTTTATTAAGTAATAAATTATAAAAAAGTTAGTTAATATTTAAAAAAATTATACAAATGTGAAGAAAAATTATATAATTTTTTTTTTCTTCACACTTTAATTGATCTTACAGGTAATAATAAATTAATTTGTCGGAGTATGTATATTTAATACAATAGATATGGAGTGTCACAATTTCACTATTCTCTAAGTGGACAAAATATTTAGGTTTATACAAATAAAACATATAAATGTTAGTGAATTTACTTTTTACTTTTCATCGAAAATTTAATTTAATATTTTGACCCGTGCATAGCATGGGGATTCGCTAGTTCTCATTATTGAAAAATCGAACTTGGGAAGAGTAATTAAAAGACGAGATTTGATCGAAAAGCAAAGAATTTTTAGCTTGTAAGCATGTTTGGATCACAAACCGTCAACTTCTTCGCATCGAGTCACAAATGACTAGCTTAGTATACATTCACTAGACCCTTCTGGTCTCTAACGAAAGATACAGTTTTTACCGACAAGAAGTCTAAGCATAACATGACGTTGTGAAGCATACACTTGTCATTTGGACACTCAGACATTATACATCTCTCTCCACTCTCCAACTCTCACCTACTACATGTCTGAAAAGTAAGTTGACAAGAAATGAAGAAAACAACATCACATACTCACAGATGGATAGAGATATCACCCTCATCTCCAATCTTCACTCACCAGCTTGTCACTCTTTTATAACTTATTACAGTTTAAGGTCCTGAGAAAAGATGTCTCACATTATTTCAACAATATGCCGTTGGAACAGTTAACCAACCTAATTCCAACTCCAATTCATAGACCAAATCTTGGGTATGATGGATTTCTTTTCCTTTTTTTTTTTTTTGTTTAGATCAGATTTGATCGAATCAAATTAATTGTATGATAAGTGTATGTAACTATATTAATCAGACAACAAATGTATTATATTTAATTTCAATTTGACTAAATTCAATCCAAATTAGAATTTTGGAGGTATGAGTTATTCCACTCGAAATTAAGGCAGCAACATATGCCAGAAACTTCCACCTAATTCACCAAATGATCAACTTTTCTTGATCCATGACCAAGTTTCTACCACAACCACATTACTCGAGTTCAACACGTAAGGTTCTCAATTTTATAGGTATTTTATGAGTCAAGTTCAACACGTGTGTATTATAAAGCTCGTCGCATTATGTGTATGTCTTTTTATATAATTGTATTAGTTATTGTGGTATGCAGTATTTGCGTGCTTGTATATAATTTGATAGAAGTGGCACAAATTTGAAATATAAAAATCAATATATGATTAAAAGTGGAGCAAGGAATAAATATGAGTAAAAGTGGAGATGAACATAATAGAACAGTAGTGGTTGAAAGATGGCGTAAACCATTTTGAAATAAATATAAATCATTATATTCGTACAAATATTTGAGGAATAATTGGTATTTTAAAAAATATAGTATTGCAGTAACACAAATCACTAATTATAAGCGAAAAGTGGCTTCTTTTTTTTATTTTTCTATTGATTATGGGCTAACGACTCTTGAGCTTAAAATACCCAATATTTTGTACAGTTCACCACATTATGCGGATGTGTGGTAGGCTAATAGTGTTCTCTATCTATACTATTTAAAAGAAAATTTTTTGTCGTACTAATTTTTGAATACCCAAATTTATTCTTAAATTAACTTTTTTTCTTCAAAACAAATTTGGTCGGAACAGTAATTTTAAAATCTTTTTATAGTCTCACAAATTTTATAAAAAAAATTTCTCACACCCACTACTCCATGTTTTTCTTTATGCAAACTTGTACATATTTGTTTTTCTTACAAAAACTTCTATATTTCTAATAAAATTCTTCATCCCACATCATGATTTTATTTATATGCTTGAGGAAACGCGGGCAGCGTCAACTACTTTTATCAAATGAAAATGAACTCGACACAATTAGTATATTCATTGATACATACATATCTATATAAAAAACAATATCTCAATAAATTTTCACAAAAAACACCGATTAAATTCCTTTAATTGTAAAAAATCGCAATGAATAAAACTTAGATTTATTTATTTTTAATAAAAATATATAAAGAAAGACCAAGTCCCATATAAAATCTTGAGAAGGAGTGATGAGAGGATGGGTATCCAATTCCGTGTGGAATCTGTCAATCTTTATATTAATTAAAGAGTGTATACATGAAAGGATTGGTTGTGGTTGAGGTGACATAAAACAATGGTGAAAATGACGAGTGAAGACAGTCTCAGACTCTGGGAGTCCCCTGCTCTACCAACACCCCTGCATTCAACTCACTACTCGAATGTGCTACTCACTTTCTATCACAAAATAGAAAAAGGGATAATTATATTTTGACCCCTAATTTACGATTTATTTATATAAATTGCTCATATTTTGTGTAATTACAAAAACTGATTTTATTAGTCAAAAAGTAAAGGTAGTTTATGCAATGATGTTAAAGTTTTTTGGAGGTATATGCGTAATATTCTAAAAGTTAAGGGTGATTTGTGTAAATGATGTTGATATTTTTTGTGGGTGTACGTAGAATCTTTCAAGAGGCGGGATGATTTGTGTAAATAATGGATAGATTTGGGGTGTGTTGTAGAAAATGGCATTTTCATTTAATGATATTAGATGAATGGAGGGTGATGTTGTCCTGATTAATCCGTGTGAGAATTCACTTACTAGTCTTGAAGTATTTGTCAAGTTGAGTAGCCGACTAATTAGTTACATTTAATGTGTGCACATAAATAAATATAATGGTAATTGTAATTAAAAAAAATTATGTCACTTATTAACGAGGTTGATGATATAAATTACTTTTAAAATAAAATATGACTTAAAAAATTGGCTATAGCTAAAAATATAATAAGATTGAAAAACATATGCGCGTATGATATGTATCGGTGTCCAACAATTCATACAAGTCGAAAAATCTTCTACTCCCCTGACTTTGTTTTGTTTCCCGATCGATCTTGGTGAGAGAAAGGGATCTCTTGGTTAGGCGTCTGCCGATGCAGATCTTGACAAGAAATTATAGTTCCACTTGACACCTATCGTAATGATAAACGGCTCGTCAGTCTTGGTGTGAACAAAAGGCGTAAGTGCAGTTGTTAGAATTTCATCCGCATCTGGCGTTCAGCTCTCTCCTCGCCTTATGTTTTGGTAGCTTTGTCACTTGATGTCCGGATTGAGGATTTCTTTGATGCTCCCATTGGAATATCAGACGGACTGACCCTCAGTTGGTTTAAATGTGGAAGATTGTAATTTCAAAATTATCGAAGAATCAACTTACATAATAGGAAAAATATTTCAGAAAAGAATAAGATAGGAATACTTGGTAAAAACAAAAAATTTAGCAAGTTTGACAGTAAAATGTTGATAAATCGTATAGAATATGATAATAATAATAGCCAAAGCTATGTGTAGGAGTTTTGAAAATTATGTATGAGAGCGGAGAGGAAGTGAAAAATGAGTGAATAGTCAGTTGAAGCTTGTTACCTCGCGTAACCTACGTAGACTCCTTATTTATAAAAAATTGGGGAACACAATTGAGATTGATTATGATATACTCGAATTTCTTAGGATGTCAACTTTATTGTGATTTGCTTCATTGTGTTACCCTGTTATATAAGCCCCAAGCCAGAAAGAACAAAATCTAGCATAGTAGCAAGAAAGTAGGTGAAGTCAAGAAAGTGATTACCTATTATCTTAATCAAATAAGGTACAACTGACATGTTCATTTCTGTTGGCGTGCTTTGGTAGTTGTGTTATACGCGATGTACAATATTGTTGATATGTGACGAGCCCTCGATTTGCTGTAATTGGGCTTGAACCGATTGTTGTCTTACCATTAAATCGATTTAATACAGGGCTAATTAGGTTGGTATCTTTTGCCTGCTAGTATTGGGGCTATTTGGACCACATTTCTTAGTCTAATTTGGCCGAACTTTGATATTTGACTTGATAAAAAGATACCCCAAATATCACTAACACTATTAAAAAAAAAGATTAGCGAAGTGACAATTTTAATATTATCACAAATTACAAAAATTTTATTTTGCTACAATATTGAATTTCAAATAACAGTTATTTAGTAAAAAAATGTTATTTTTAAAAATTAATGATGAAAAAATGTACATAGAATTATCACTAATAATAGTTGTTAATAATACGTATGTTTGTAATACGTCTAGGGAAAAAAAATGGTGGTGGGAGAAAATTAAATAAATAAAAGAGAATAAAAGGGGGGAGAAAAAAGGAGAATACTTAATTAAAAAGATATTTCACTCTTGTTATAAAATTCATTTTCTATCAAACATTTTATATTAATTTTTAACTATATTTTAAGAAGTCTTCTAGTATTTTCATTTTTTTTATTAATTATTTATTTTTCCGTAGAACGACTAGGCACAAATCCTGCACAAAGAGGCTCCTAATCTGATTGAGACCCCAGCAAGCACCAAATCCTAAGATGGAAGCTTCATGTTTGTACAAGAAACTTTCATATCTCTAATATATTACAAATACCTTAAATGGTTTTTCTTTTTTTTTTTTTTTTCGTACAAAACATAGCAAGAAAAGTAACGTTTTTTCCGTTGTCCGTCACGAGATAAAAATTATTAGGAATGAATTTTCTGTGTAAATAGTAACAGAAAAAATGATTTTCTCAAAAAAAAAAAAAAAAAAAAAAAGAACAACACAATTTCCTGAACTTTTAAAAAAAGGGTACCGTGACTTTCTGATGCAGGAGATAGTGAGCTTTTTTTTAAAAAAAATATTTAAGGGTCGATAACCATTTTTCTGGTTCGGGGAAGTTTTGTGTCTGTTAGTGTTTTATGTATGGGATAAAATATAACTAATCCAAAGTTAGAGTATAAAAAAAATTAGCAATTAAATTTTATTTTGATGTATATTTGCAAGAGTTATTAGTATAGTATTAATTGAAAAAAAAGGGATGAATGGGCCACGAGGACTGGAATTTGGGCTTATAGTTAGGCTAATGGACCCCATAAAATGTGTACTACCATAGTCCAATTGGAATTTTAAACTAAAATGACACACGAAAACGTGGTATCCGAGTCATGAAATTGTGACATTTCACCCGACTCAAACCGTTTTTGGACATTTTTTCACTTACCCGACGTACGTGAATTTGCTAATATTATTAAAAAAAAATTGAATAAAAACTTATATTTGAAAAAAAATTATTTGATTCGTAATAAATTAATTGGTGGTACATATGTGATCTTCAGTTAATTGTTTTTGGTAATATTGGCAAATAAGATAAATTTTGATTAACGTAGCGATTTATTTATTGCATGGGAACAATATCAAAGATATTAAATATAATTTCTTAAATTATATGAAATTTATGTGTAATTACATTAAATTTCAAAAGACGAGGGGGGGGGAGTAATTATCTCTTTTTTTTTCTAACTTCTCACACACGCACTCATGACCCTCATGTATGCACCCAAATTTGAACTCAAAATCTCCTATAGAAAATTTTGAGCTGAATCAACGATAATATTATGAAGTATTTTTTGCCATGTTTGGTTTCGTTTTTTTTTAGTTTTCAGCTTTTGAAATAGTTATGAAAGTAAAAATTATTTTCCCATACGTATTTTCATTAAAAATGCCATACGATTGTCCTCATCCCAATCATTATTATTTTTTATATATTTACATACATATAAAATATTCAACCTTATAAATTAAAAATATTTTTTTTCTGATAATACTTTGATATGACATCGCTAATAATTTTAAATCAATAAATAATATATTTGATTTGACACCATTAATAATAAAATGAAACTATTATTTTCATCTAATAAAAAAATATCAATATAACTCACTAACAATATAAAATACAATCCATTAACTAATCCAAACATATTTTTATTTTCATCCAAAAATTAATATAATTGAAAACACATATTAAAAGTGAAAATAAAAAAAATGAAAACAGACAAAACTGAGTTGCCGGAATCAAACTTATTCTGCAGTTCTTTATTCTTTTGAAAAAACAATATCATTTTCAGATTAAAACTCCAGCCTTGATTTATTTAATTTTTTCATAATTAATGTAGAGAATTAAGAATTGATTTTTTTATTTCTTTTTCTTTAATATGATGTGTTGGCTTCTATATTTTATTTTTATTTATAATATATTTTAATATATAAATAATTATTTATTATATACACGCAAGAAAACCGTGCCCATAAACTCTTTAAAATACCAGATAAGATGTTTGAAAAAAAAAAAAAAAGATGTTTGAAAACTTATAAGATTTTATAAAATATTCTCTATCTTTCTTTTCTTAAAAAAAAAAAGATAATAAAAACTCATAATCTCATAAAATAAGATGCTAGTAGCTTATAAGTTCTTTTAGTAAGAGCAATGAATGCATAACATATTTATAAAATTGTAACAAACTTATTCAAATTAAATATTATAGATTTGTTATTACTAATATCTTAAAAGTTCCGCTAAAAGAAATATAGATTTTCACTATGGTTAATTATCATAATTAAAAGTAAAAATTCATGACAAATACTAAGTAACCAAAATTGCGCAACAACTAATAATTACGGCAAATATTTTGGGCATGGTGAAAATAATAGCAAAAAAATTGATTAACCATAGATAAATTTTAAAATTTTCGCATCGATTTTATCTGTTCGAGTTAGATATTATTAATTTACCACAATTTTTAAGACTTAGCAATTTATAATGTAAATAATAATCTAATTTTTTGCAGCATTCTATTATCTTATTCTATCCACGGTTTAAAATTTTACTTTAAAATAAAACCCAAAATCTCATAAGCTATAAAAAAAATATTTCAAGTAAATTTAGTTAAACGCCCTCAAAATCGAGTATCGACTTTTGAATAATACTCTGATTCTGACCAAAGCAAGGCTTACAAGAAAAGTAAGCCCAAGAACTAATCAGCATTAATTAACGTAATACGAAGTAGTAATATGGATTTGTCGTGTGAAAGCCAAATTTGAGATGTTCAATGTACAACGACCTTCCAACCACTGCCTGTAAAATGACAGCACTCTTACGCGGTTTCAACCTATACATTCTTAATCATATCCCTTCATTAAATCAAATCAATCGACTTAAAGGTAACCGAAAACAAAATTCAGTGATTATCAATTCAATTAATTCATGCTCCAAAATTATGAGAAAATTACGAAATACGACAACGATCGTTCGTATTACCCAAATCAGGGCTCGACCCTGCCCACTCCTAACCCCCCGACCCCCCAAAGTTATGTTGCCCGTTTTTTAGGGTGGGTTGCGAGACATGTGGATCAGTGCGGACACTGGTGCATAAACTTCGAGAAAAATTAGAGGACTCTAAATATAAGCAGGCATTAATGATTTGTAAGGTTTAGTTCCGCAATACCATTATAGCAAGCGAATTAACTTAAGTATCGAAAAATTTTAGTTGGGATATTCATAACAAGCTTAACGATTTGTAGTATATGCCAACCTATCATCCGGATCGAAGATCGTTAATAGAACACAACTTCTGACATCGACATAAGACCCCACATGAGTTAAATGGCCATATTATCAATTGCGATCTCAATACAAATCACCGTTCGTTTTCCTGTATTACTTTTTCATGTTGCTTTTTTATGGTGTTATTTTTTTTTATACCGAAATACTTTAATTTAGAATATTGGGGTCTTTATTTATTTATTTATTTATTTTGGAATTTTAGATGCATTGTAGAATTTTACTGTAGACTGTAAATATAATTGTTGGAAAATATTGCAGTGATGTTGATTTCAAAGAGAAAACAAAGCATCAATGCCCACTTGTGCGTTCATTAATTGCCCAAAAGCAACTACCAACAACTTGTGCGTGGCTGCATTCATTATTTCAAAATCCAATTTGTAATTTTTCTATAAAATAAGTTACGGTGTCGAATAAATTTATACCCATACCTCCATTCTTCTCATTATCTGCCTCAGATCAAAATGAGTCACTCCCAATCAGACGATCGTGGAAATCTCTCTATTTTAGTATATGAGGATTGCGTTGGTAAGTAATTTGTTAATGTAATTGAAAGCAATCCATCGACATGTTTGTCTTAACCCGTGGTACTGATATTAGAGTCGAATTCACCAAAAAATAAAAATAAATAATAATAATAATAATAATAATAATAATAATAATAATGGGATCTCTTTCGAGATCTGGTATAATTACACGAAAACCCCTATATTTTGAGAAATTATATTTAGTACTTTTGAAATTTACTTTTTTTTTTCTAACAAATAAGTCCATTTATTATCAAAATTTACTGAATTTGCTGATATTAGTAAAAAAAAAAAAAATTTGATAAGAATCTATTCTTGCCCCCTGATTGATTGACTTATTAACGATATATGACCAAATTATCCTTATACATCTTCACATGTAATTCATGTGCAGAAGTATATTTTCACTGTTACAAGGGTAGTTTAGTAAAAAAATTGTTAAGTTAATTGGGAGTAAGTATCAATTTTCATTCACTTCTTTTTATTATTATCTATAAATTCAGTAAATTTTGAATACCAAAATGACCTATTTGTTAGACATATGCAAACTTTAGAGGTACTAGATATAATTTTCTAAATTACAGAGTATTTATAAGTAATTACACTAAACTTGATGATATGGAAGTGTAATTATATCTGATAATAATAATAATAATAAACCCTCTTAATTGTTAATTAATAAAAAAATTAAAAAGGAAAAGTTGTTGGTGCATTAATTGCACCAACGGTTACGACTTACAAGACTTTATAATATATTAATATATTTATAATAATATTTGGCAGTATTTATGTGCAGGCACCAACCCTACGAATAAGCTTTAGATTCTCTGAACTTAGATAATAATCATCACTTTATTTTATTTTATTAAGATTGGTACATGACAACTATTGATATATATATTTATTAATCACGTAATGTTGCAGTGGGCACGAGACGACTAGTTGTAAATTATTATACAAGTTTTGAAGTTATGTATGTTTGTCGTTAATGCATTCACGTGCTATGCTTCCATTAATTACTGCAATTTATAATATAAATAATTAAATGTGAACAATTTTTTTTTTCCTACTTCCCATTTCTTTGTTCAATGGGATGGAAAAATGTAATGCTCCTTCAATTTTAGAGGGATATCTAATGAGGCTAGTTCAGTTGGCGAAGTTGAGACCTCTATAATTTTAGAGGTTATGTGTTCGAATTCCACCAAGTGTGTGGGACGTTGTCTGTTTGGTCTACTGCATGATAGGAGTTATTGTCTACTGTAATAAACTTTATTAAATATTGATGTCAGCAGAAATGATTGTACTTGTGATAGATTTTTTTTTAAAATTATAGAGGGATTTTTTTTATTATTTCATTATGTGGCATCCTAATTAATTTTTTCCTTTTTTTTAGATAGACTCAATTTATTATTTAATTTGATATGATTGAAGGTCGATTTAATTTATGTAGTTTAATATAAAAAATTTATTAAATAAAAATACTCTTTTTGAAGCCTATCTTTCAGTAAGCTGATAAATGTTTATTTAAAGTCATTGCAAATTACTCTTAAAACAGTCGAATTTGGTGATCAACAGCTTATAATATTTGATTCAGTAGAAATTGTGCTTAAAATATTGAAAGTTTGGCGGTAACATATTTATAATACTTGATTCAGTTAAAATTACACTTAATTATGAATGTGTCAATAATCAAAATGTGTAAACTTATCAGTAAATCTTGATAAATGCATTGCATGGTTCTCCTAGTTGGAGCAGCCACAAGAACTTTTACTCGACCTAGTCCCATAGTTATATTTACTAAAAAGAAAATCATCAATTCATTGAAAAATATCATCAAAACATATAAGCATGAAACTGGTTATTCATTAATCACGACATTTTATCTTTTCTGACAATTAAATCCAAAGATTATGGTGTAAAGTATGTCAATTTTATGAGTTCAATAAAATTTGAATTCTATAAATTTGCAAAAATTGAGGATTGCTCCATAGCACAAACCACATGAAGTTGAAAGTGCCAAGGAATTCAATTCCACGAGGCACTTGGGGAATCTCTAGATAAAATTAATTGCATTATATAGCTGACAGAATATTCCTATATTATTACTATTATTATTATTATTATTATTATTATTATTTTTATTATTATTATTATTATATTATTATTATTATTATTATTATTATTATTATTATTATTATGCAATAGATCAATTTCTAATATATAGTAAACAATATCCCACGCACTTGACGGGGTTCGAACCCATGACCTCTAAAATATAGGGCCTCAACTTCGCCAATTGAACTAAACCTTATTGGCTATTATAATATAATTAAGGAATAAATACATTTACACCCTTGATCTATGGTCTGTTTACACAAACACCCCCTGAAAATATTAACAACATTACACAAACTACTCCTATTTTTTTTGGCTGTCATGAGTAGTTTTTGTAATTATGTAAAATATAGGAATAATTTGTGTAAATATATCATAGATCAAGGGATATAAATATAATTATTCCTATAATTAAAAAGGGAGGTTTTGACATTTTTTGTTTATTATTTTATTTTTTTATTTTTTTTATTTATATTTTACATATTCAAGTAACTACTCAGCACTTATTATCCCATTCATCCGCATTTTTCTTTTCCTTACATGAATTGTCTTTAATCCATTTATTCTATCTATTTTATTTTACTCAATTGCATTTTGATAATAAATTATTAATTTAAATAAATATTATTGTATTTTCATATGCATCGAGGTGCGCTTCTGACCAGTTATTATTAATGACTTAACCTTTATAATAACTAGCATGGTTGGTTATCTAAAATGCCCTTAATTAGACTTTTTTTTCCACAAATAACCATATCTTTTAATTAATAATTTTTCATTCACACACATTTAAAGTTAACTTATTTTATTAATTTTGATCAGTTATTAATTTTATTTTTATTTAATTAAATAAATCTGATAAAAAATAATTTATACACACACATCGAGTTTGTTTCAATTGTCCGTTATTATTATTATTGAAATACGAAAATGATTTGAAAAGATGATGAAAATATAATATTAATGATAAAATTATCTGTTTTTTCAATCAATTTCAAAAATAAATTACCTGCTTTCCAACTGCTGATCCCAATTTTTTATTTATTAAAATTTAATGTTATTTATTTTATTTTATTTCCTTTTTTTTTGTTTTATTTTTCTCCGTTGAATTTTATTGGTGGGAAGGGAAGTGGAGGAGGAAAGGGATTCGAGTCAGTGAGTGGCGCCGCAAAATAAAGATATTGCCCCCAGGCGTAGAGTAGCTGTACACGTGAGGGCCACGTGCTCGGCGCATTTCTCACGCTGTTTTCCGCCGTAAACTCCGCCTGAAACATACTGCTGTAGTTTGACTGACGGCGTCCGCCGTCGTTAGCACTCAACAAATAACACCACGATACGGAGCACGATTTTAGGGATATTTTGGTAATTCAAAATTCAAGTTAAAGTCAAGCCCGCATGTGTGGATTCAAAATTTTAATTCAAATCGAGTTTCACTAAATTTAAAATAATATATGATAAGCATACAATATATTTAACGTGTGATTAATATATAATTTAGAAAAAAATAATCAATCACATGATAAATATATTAAATTAGTTTGATGATTAATTTGGTTCAATCAAACTTAATTTAAATAAAAAAATTTATGTACTAATTTAACCCAACACATTGAATTAGCAGTCGAAGTATATTCGATCCGTATACATAATATAAGTTTTTATTATAATTAATTGATTAAATTAAAAATAAAGTGAATAAAATAATAAAATTAATTAATCACAAAAGATGGTCAGTTGTGGAAAATATTAACGTAGTAAATGACAGTTTAGAGAATTCACATTCCGCAACAACGGTATTTATTTTATGCATCTTTTCATTAATATATAGTATTGATATGTAATTTTAAATTTTAAATCACAACCATTCGACCTTTAACTAAGGAGCCAAAGTATTCATCATACATTACAAAAAATGAATTATTACTATAAGTATTTTTCGATTTAAAAATTATAACAAATTGATACCATCTATCACGATCAAACAAAATTTATGAGAAAATTTTAATTTTTCGTCATGATTTTGCCGTAGGTTTTGCTAATAGATGTTGTGTAGTCGTGACTTTTACCCATAATAACTAATCATAATAAATAATTATATTTTTTTCTGTGTGTGGTGATATATTAACATCAAATAGTGCCGGCTACTTATGTAGATAATAAAATGGATTGATACTAGTTTTTTTTAATGATACATCGATTCAACTAATATATCAATATAATTAAAAATAATAAGAAATTATATTGATTCAATCGAAAAATTAATAGGACTAATAATAGTAACAAATTACAAACACTCATATAAAGTGAAATATATACCTACACGTTCAGTGGGACTCGAACTCATGATTTCAAATTTGTTCATAGGACCTCAATTTTTCCAATAAACTCAAATTTCATTGGTGATTGGTACTAATTTAATCTACGCAATCGACATAAAATTATAAAATGACAAATTACACAAAGTAGTCACTATTAATCTAGATGCTTCCTTTGCGACAATGTCCTAATCGCAAATTAAAATAGCTTATCACATATGTGATTATGCATTAATTTAAACATATGGAACTCATCTTTCGAAATTTTAATTACCATCATTACGTTAATGTCATTCTAATATTCCAAAATTGACTTAATTAAAATATCACAACTTGTGGTTGATGTCGCATTATAACTTCAATCATATGCAATTGCATTACATAAATACGTTAATGCCCGCTAAGAAATATTATATTATAGTGTTAATGATGCATTGATGTTTCTTAACAAATCGTTAAAATTGTCGATGAGATCTAGCTTAGATGGTGAAGTTGAGATCCTGTAGATAGGAAGTTATAGGTTCAAATTGCACTTATATGTGTGTATTAGTCTATTTTAATAATAATTATTGATTTATTATAATTATACTTATACATATTTAATATTAACAATTAATATATATTAATTACTGAAAGTTAAAATTCATGATGCAATTATAATCAATTTATTAAAAAAAAAACAAATTGTACTTATACCAAATTTGCAGTCATCATTATTTGCTGCAATTCGGTGCTATAAGTCGTCATCATTATACTTTATTCATATGTTAATGTTATATTAATATAAGTAATTGAATTGACTAATTATGAATTATTGCTTGAATTTTAATCAAATATTAGTTGTCCGTAGTTAATAGTAATTTATTATTTACTAATAATTGTTATTACCATGGTAGATTAAATTAGACTAAACATTTTGGTACGAAAGAGGCTATTATTTATGATATATATTTATTTTGAGTAAAAATATATTTTGCTTATAAACTGCACTTTTTGTATTTTATTATTCCATTAAATAAAATTGTGCCAATTTTCATTAATATCATTAACTATTACACTTTTAGTTTATTATTTTTTCTTTCCATCATTTTTTTTTCTTTTGACCATTTTTGTTTTTTCTTTTCTCTTCTCTGCCAATTTTAACCAGAAAAAGGAAAATAAATTGAAATAAAACAATTATTATGCTATTAATGTTATTTCACATAATATGAAAAGGTCTCTCACCTATTTCAGCGGTTTGGATTTTAATATTTCTTCTTTAGGGTTAAATTTTAAATTTTAAATGTGTGCATGAACAGTTTTGAATAGGGGAAAGATGGGTGATTAGCAATTTACTCCATGTGATATAAAAAATGAGTAAATTATTTTTTTATTAAAAGTAAATAGTAATTTATCCCCGTGTGTGTGTTTTTTTTTTCAAAATGAAGCAATTTACCTCTCTCTCCAAAGAAGTAAATTGCTACATTTTGAAAAACACAGAAAAAGATAAAAAAAACTCAATATCATACCATAATATTTTATTTAGTGAATTTTCAAACACGAAGGACAAGATATAGTCCCGTCTCTGAAAGTTGAATTTTTTTTATTTTAAATTATATTGCTTCTTTTTTTTTTACTAAATTCAATATGTATATAAAATATAGGACAAAGAAATATTTTGCCGTCCGCATTATTGTTGTTTTTGTATTCATTCATCTTTTTTTTTTTCTTTCCAATTTATCATAACAACTAAATAAATTTGATAAATTATTACATCGGACCTTTTTTTTTTTTTTTGGTTTTTACCTAGAATAAATCACATAAAATACATATGTGTAATTTTTACCATAAGATCTCGAACCTAATTCAATTTTGATGAATGCACTATGTTCTTACAACAAGAATAAAATTCAATAAAACATTTGACCAACACATTAATGTTTTTCTAGGAATAAGGACAATGCTTGCACATGTATGTTATTTTTGGATGGGATTTTTTTATAATAAAAAATTGATATCATATGGTAATTTATAAAACTCGTATAGTTGATTTTGAGAGGGGTAAAGTGTCCCTTTCTTAGAGATAAAAAGGAAATAGATAATTACATGCCCTCACACAAGGTCTGGTGTAATTATATGTTGAACCCTTGTGATTTTTGCCTTGAGGTTTGATTCCGTTTAATAAAAATGTCTCTCTATTAATCAAAATTCATTGGATTTTTTTATATTAACACAAAAACTGAATGAAATTTTATATTTACTATCGATTGATTAATTACTGACTAATTATAGGTCAAATAATTTTTTCCGACTAAACTGCATTTATAGTGGTGATGACATACTTCATCACATGCATTAACGTGTGAAAAATATATATGAGAAATTTGATCATAAAAAGATTTATTCGACTTACAATAAATTAATAATAAATCAATCAAGAATAAATATAATTTTTTTTTATTTTTTAAAATTAATAAATTTAATAAACTTTGACTAATAACAAACTTTATTTATTGAACGAAATCAAATTTGAAAAATCTTTCAAATTATAAAAAATATATATAATTATACTAAATTTTTAAGGGAGAAGAATGTAATTATCCTAAAAAGAAATGTGAAATGTATCTATTTAAGATATCCGCCTCATTCTTTTCAAAGAGAAAGGAAAGGTGAAAACGACAAGGGAAGCAACATCGAACGGTCGCTGCTGACTGACTGTGTGAATGCGGGCGCACGTTTTTCTCAAACCGGACAAAAGAATCATTTCCAGCCCACAGGCACCTGCCCCTTAAAGCAACAGGCACCTGTCGGTGACATGGCACGTGTTCCCTCTCCATTGGTTAAACACCACCCACTTGACCAATACCTACGCCTGCAAAAACCGACAACCCCCATTAAGGGTGTGGAAATCGCGAATTACGAGGTGGGTTAGGAGAAATAATCCTATGGGCTAGCACCCACGACGCATTATATAAAGCCCCAGGTGGAGTTGCCAAAGCCACAGAAAAGTGAGGATAGAGAGAGAGATAATTCACACACACATTTCTTCTTCTTCTCTCACTTGCACACACTTCACTAGTCTTTCTAGAGAGATTGAGTGTAAAAAAAGAGTGGTGGTTCTTGCTTTCAATCTTCTGTTCTTCAATTTCCCCCCCTCTGATCCGCCCCGCTTCTCTTGATCCCCTTCTGCGAATCATCTGATTTTCGAAGTTGTTGCTGTTCCGAGTTTTTGTTTACAGAGTCGTGATCATCATCATGAACGCAAAGCAAACTTAGATCAGGATCATCATCATCGTCGTCTTCGTCAGGTGTTTTCAGATCGAGATCTCAATTTTTCCTTCTTTTTTTTTTTCTGATTTATTTGAGGGCTTATTAGTTGTTCCCTCAACTTCAGATCTCTATTTTTTTGGTTGAGGATTTAAAGGGTTGTCTATTTTAAACCTATTTAAATCCAAGAAAAAGAAAAAAAAAGTTTTTTTTTCGATTTTTGTTCATATTTTCTTGATTTAAGCTCTCACCTGTTCTTGAATTTTACTGAAACAGGTCCTCTTTTTTAATTTTAAATTTGAATTGATTGTTAGAATGGCAGCTACAATGGATTTTTGGAGTAGCTCACCTGTTGTAGAACCCCTTGGGGGTGGTGAACTCATGGAAGTGCTTGAACCTTTTATGAAAAGTGCTTCTTCCCCACCCCATTCTTCTCTTTCTTCCAATCTTCCCTCTTCTTTTCCTTCTCCTCGTGACCACTATTTTTCTATTTCCACCCATTCTTCTTCTTCCACCTCCACTTCCTTTTCCTACAATTCTTACTATCCTTCAACCCAAGCTGAGCCCAGTATGTACCAGGCATCTTCAGCACATGACTATTCGTATGGGTTGGCCCAGCTTCCTACATCTGTTGGGCTTAACCAGTTGTCTGCTGCTCAGATCCAGGATATCCAGGCCCAGATGGTGTCAGGTCCGTTCCAGGCCCAGTATTCGATGGCCCCAAGGAATAGCTTTCTTGGGCCCAGGGCCGTCCCCATGAAGCAAGTGGGTTCGCCTCCAAAGCCCACGAAGCTGTACAGAGGTGTGCGGCAGCGGCACTGGGGCAAGTGGGTGGCTGAGATCCGGCTGCCCAAGAACCGGACCCGGCTGTGGCTGGGCACCTTCGACACCGCGGAGGAGGCGGCACTGGCCTACGATAAGGCGGCGTACAAGTTGAGAGGAGACTTTGCCAGGCTGAACTTTCCACACCTCCGCCACAACGGGTCCCACATCGGCGAGAGTTCGGGAGTACAAGCCCCTCCATGCCAGCGTGGACGCTAAGCTCGAGGCGATTTGCCAGACTCTGGCGCAGGGCAAGAGCATCGACGCCAAGAAAGGCAAGAACTCGAGGTCGAAAAAGGCGGCGGTGGCGGCGGTGGCGGCTGCAGCGGCGGCGGCGGAGGAGGATAAGAACTGTAAGATGTCCGAGTCTGAGAGCGATGGGTCCGGTGGGTCGTCGTCGCCCGTCTCGGATCTAATGTTCCCTGAGTTCGCGGAGGAGGAGCAGCCCGGATGGGAGATGGGCTCGTTGCCGAAGTATCCATCCTATGAGATTGATTGGGATGCAATATAATTTCTTGAAAGTTGAGGTCCTTTTCTGCAAAATGAAGTTTTTGGTCTAGTAACAGTCTACTCTCATGTGTAGTGTTTGTTGATAAGTAATTGGGGCTACTGCAATGAAATTTTAGGCATTTGCAGGGGTCAAATTGTAATTTTATGTTGTTGGTCGTCTTAGGTGGGTAGGTTAAGTATGATTTCAACGATGTTGTATATATCTTCCTAGGTAGCTGGTTTTTTACATGGCTGCCAGGGGATTAATGACTTTCTTGTAATTTTCTTATGTTTATATTAATCAATTATGTTAAGTATTCTTAGTACTAATTATCATGTTTGTCACACTGATTTGGAGAAACTTCACAATTAAGCATATAAATTCATTCTTTTTATTTTAAAAATTAATCTAAATAGAATATTAATTAATCCAAATTATTGGGAAAATGATATAAGAGGTTGTTTTAAAATATATTGATGATTTTATTTATTGGGTAAATTGAGTGTCTCTTGAAATTTATTTTAATTATATGTATTTTTTATTATTCTTTTTTTTTTTTTTTGACAAAGAACTAAATCAAATTCCATTACGAAGACAGGTCTGCAATTACATATGGAGCAACTACAGGAGGGAACACAGAATCCCCCTCAAGTGAGCTAGTAGCAGATTGAGCCAAAGTAGGGGCTACAACATTGCAAGAACGAGAAACAAAATGAAATGAACAAGAGTGAAAATGAGATATGAACGATCGAATATCTGTGATTATGGGTCCGATAACTGAAAGATCACTTTCCCAAATTATTGGAAAAATGATATATAAAGAGGTTGTTTTAAAATATATTGATGATTTTATTTATTGGGTAAATTGAGTGTCTCTTGAAATTTATTTTAATTATATGTATTTTTTATTATTCTTTTTTTTTTTTGACAAAGAACTAAATCAATTCCATTACGAAGACAGGTATGCAATTACATATGGAGCAACTACAGGAGGGAACACATAATCCCCCTCAAGTGAGCTAGTAGCAGATTGAGCCAAAGTATGGGCTACAACATTGCAAGAACGAGAAACAAAATGAAATGAACAAGAGTGAAAATGAGATATGAACGATCGAATATCTGTGATTATGGGTCCGATAACTGAAAGATCACTTTCCGGAGACAGGATTTTAGAAATCACAACAGCACAATCCCCTTCAAAGATTTCGGAGCATCCCTTACCACATCAACCACAATCTGAGAAAGGTAGGAAAGTAAGTACTGGGAGGCAAAGCATACTACCTGGGAGGGATCGAGACAGCGCCCCCGCATTGCCATTTCGTTACGACACCACCAAATGGACCAACACAAGCACATGAACAACTGAAACTCGCTGTCATCCATCCGGGTAGAACCTGCCAACAACCATTCACGGAAGCCCACAAATCCTGGCTGAGCAATTGGGAGGTGAAAGGGGGCGAGTCCCCAAACCTGTCTAGCAAATGGGCATAGGACAAGCGAGTGCAAGACATCTTCTTCACAATGTTGACAGAAGGGGCATGGTGCAGAAAAACCTGGGAGGCGTTTAGAGAGAGACTTACCCGTCGGGAGAGCATTAAGGCACGCCCTCCAAACAAACACTTTAATCTTGCTTGGAATCTTTCCTTGCCATAGTTTCCGCCACCAAGTATGTTCCTTCAATTGAACAGAACTAGAGCAGGGCAAATCTTCAAGTGAGCAGGCGAGGTGGTAGGTACTGCGAATTGAAAACAGCCCGCTTCGTGAATAGTGCCAAATCTAAAGATCAGGGGTAGGCGTTTTACTCAGCGGGATATTGGAGATAAGCTCGCTATCCACAGGCCAAAATAGACTGTTTAGTTTTTGTAGGTCCCAATCGTGACTGTGAGGATCGATCAAATCTGAAACTCTCAAAGTGGCCGAAGGATCAGGAGCTGGGTTGATAGGCCGGAAGGTGCGCGGTCGGGGTAGCCAAGGGTCCCCCCAAGCCCGAATAGATGTGCCCGAGCTCACCCGCCACCTACACCCCGCTCGGAACAGGGGCTGGGCTGCCATAATGCTCCGCCAAGTAAAGGAGGGACGACTTCCGAGAGTAGCTGAGAAAACGTCACCTGTTGGGAAGTACCGTGCTTTGAGGACTCTACTGAGTAAACTCTCCAGATAGAGCAGAAGACACCACCAGTGTTTGGCCAACATGGCTAGATTGAACAAGTGAAGTTGTCGGAACCCCAAGCCTCCCACAAGTTTACTTTCACAAAGCCGATTCCACGAAAGCCAATGAATTTTATGTTTTCCTCGATTGCCCCACCAGAACCTTCCTATGATCCCCTGGATTTCCTTTAATAGTGTGATAGGTAAAAGAAAACATCCCATTGCATATGTCGGCACCGCCTGTATAACAGATTTAATCAGGACCTCATTCCTTGCTTGAGAGAGAAGCTTCTCGTTCCAGCCTGTGATCTTACGCCAAATGCTATCCCGAATAGTAGCAAAGAGGTCTCGTTTAGACCGAGAAATTCGAGTGGGAAGACCCAAGTACAGTTCCATTTTATTCTCACTGCGAATGGTTAACTCAGCTGTAATGACATGACACACCTCCTCCTCCTTGTTTTTGCTGAAAGCCACTGAAGATTTTGAGAAGTTTATCTCCTGGCCCAAAGCACTACGATAGGTTTCCAAAATAGCACGGATAGACAGGGAGGACTCGGGTGATGCCTGACAAAAGATTAGTGTGTCGTCGGCGAAGAGAAGGTGAGAGATGGACGGAGCACCTCGGCACACTGTCAAACCCCGGATGCGGCCCTCCTGTTCGCCATTCTATAATAAAGAACTGAAGGATTCTGTACACAACAGGAAAAGATAAGGCGAAAGAGGATCCCCCTGACGGAGTCCCCTAGACGGGATAAGGGAGCCAAACTGTTTTCCACCAAGCATAAAGGAATATGAAACAGTTGACACACACAACATAACAAGACGAATAAATGGGGGGGGAAGCCTAGCTTAGACATCACCTGTTCCAAGAAGGACCATTCAACCTTGTCATAGGCCTTGCTCACGTCAAGTTTGAGTGCCATCCAGCCCTGTTTACCTTGGGATTTGCTATTTATGAAATGGTTAAGTTCAAAAGCAAGCAAGATGTTGTCTGAAATGAGGCGACCCGGGACAAATGCTGATTGAGATGGTGATATGATTTTGTCAAGGATAGGCTTCATGCGATTAGCAATGGCTTTCGAGGCAATCTTGTAGACCACATTACATAGACTAATCGGTCTAAATTGAGAGAGATGTTCAGGGTGTTTGCATTTAGGGATTAAGACAATATTTGTAGCATTTAGGGTCGGAGGCATCACATGGGAATTTAAGAGGTTCAACACACAAGTAACCACATCAGTATTCACAATAGACCAGAATTTCTGAAAAAAGATAGGCGACATACCGTCTGGCCCTGGTGATTTAAGAGGGGCCATATGAAAGAGAGCTTTTGTGACTTCAGGCACTGTGAAAGGTTGTAGTAAGTCCTCCCACATGCTAGCATCTACAATGGTTCACAAATGTTTCGTTCCCTTGGCTATGTCCTCAAGCGATGGACGGTTGGATGCATACACCGTACTGAAATAGGCCGAAATACACTGCTGAATCTCGTCATCCGCATACACCCAAGAACCTCCTGAATCGCGAATTCGGGAAATAGAGTTGGTTCGGAAATGGTGGCTCGCTTTCCGATGGACAAAACCCGTATTTCGATCCCCCTCGCGGAGCCACAGTGCTTTACTCCGTTGCCGCCAAACTGTCTCTTCATGCGCAGCAATCCTCTCCAATTCGGTCCGAAAAGCCTTAATGTCCTGTCTATGCGTTGGAGTGATGTGCCCCTGTAGAAGCCGTTTCAACTTACTCTCTAGCAACTGAGCCCGTTGCTTATCCACTCGAAAGGTTGTGGTGCTCCACTGTGACAGACGTGCCCGACAACACGCAATGTGTTATGAGATCCCAATTTTTGAATTATTACTCAAGGTGGACCTCCAGCCATTAGCCACCACTTTTTCACACTGATCCGATTGCAGCCACGCAGCCTCAAATCGCCACAGTCGAGAAGAACGGGACCCGTAATCTGGCGTGTCAATCAGCCTGATTATTAATGCTGAATGATCTGAGCAGTTCGTAGGTTCATGTTTGTCTGATGCATCCAGGAACAATTGGGTCCAGCTGGTATTAGCACATGCTCTATCCAGTCGCTCCCGAATTAAAGGGGGAGGACTATGTCCGTTACACCATGTAAAAGGCGGTCCCGTGAAACCTAAATCTAAGAGGGCACATTTGTCCAGCGCCGAACAAAAATTCCGAATTTGCCAACTTGGACGAGGTGGACCTCCCAATTTCTCAGACTAATCCAGAATCTCATTAAAATCCCCCGCGCAGATCCAGGCTCGATTGGACTGATTGTGAAGGCGAGACAGAAGGTTCCTAGTACGATCTCGTTTACTAGTATCAGGTTCGCCGTAAATACCAGTAAATCTCCACCAGTCCAGATTCTCGTCCAACTGAACAGATACATCAATGTGATTTCGAGAGAAATTCTGAAGGAGCACAGTAACTGACTTCAGCCACAACAGTGCCAAACCCCCACTTTTACCCTGAGCTGGTACACAGACGCCATTCATATCAAAACTCCTCTTTATTGCTTCAATGCGGCTCGATGGACACTTGGTTTCTGCCAAAAATACCAAGGAGGGGTTATTCGTCCGAATAAGGGATCAGAGATGTTGAACTGTCCAGGGCCCCCTAGTCCCTGGCAGTTCCAAGCAAGCAGATTCATGAGGAACGGCGGGACTGCCCCGCAGTCACCGCCTCCAAATTAGTGACATCCAACAAAGGTGTAGACAGTCGGCAAGATTTACTAGGACCTTGGGAAGCCGATTCCTCGTCAGAGCACTCGTCCATCAGCTGCCATTTTTGGGAGAGTATCGATTTAGATTCAAATTTGGCTAGCTTTGGAGAGGTACGTGGGCGGGGGTTGGGTTTTTTAAGGTGTGGTCGAGGCCGTGGGATGTCAGGGAAGGGTGGTAATGTAGGAGGGGGCTGGTTTGGTGAGGTGTGGGTGGGGCTGAAGATGGGTGGTCTAAGGAGGGGGTGGCGGCACCGTGTGGTCAGGGGAGGGAGTGTCCAGTGAGAGTGGGGAGTGGGGGGGGGGGGACAAGGGGGTAATGAATAGGGAGAAGGGGCGGAACCAAGTTATGATCTGCTACTAAAGTCTGTTGTGATATAGTGGGGGGAGGGACAGGTGATGTTTGAGCGGGAGCAGGAGGATGAACTTGAGGCGGGATAATGACAGACGGATGAGTGCTATAGCTGCCAAAAATAGAAGAGCCCCGGCGAGGTGGGGGTGGCTTTGGCTGGGATTGAAGGGAGCTACTTGAGACAAAAGAGGGACGACGGGTGGAACTGGTGGAAAAGCGGTTCCCATTAACACCGATTCTGCCCAGAAAGATACTGGAGCTACTGCTCTGAGCCAGTCGCCGTACGGTGCATGTTCTCCCGGATCACAGAACGCTTCCTGCAACTGCACCTCACATTGACGAGATAGATGCCCCAACACCCCACTCAAATAACAGAAATTCGGAAGTCTTTCATAAGTAAAGGTAACCAGATGTTCGTCACCCAACTTGCGGATCTTTAGGGCACGCTTAAGGGGTTTTGTGATATCAACAGATACTTGGATGCGGACTGAAGAACCCCAAACTTCGCCATTACTGTCTAGGTCCACTTCCTTAAATTTTCCCAACTTGTTACCGATAAAAGCAGCCACGTCCCGAGTCATTTTCCCCAGCGGCAAGCCATGGATGTGGATGCGAAAATCACACCAACTGAGGTCAACCAGGTTCGGATCGTCAGCCGCTTCAACCGGAGCCAAAACCAATAAATTTTTTCATAGGCCCACGGACATCTGTCCAACACTCTATCTCTGTCCAGAATATGAAAGAACTTGAGCGGGAACCGATCCCCCTCAATCAGTTTAAAGTCCATTCCCTTCACTGGATTGAAAGCATACCTCAAAGTTGTATGTAGCGCCTCAGGGTGAAACGATTTGGATGAGACATGGCGACCCACTATGAAAAACCCCGTCGTTAGTGATTCTGAGTGCCACAGTCCGGGGAAATTTCAAGCCCGTGTCATCTTCCTTAGTCAGTGACAATGAAACACCCAATCGACCCAACTCAGAGTCCATGACCACAGTAAAGGAACTTATGCGAATAAAAGATACTAGGAAGAAGGAGACTCACCAACCCACCTACAACACAGAGTTGGACGGGATAGCAAAGACCCAGTTAATGAGACAGAAACAAACAGGGGATGTAAAGGACAGATATGCAATCGCAGCCCCCAAGTATACTAGAGCAAGAACACAAACAGAGTCCAAAACAGCGAGTAGCACGGAAAGGAGAACAACAAAACCAAAACACGAACATTCACCAAAGCAGCAACAAATAGGAAAATAGGAGAAAGAAACAAAATAGGAAAGCAAATAATGCAATCACCAATCGCATAAAGTGGAGTGTAGATAGCAAAATACAAAGTAAACTTAGCTACAGGGGCACCCAAATGACGAAGCACAGCTGATGACGACGCCATAATCCATTCTTGAACAAGAAATAGTCTCTAAGGGAAAATGGGGGAGAAAGCCCCAAAAGAAGGGAAAGAACCTCTTCGAAAGAGGAAAGGAACTCTCATGAGAGAGAGAAAAAAAATGTAGATAGTATTTTTATTATTCAAAAATTTATAAATATTTCCTAAAATTACAAATATAATAATAAATCATTCTATAATTTAAAAATAATGAGAAAATATTTGTATTTGTGATAAATTTAAAAAAAAAACATGTTGTGATTTATTTTTATTTTTTTTAAAAAAATATTCTCTTTTTTTCAGATAAAATTTGAAGTTTTGTTATTAGAAATTTAAGAATCTACCTTCAAATTCATTAATTTAAATCTAAGATCCATATGAAATACATTAAAAAGTATGTATATTTAAACATCATCAGGAAAACACAATGTAATAATATTACTAAACTATATGATATTTTTGCGTCAATATACATCGACATTATTAATTTAATTTAGGGTTTCATCCCAAAATATTATTAGTTTGATAATTGATGTAGGCGTAGACCGAGTTTAGTTTAATATTTTAGAATTATGCTTTAATACTTAAGATATTTACCGATTTATTGAATTAAATCCCCGCGACCAAATATATCTTATATATAGAATTTCTTTTTTGTTTTGTTTTGCAAGATGTTTTTAAGTAGAATAAATTCGAGACTAATCACTGCTTTGTTTCATAATTATTTTTGATTCAGGAGAATTTTTACGTAATGGAGTTCGAACACAAGACTTCCAACTAAATACACAAATGTAAATGAAATGACTTTTACACCATTACGCCAATTGTCGGGAGGACTATGTATATAGAGATAATTATAATGCATTCTGTTTTAATTTAATGTAATTAAACGTAGATTTTCCATGATTTTGAAAATTATATTTAGTATTTTATGGCCTTTTTTTTTTTTTTTTTGTCCAACAAATAGATCAATCTGTTACTCAAATTTCACCGAATTTGTTGATATTAGTTATCCTCAATTGATTTAATTCTTATTTATTACAGGTCAAATGAATTCTTTTTATGATCAAACTACTCTTATAAAAGGGGTGATATACCTTCTAACATACATTAGCGTGTGAAGATGTATAAGGATAGTTTGGAAAAAAAGTAAGGGTGCTCACGGTGTGATTTTTTTTTTCAAATTTATTTTCAAATCAAATTGCTATTGGCGGTTTTATAAAATATTTTTTTTAATTGCCCCTTTTAAAATTAAAATCAAAGGTGCGGTTTCAAGCGGTTGCTAAGGGTTTGGCGGTTTTAATATTAATAATAAAAATAAGATGTTGAAACTAACAAAAAATCAAGAAATGAAACAAGTATTTGTATGTAGCAGCCAAGAAAAATCAACATTATGCACCATAGACCACCAAGACTTTTCACAACTTTAAAATATAAGATCATATATATAAATCTAACAAAGGCTAATGGTTGATTTTAGAAATAATAGAAATAAGAAAGAAGAGGAAAAGGGGTAGGAAAAAAATAGTGGAGAAGAAAAATAAAAAATTAAGACAACTATTAAATGAGTTTAAAACTTAAATAAGCTTAAAGAGTTAAATATTTTTTTTTTGGGGATAATTACACTCCCCTCCCCCGGGTTTGGTGAAATTACTAAATTTGTTACTAAAAAAAAAAAAAAAAAAATTGAATAAAAATAGATATTAACCATATTCACTAAATTTGTTGATATTAACCAAAAAAAAAAACTGAATAAAAATAGATATTAACCATCAATTGATTTATTATTGACTTATTGTAGGTTAAATAATTTTTTTTGAACTGAAGTATCCTTATAACGATGAACATATACCTCATCACATGCATTAAAGCGTGAACACGTATAAGGGTAATTTGATCATAAAAAATATTTATTTTTACCTGCAATAAGTCAGTAATAAGTCAATTAGGGTTAAATATAATTTTTTTGATATCTTTGTTAATATCAACAAATTCAATAAATTTTAACTAGCATAGAGAATTATTTGTTAGACGGAAGCAAATATCAGGGTTGTTAGATGTAATTTTTCAAACTATATGGGGTCTACGTATAATTATACCAAACTTCAAAAGAGGGGAATATAATTATTTCTTTTTATTTTTTGTATAAAGTAAAAGTACAAATTTTACAAAAAAGGGCTTTGTAATGTGGATGTTTGGTAACATATGAATTTTGGGATTATACAATTCGAATATGAAATTTTTCTAAAAAATAATTATATATTTAGCGGTGCAGCTCGATTTATGGCAGGTTTTTTAAGTTCTAATTTAACAAACGAATAGTGTAGTGCAATTTTACTCTAAATTTAGAATTGCGGTTTAAAAAATAAATTATAAAAAATAATTCTATTCTGGTGGTTTTAAAATTTTTTGATAATTACCCCTAGGAAAAAGATTTGTTTGACCTGTAATAAGTCAATAATAAATTATTAAGGGTAAATATGGATTTGTTTTTAAATACCGACAAAATTGATGATTTTTTTAATTAAAGTAAAAATCTATTTGTTAAATTAACAAAATCATAAATATTAAATATAATTTTTTAAATTATAAAATATATGCTTATAATTATATTAAATCTCAATGAAAAAGAGTATAATTATCGTTATGTATATATGACCATATTCAAGTATGTTTAAAAGGTCAAATACTCCTCACTTGTTGATTTCTTACTAATCTAAATTGCCAAAAGACCAACAAAAAAAAATAGAAAAGAGGAAGGTGAGAAGGAACGTGTGAGAGTGAACTACTTACATTATTATTACATTATCTTTTCATTACACAAAGTTGGCGTCGGAGTGACTTTTATGGCAACTCAAACAATATTTCTTTCTACCATATCACCTTATTGGAGTAAAAACTTGGACCTTTCTCTGTATAGATTTATAATTTCGGTCCCACATGTACGATGGTTTGTAATATTAGTTCTATATCTTTTAAAATAATTAATATTAGTTTCACACTTTAGAAAAATGGTGTAGAATTAGTTTTAATCGTTACAATATTAGTCCCACGCTTTAAAAAAAAAAACTGTAAAGTTAGTTAAACATTTAAAAAAAAAAAAAACATTGCAATTTTTTGACGATGGGTCTAACTTTACATTATTTTTCTAAATTGTGAATCCGTGTCTCATGAAGGTGAGTATATAATTAACTTTTATAGTAATTTTTTGTTTCTTTGTTTCGTTTGAATATATTTTTTTATTTGAAAAAACCAATGTACTGAATACAGTTTTTGAGTTTGAATTTACTGAATGATGTAGTAATGAGCTGAATCTTATGTAAAAAATAAATAATTAAACAAATTCATTAATTAGAAGGAATTAAGGGGATCAATTTCATTAATGAAAATATGCCTAATTAGATCTTCATCATCTTTATAAATGAAAATAACTTTTCAATAATTCCATCACAAGAACACATCACACTTTCAAAATGACGAAGCTTTCAACAAGATTTTTGTTTCTAATGCTTCTGGTGTTTCTCATTGCTTCAGGTATCAAGACATAAATAATATATATATATGCATGTGGATTAATTGTAGTGTAAAATTCATCTTCGTCCTTAACTTTTTAGTCCAATTCCAAATTTATTCTTAGCTTTTTATTTATTTTTAAGAGTAAGTTACAACCGTCTCTCATCAGGTTTTGACACAATTATAAATAGCTCTGTTATTTGGTAAATTATAAATACTTTATGATTTTAATGTCTGTCTAACAATGAGCTTATTCCGTTAGATTTTTTTAGGTTTTCATCCAATTTTTGTGATGAATTGATCAAAATGCTTTTTTTGAATTATGAATTATAATTTTATATAGTTTTTAAAACTTTCTAAAATATTTTAATTAACTAATATGCTCCATAGATTATTTAATTTACTCACCCTAAATTTTTATTTATTTATTTTTTCAGAATATTTGATGGAGGACGGGGAATCCTTTTGAACAATTTATTATAATATAAGAGCCTTATATCTTGAAATTAATTCATCAATTTATGGACGTTTCATTTGGAAAAAAAATAATCAGCAAGAATAAAACAACTTACTGTCTATAGATTACATAATTATTTTTCATGAGGGGAAGGGTATTTGTAATCGTCCAAACAATAAGGAAGGCCTCGTAATTGTGTCAAATCTCATAGAAGGTAGATGTAATTTACCGTACTTTTAATTTAACCCCTATAACAGTGTTTTGCCACTTGCCGTTAAAACTTAACGAACAATGACTTTGGAACTAATTTTGCAATTTTTTTAACAATTTTGGGATTGAAAACGAAAATCCACAAACCATGGAACAAAAAAAAAAAAAAAAAAAAAAACCCTTCGACCAATAAAACAATTTGGCCTTCAATTAATGTAAAATATTTTAGAAGGCTATTTTAGTACAGTTACACATTCAGGCAGAAAAACTGATTCCAAAAAATCTCAGAGTAACTAAAGTTCAGCTGCCAATGAGGTCTAGCTCAATTGGCGAAGTTGAGTCCTGATGGTCTTAGAGGTCATGGATTCGAATCCTGCCTTATGCATGGAATGTTGTATCTACTTAATAGTAGGTGTGTTGTTTATATTGAATAGTAGATATTGTTTTTGATAAATAGTATGTGTTTCTAATGTAATAGTAGGTGTTGATTAGATTTCGTTTATTTGATATAATTGATCGGAGTATGATTGTTGTATGATTGAATCCGGTAGGAATTGTTTTGTAATCAATTTATTTCAATTAGGGATAATTACACTCCCCTCCCTTTAGGTTTGGGGTAGTTACACGTAGACCCCCTATGGTTTGAGAAATTACATCTAGCACCCATAAGGTTTGTTTCCATCTAACAACCAAGTCCCTCCGTTAGTTAAAATTCACCGAATTGCTGATATTAACAAAATAATAAGAAAAAAATTTATATTTACCTTCGATTGACTTTTTATTGACTTATTGCAGGTCAAATAAATTTTTTTATAACCAAATTACCATCATAAGTTTTCACGCGTTAATGCATGTGAGAAGGTATATTTTCGCTGTTATAAGAGTAGTTTAGTCCAAAAAAATTATTTGTCAATCAATGTTAAATATCAATTTTCGTTTAGTTTTTTTGTCAATACCAACAAATTCAGTGAATTTTGACTAACGCAAGGACTTATTCGTTAGACGAAAGCAAACCTCAGCGGTGCTAGATGTAATTTCTCAAACCACAGAGAATTTACGTGTAATTACACCAAACATCAGGGGAGCGGAGTAGAATTATTCCTTTCAATTAATAATAGTTCATCACTCTTACTTTATAAAAAAGAAAAAAAACTAAAGTTCAGCTAAAATTTCATGGACAAAAATGAATTTTACAAATATAATTATCAATTGATTGTAATGACTTGTTTGTTTGTTAATTATGTGTAGATGTGAAGAGAGGAGGAGTGTTGCCGGTTGTTGCAAAATGCTACTATGCTTACCCCAGTCCGACATGCAACACTCAAGGAATTAAAGTGTGCACAGAATGTCATAGATTCTCTAAGCTCGACGAAGTCTACTGCGACACAGTAACAAACCGGTGTGTCTGTGGATTTCCATGTTAAAATTCTCACACCCCTTCGTTCCAACACTCTTTGTCTTTGTTCACCAAATAAAAATGAGTAGCAAGCTGACATATTCTAAGGAAAAAAAAAATGATTCGTATATTTTATTGTAACGATGTGTTTGTTACAAAAACTATCGATCAAAATATGTTTTTATAATAACTAGTCGGGTGTGCCATTTTCGCTTAATCTCGAAAACCGACTGAATAAAAAATTCGATTTTTTACTGAATACCGAATAAAAAATTCGATTTGATTTTTGATTTATATCGGTTCAGTTTTAATATATATAAATATATAAGTATATTAAATTATAAATATACAAATATGATAAAAAATAATAAATAAATATTAAGTATGTTGATATATGTATTTATAAACAAAATAATAATTTTATAATTAATACATAATTAATTAATATAATTATTAATAATTTTATGACAAATAAATTAATATTACAATTTTTTTTGAATTTTTGATTGATTCGGTATAAAAATAAATTAAATCGAAATAAATTGGATTTTATCGAATTAAATTGAACTTTTCAATTCGGTATTCGGTACACCAAAATTCTGTTTAGTTCGGTTCAATTAACTGAATCGAACACCCATAATAATTAGTTGTGGTCGCACGCGTTCCGGTCAGTATATAAAAAAGAACTATCGCTTGAGATGTGGAGGAAAAAAATTCATGAAATGAAACAATCTTGGTATGAGGGGATGAGGATGTGAGAAGAGAAATGTGGAGTGAAGTGATAGAGTTTTTTTTTTTTTTTTTTTAAATAGTCGGTTAAATTAAAAATAGGAAGTGGGAGGAAAAAAAAAAAACGGAGTAGTGGATTAGAAAAAATAAATTTATAATTGTGAGATTGGGATAATTTTGTTTTTCATACTTAAAGTATATCTTTTTTTCAACTTTAGTATTTCAGATTTTCAAGTCATCAGACTTGGTACCCAAAGTTTTTTAATTTTCATCCGTCTGAGTGTTCTCCGTTAAATTGATAGTTAAACCAAAAGGTCAATCCAATTTTGGAGGAAAAATTAGGTGGCATCTTGTCTAAATAAGGGTATGTTTGGCTGCCATTGTATTCAAAACACAAAAAATTTCTATTTTAGTATCAATTTTATAATTGAGGATAATAATTAATTTTTTTTAACCAAATTTCTATTTAAAAATACTAATTCAAATCGTCATGGAAATACCAATTCAAATATTTTCTCCAATTAAAATCATTATGAAAATAAAAATGAGGTAAAATTACACTTTTGGTCCTATAACTTTAGGTCATTAGCATTTTTAGTCCTGTAACTTACTCAATTTACACATTTAGTTCTTTTTTTGACAAATATAATCCTGAGCATCTCAGTTTTGGTCCTTTTTGAAAAATTTAGTCCTGTATTGACAATTTTGGTCCTAACGACTCATAGTTACAAGACCAAAAATGAGATTTATTATAGTGTGAATGGGACCAAAATTATCAACACAAGACTAAATTTGTCAAAAAAGGACCAAATGTGAGATGTTCAGGACTAAATTCGTTAAAAAGGGACTAAATGTGTAAATGAAGTAAGTTACAGAATTAAAAGTGCTAACGACCTAAAGTTACAGGACAAAAAATGTAATTTTGCCAAAAAATGAATGCTAAATGCGGAGTAATATAGAGATAATCGCCTAGTAATAATTTAAAAAAACTAATACAGTCTTATGTTCAATCACTACTAGTGTTGTTTGCAAAAAAATAAGCAGAGAAAAATTGAATAAGCCACTCAAAGGGTGTCAATATACTTTTGCGTCAAATAAAATTGTATATCCATATCTTGACATATTATACCGTTAGTTGTGCACAAAATAAAAAATGCATTTCAACTATTATTTTTGGCCGAGAGAATTTTGTTTATAAATTTATTATAACTTTCTATTTCACTAGTCACGAGTTCTTCAATTATTCTCTTAATTTATTGCTTCTCGCTCCATGATCTTAGAGATCATGGAATTCCGTCAGGTGCGTGAGATGTTGTCTGCTGTATAGCAGGAGTTGGTATACTGCATAGTAGAGTTGTTGTTTAAGCTATAATAATAGGTGTTATTAAGCATGATATGATTATTGTAATAATTTTTGTTAGATATTGAAGTCGATATAAATAATTGTACTTGTACTCGATTTATTTTAATTAATAAAAATTCATCGCTGTTACCTAAAAAAAAAATAATTACCAATAGTTCATGGATGCTACTGTTTTTATATAAATAACAGTTATATTTATAGACATGATATAAATTTGAGATTTTCTAACCCCTCCAAATTAATTAACAGTATAGTTATATTGTTTGCCAATTTGAATAATAATAAGTTAAATCATCTCACAAAAAATACTAACAATAAAGGTGAAAGCAAACTTCTGTTAATTAATTGGACATGTCATGTATTTATTTATATTTTTAATTATAGTATAAATATTAACATAGCTATAACTGATCCTATTATACAATAATCAAATTGTTTATAATATGGATAATTTATATTTATACTCCTGGCTATGATCGTTTATACAAATTATCCCTGTCCTTTGGATAATTACACAAGCACCCACCATAAATGTCAACATCATCTACACAACCACCTTATTTCTTTAAAAATTACACATACACCCATTACAAATATTAACATTATTACACAAATTATTCCTACTTTTTGACTGTCAGGGTTGGTTTATGTAATTATGCGAAAGATATGAATGATTTATGTAAACAAACAATACATCAGGGAGTATAAATATAATTACCGCTTTAAATAAAATTAGCAGGCTGTCATTTTGCTCCAGTCTGCACCATTCATCATGACTTAATTGCATATCCACCTTTAAATTTTATTTTAGATTACATGTTAATATTAATGATCATAATCGATCTAGTCAAAAAAGAAAAGGAAAAAAAATTATGCATATCTCCATTTAGATCCTCAAATCAACACAAAATCCATTAAATTGGAGTAAATTAAGTCAAAATTATGGTTAATATGATCACGAAAATATGGCTATTTAGAGCTCTATCGTCAACTATATAAATGAAAACAATTTCTCTTATTCCATCAGAAGAAAAGGAAAAAACATAAGAACTAAGTTGCAAGGCCCTGCAAATATTTATATATACCAACTATCATTCACAATGATGAAGCTTTCAGCAAAATTTTTATTTGTTCTTGTTCTGGGCTTCCTCATTGCATCAGGTAACAATTCGTATATAAATAAATAAATAAATAAATAAATAAATATATATATATATATATATATATATATATACGGCATAAAATTCATTTTTGTTCTTGATTTTTTAATCTACTTCAGATTAGTTCATATCTTTTTAATTATCTCTAATTTAGTCCTTCGGACGATTTTTTTGCATTAAGTTTGAATGAATTATATAATATTACTAAAATATTCTTATAAATTATTTACATTATAATAAATCATTTCGAGTACTCCTCATCTTTGAATTTTGATTTAATCCTGGCCTTGTCTTCCAATGAAAGACAACTAATATATTTGAAGACAAACTTCACTTTTGTTTTGTGTATATGTATTAAGGTCTGATATTGTGGTTGCTTGATCACTATATGCAGACGTTTTTGGAGAATCTGATTGAACTACTTTATTTGTATTTATCTTCATCTGGCTTTTACTATAATCGTTTTGCCTTTTGTTACAAACTTGTGAGAATTATCCTTTTCTTTTTTCTTTTTCCGGAGGACATAAACCATTTTTGTTTTTTTTAATAATTATGAAAATTACTTCTGATAGTAAAAAAAATATGAGTGCTCTATGTAATATATATTGTTGATGTTTTTTTAGAGTGTATGTGTAATTTTTAAAAGAACAAGGCTGATTTGTGTAACTGACGTTTGATGGCTTTTGTGGTTTATGTGTAATATTTCAAAAGACAAGAACAATTTATGTAAATAGATAATAAATCAGGAGTGTGGACGTAAATATCTCTAAAACGTATGACGATTATTCTGTTTAGATAAAAGAAATTGCTTCCAACATTCATGAGGGAGAATTTGTCCCGACAGTTATCAACTGAGGAAGAGAAAACACTTTCATTTCTATAATTATTATTGATATATATTCCCTAAATCGGAATTGTTACTAAAAGTTAGGGTTGAAAATATAAGTTAAATAAATTAATTAAAATGATAGGATGGAATTAGAGTCGAGTGGAAAAATCATGGATAAAAGTAAATTTTGCTGATGTAACTGGTTATAAGACTTGTTCGTTTGTTAAACGATCTTTTTCTTTTTTCTTTTTCCCCGCACTCCCACATCTAACACACACATAAACTCAATATTCAAATATACGAGATTTTTTTATAGAGAAGTCTTGCGCCTAAACCATTGGACTGTTGGTTTGGAGACCTCGTTAAATGATTGTTGTTGTTGTTGTTATTGTTATGTGCAGATGTGGAGAAAAGAGGAGTGTTGGTTGCTGCAACTTGCTACTATGCTTACGACAGTCCAACATGCAGTACTGAAGGAGTTTAGAGTGTGCAATGAATGCCACAAATTCCCTACGCTCAAAGAAGTCTACTGTGACAAAGTTGCAAATCGGTGCGTGTGTGGGTTCGACTGTGGCAGTCTTCCAACCCTTTGATTCCCTATTCACCACCACCACTCTTTGTCTCTGTTCACTGAATAATAATGACGGATATACTGACAGTGTAAAATATAAAAAAGAATAACATATTATGTATTTGTTGTAATAATGTGTTTATTAAAAAAGTAATAATTAGAATATGTTTTTGTTGTATTAAAAGAAAGAAATAAAATTAGCTCAATTATAAGGATAATTACGCAATTCTCTTATGAGGTTTAGTGTAATTACACCCAAAAAGATGAATTTTTAAACATAGACTGACAAATATATTCTTCTTTGGGAACTTAAATATTCTCCATAATGTCTTTGACGCCAAGTCCATCTTCATTCAATACATTGGCTCATTTCATCATACTTAGTTCTAGTTTAAGCCTTAGATGCAATACAACCAGGACCTTTACGTATATTTATACAAATACTTGATACTTTTAATACCACTTCTTACCTCAATATTTTGTGGTAATCATATTTTAATAACAACTAAGGGTTGTTAGGAACAAACAAGCCATTATGAACAAGCAATTCTCCCTCATTGTCCAACGCCACAGAAATGTGATTATTGGGTCCCCGGTAAATTGGATCGGAATCGTTCCCTTAATACATTTTGCAAATGATTTAGGAAAGAAACAAACTTTGTTAGTAAGAACAGAACATTAGTTTGTACAACAGAAAGCCCGAATGTAATCTCTTCCCATATTTTTTTCGATGAATTATTATTAATTAAAATAAATCAATTATAATTATTCCTGTCGAATATCAATATCTAACAAGGATCATTATAACAATCATATTCTGATCAATAATATCGAATAGACTAAATCTAACCAAAACCCTAAGGTCACGGGTCAAGATGCGTAGTGGCCGAGCTGGGCTAGCTTGGCCTTAGACCAGGACTAGGTTGGCCCAGACCCGCTTAGGAACGGGCTAGTTCTGGGCCGGTCCTAGGTATTGAAACCTAGGACCAGCTCAACCCAGTGACCCATGACCACTTGGTGCTGAGCCGGGCCTGGGTTGGGCCATTTTCTTTTTTTAATAATAATAATGCATGGCATATAAGTTTTGTTTTATTCTCCTAAACTAACTATTCTGGTAGTTTGTTTTATACTTTCGAAACTCTAAAAATTATTATCATTATTGTTCTATTTCTAAATTTTTAATACTTTAATTCATTAATATCATTTATTTATTTTCTTCAAAGTTTATTATAAATTATTTTTAAATTTATTATCATCTAAGTTCATCATATAATCTTAATTGTTTTTTTTATAGTTATGATTTTGTGTGGTTTAATTTATTATTATTTTATTTGACGATACTACTATAAATTTAAGTAATTGTTAAAAAACTTTTATTTTATAAAAAAATATAAATAAAATAAGTACATTTGTGCCTAATCCTAATTCGGATCTCAATCGGCTGGGTCTGAATTTATAAATGGACCCAATTGAGGCCTATTTAAAGGCCCAGGAACACCCCAATATCGATCATGAAAAGTAGTAGGCTGGCCCTAGGTCGGACTTTTTTGAACTGATCAATGTTGCTCCTAAGCCGGCCCAGCCCACTAGGCACATTGAGTTACGGGCCTCAACCTTACCAATTTAGTTGGATTTCATTGGCTCTCTTTGACTAATTGACTTGCTTATTTTATGCTAATTGTAAGTCTTATTTGCTATGATAATATATATTTTTTAAAATTCAAAGTAGATTGAAATAGTTGACCAATCAGATTATTTTCTTTGGTCAAAAAAATATAATTATGGCCAAACATTATCTTGCTATATATGATAGTATAGACGTGTGATATAAAAAAAGAAATTAAATTTCCATAATTCACCAAAAAATAAATTAATTGAATTAAAAACTAAAAGGGGGTAAATTCTTATCCATTTTATGCTATTTTTCATGTTAATGTTATCTAATATGCGAAAAAGAATTGAAACTATTTATTTTTGTGATGGTAACTTTAAACTCATTAAATGTCAATTAAAAGAAATTCATCTGACATTAGCATAATAGATTAAGGAAAAACCACTAATGACAGCTAATCGAATTTATATTTTGTATGGATAAAAGAATTTAAATTTTCAATTAAGATCCTAAATTAATTTGATTTATAACTATTTTAGGGAATATAATAAAAGTAAATTACCTAAGTAGAATTTGGTGGATTTAGGAAATATAATAGATATATTTCAATCAATAATTTCCTTTTAATCTAATAAGAAAATAAAAAATTTCGTGAAAATTGTTTAAATTTGGTCAAAGGATTCCTTTAAATATATATAATAATAAAATAGATAATAAATAATAGATCAGATTGTTTATAATAAAATTTCAAAGATTCACACACATACCAAGTAAATCACTCAGAGAAATATTAATTTTTAACGGCTAATCATTGTAATTAAACATAATAAAATATAGCAAAAATACTAATTAAATACGATTGCACTACAACTATTATCATTATTTCTGCAAGTAAGGCCAAAACATCAACCACGACTAAAAGTCACCGCACATGTTTAGACTATAGTTAAAACCACAAAAAATGTTCAAAATATAACTATAGTCAAAATTTAATTTTTCGTATCTATATATTTTATTTAACTGTAGTAGATAATATTGATTTACCATAATTTATTTTTGTTAATGAATTCATAAAATCAGGAGTAAAATGTCAAAATTGGGGTTAATTTCATAATAAAAACATGCCTATTTAGAGTTCCATCATCATCTATATAAACGAAGACTATTTGTTGTCTTGTTCCATCACAAGAAAAGAAAAACATAATAAGAACTAAGTTGCCAAACCCTGCAAACAGCAAATTTCAGTCACAATGATGAAGCTTTTGGCAAAATTTTTTTTGTGCTTGTTCTGGGCTTTCTCATTGCATCAGGTAACAACACATAATTCGTTTTTCAAACCAACTTTTCCTATCTTTAATTTCAATTTTTAGTCCCTCGAAAAAGTTTTGGCATTAATTTCCGTTCGAAATGTGTAATTTTTTAAAAATATATTTATGATATATGTATGTTCTGAATATGAATAATTATGATTCCTCACTTTTTCATCTAAATTTGAAAAAGTTATTTTTCAAATCAATTATGGAGCAAATGCGATACACTTGTCATGTAATTGATAGTTTTCCCTAAATTATACATCAATCACACTGCAGGTGTATTCCACTTGTTATATAATTGGTCCAAGTCCGACCAAATATGATTTGAGTTAGAATTTTCATTTAAGTCCGAAAATTCTTACTTGAATTGAATCTTATCGAACAAACCAATTACTGAACAATTATATTATTTAAAATTATATATGTGCCGATTATTTTATATTGAATAATGAGAAATTTGGATTTGTTTTTTTTTAAGAAGAAAGGAGAGATGAGGAGAGGAGTGGAATGATGGTGGATGCTGCAACTTGCTACTATGTCTTCCCCAGTCCAACATGCAAAACTCAAGGAATCGATGTTTGCACACTTGGATGCATAAGAAAATCCCGTAATATCGCAGAAATCTACTGCGAAGGAAATAACTGTGTCTGCGGCTATACATGTTAAATTAACTTCTCTTTTATGTGGAAAAATTGTATTTTTGGTCCCGCACGATACGTTGTGTTGCACTTTTGATCCCATAGTTTATGAACTTAGTATATTTAGTTTTATAGAATAAAATTTATAATATTTTTAGTTCCATATAATCAAAATTTGATACATTTGATCCTATAGGATAAAAATTATAACACATTTGGTCCCATAGACTATAGAACTTGTTGGACCAAATGTGCCACAAGTTTTAATCTTATGTGATCAAATGTGCTAAAATTTTATCCTATGGGATCAAAAATGCTATAATATTTATCTTATGAGACTAAATGTGTTAAGTCCGTAAACTGTGGGGTAACAAATGCAAAACACCTATTGTGTGGGACTAAAAGTGCAATTTTCTCTCTTTCTCTTTATTGAACAATGTTAAAATTGACATTCCGATGCTAGTGTAAAATTTTGAAATGAATAGTACTGTTTTACACATTTGATTGTAGTGATGTGTTAAAAATATTAGTCGGAATATATTTTTATTACTTGCAATGGTGGCATGCGGTTCTCGAACATATTACCAATTTTTATTAGAAGAAAAACTCAAGAAATTCTCTTGTGATATTGGAAATATTAAAAAAACTCCATATGAAAAATAAAGTATCAATTATATTCTTTATAATATGAAAAAAATTCAAAAAATTTCTCAAGGTTAGAATTCGTGATACACACACTTTGACAACAAGTATGGATCTAAAAATTGTATTATTATTATTTTTTTATGATTTTTCCCTTCTTTCTCCCATTTTAAGGATGCACCCAATGATATATTATATAATATATATAATATAATAAATTTTAAAAACAATATATAAATATTTATTAATAATAAAATATTATTTTATATGTAAATATACTTATATTAATATTTTAATATAATATTATTTTAATAACAATATAAAATTAATTAATTTTTTTTTTAAAGGGAAGAGGTTTAGGCTACGCCGTCACCCTTGACCTTGACCTCTGGGCGACGCCTTTGGCCAGACCTACGTCCAGACCAATTTCAGGTTTGGGCAACGACAGCAGCAAGGGGGGTTAGGGGGAAGTAGGTGAGCTGGGGGGGGGGGGGGGGAACCGGTCTTGCGGGTGGGTGGGTGGATTTGATTATTATTATTTTAAACAATTTTTTTTTTATAAAATTATATAATAACTTTTATAAATTGTAATAATTCATATAATATAATTACATCCAACATGTCATCCAACTCATTTTCTAAAGCTACGTAGGATTAAAAATCCTAAAAAAAAAATATCTAATTGGCATGCCATGTTAAAAATTCGGCCACTGATGGACTAAATTTCATCAATTTTGAAATTTAATGATCTTATAAAAAATAGACATAATTATTTGAATAAAATCAACATTGAGCATATTTAATGGCCTAAAAAATTATTTTTCTACATGAAATTTTAATTTTATATATTATAGATATATTATATGTATATTTTAATGGGCCTAGGTTGATTAGGAGGGGTATTTTAGTAATTATTTATAAAAATAGGCTTAGGTTGACTAAAGGACAGCATGAGTCATTATTCATAACATATGGGTGGTTTTTTTTTTTTTATTAAAATTTTCATAAAATATTTTTTATATTTTTTCATATCACAAAAAATCAAAATAAATTTAACTCATTTTTTAGATGCAATGGAGAGAGTATACATATTTCTCAATTGAGTGCCGATGGAGGAAGTAAATTATATCAAATAAGGTAAGCTGAATATTTTTTAGAAAAGAAGGTCTAAAGTCAAATTTATTAAATCGACATGGTACAATATTGTTGAAATAATCCTAACCAATTAATCACAACCGTATCACAAAAATAGGTGAGGAAAATAGTAGTATATTATTCTTTTCTATCTTAAATAGTATAATTATCCCTTCCTATTTCTTCATAAGGAGATAAGTAACATATTGAATTGCATTATATTGGTACAAATTTAGTTGAACTTGCTTTAAGACAGAATCGATTGAAAAATAATGACACATTGCTGATAACTTGGGATTGGGGGGGGGGGGGGGGGGTTAAAATAAAAATCCAGTACAACCTCGAATTATACAAAAATTGATTTTTTTTTACACTATAAATGACCATAATTTAAAAATCATAATAGATTAATATTAGGGATAATTACACTCTCATCCCATGAGATTTGGTGTAATTATACGTAGATTTCTTGTAATTTGAAAAATTACGTATAGTATTTATGAAATTTGTTTCTGTCTAATAAATAAGTCTTTCTGTTAGTTAAAATTTATCAAATCTTTCTAATATTAATAAAAAAAATTGGATAAAAATTCATATTTAACCTCGATTAACTTATTACTGATTTATTGCAGGTCCAATAAATTTTTTTATGATCAAATGATATATTATTTAAAAAATTCTATTAAAAAAAAGAGTTATTTATAAATTGATCTCAATAATTTTGAATTTATTATAAATTATTAGGGGTATTAAAAAATTCGATTAGCCAGTAAAAAATCGACAGAACTGAACTTTTGGTTCGTACCAAAAATCGAACCAAAAATTCGGTTCAATTTTCAATTTTTTAATAAAAAAATTAGTACAATCCGTCGGTACAGTCTGGTTAGGTCGGTTAATCGTATTGATCGAATAATCAAAATTAAAAATATATTTATAGAATATATTGTAGTTTTATAAAATATATTATAATATAAATTATATTTATATTATAATAAATAATATAATTTTATTTATTTAAAATATAAAATATAAAAACAAAAAACTATTAATTTATTAACTGGCAATTTTTTTTTCTTATGACTTCGATAATTCGGTTATTAATCGAACCGAATAAAAAGAAATTATTCGATGATAATTGAACCTAACTGATTAGTTCGGTTTAATTTTCGTTACTCCAATTTTTTTGGTTAGTAAAAAATTTGGTTTGATTGGGTTAACCGAATTGAACACCCATATAAATTATCGATAAAAAATAAAAATAAAAAAAAATTAATTAAGATGATTTGTAAAAGAATAGGTCAGAAAAAAAAAAAATAAATAAATAAATAAAAGTTAGGTCTGACCATACCCATGTGTCTTAAGTGGGTAAAATAGATTGGTGGGGTTTGAGTTTGAGTAAAATAGATTGGGTTTTTTTTTGTATGGGCTTGGTAGGGTCTTAACCTATCAATTGACATGCATATTTTAGCCAACCTTACAAGAACTACAACCAATAATCGTCGTGTGGCCATAATTTTTTTTCTTTTTAAAAGTAAGAGCGGTGAACTATTATTAATTGAAATAAAATTATTACAATTATTCATGTTGGGTATCAATCATTACAACAATCTTACTCTGATCAATAATATCAAATAAACTAAATATAATCACCATCTACTATTACAATATTCCACGCATAAGGCGGGATTCGAATCCATGACCTTTAAGATCATGGGTCAAGATGCAAACTTGATTGAACTAATAACGACATGGGCTGGGTTGTCCCATCCAACTAGGCCGGTTCCACGCATTGAAACCTAGGAACAGCTCAGCCTAGTGGCCCAGGACCACCTGATCTTGAGCAGGGCCTGGGCTGGGTCTGTTGGGCCATTTGATTTTTTTAATAATAATAATGCATGATATATTTTTTATACTAACTATTCTAGTAGATTTTTTATACTTTTGGAACTCTAAAAAATGTGATTATTATTATTCTATTTTTAAATTTTTAGTACTTTAATTCATTAATACTATTTATTTATTTATTTTTTTAATATAAATCCTTTTTGTATTTATTATCATTAAGTTCATTATATAATTTTAACTACTAGTTTTTCTAGTTATGATATTTTGTGTGATTTAATTTATTATTTATTTTATTTCATAATACTACCATAAATTTAAGTAATTGTTCAAAAGGAAATTTTTATTTCATAAAAATATAAAAAATAGAAATATTCGGGTTTGATATGAGATCCTGGTCCGGGCTTCAATCGAATTGGTTCACGGGCTGAATTTATTAATAGACCCAATTGGGGCTCATTTAAAGTCCTAAGACCACTCCAAGATCGATCATGAATAGTAGTGGGCTGGTCCATATCGATTGTGAGCCGGCCCAGTCCACTATGCATCTTGAATCATGGGGCGTTAGCTTCTTCAACTAAGTTAGTCATCATAAGCGTGTGGCCATAATTAATGAATATTTATTTGTGACTATGGATACACGTTGCATATTCTTGTAGTGATTAAAGAGGAACGCAAACTTCTTGTTGATCTTTACATGTCATGTATTTATGAAGATTTTTAATAATTAGGAAAAAGATCAAACGAAATTATAACCACCTTACAATTCGATAATCAGACTATTTAGAGTAAAAACATAGAAAATCACGCAAATATCCAAATGAATGAATATAATAAATATATATTAAATCTCGTAATATTTAGAAATCAAACCTTCGTCATATCCTTGATTTAAAAAAAAAAAATTAGTGTTGCATATTCATAAAAGGATAAAAGAAAATAAAATGAGAATTTTACTGTTAAGAATTCACAAACACATATATATTTACTTAATATAGCTAGAAATTTTTTTTTTCCCTTTAGAAGAAAATTGAGATCCCAAATCTCCAACAACCACGAAAAGATAATTTCCAAATGCACCTATAAACTTAATTTCAGCTTCCATACCCCATTTAGATCTTCAAAATCAAATATCAATACAACCTCATTAATTAGGACTTTGGAGCAATTTACATAAAAAAAAATGGAGTTGATTTCATAATGAAAACATGTCTATTTGAAGATTAGTAAAAAGATTAATAAAATTATAACGTGTCCCTTTATTATTATTTTTTTAAGGTGAAAGTGATCAATTATTGTTACAGTCATCAATTTCTAATACAATATCTTACATGTACCAACAATAATAACAATCATATTATTAATCAATATCAGATAATTATATCTGATCAACATCTACTATTAAAGTAGAACTACACCTACTATTTATAGTATAAATATTTTCAATATGAGTGTGGTTCGAACCTACAACTTTAAAGTTATAAGGCTTAACTTCGCCAACTGTATTAGATCTCATTAGATGATCCTATTATTATTGAATAATCGGATTATTTTAATAAAACTATAAATACACGTACCAAGTAAAATTAACAGGCTGACACACTGCTCCAATTTTCCTCCATTCATCAAAATTAATTCCAAATCCACCTTTAAATTACATTTTAGATCCTCGAACAAAAAAATCAACAAAAATTCATTAAATTAGGAGTAATTTATATCAAAATTGGGGTTAATTTTATAATGAAAAACATTCCTATTTAGAGCTCTATCATCATCTATAAAAACAAAACAACTAGTCTTGTTCCCTCACAAGAAAAGTAAAAAGAAAATAACTAAGTTACGAGATCGACACATAACAAGTTCGCGACATATTTCGTTCAAAATGATGAAGCTCTTAGCAAAAATTTTGTTTGCGCTCGCTCTGGGATTTCTCGTTGCATCAGGTTACAAGACAAATATAAATATATACGTGTGTATGCATGTGGCGTAAAATTCATTTTTTTAGTCCTTAACTTTTTAATCCAACTTCAAATTAGTTCATATTTTTTCAGGTATTTTTAATTTAGTCCCTTTTAACGATTCTTTGACACTAATTTCCATTGAAAATATATAAAATAAATCATTCTAATTCCTCACTTATTTCATATTCAATAATGTACAATGTCTTGGAACGCATTTCAGTTAAATTTCATTTTTCGGTTAGAATTTGATTTCAAAAAATTGTCAGATGGACCAAACTTAAGATAATTAAAAAAAAAAAAAAAAAGATAGGAATCTATACTATTATAAAAGAGAACCCTTCGAACGTACCAACTTTAGATTGCCCCAATTTATCCTTCATTTCATTTTTTTCTCTTTAAAATTATTTGGTCAGATTAGTAATTTCAACATTTTTTTAATAATTTTATAATTATTTTTTTTCTCATAACCACCCACTACCCCACATTTATCTTTCTCCTTACTTCTCCATATTAATCATAATTTATAATTTATTCTTTTAATAATTTTTATTATTATCTCACATCAAATTTCTTTTTATATGCTGGCGGGATCCGCATGCGACGATATCTAATTATTTTAAAATTGAGTTAAAACTAGTGATAAAAATTAATTGATTTTGTTTGTGATATGATGGTTGTTGATATGTGCAGATGAGGAGAGGAGGAATGATGGTGGGTGCTGAAATTTGCTATTACGAGTACACCAATTTTAAATGCGCCACACAAGGAATCAAAGCGTGCACAGAATGCGTAAAAAGGTTCCCTACAGTCACCCAAATCACCTGCAACAATCTTAAACATGAATGTGTCTGTGGGTTTCCATGTAAAAGCTCATCAACCCCTTCACCTGTTCATCAACATTAGAATCTTTCTTTCCTTTTTACCAAATATAATAATAATAACAATATTTGTTCTGACGAGATTAATATTACCGCACTTGTGATTTGAGTTTGAATTCTTGTCCAAACGTCTCATAATAATATACATCCCGACTCTTGCATTTTTTTCCTAACTAGTTAGGATTTTAGTTTCTGATAGATTCGTAGCGCAATGCATTTATGAGTAGGATAATGCCGTTCTGCAAGTTTAAATGAAATTCATCCTAATGGGATGGTGAGTGCTACGTTCTTTTCCCTTTCTTATAAATGAAGAAAAATAAAAAAAAAAATGAAAATAAAACCGAAGTGTTGATAGTCACAAGGGAACTACGTATCCAAAGTACTTTGCCGATTTGACTATGTATATTAAGGCCCCGTTTGGTTCATGTGATTAGGCATGATAAAATTATTTGTCGTGTCTAATCATATATTTGGTTAGGATTATTAGAGCCCGGCATCAATTTTACTAATCTCAACAAATTATTAGAGCCCGGCATCAATTTTACTAATCTCAACAAATTATTATAATTCAAGCTCATTTAATTAGTATTAAAATTCTACAAGTTAGTATTACTTTTTTTTCTCCTAATTTTACCCTTGGACACCCTCCTTTCTCTCTCCACTCTCTCCCCTCTTTCACCCATTTGCCTTTTTTGTTAGGGAAAATTGCATAATACCCCCTTGTGTTATCCAAAATTTCTAAAAACTTACATCTGTTAATTAAATAGTTTAAAAAGAACCTCTATAATTATAAACCCGGAGAAGAAAAATCTCTCCGTTAAAAAAAATGGAGAGTTGCTTACACGCGTTAGAAATGAGAGTTGGATATTATTTTGATCTGTTTTTAGCTTTTGACCATTTTGGATGGATAAAATTACCCCCATCTTATGCCATTATCCCATATCTTTATTGTTTTTATTAATTCTTTTCCTGTTTCCTATTTTATTAAAAAATATTATAAATGAAATACTGAACAATTAATATTCATGAAATATTTATATGTAAAAAATATCACTACATCAAATTAAATTAATATATATATTTTATATATGAAAATCAATTATTTAGGATTATTTTAATATTTATATATTTTTAAATTTAAAATACATGATTTTTTCCTAAAATATTGTTAATTAATTTGATTTTGTGTTGAATATATTTTAAAATTATATTATTTATATAAATTACAGTAAATAAATTTACATGATATTTTTACTAAATAATATTAGTTAAATTAATTTTGCATTGAATATATTATAAAATTATATTATTTATATAAATTACAGTAAATAAATTTTAATATTTTAATATATTTATATTTAAATATAAAAATACATAATTAATTTAATTCTTTAATATTATATTTAAATATAAAAACACATGATTGATTTAATTCATATATTAAAATTTATAAAATTAAAAAGAAAGAAAGAAAAATATATACAACATCATCGTTTTCCCCAAGCACAGCCCTCCCCCCCTCGGGCTTGCGTGCCTTTGCTTCCATGTCACGAGCTTTGCCTCATCAATGCCTCTGCCTCTACCACTTTCACTTCTTCGCAACTAATTTGAACACTCCCATCTTCGCTCGTCGTCACCCACCAAAATCTAGGTGGCGATGGGCATTGTCGCCCATCCAGATCTAGGCACGACGTCGCTGCCCAGATCTGGGCGACGACTTTGTGGGCCACGACACCCGTCGCCTAACAGTGATTGTCGGTGAAGGTGTTATACAATATTATATTCATGATAAATTTATATATATATATATATATATATATATATATATATAATATTTTTAAAATACATAAATCTGGACCGTTCATTTTTAAAACTGATTAGATCTTATGATTGATGAGATATAGAAGATCCAACTGTCATTATAATAACAATCATTTATAATATATAAGGGTATAGGGGAAAATCACAAAAAAAAAAAAAAAATGATGACGTTAAGTCAAATACACGGCAAGAAAAGAGTGTGCAAAATTTTAAAAGATACAGGAATTTTTTGCTTATATTTTTAATACAGGGGGTTTTCAGTTGAATTTTCATAACATAGGGGGGTTTTATGCAATTTTCTCTTTTTGTAAGCTTTCGCATGATTAAAAAAGTATTTTAAATTATACTAATTTAATAATAAAAAATAGTAAAAATATTACTTCTTTCTTTTTTGGACATTTGAAAAATATTTGAGTTTTTGTCATTAATTACTTAATTGAATATGTATTTTCAACTTCGACTTTATATAAATACAAAAAAATATATATTTTAAAATTAATTTTATTTTAAGCAATTGTATTTCAATAAGTTATTTAGTAATTCTTTTATTTCTTTTAAACCATGCACAAGCTACAATATAAAAATATAAATACCTTAAAAATGAATACCCTTTTTAGAAAGATATTTTAGTAATATAATATTTTTAGAAAGATCGGTTCCGATCCGCGACACCGAGTCACGGTTTCAGTCCGCGACTCGGTTTTTTTTTTAAATTATATATTAATTATATTTATATATTATATCTATTTAATTTAACGTATTTAACGTATTTAAATTATATAAATTTATGTTATAATTTATATTTTACGTATAAATTATATTTATATAAATTGTAATATTATAAATTTAAATAATCACAAAAAATATAATGTTAAAAAATTGTATTATATAAAAAATACAAGTATTATCAACAATCCTCCTATGGCACATTTTCTTGTATTGAAGAATCTCCTTGTTGTTGTTGGGCTTCTTGCCTTGCTCGCGTTTGTCGCCAATCCATCTCATTATGAATGCGTGTTGTTTGATTTCGACCAGGACGTGTGACCGTACGGATAGTAGGGTCGTGGACCAACTGAAAATTTGAATCATCCCAATAATCTTCCGACTGCACTGGTTCAAAATGCTTAGAATAGGTGTTATTGTAAGCCATCACATCATAATATTCCTTAACCATTGATGCAGCACTAATATTGTATGCACCGCATACTTTTTGAGCGTGAGAACAAGGGATGCCAAATTGATTCCACTTGCCGCATGAGCATTCTTGGTTGGCAATTTTGACAACATGGGTGTTCATCCCATGTCTACCTTGGCGCCTGGTTTGCACCGACGCGAACTGTTGAGCGTGACTGTATTTCGTGACCGTGTGCTCAACAGCTTTTTGTTGCCAAGATATGAACATCTTGCATGTGAAATCCGTCCACAGTTGGTTGTTTTGTAACATTTTTTGACCCTTAATCGCCCGCACGTGAAAATAATGGACAGTGCGTTCTAAAGTAATTTCAACTAGTGCACTTACCGGCAGGCGGCGAGCCCCCTTCAGAACTTCATTAATGCATTCTGACATGTTGGTCGTCAAAATACCGCATCGCCATCCACCATCATGAGAAGCTGTCCATTTTTCCTTATTAATCTGGTCTAAGTATGCAAACGCTTTGACATCGTGCTTCTTTATCTCTTCCATAATGCGGTTGAACTTTCTTAATTTTTATTCCGAGCCAGCTTGCCAACAAAGATCCTTCAATACCACATTTTTAATAGTACTGTTAAAATTGGAACACACATATTTAATAGTACGGTTTCAGTCCGCGACTCAGTTTTTTTTTTTAAATTATATATTAATTATATTTATATATTATATCTTAATTTAACGTATTTAAATTATATAAATTTATGTTATAATTTATATTTTACGTATAAATTATATTTATATAAATTGTAATATTACAAATTTAAATAATCACAAAAAATATAATGTTAAAAATTTGTATTATATAAAAAATACAAGTATTATCAACAATCCTCCTATGGCACATTTTCTTGTATTGAAGAATCTCCTTGTTGTTGTTGGGCTTCTTGCCTTGCTCGCGTTTGCCGCCAATCCATCTCATTATGAATGCGTGTTGTTTGATTTCGACCAGGACGTGTGACCGTACGAATAGTAGGGTCGTGGACCAACTGGAAATTTGAATCATCCCAATAATCTTCCGACTGCACTGGTTCAAAATGCTTAGAATATGTGTTGTTGTAAGCCATCACATCATAATAATCCTTAACCATTGATGCAGCACTAATATTGTATGCACCGCATACTTTTTGAGCGTGAGAACAAGGGATGCCAAATTGATTCCACTTGCCGCATGAGCATTCTCGGTTGGCAATTTTGACAACATGGGTGTTCATCCCATGTCTATCTTGGCACCTGATTTGCACCGACGCGGACTGTTGAGCGTGACTGTATTTCGTGACCGTGTGCTCAACAGCTTTTTGTTGCCAAGATATGAACATCTTGCATGCGAAATCCATCCACAGTTGGTTGTTTTGTAACATTTTTTGACCCTTAATCGCCCGCACGTGAAAATAATGGACAGTGCGTTCTAAAGTAATTTCAACTAGTGCAACAACATAACACGTCATTTCGTTTCGTCGTCTACTGATAGACGTGTGGAAAGCGGATACCAACCTGGAGATGCACCAATGTTGCAGATTGTGGTATGCTATATAATATCACATGTTTATTTTATATACTTCGTTTTTAACAATAATTTTTATTAAAATTCATTATATTTTTATATTTTTTCAGACTCAACAGGTAAATACTCTTCAAACACTTTTTCAATCTAAACCAGTAGACGTTGAAGGGTATCGCCAATTAGTGGCCCAACTTGAACACGAAGTACAAATTATCGCTGAAGCCATAAAACATCAGCCACAACAAACTGCAACACCATCCGATAGTGCTCCCACCACATCCCACAGACAAAGGAGAAGTTCTAGCCAAATGTCTATTGGTTCAGTTGAACGTGGTGATATTGGGGTGGATATAGCTGGTCCTTCAACAGCATATACGCCTCAAGATTACTACGTGCCTCAACCGCCTCAGGATTACTATGTGCCTCAACCGTCACAAGATGATTGGTTTCAATCCACTTCATACATGCCAAGCCACGCAGAAGCTTATTCTTCACATGTACATCTTGACATTGGCCTTGGTATTAACCAACCATATGCACCAGAATATAACATTTCACCAGTTTCATTTCCATCATTTAGTGCATATCGTGATAATGTGGAGTCCAGTTCTGCAGCATCATTAAGTGGGTTGCATATTAATTCCGGTGGTGATGATAATGATGGACAAAATGAGCCAATACAAAATATGGGCGAAGAAATAAGAAGACCTCGACGTCAACGACACAGACGTAACTGTGGGACAGGGGGGCATTTTTAATATTTACTTTTTTATTGTAATATTTGTAATAATATTTATAATATTTCATTTATTCATTATTAATTATTTGTGTTATTTTAAATTGATTTGCGGATAAATTAGATATAATAAAAAAAAATTTTAAAAAAAGACCGAGTCGCTGTCTCAAACCGCGACTCCGTGTCGCGGTTTCAATCCGCGACACGGAGTCGCGGTTTCAACCCACGACACGGAGTCGCGGTTTGAAACCGCGACTCCAATAAAAAAATCTTTTTTCCATCTTTTATCATCTTAAAAATTAAAAAAAAATATTTCGAGTCGCGGTTTGAGACCGCGACTCGTAACAAAATCGTTAATATATTAAAAAAAAATATTTTTTTCATTATTTTTCTTTTTTTGTTATAATAAAAAAATAATTAAGCCAGCATTTGTCTGAGGTTGGCTTACAAATGGGGTCGGATTTTTAACATTTGGAGGAGTGGTTTGGGCCATGAGGGTAATTTCTAGTTCTGGGTTGGATGTGGTTTGGGCAATTACTAGACTTGGGCCAGTCAGAATTGGGCTGGGAGTTGGAGTCGAAATTTCAGGCTGAGCTAAGGGAAAATCTATGGGCTGGGTTCTAATCGTAGCTGGGCCTACTGTTTGGATTGAAGATAGCTCTTGATATGGGCTAGGTATATTGGGTATTCTCTCTTGGCCCAATTGCTTAGCACTCCTTGGATTTTCGCATATTGTCGTCTCTTCCAGATTTTCCGCTACTTTACATCCACTACCGAAATTTCCGCGCCACGACTCCACGTTTCCTTGAGGGGTCAACTGCCACGCCGCTATTCTTGGACCACCTTCGTCCACTACTGACGTAACCGGCGCCGCCAGCCCCCCACCGGAGTCTGGTCGTTGCTCCATGACCTTTGAATTTTGAGGCCGAAAATCGAAAATACTAGTTCCTTTCCTTCCTCTTTGCCCCTGATGCGAACCCCATAATCCCCCCTCTGAACCACGATATGAAGGAAAGCTCACACGCACTGTACGAGATTCCCTCAGCCAAGCTCCATACTGAAGGTCTTCACCTCCCTCCGTTCCCTTACCTCCCACCGCCGATGAACAGTCCTGCATGATATGACCCAATATTCCGCATATGTAACAGAAGTTTGGTAAACGCTCATAAGTAAGTGCCGCTGTTAACTCCCGGCCTGCTGATTTGATTCGTAGGCACCTTCGCAATGGTACTCGAACATCTAACGATACTCTGATTCGGATACTGGCACCCTACGATTGTGCCTGGTCGAAGTCCGTAAAAGTACCCAATCGATCACCAATATCCTCCGCCACTTCCCGTGTCATTAATCGAAGAGGTAAGTCATGAACGTGCACATAGAACTGACACCAGTTCAAATCGACCTCCAATAGATTCTCATCCTCTGGTACCGATTGCAAAATGACTAAGTTCCGATCAAAAGTCCACGGACATCCCCTTAAGGCCCTATCTCGATCCACCACATGACTGAATCGAAGTAGAAAACGGTTATCTCCTACCAGGCGAACATCCATACCTCGAGCAGGTCTGAGCAATGTTGAGCGTAGAAGATAACACATCGTATCGAAATGCTCTTGGCGTAAACAGTCGACCCACTAGTAGGAAAGCAGCATTTTCCGTATTACCAATCTCCCCTGTCGAAGAAATTTCTAAACCCGCCACCTCATCCTCCATCAGCACTAGAGACTTCCCCAAGCGATCCATGATAGGGAACTGCTGAACCCTTATACCGAGAAGGCGAATACTTCAGTCCCTTACGAGTAGGGGTGGCAAATGGGCGGGTTGGGTCGGGTCCAAACGGGTTGGGTCCAAAATGGGTCTAAATGAACGGGTCCAAAATGGGTTGTGTTGCAAATGGGTCGGGTCGGGTTAGTATAAACCATTTTATTAATTTAAAATTTAAAATTTCACAACACGAAATGAAAAAGGACAATACTTGAACTATTGAAAAAGATAATTACTACTTACAATGTAATACAACAAAATTTGTATTATACGTCATTTCTGTTTAATGACTATGTACATTAAGATTCTGTCTAACAAAATACTACATTTTATCAAAATAATTCATAACATTTTAGATGCTCATCTTGAATGAACACCAAGTCATGCAACTAAATTCTCTATATTGTTGAGAGACAATTTTTATCTTTGTCTTCATCATCTTCAAAATCATAAACTGTAATATGAAATAAAATAATCACATAAAAATATAAAATCACTAAACAATTAAAAATAATAAGAATAACATTATAAATAATTTAAAATATAGTGTGAGTGTGTGGGGGGGGGGGGGGGAAGAGGGTGGTGGAGAGATGTAGTAGTGTGTGTATGAGAGAGTAACGTGTTTCGGGTGTGTGTGTGTGTGTGTGAGAGAGAGAGAGAGAGAGAGAGGGGAATGTGTGTGAAAGATATGTGAGAGAATGTGTGTATATGAAAAGAAGAGTTTGTGTGTGAGAGAGATGTGTGAGAGTATGTGTATATAAAAAAGAGAAATAGTGGATTTTATGGGTTTTTTTTTAGTTTAGTTTATGGGTTGGACCCATATCTAACCCATTTTCAACCCATATACAACCCATACTTAACTCATATCCAACCCATACAAAATATAATTTTATTTAATTTCAACCCATATCAACCCATTTTAAAATTTAACCAACCCAAGTTGGGTTGGGTTGAACCCATGGGTCTCAACCCATGTTGACACCTCTACTTACGAGGTTACCCCGAGGATAAATCCTATGGCTAAACAACCCGCCTGCACACGCCAACCAAACAAAGCTGGAGAGGATAGGTAAAGAAACAAGCAATTGATAACTCAGAAAAATCGAAAAGCGGAAGGGTAACGAAAAAATAAGAAAAAAACACGATAAAGGAAGCACACAACCGAAAATAGAAGGGGATGGTCGACGTTAATGAGCGCGAATCACTATCTACAAGTTATCAAACTCCAGTCAACTACGAAAGCTTCCAGCTATCAACATTGCAATGCTCATGATAGAAAGAACAAACCAAGACCCAGATGAAACTAAACCTCTCATTCGAGATACTCTGATACATGAACCTGTAATTCTACTCTTGGCACCTTGTACTTCAATTTTCAAACATGACAAAATGTATTGATCTCATCTAAGGTTGTGGTCTTAAGATCTGTGATCTGCAAATTTCGGCCCAAAAACGTATACATCATTCAGTCCAACAACTGTCGAATTTGTTTCTCTACAATTTTCGAATTAGGTACCTAGTTATTCTAGTTGTTATTTCAATGGGTCCAATTGGCTCAAACCCAAATAATTAACAATTTTCAGTTGCTTGTAATTTCCTCTCATATTATTTCGTTATAATGAGGAAGCAATCAGATCAGAAGAGTTTAGTCGCGATGAAATTCTTTGTCGAGTATGCGATTGGATGTGAGACAAAAATTTAATGACAACAATTGATGAAATTTTAAAGACTGTTAGATACAAAAGAAAATATAATTAGTATACTTGGTCTGATTTTTTTTTCCCTTATTGTAATAAAGTATGTTATAGATTTCGGAAGAAAAATATCTTCGTAAAAAACATAAATGAAATAAAAGATATAAAATAATTATAGCAATCGAATTAATTTAATTCGATCAAATCTGAATTAAATAAAAAATTTCCACTAATTCTCGAGTCTTGACTCGAGGGTCTCAACCTTAACATATCGCCATTAAGACTTCATAAGACTTGAAATTTTCAGACACAAATTTTTGTTCGAAATAATATTTTTTGCTAATTTTTGCATATACTTTAGAACATTAGATTTGCATATGAAATGGTAATTGAAAGCATTTATATTTGAGTATATATTATGTACTCGTTGAGAAGTAAGAATGATGTATCATAGGACTTGAAACATTATAAAGGATAGATGAAAAAAATGGATAAATTAAAGAAACATTGTCATCCACGAAAAAGCATGAATTGCAGAAAAGTTAGAACAGATACATTGATATCAATCCAGATAAGATAAGGGATGTGCTTTTAATCTTCACATCCAAATTTGTGCACTCTCCATGCTATATATAATAGGATCTTCCACAAGCACCATCATGATATATACGAAAGAACGAAATTAATTATCTTTCTTTTATATATTATATATATATATATATATATATATATAATGTTAACTTTTATATAAAGTTGTCATTCGATGCGATAGTATAAAGTTTTTACGTATTAAGATAATATTTTATTTTTGTAATAGTATATCAATCACATCATAAACGTAACTTTTTTGTTCTATTTGATGAGAGCAAAAAATTATGTTTGGGTCCAATTAGAGTATAAAGTAATGCAATAAAATGCTAAAGCATAAATGAGTAAAGATTGGAGTGGAACTACTCGTTTATCTTATAGAAGTAAGACGAAATTGAAGTAAAACCAAGTAAGAATATGAAGTTATAATTGAAGCTAAAGTTGCAGTATGAAAATGAAAGTTGTAGTATGAAGGTAAAATTTGACTTCTCTCTAGCGAGCTCTTAATTTATAGGCAACCTCACTCGGTTGGTGAAGGTTGAACCCTCAAGAATTTGGTGGAGGCCTATCTCATGGCAGTTGGAAATCCGCTATCATTGGGGCTGGTAGAGTCAACTGCGAATTAAAGTATTTTCTGAGGATAAGTATGTCTTCTCGAATTTTTGGGATGAGGAGATTCCTTTCCCTAGCCAGAATCCAAGTTTTTAGGGTTTAGATGTAACTTCCGATTGGAGGGGCCACAAGTCCCAGTGGATGCGGCAAGTCTTTATCCAATTCTGTGGGCATAAATCTTAGATGTCCAATGTAGATGCTACCTTAACAACTTGTGAATGTCGCGTGATATAGACTTCTGGTTTGGATGAGAGATTCCAACCACCTAAGCTTCATCTAGGTCTGCGAGACTCTCTTGGATTTGAGCCTTCTTAGACATAGGTCGTTGAGCTAGTTTACTTGGTATAGGGGCATCTCCTACCTGAGGGCTCTACTTGGACTTGGCTTTTAGGGGACACTTGGGGGCACCTTAGGCCCTTACTCGAATTGGGCCTCTTGGGAGCACCTTAAACCTTACAGTTTATTTAATTTTGTGATTTTTTTTCTTATCTATGGACCACGAAAACTTTTTTTAGCCATGCCATTTTTATGAACATCATTATTATTTAATAAGTTCGACCGATCTGAGTTATGAAGTGTTTTTTTTTTTTTTTTTATGAATAGTTGGCTTCTTTTTTAAAACATAGTTGTTTTTTTTTTTTTTCACATGGACTTTTGCAAATATTTCAAATAAAACAGGAGTTGATTTGTATTTAACCCTATTATCAAAATATTCATATTTATATGATTCAAACTTATAAATTTTATTTAGGAACCAAATTTGCATCTTTTATCGTGCCCTAGTTGTAGCTTTTAGTGACCTTGACCAAGTCTATGAAAAAAATCAAAAATCTACATACATTCGATTCCCTAAATTCTCCCAAAAGGGTCAAAGACAACGATATTTATATATTAAACGTGATTACTATTTAATTTTCACGTTTCAATATTCTCGGTGTGCAACGGAATATCTAATCCTACAAATACTTTAATTAATACTTTAATTATTGACACTTATATTAAGATCCAAGAGAATAAAATCTTTTAATGTTTCACAAAATTATTCCAAAAATGTGTTTTCTACTTGATGCGTCATTTCATAGAGAACCACGCTCGATCCATCTATATATGTAATCTTGTTTGCTAGTCAGAATCAAATAACACATTTCATAAAAATTAATTTGTAGTTGTCGATCGATCATGTTAATTGGTGAAATAGAGGCTCCATGACTTTAAGGTTATGGATTCGAACCCCATCAATATGAGTAGTGTTATTTTACTTTAATAGTAAGTGTTGATTATATAAATGAATAGAATATGATTGTTATTGTTATTGATAATTTTTAGATATTGAAAATTTGATACGAGTATTATACGATTATTAATTAGGTTGAAAATAAATTAGTGATACAAACTCAACGACAGGTACCATATCTAAAGGGAAAATCTCATTTTTGGTCCCATATCTTATGGTCGTTTTTTGTTATATTTTCTCAAATTTCGTTATATTCAGAATTTTCTCAAATATAGTCCTAAAATCCAATTTTCGTCAAATAGATAACGGAGTCGTTAGTTCTGTTATGGAGGCAAGATTCTAGCACTATTTTGGAGGAAAAAAATCTACCATATTAATATTTCATAAAAATCTTGGTTGATATTCTGTAAATAATGTACAATAAAAAAAAAAAAAAATCCATTAAAACAATAGAATTTGAATAATTTCACCAAAATATCAAATTCCATTGATTGTTGCAAATACCAAAATAAATTGACTTTCAAAGTCAAATGAGTTGTTTTGCACATTTAATAGTAGTAGGGGTGATAAAAAAAATATTCAAATCTCCCAAATCCGCACTAACTAAACCGAATTGAACCATTTTTTATTTATTTTTCAAACCAGAATTCTAAATTTAAAGTAAAATCGAACTGCACTATTGGTTTGATTTTAATTTAGAGTTTAAAAAATTTGTCAAAAATCGAACCGCACCGTTAAATATATAATTAATTTTTAAATGATATATATTGCAATTCGATAAAATAATTAATTTATTTTGGTGAGCTTGCAATTCTTCTAAAATTTAATTATTTTATCAAATTATAATATATACAATTTAAAAAATTAATTATATATTTAGTGGTATGATTCGACTTTTGGTGGTTTTTTAAGCTCTAAATTAAAATCAAATCAATAATACGATTCGATTTTACTTTAAATTTAGAATTTTAATTTAAACATTAAATTATAAAAAGCAGTTCGATTCCGTTTGGTTTTGGCGGATTTGGGTTGTTTGAATATTTTTCTATCACCCATACTACTATTGAATGTGCAAAACAACTCATTTGACTTTGAAAGTCAATTTATTTTGGTATTTGCAACTAGGGGGCAAACGAGAGCCCAGTAAAAAAGAGCTCGAGCAGTAGATTGTGTGCTCGAGCTCGAGCTCAAGCTCAATTGATACGAGTCGAGTTTCGAGCAGCTCGCAAGCTCGATCGAGCTCAAGTAATTATTTTTTCCTAAAATACTTAAATTTTTAAGAAAATATGGACTATTGTACCATATGAAATATATTATTAAAAAATTTAAATATGAAACATGAAGAAATATTTCACAAAAAGACCAAAAAGAAATACGATGAAATAAATTTGACAGTTATGAAAAACATTCAGTTCAATCATTTAGTGAGTAACCTATTTACAAAACATTATGAAAATGTACTAAATTGTTGATTAAGCTTCTTTTTAGATAATAAAACTAGGGTAAATTGCATAAAACCCCCCTGTGTTTTTTAAAATTAAGCTGAAAACCCCCTGTATAAAAAAAATAGGCAAAAAACCCCCTGTGTTTTCATAAACCTAGCTTACTTGCCCCTCTCCGTTAAAATCACTTAACGCCGTTAGTATTTTTATCTAATGACTGTTATGCCCTTTCTATTATATTTTATTTCTTATTTTGACCGTTGGATTTTTTTGATGAAATAAAAGCCATTAGATCTTGTCAACTCATCTCAACCGTTAGATTTATAAAAGATTAAAGGTTTAGATTCAATCAATTTTTAAATATAAATTATAAATATATTTATAATTAACAATTAATTTTTACTTTAAACAAAATTAATAAAACTAAAATTAAATCCAGCCACCACCACCCCCCCCGCCCCAGCCCAGCCCAGCCCAGCCCCCTCCCCCCTCCGCCCAGCCAACCTCCTCCCCCGCCATACCGCCGGTCACCTTGGGGCGGGGCGGCGGGGGGGGGGGGGGTCTGGGCAACTGCGGCCGCGGTCGCCCAGAAATTCGTCTGGGCGACGGCCGCGGTCGCCCAAATTTCCTCTGTGCGACGGCGACGGCCGTCGCCTACCCCTGGGCAACCACGGTCGCCGTCGCCCATGGGTAGATCTGGGCGACGGTGGTCGCCGGCGCCCAATTTCTTTTTTTTTTTCTAAATTTTTAATTTTAGGATTTTTAGAGAGTTTTAATTTTAATTTTAAGTTAACACAAATTAGAAAACTAATTTATATATTTTAAACTTAAAAATAATTAAAAAATATATAAAAATGTCATTTGAAATACTTAAAATGGTGATTTAAATCTATATACTATTTATAGTAAATAATTTAATTTATTTAAATAAAATTAAATAATAATTACTTTAGTTAATAAATAAATTAGTTTTCTAATTGTTTTAGTTAATAATATAATTATTATAGATAATTAACATTGTATATAAACTTTTATATTGTGATATTTAATTTAACTTTTCAATTCAAATTATAAATATTTAAAATTTTATATATTTTTGTATTTTAATTTAAATAAATATATTTAAGGATTAAATTATTTATTTTTTCAGAATGGTAGAAATAATAAAAACACAACAACAATCTTAAAACAACACAAAAAAGAATAAATATGTGTGATTGTACAAGTGAACAAGGGTATATTAGTTATTTTTTTGTTCAAAAAGGGGTTAAAATATGTCAAAAACCAATCCACTTCGCATTAAGGGCGAGTGAAATACACTTTCCGTTAGAAACTAACGGAAGGAGGGTTTTACGCAGGATTTTTTAAATCACAGGGGCTTTTTAGCTTATTTTTAAAACACAGGGGAGTTTTTAGCTAATTGAGAAAATACAGGGGGTAATATGCAATTACCCTATAAACTAAATGCCATATTTTAATATCATCTAAAACTAAATATGAGATATGGACTAATACTTTAATATATAGTGAATAAGTGCATTTTGTTATAATGGATGGAAATTGTAACAATAAAATATATGCATATATTACATATTATCTAAATTTTAAATTATTGATTAAACTTATTTTTAAATAATATAAAGCAATATCATATTTAGTATCATCTAAAACTAAAATATGATATTATGATATACTGACTAGAAATTCTAATATATGATGAATTTTTAAAATAAATATATTTTGTTGTAGTCAAAATTAAAATCATAACGATAAAATTCATATACATTATATTAAATGTTTATTTACAAAAAAATATGAAAATATACTAAATTGTTGATTAAACTTCTTTTTAGATAATATAAATTATAATACCATATTTGAATACCATCTGACACTAAAATATAGATATGGACTAATAATTCTAATTGAAAATGAATTTAAATATTTATTTACAAAAAAAATTATCAAAATTTACTAAATTATTGCTTAAACTTATTTTTAAATAATATAAATAAAAATACTATATTTTCTTATTATATAAAATTTAAATAAGAGATATATTGACTAATAATTCTAAATATATGATGAATTTTGAATATAAACTTGATACAATATTAAATATGCACTTAAATAATATATATATATATATAATTAAAAAAAAAAAAGGGGTGAACGAACAAAATTCATAGGGCTTGAGCTCGAGCTCACCAAGAACTCGAGCTCGAGCCGAGCTTGAATACGAGCCGAGCTTGAATACGAGCCGGCTCGGCTCACCTTGCACCCTATTTGCAACAATCAATGGAATTTGATATTTTGGTGAAAATATTTAAATTCTATTATTTTTATTGGATTTTTTATTTTTTTATTGTATTGTACATTATTTACAGAATATCAACCAAGATTTTTATGAAATATTAATATGACAGATTTTTCCCTTCAAAACAGTGCTGGAATCTTGCCTCCATAACAGAACTAACGGCTCCGTTATCTATTTGACGGAAATTGAATTTTGGGACTATATTTGAGAAAATTCTGAAGATACGGGACAAAATTTGAAAAAATATAAAAATGGGATTTAATTAAAACGACCCTAAGATATGGACTTACTACCATCTCTGAAATTTACATGATCACAAATAGCTCTTTGTTATTCGAAAAATTACAAATAGCTCATCTGATTTTAGCGTTCTTCTAACAACGAGTCCATTCCGTTAGCCTACACTAAATTTTTCATTAAATTTTATGATAAATTGATCAAAATGCTCTTTTAAATTATTATATTTTTTAGACTTTTTAAAAAATAATATGCACTATAGATCATTTTCAAATGCCTTTTTCTTTAAAAAAATAATAATATACACTGATAAAATATTAATTTCCACCTCATCATACTGGGGCTACAGTAGTAGGGGGTATTTGCTGAGGTAGAAATGAGCTGTGAATATTTGACTGGCAAAAGTATTGTAGAAAGAATGAGGAGATATCTTATCAATTTATAGTGATGAAAATGGTATCAAATCAAGAGTTTTGCTTTATTATTATGTGGGCTAAGTCTAATGATTGATGAAATGTTGAGGTTATTCACTCATAATTTTGATTGCCGACGTACTTGCCTTTGACTAATCACACTATGGAAGTTGGAACTCTTACTCACCCATACAAATCCCATTTTTCTATCTTTTTTCCTTTTTTCCCCCCTTTTATGATACAAATTATTTTCTTGTAATTTAATTTGCATTATAAAATTATACAAGTTAATTGTATTTACTGCCTTTAAAAATATTAATAGCCATAAAGTCTTCCATAAATAAAAAAAAATAAAAAAATAAAATGAAAATGCAACCCCTGTACTTTCATTACAAGAAACAACTTAATAGCTATGAGAAAATCAGTGTCAATCTAATTAGCAAGTAAAATTCTGTTGTTAATTTATATTACTTAATACAAAAAAAAATTACTTGCTAACGAATTTAGCAACAAATTATTTAATTATATACATATATATAATATAATACATAGATTAGCAATAAAACTTTTACTTGCTAATTAGTTCGACGTTGATTTTAGCATCAATTTTTTTTTGTACCTATAGAGTCATTTTATTGTAGTATCCATACTATTATAAAAGAAAACCCATTTGGCGTACCAACTTTAGAATGCCCAAATTACCCTTCATTTCATTTATTTCCTTTAAAAAAATTTGGTCAATTTAGTAATTTAATTTTTTTTTAATAATTTATTTTTCTTAACTACCCACTAATCCACATTCTTCTATCATCTTAATTCTTTACATTTATTATAATTTATAGTTATAATTTATTCTTTTCACAATTTTTTTATCGTCTCTTACAATGCATTTTATTATACTCGCGAGAACCGCGTGCAACGAAAACTAATTTGATAAAAAAAAAAAAAGGGGGGGGGGGGGGGGGCACATTACATTGGTCTATCTTGGATCAGATGTACACCCTCTATTTAGCAGTAAAAGATTATGTAAACCCCATGTCACTTGCAAAATCATAAGTACACCCAAGACTACTCAAACACCGTACAATAGGTACATTATCCCAGCAACCACTTGGAGTGTGTACATGTAATTTAGCAAATAGCCGAAAATATTGTATATTTAAACCTAATCTCAAGAGCATCTATGTGATTTACCCTAAAAGAAACTCCACTCCGCATTAAGATACTGTATTGCTGTTTTTCTAAAAGTTCAAGGTTGGTATTATTATTTCCTTCTTTTAGGATTTTTTTTACCTAATATTGTTCTCACCGTGAAATATAATGCATAGAACCTTAATATTATATAACATAAGATAGATTTTTCCCATTAGTTTACTTCATTTAGATTATATTTCTATATACTTGGTTGTGCCCATAATTCTATAACATAATTGTCAATATATTTTTCTCTGCCGTTGGCCAAGATTTTAGCCTAACAGTTAAGACGGATGTCGTAAATTGAGTAATACTATGATTATGGAAGTTCATCCTTGGAGATGTAGTAAGAGCTTTTGTTATTTGAGAAGGGTTGAAAGGCACTCAAGAATTGTGGTATTTCGTTGTCACAAAAGGTTAATTAGCTACCATTATTATTATATGAAAGATTAAAGTAATTATAAAGAAATCAGCTGCAAATTAAAGTTATAGCTCAATGCCACGTCAATATGTTCATTGGGAACTAAGTAAAAAATATTATCTTTGCATCTACGAAGTGGATCAATTGAATATATGTATAGAGAGAGAGGGAAAAGGTGTTGGAAGATTGATACCATAAGATTTTATTCTATTCTATTTGATTTTAATTAAAAAAATAGTCACAGTGCAAGAATTTGTTTTGAGATATTCTGAAGACACAAAATCCTGATTTCTATGGTCCAATTACTTAAATAATTTTAATCTAGGTTCTTGATTTAGGGAAATATGCTCAGGTATATTGGATATTTTTATGTCGATTTAAAAAATTATAAAGATTGACCCAAAAAATAAAAGACTTATATCGTAAAAGATTTTTTTGGGATATTAGAGCACAAGACATAGTCGATCCATATTAATATATATATATATATATATATATATATATATATATAAAGTTTTTTTTTTTACTGATATACGACAATTTATGATACCACGATATTAATTTTTTTGTTATATCAATAATATCCCTAAGTTGATTTTCTTTATTTCTTTCTTGGAAAATGTGATGTTTTGGTTATTTATTTTTCTTAGGGTTAAATACAGTTATTATTCCTAAATATCCATCCTACATCAACTACCACCTTAAGTATTAAAGCCTTCAGAAACCCACCTGACCTTTGTTTTTCAGTTTGAAATGCCATTTTACCTTTACAAAAATTATTTTGTGAAAAAAAACTAAAAAGGTTTTTAAAATATCAAAATTCACCATTTGTCTAGTTCTAGTTTCACCATGGTGATTCTAGAAGTAGACAAATGGTGATTTTGGTATTTTAAAAATCTCTTTATTATTATTATTTTTTTCACAAAGTAATTTTTGTAAGGGTAAATAGACTTTTCCAACTTAAAAAGCAAAGGTCGGGGTCTTTTTTAAAAGATTTTAATATTTTAGGGAGGTAATTAATGTACAGTGGATACTTCAGGGATGATAACCATATTTAACCCCTTTTTTAATTATAATATATTTTAAAGCGTGAAATATTATTTATTATATGGACGCAATGATGACGTGTCATAGTAACTACTACCATTATAAAGCAAAATGGTCCTATAAATACAAAGTGGTGGTTTTGAAATTGTTGCGCCAATTTTTTTTTTTTTTAATTTTAAAAATGACATTCAACTAATATGATAACTAACTTATTTAGCTTCCTAAGTTTTAATTAATTGATAATTTTTTTTTAATTTCTTTCTCCTTTTTTTTGTCTTAATGTGATATTTAGTTTATATATTTCACTACTATTTATAATATATTAAAATTTTAAAACTATTTATTATATAAACTGATAAATGATTAGTATATAAAAAAGTACACAAAAATAGGCTAAAAACAAAAGATGGCAAGGCAAAAAATGGAATTCCGGGATGGTTGCTATTTTTTTCCCAGTTCATTTTTAATAAAAAGTTACATTAATAATTTCAAATTTGGAGAAAAAATAGATCTAATTCATCGACATTCGACTTCTTTTACTTCAAGTTCTAGTTATCTACCTCTTACTCTACAACTATTGTTTAATTATTATTTTTTTTTCAAAAATCAACGGTATAATTAAAATTTCGCTACGTTTATTTGAATTAACAAATAAAGTATTTTTTAAATGGGATATGAAATATATTTTTTTAAATTTTTTTAAAGAAAAATAAATTTCATAATTTTAGGAGGAATTTAAATATAATTAACTCAAACATTTGAAAGTTGAAGTTTGTGAAAAAGACCCACAAGCATAATAATAATGGTTTATTAATTAATATAATGTTGCAAAGGCAGGCATTATGATATGAATTATGGTTCCTTGACATGAACCTGGTACTTCACCAACCACTTTGTTATTTCTTACTACTTTAATATTTCAATCAATTATGAGTTTACACCTTTGGTAATGAAATTGTTGGCGCATAACTTGTGGTCTTGTCCCAATACATGTTGGCTATGTTAGAAAATTGTTTGGAGCAATTACGTTTACACTTTTTGATCTATTATTTGAATATAGTAATTTTTTATATAATTATATAAATCTCTTGACAGCTAAAATATAAAAATAATTTGTGTAATTATGTTGACGTTTGTAACGAGTGTATGTGTAATTTATCAAAAAATAGGAGTGTCTGATCTATTGATTATTTACACAAATCATTCCTATTTTTTTAGATTATTTCAGAGACCACCACTGACAGCAAAAAAAATAAAAAATGATAGCTTTGTAATGAGATTGACGTTTTTAGGGGTGTATAAGTAATTTTTTTAAAAAGTATGGATGGCTTTGTGTAAATGATGCCGGCGTTTTTAGTGGGTGTGTGTATAATTAATCAAAAAATATGAATAATTGGTATAAACAGACAATAAGTCAGGGAGTGTAAAATGCAATTATTCCAAATTATTTTGACATATTATTGACTGTAAAAAATGTAAAGGAAAAGTAAATATAAGATACGAAAATGTACATGATTTGACAATTTTTTATACATTTAGAATTGCTCAAAATCGATTTCTACTAAAAGGAACCTAATAGAGTGGCGCACTTAACGGCTAAGAATGTCATAAATATGGGCATTCACTCATATTAATGGAATTCGTATTTTTTATTAAGAAAAGAAATTAATTTCTATCAAGATAGTTTCATATTTATTATAAAAAAAACCAAACACATCAACTATTTGTATTGAAAGTACATAAAAATATCATTGGTTGTAATATAATGTTACGTCAGTTTCCACACCTCAATATATTTCACTGATAAAACACCGAGCTATTTTCAGTTAAAAGTTTGTACATTCGATTTTTTTTTGCTAAATCTGAAAGTTGTCTTTTTAAATAATAATTAGAGATATTATCATATGTGATTTACAATTCTCAAGACATATCTTAATCCATTATGATAATCAAAATCGGAACCACCCAAAAATCTTTATAATGAAATAACACACACTCACACTCAAACACACACACACACACACACACACACACAACACACAAGGCATGTCAATAATTTAAGTTGAAATGATTGAAAAATTGAAAAAATTGGTCCCAAACAAATATAGTGTTTTGTCCCTTTCCCAAAAATAGAAAAGACATTAAAATCATTAAAACAAGAAATGCATGGGGCCTACCTACCTAAACTCTTGTGTACATACATTAATGCCAAGATGCTTTAAGATGTTGTACATTATAAAAATATTAATTAATTTCCATCACTATAATTTTCCTATTATTAAACCCACAAAATCTTGAAAAAGTGGGATTAAAATATATTTAAATTTTTAATGGGAAAGGTGGAGGGTTTTTGGGTTGGCCAAAAAGTTTTTTTTTTTTCTTTTTTTTTTCTTTCTTTTTTTTTTAAAAAAAAAGAAGCGATATTTGGTGGCATAAGTGGGTCGAGCATTTGGGCCTGAAGCATGATTAGTGGGCCCAGATGAATCATATCTATGTCAAATCCTAAACGACGTTGGGCCCACCACACGCCTGCGTTTCTCTTCTTCGTTGTGGGCCCATCTGATATTTTTCTTTTAGAATTTCTTTGGTAGTTTTTACAGTTGTGTGATTTAAAAAATATTTAATTCCCAACTTTCTTTTTTAAAAATTAAATAATTCGGTTCGTCCCCATTTTTTAATTTACATTTTTAGTTGATTTGATTAGGGGGGTTAGAAAGTAAATATTTAAATATATTTATAGTTTTTTAAAGCTAATTATACCTTATTATTAATTTTTAAGTGAGAATTTATTTTATAAGAGTATTTTATGTGAAAAATAAATTTATTTCCAAACTTCCCACAAGAAGAAATATAATTTTTTCACTATGATTAATTACATAATTATAAGTAAAAAGTAAAAAATCATGGTCAATATTAATTAACCACGGTTGTCCAACTGCTATTAGTCATTGTTTCTGCAAATAAAACCAAAATACTTACTGCAGTTAAAATTATGGCTGACCATAAATAAAATCATAACAAATATTGATTAAACCATATTCAAAACTAATTAAGTGTTGGGATCGATTCTGTATGACTATTATAGATAGTGTTAATTATTATGATTTTTAAATGTATAGTGATTTATAATATAGGAAATAATTAATTTTTTTTAATAGTATTCAAAGCCTCAAGCTTTGCATTGTCCAATTTTAAATTGACACATGACACCCATGAAATAATTTATTATAATAAAGTGTGCAACACATTTGATAGATATGCATAAAAAAATTATCAATGAATTATTATTGTTATATGAAAATTTTATTATTTTCCGTTAATCCGTTTTATAAATGAAGAAGAAAATTTTGTCGCGTGAGTAATAAATTACTTAAAATAAAAAGTATCCGTCAAAAAGGGATAACGCGTAGTAGTTGGAGAGAGAAAAAAAATAGAGACAATTTATAAAAAGTGACTGCCGCGTGAGAAATAAGAAAAATAATTCATGAATAAAGTATTTATTAACAAATTAAATATATGGTGAATAAGGCCTCACTCGATTGAAAATGTTGAAATGTCACATTCAAAGATTGTGAGTCCGACTCCCACGACTATAAACTATTTCTAAATAATAGTTAGTTTAGTTTTTTTTTTTTTTTTGTTTCGTTAGAATGCGTTCGTAAATTTGAACTATTAATATATTAAATTAAAATTTTAATTTAAATATATTAAATGATGTAATGAGTCACATATTATTAAAAAAAAAAAAGACCAATTATATAAGAAACATGTTTGTTTTAATTATAAATAGTACATATATTGAAAATAAACTTTTAACTCCTTTTTTCATATATACACAATCCAATAGAATTGGATTTGATAATTTTTCTAGAAGTTTAGCTATACTAGATTGATGATGTCTTAGCCTAATGGTTAAGGTTGAGATCCTATAAATAAGTTTGAGATCATGGGTTCGAGTCTCATTGAACGTATCAATTTTTGTCGCACTTAATATGAGATTATTGTAATGAATATTTTGGCTCATGTAAATAAGTTTATTATAATATCAATTTATTATATTGTAAATATATTAATCGAATCCGCAATGTATTTGTCAATTTATTGATATTGATGCAATAATATGTAATTACTATTTTTTTTTTTATAAAAAAGGCCTATAATAGAAGCAATAGCCAAAACAATTTAATTCAAAGGTCCAAAGTGCAAAAGTTAATTCTAAAGGGCTAATATTAATCTAATTAAGTCTAAGTGCAAAGTACCTATATATATTTAAATTAAAGCGTGTAAATTGATAAAGTGGTATGATTCAAAAATGTAAAAAATTCCCAATTACCTGTAAATTAATCTTAGTCATTTTAAGTTTAATTTGTACTCAATTAAAATTTATTTAATTTTATTTATCCGATATTTGAGTTCACTAGCAAGAAAAATGAGGCTGGTTTTAGTAATTTTTGAACATCGCAATGGAATTTGGGTGGGGGGGGGGGGGGGGGCAATTATTTGTATGATATTATAATATTTTGGATGTAAAAAAACAATAATTGATTTTCACTAAAATATTTAATTTAGTAAAAATAAATTGAAAAGTAAAAAGAAAAGGAAAGTTTAGAAGCTACGAAGGACAGTAAAAGTCATTGAACTTGACTTTTGACCATCGGATTCCACGAACGGCATTGCACCTGACATCACGTTATAAGTATTCTACATCCCACTTTTTGACTAAGATTTGCAAATATTAATATTACTACAAAAATATTTTCATTTTTAATTTTCAATAACATTAAAATCATGATCAAATCGAACAACAATCAAAATATCATTATCACGACTGCACAACGACTCTTAATCATTATTTTTGTAAACGAGATTAAAACATTAAAAATAATTAAATACCATGACAAATATTGATCTCTCCAGCCGCGGTTAAAACTTAAATTTCTGCGGTGGTTGTATCTGACCGCAGTAAATATACCATAATCTTTTATGCGGAAGAACGCAAATCGCTAAAATAGGAAGCGAACAATTAATAATTTAGGTAAAGTGGCTCTTCTGAAATTTTATAATAACTATAAATACCTTCTCATGGCAGTCCATTGTAAGGAAGTATTTGTTAGACGACTGTTAATTTTACCTCATCATGACAGCCCATTGTAAGAAAATATTTGTTAGACGATCATTAACTTTAAAAAAATTATTTATAATTATGTCAATTTTTAAAAAAGTCCGTTGTAATAATAAGGAAGTTAGGTTTTGAGATGGTGGAATTAATGCACAAGAAGCTGGAAGGTGCTTGCTTAATGAGAAAGTTATTCCCATCTCTGTGTCCGAAGTCTAAAATCAAAGATTCATGCCTTGATTAATTAAACTAGCATCTTATAGTTTTTGCCTAACTTACTTTTTTGACAATACAACCTTTTCAAGGGTACCCCCCACACTCCCCCCACCCCCACCCTCGGAAATCAGCGTGGAGCATCTTCGTCGCCTCCGGTATTGACTGTACAAAGACATTATTAGATGTAAGAATTTTGAACTCAAAAGGTGCCATTTACGACACAACTGAGAAATGTTGAAAAATGGTTTTGGTCTTTTCAAGAATGTCCATTTTGTGTGTGTTTTTTTACAATTTATGTAAAATCACAATCAATTATACGATAAATAATGTTATATTTGTTCAATTGTATTTTGCAGTGTGTATGAACTTGAGTTGATTTATCAACAATTTCGAATCGCATGAGAGGTATTTAAACAAGTACAACATAATTTCGAATTTTTTCATTGTTGCTATCTTAGGTGAGGTCAGAATAGTTTTGTGGTAGAGATGAAATTGATTATGCATCATTTAAATCGATAGTATATTAAATTTATATTAGTTTATCTCGTATCGATGGGGATAAATTGAAAGCTCGTAATTTAAATGCGCATTATACTTTACAAGTTAGAAATTTTTTGCTCTTAAATCAAACTTTGCCTTTCAATTGCTTTCCAATCTCTTTTTACAATGGTACAAAGGGGTGTTTATAATGTTCTAGGTAACTAATGTGTTAAGGGAGGAGGGTGTAAAATTTATTTTTACACCCCACCAATAGTCAATATGTGGACATAATTCTCTAGCTATATACCGGTAATATAGTAAAATAGATTAAATAAAAGACGTGCGGTATGATCTTTCGTTGCTTTTTAAGAAAAAAAAAAGTTGATTTGCCCCTCTATAAGGAATACAATTATTAATCATGATTAATTATCATGATCAATAATAAATAATCGTAGCAAATAATTATTTATCACAATCGCGCGACAGCTGTTTGCTATAATTTCTACAAGGATGGCTAAAATATTTGAGATTTTGATTCAAATTCAGTTTATTTAATTAAACAAAAAATAAAATACACACATATATATACATATTAGAAAAAATATAACTTTTGTCATGACTAATTATCAACGATTAAAGGAAAGAAAACACAAAAAGAAAAAAAATACACATATTAATTACAACTTCGCAACAATTATCGTCCATTGTTTCAGTTAAACATGGCTAAAAACATATGTTATGGTAAAAACAAAAACAATCATTTTCAAAAAGATTATAACAAATATTTTGATCATAATTAAAATAATATCAAACTTTGATTACTCCTATCAAGACTCAAATTTTTGCAACAGTTTATTTAACCTATTAATTATATAAAGAATTATATGTCTCGACTTACTAAATTAACCTATATGATTATTTAAAAAAAAAAAAGTTATATGATCATAACCCAATAATTTAACAATTAAAATCATACTTAAATAAAGTTTTAACCTCAACAAAAACATTGAAACCTTAACTTGAATTTGTCCACACTCACTGCCTATAATGAGCCTGAATCTGAATATTATTTACCGATCTACGAGCGTAGGTGTAGTCAGACACGAAACGAAGTTCATATTCAAACATGTGTTCATAAATTTCAACATGATTCCCACCGACGAATCTCTTTTGCTTTCCCAAATTCCCAAGCTGTAATATATATATATATATATATATATTTATATGTATGGACATGGGCATCATTAAAAAGGTCGAAAGACTTTTCAAATATATATATGAGGTTAGGTTAGTTATTCCCCCCAAGTTACCTAAACCTTTCTCACTCTCACACATGGAACCCCCAAAGCTCTTTTCCTTTTTCTTAATTCTTTACATCATTGTTATTCCAACTAATCAAAAAAATAAACCTACAATAGTTGTTCTAATATATTCCATGCTACTATATATTTTTTCTTGCTTCCTAGAACAATCCGATTGACTCATTTCAAATATAACTTTTTATTCCGATTCCGCTAGGAAAATCCCGTGAGGAGGATAGGCGGCCGTCGTAATCCTTCATATTTAAGTTAGATCGACTGTAAAGAAAAAACGCCTAAAGTCATCGAAATAATAATAGTTGTATATATGGGGCATGGAGGACGGATGTTTATTAGATTTTTCTAGTTGTACGATATCACATGAATCACATATTTCAGAACGATCGTCCGACTGCGGTGAGGTTTTACATATAATTGAGTTTGTATCAGATCAGGGTCGAGTAGGAATGAATCGAATAAAAAGACAACAATCTTAGTATGTCTGCAATTTAAAATAAAACTGGGGATACGTAATTAGGTTTCAGTTAGTACGACGCTTTGGAGATTATCTGGACATTAAGATAACCATTTTAGATATATTTCAACCACATTGCCAAAAATATTATATATCGAAATTTCAATTTCAACTAATCCAAATTGAATAAAAGCTAATTTTTCCATAAAATGTAACGTCTTAATTATTTAAGTTACAAAAGTTTATATATAATAAATTCTATCTTTTCCCCCATTTTTAACTTACCCGATTTTTTCAATAAAATGTAAGCTCTTTTTTTTTTTGTAGCTGACCGGTACTAAATATCGAGAAGGAAAGAACATTTTCTTGTCTTGTCTGACTCAATTTATATAATTAATGGTGAATTAATTGGATTAGGTTTTTTAGTTCATGTGCAGAAAAATATGTGCTGCTGGTTTTCGGGCAAACAGGTTAAGTCGTGAGTTGTTAGTTTTAATTAAGATTTCAATGGGCAGGGGTTTCTCATAACATAAAAAGGCTAATTATATTATATATTAATATCTTAATAAATTGAATACTGAGTATTATAGTCGTTAAATCAATACATTAATATAATTATAAATTTAAAATAATAAATTATACATATAAAAGTGAGATAAATACTCACACATTTGATGTGAACTGAACCCGTGATTTCGAACTAAGTCATATACCTCAACTTTAACCACTAACTAAAAAATTATTGGTCGATAGGTAGGGTTTCAGACCCTTTAGATGGTGTGATTTCGCAGTCCCACTCTCTGCAAATTTTGTACTTGTTTTCGAGTTTAAGTCGATATTAGGTTAATTATTTTTTCCTAATATATAAAGTAATTGTTTTATTAGTGAACATTGACAAACTGATTTATTTGAATTTTATTAGTAATTATTAATAGTTAGTAATTTAAAAAATATAATAAAAAAATGTGATTTTGGGCTGAAATTTTATCACTTAAGAATTCAAAATTTGGAAAGCTACGAAATTTGTAATTATTAGGGAAAAATTGTGCGAAGTAGGCCATGAGCTCGATCCGTTTGTTAGTTATAGATACTTGATGTTGGTTGTCGAATGTCGATACGTTGATTGATATAGTTGTTTATGAATAAGTTCAAAATCATTGATTCAAATTGTACCGAACGTGTGGGTAGTTTGTCTCACTTTATACGAGTGTTTGTCTCACTTTATGTGATTTATTGTAATTTATTTATCACTATTGGTCATATTTATGTGTTGATTGAATTGAAGTATTGCTCAATTTATCAAGATAAATTATTGTACTTTATTTACCGGTATTAATAAAAAAAAATCAATAATTGAATTTATGATGTAATGTAATTAAAAAGAAAGAAAAAGGAATTAAAATTGTAGTTTAAGGCGTTATAACAATTCATGGTCATCGAAGTATAAATGATCAACGATTTTTTGCATGAGCAATTACTGCAGCAATTAAAATCGCTACTTTGAATCTTTCTAATGTGGAATTTTACAACCTTCACGACTTCATCTCGATGCATTTATGAACTTTTGATTTTTCATTTAAGGCTGAAAATTAAAACTTAAAAAAGTTATTTGCAATGAATTTATTTTCATAGAAGTATTAATTCGACAATTAAGCAGGCGTTGAATAATGGACTCAAGAGAAGCACAAAAAAATTTATTTTAATAATATAATATCAACAAATCAATTATATATATTATTTATGGATCATATATATATATCTATACCCTGATCTACGGTTTATTTATACAAATTATTTTTATCTTTTAAAAAATTATATATATACCCATAAAAAGAGTCAAACATCATATGTACAAACTATTCGTACTTTTTGAAAAGTCATATATATATACCCCCAAAAGTATCAGCACCATTACACAAAATACCTATATTTTGTTACTGTTAGAAATTATTTCTATAACTACGCAAAGAATACCCCTAATATGTGTGATTAGGAGTATTTACGTAATTATCCTTATTATTTAACGATAAATATTCCATTTAAACAATAGAGAAATTAAACTATTATAGATTTTAATATATAAACTTTGCCATTATCTTTTTCTTTAAAAAAAATTCTTTTATTAAGTCCTAAAGGTGCATAGAGAGTTCACGTATTCAATCAATGGAGTAGTCGACCCAAACAAGAGGTTTTGTCTTTAAATTTTATCGACACTCATTTATAAAAAATAAAAAAAAAATGGCAAACCCACTGCTTAGGGACAGACAATGTTTGCTTTTATAATAATAATAATAATAATAATAATAATAATAAATGCAGCAAACTTAGTAAAATAATTCATTACCCTCTTCAATTATTGTCGTGCCAATTCTGTAAATGATTACCATTTTAACTAATTTTCTTGCTCACAATATCCCATGCAACATTACGCGCAATTGTTCTCCTCTTCGTAAAACATAAGCATACGATATATGGATCTTATGTAAAATAAAATATGATTTAAATATTTTGTACAATACATCTAATCATTTATACATTTATTTTTAATACATATATTCAAGTATATTAATTAAATTTCACCCTATAGCGTTATATATAAAAGCTTATATAATCTCACAAGTCCATCTCGCCATGCCAATGATTTATATGTGTCATTTTCCTCGAACATAAGGGGCATATTTGTAATTTGTTAGAACAAATAATTATTTTAAAAAAAAAAAGAGAAAGAAGGGCATAAGAATCCAAAAGAAAGTTCTTGGAAAATGATTTGTATAGAGTGATTTTAGGAGATCGTCGTACTACAAGTCATGTAATAATTAATAATTACAACTCTTGTCTTAACACGTCAATGCCAATTGTTCAAGACTGAAAGGGTGTCTTTTGGGAAAATGTATAAATTTTCCAAAGTAAAAAACTTATAAAATATTATAAAAGTATTATGATTTTTTTTTTTAAATAAAAGAATTTGAAATCCAGAAATAAGATAGCAGAAGCTTACAAATTCTTATACGACGAATAAGAAATTCCTAATTTGTTATTTAAATAAAAACAATCTCCTTCAGTTTTTATCATATCAATTACAAAATTATCCTTACCAATATTTTATAAATTCCAACGTTTTTTTTTTTCATTAACTCTTTATATTATAAATCAGTACAACTTAAAAAATTATTTCAAATCAATATTATCTACCAAAGAAAACATATCTGAAAATGTAAGCTTTGACCACAATTAATCAACATTTGTAAGAACAAAACATGTGTCATAGTTTTTGGGTACAACTGATAATTTGACCTCACTTATAGAAATAATGGATAATAATCATTACACAACAGATGATGAATTAATATTCACCTCAAAATTTTTTTTTTAACCATAATAAGTGATCTAAAAACATCTTATAAAATAAAAATATTTTAAATAAACAAAATTTCTTTTTTGTAAAAAAAAAAAAAACCCTGAAATCTTTTCAATAATTGAAACAAACAATTAAAAAAAAGAAAATAGGTCGGAAAGAATCCAAAAAAGTACTTGAAAAAAATATGCATCTACCTCAATACCATTCCGCACAAAATGGTTAAAAAGTAGGAAAAAAGTGGGGATACTTCTTCCCCTCTCTCCTCACAACTTACTTATAAATTGACAGCAACCCACATTCTCCTTGTCACTTGCGACTTCTGTCTCCTCCCTCCTTTGTTTTCTTCCTCTCTTCTGCAACATCAACACCCTCTTCTTCTTCTCCTTTTCCTCTGTTTTTTACATCAATTTTCTATCCCTTTTCCGGGTAATTTTTCTCTCATTATTCTATGATTGATTTCTTGACAGGTTTTTGTAAGTCTAATGTTTTTGGTTTTTTGATGAAATTAATGTTGGTTCTTGTCTTGACTATATATACATATATATATATATATGTCATCAATGCAGGTTTCTTTGCATTGGGAAGTAGAGTGGTTATGACAAACCAAGCAAACATGGTGATTTCCGATGCAAAATCAGGCCTGACGAGGCTATAGCAGTTGCCTCTCCGAGTCCTTCTCGCCGCAGCTGCTCTCCCAGTACTTCACCAGGAAGAAGTTGCTCAAGAAGCTCGAGAGCTACGGCAATGGTGCCGGGATCAACGCTTTGCTTGACTCAATGCGGGCGTCTTCCCCCACCCGCCGGCCCTCAGACGCTGAACATCAAGATTCTTGGACTGTAAGTGAACGGGAAACCATAGTTCTGACGTTTTGTCTTTAGTATTGTTTGGTTATGTGCGTAGCTAACAGACGTGCGTGCCTGTCTGTTATACTGAACAGCTCCGTCATCCCTCAGCTCTGAGCATGTTTGAGGAAATAATGAATGCATCGAAAGGGAAACAGATAGTTGTTTTTCTTGATTATGATGGCACTTTATCGCCCATTGTCGAGGATCCGGACCGCGCTTTCATGACTAGTGAGGTTCGTCGTCTTGTTCAGTTTGATCACCGTATCCCAAAAATTCGCGTAGAAAGCACAAAATATTAATTCATTCTTACTTATATTTTCTCTCTTTCTCTCCTATGATCAGATGAGAGAAGCCGTGAGGGACGTCGCCAAGTTTTTCCCGACGGCCATTGTGAGCGGGAGGTGCCGAGCTAAGGTACATTCCATTTCACACATAAACGCATGTATAAATACTATAGACCACCAAGGACAACAACTTCCTATGTCGGGGTTTATTACAATCTGACTCGGAATTTTTCATGCTAAAAATTCGCAGGTTTTTATTTTGTAAAACTGTCCGAGCTTTATTACGCGGGTAGTCATGGAATGGACATCAAGGGACCAGCCAAAGGACATAGAAAAGTGAGTGATGGCCACTCATCACTATAATGTTTTGTTCAAGTTTTCTTGCTCAATTTTCATGAAATTTGGTGTTTATCTACACAGGGAAATCAAACTGTCCTCTGCCAGCCTGCCAGAAAATTCCTGCCGATGATTGATGAGGTCTGCCTGTCTCTCTTTACTCTGAATTTTACTCTCCCTACAGAAATTTTTACCGCGGTAAAAATTATAGGTTCGTAACGTTTTACTTTATGTTGTTTCAGGTCTACAGATGTTTGATAGAGAAAATCGAGCACATCCGGGGAGCAAAAGTCGAGAACAACAAGTTCTGTCTGTCTGTGCACTACCGTTGCGTCGAGGAAAAGGTACGTGCAGAATTCTACGGTCTTCCGGTGTACAGGAAAACTACCGTTTCGTGTCGGAAAAGGAAATGATTTAATGTGAAAATTTGCATTATTGCAGAGGTGGGGTGAATTAGCTGATCAAGTTAAATCAGTGATCAAGAACTATCAACAGCTGAGATTGAGTCAAGGGAGGAAAGTGTTGGAGATTCGTCCCACTATAAAATGGGACAAAGGAAATGCACTTGAGTTCTTGTTGGAATCATTAGGTAATTAAGTGCCTGATGAAATTTACTTTTTATTGCTTCCTCTCATTTTTAATCATGAGTCGAATCTCACGTGTCAATTCTTTTTTCGTCAGGATACGCAGAAACGAACGATGTTTTTCCGGTTTATATAGGAGACGATCGTACGGATGAAGATGCATTTAAGGTAAATTATCGTACTTTAGTTATCTTATCAAGATTACTTATGTTAGAAGAGAAGTAATAGCGAAGGTCGACATAAGTTAAGGCAACACACTTACAATTATCGTATTTTTGTCTATTGATCAGGTTTTGAGGAACAGAGGACAAGGCATAGGGATTCTAGTGTCGAAAACTCCTAAAGAAACGAACGCCTCGTACACGTTGAAAGAACCGTCCGAGGCAAGTACAACGGAAAAATAATTCGAGATTTTGTCGTAATGTTGTTGGTAAAATAATTAATTGTGAAGGAAAGAAGGATGATGGAAATCTGCATATATATATGAAGATGATAATGTTAACAAGTGATTGATTTCATTTCATTTTGACAGGTTATGCAGTTTCTACAAGGGTTGGTGGAGTGGAAGAAATGAGGTTGTCCCTGTCTCTGTCCCTGTCCCTGTCCCTACCAAGGCAATATCAGAGCTGAGTGCTTCCCTTTAACGTAGATGATGACACAAATCAACTGCCCTGTCCTGCTGGTTTATGAGGGGTGGGGTAATTCAACTTATGTACTTTCGTTTAGTTTGTAATTGTAATTTAATCCCAAAGGGGAATTTTTGTATTTAATACAAAATGCTACTAGAATCATTTCATCAAACCCTCCTGTCTCTCTCAAAATTCTTACTTAAATCAAATTTAATTATACCAATAAATCATATAATAATTGCAAGACGCTTGTCACATCACTACAAAAAAATAACATTTAATTATGACTAATTATCATAATTAAAAATAAAATAGTCATAGCAAATAGTTGTTGAAAACGACCATGCAATGTTTAGTTGGTCGTGGTATCTGTGATGGTGACTAAAACGATTACCATGGCTAAAAGCCAGGGCAAATATTTTTACCACGACTCTTAGTCATGACAAATAACTTTTTCTTGATGAAAATTCTATGCTTTTTCATCGATTTATTTAACTATAGTCAATAAAAATGATTTACCACAGTTTTTAGTCAATAGCTATTAAAATTATAGTCAATAGTAATTTTTTTTTTCACTTGAGTAATTTGTCACTTTTCATTAACTATACACCAATCACACATCAAGTTATTGCACATGTCGTGTAATTGTTCTAGGTCTATCAAATCCGATCTGGGTCAGAATTCTGTCCCCCCCCCTCTATATATATAGATATATGTGTGTTGTGTGGTCAAAGTATTTTATGATTCTTAGTTACAACCAGAGCATTAGTCATGATTTTTAGTTATGGCTAATATTTTGGAATCACATGCTAAGGCAACAACTAATTATAAACATTGTGAAATTGTGATTAATTACTATTCATCATGATTTTTCGCTTTTGGTCATGGCAATTAAATATAATGAAAAGAGGACTTTAATGTCAAATCGTGTTGTATCTTACATTTCATTTAACACATAGACATCACATGTATAAAATCTTTCCTTAAATAAAATGAATGAGATACTTTTTGTATGTGGCTTCTATATGTTAATTAGAATAGAAAATGCACCCGGATTTGGAATAAAAATTCAATAAAAAGAAAAAAGATCATATTTCTTGTAGTGAACGTGCTAAAGTACTTTAATAGTCCTTTTTATGCATGCAACATATATTAGATTTAGGTGAAATATAAAATGACTGGTAAGAAGGGTAAACTTAAAAAAAAAAAAAAAAAAGACTGAAATTGCAAAAATTAAAAAGATATAGGACCAAAATGCTAACTTTTAAAATTAACAAAAATACGGATTAACAAAAATTAAAAAGCCCACATGAGATGCAGATACATTTTTCCAGCGAGAAGGATAAACTTTGACAAGAACAAATTAAAAATAATTAAATCACAAAAATTAACAAGATTCAAGATCAAAATGCTATCTGTCAAAGTTAAAGGGACGAAAACATTAAATAACCTAAGTTACGCGATAAAAAATGTGTACCAATTATGCATGTGTATTGCTTTTATTCCCTCTTTCTATATAGCTTAAAATTTTTGGGACCTTATAAGAATATAGAAGATTTTGAGGGGAAAAAGAGAAAATGATAATAAATGAGAAAAAGCAATAGAGAGTATAATGAAAGAGTATCTATTGGCAAGGGAGCATTCACTATACTGATCCTGCAAATATTTGGGTTGGCAATGGGCAAAGTAGGAATAATTATATTCCTGCCTTTTGCAATTCTCCAAGCATCCACATTTTTTCAGCATATTATAAATGTGATAATATTAATTTGGTATCAGAATAATTAGTAAAGTCCAACAAGATTTGTTTGTGCAAATTGCCAAAAATCAGTGGAAATTCTTCCAAATTGCAACTTGCCCCACTAAGTTGCAGGATAATACATGCACATACGTTTTTTATGTACGTATATGTTCATAGATGTACATGTGTACGTATGTATAAGTATGTATTTGTCTTTATATATCTATATATATATATATATATATTATATATATATATATATATAATTGTACTCCCTCCACTAAAATTTAGTGTAATTACACGTAGAACCATTGTGGTTTGAAAAATTACATATAACACATCAAATGTTTTGTTTTCATCTAACAAATAAGTATCTTCATTAGTCAGAAGTCATTGAATTTGATGATATTAATTAATCGAATTCACGCGTTATAAGGGTAGTTTAGTAAAAGGAAATTATTTGACCTGTAATGAGTCAGTAATATGTCAATCGAGAGTAAATATCAATTTTCATTTCATTTTTTGTTAATATCAACAAATTTAGTAAATTTTGACCAACGAAAGGGACTTATTTGTTATATGAAAGTAAATTTCAAGAGTGCTAAATATAATTTTTTTAAATTATAGGGGGTCTAGGTGTAATTACACCTAGGACATGTAGGAATGTTATTTATAGATTTTTTTTTTCAATTATATAATTCCCGTGAATCATATATGTGAAATAACCAAACGATCACGATGCGTCCACATATACATTAGGCTTTTGGAAGTATTAAGGTTAATTAGGTCGGGCGAAAAGATTCTAAATACGCATAACATCAAGTCTTATGACACATGTTTAATCTGTTATTACATTAATTCTTTTTACCAAAATTAAGATTGATCGAAACAAATCAATCACATAGCAAGCATGCTACACTTTTGCAACGCTATTAGTAACTTTTCTTTACTTATACTAACTATATAATTTATTTAGTCTATATCAAACTCAATTTTGCGTTAAAATTTTTCGTCATTACAGCCATACAAACTATCAACACACCTAAAAACACACACACACACACCTACAACCATCGACTTCTGCGCACTCTCAACGGTTTCACCCAAGGTAAAACCCCTCGTACGTCTAAAATTAATAATTTTTAATTGTTTAAAAACACAGAAGTACTCCCAAGAATTATTACCCGAATCATCTCTGTTTTTCACTTATTCCTTGGTGTGTGGTTTTTTTTTTTCGATTGAAGGTTGTACGAACCTATGATGGTGTCACACGTGGGATAGTTCCTGAGATGAGGGATGGCATGCACATGCAATTTGATTTAAAGGTATGTAACTTTAGGCGCCGGTCAAGACAGTGTTCTTTTTTCCTGAATCTTGATCGATCCTCTTTTTTCCATTTATTTTTATATTTTTTTTGTTTATTACAGTTATTTAAGATTCCTATAATTTACGAGGCATCTTAACAGTTGTAAAGATACTTGGGGAGTCAGAAATCTGCACCAAAACATTCTACCAAACAACAATAGCAATTATGTATGTACTTGGCAGGGAATGTTTTAGTGTTGATCAACCCTTTGTGTTTATCCATAATCTATTTATTATAATTTAATGCAAAATCCCTTTATCAATTACTCACTATGTTTTGTATTAATTAAGGTGGTCTGCGTGTTTATTTATCAAATATTTCTCGATAACTCCCCATGAATTGGTTTAATTGCATTTTACCCCTTTGAAAAAAACAAATGATAACATAAGAAAGAAGGAAAGAAAAATACAACCTTCAAAAAAATTTCTCAATAAAGCTTATGTATTGGGAAAATTCATTTCTCGTTTTGTAACTATGGTGGAATGGCACTTTTGGTTCTCGTTGCTATCAAATTTTGCAATTGAGAACAATAATTTTAAAAAGTAGCATATTTGACAAAATTTGTGCCGAAATATGTCAATTCTTTTCAGAGAAAGGCATATGCTTGGAATGCAACAATCCTGATTCTCTAACAAAAGTAGCATTTCTCTACATAATGATCTGCTACTTTTTTAAAATTATTGTCACAGTTAACTGCAAAATTGAAATCGAAAATGGACTAAAGTGCCCCCAAAATTATAGGATAAAAAATGTATTCCCCCCCCCCCCCCACCCATTTATTTCTACATCAAAAGGTTATTGTACTGCTTTTTTTCTATTTAGGATCGAGATTTTTCATCTATTAGTATTTTTACAAGAAACTAATTTGGTGCATTTGATCCACCTATGAACTATATTAAATTAAAAAACTTCAAAATACACAAACATATATATGAAGTGATTTGTGAATGATTTATCAGGAGAAAAAAAAAAAAAGTAAAGAAAGAAGTGATCTGACAATGATTGTGGTTGCAAGAATAAATGTAGTACAATGGTAGTGGCATGAGATGCATCGACATGATTTAATCATAAAGACTAATATATATAATTGGATAACTTCTGTTTCTGCATGTTTCTTGTTATCCATTGGGCACTCTACATTTAATATTTTCCTTTTCATTTTCCCCTCTTAATTTGGCTTTTAGTGCTCCAGCCAGCTCAACTATATATATTTCGTGCGTGGCTCTACCAAATTTCGACTCCTCTACCTTGCTAGGAATCATTAATTTTCTGTCAAATTCTGACCAAAAAGGATAATGGTAAGACATAAGATTTACATGATTTAGAGAATTTAATTTTCTGTATACTTAGATTGACTTTTTACTAAAATATATTATTTAGAATCTAGTAATTATTTGTTTAAATGATCTGTAAATTATCGTAAAATTATAATTTTAACTCTGCACTAAGTAGAAAAGTGGAGACAGACCCCAACATGCCTCTAGTATAAATTAGGGCAACACTATATTTATTGTAACTATAAGTTGTTCGTATTTTTTATCCTTTAATTTACTTTATATACATATTTAATTTTTTTTTAATGAATTCAGTCCGGTACCAATAAAATTATCAACACATGATTAAATTTATAAAAAAAGACCAAATATAAAATCTCCAGGATTAAATACTTCAAGGAAAGTACTAAATGTGTGAATGAAGTAAATTACAGGACAAAAAGGGCTGATATTATATTTCGTTATAATATATTTTTCTCGTAATTTGTAATATACAATTATTTATTGTATAGTACTATTAGCATGTGATTTTATGACATTCCCATAATAATATTCTTAATTGAATTCCTATGTAAGTAAATGGTTTCTTGAAATGTGGGGAAAAAGAAAAAAGGTGGAAGAGTACCTAATTTTGATGGGAATCAAAGAAAATAACAAAATGGGGAAACTGGAATTGATCATAAGGTACTGCCCACATTCTTGGTAAGTGCAGTCAGAGCTATCATTATTGCTCTCGTCGGTGCTCTCCAACTAATTGAACTTAGATATTCTATCATGTCTTTGCCCTATAATACAACAATTATTGGCTACATTTGCACTACTATTTTGTCGCATGATCCTAACCTAAGACCTTAACCAGTAATAGTAAACACACTAGCTTACTCTTATTAGGGTTTTTATTTTTAGAAGTGAACTCTTATTAGGGTCAGTTACAATTATCGCTCTCCAAGTATATACCTCAGTGTCGTAAGTATTTTTTTTTTTTAAATGTTTAAAATGTATCGAAAAGATCTAACTGACTTAATATCGTAAGTAAAATTCAGTGTTGGTGTTAAAATTATCGTTACTTAAATATATTTGTATTGTCACTGATTGTCTGTAGAGACAACATAATGTCTAACTATTACCGTTAATAATTATATAATTAAAAGATTAGAATTAATGTTTCTTAATCTATACTTTTAGTGACAATTTTAAAATTATCACTTAATCTTTTATCTTAAATTATTGCAGTAAAGATATATAATATACACATAATAAGACCCATAATTGAACTTAAATCATAGTGTAGATTACATTGACAGCCCCCGACGTTTGGGTCATAATATACAAACACTCCATACTTTTTGTAAAATTACAGATACATTCTCTATGGGGTGTTAATATAATATTTTTCATAGTGTGCTTATATAAGCTTTTTGCCTATGAATAGGGTGTAGTTATAATTATGCTTACAACCTCAAAAAACTTATTCATAATTTTTAAAAAAATATAAAATATTTGTATATTTGGATTTAACCCGGCTATCAATAACTGGGTGATTTGGATTTTGTGAGAACCTACCTCAAGAAAAGATGAAAGGGAACATCATAGTTGTTTTTGTTAATCACCCCCTCTCCCAAAAAAAATAAAAAATAAAATAAAAATAGAAAGAAAGAAAATTAAACCCACTTTTTAATTTTTATTATTTTTTGGCATAGGAGGGAGGTTAGGTGGTGAAAGCGAAAACCCACTTCGATGAATCACAAGAAGAACTAAACCCAAAAAAAAATAAAAAAATAAAGGAGCATTGTTGAAGGAGGAGTTGGATTCCACTTTAATTGCTTGGTTTATATGAACAAGACATGGGTTTTTGGGGCACCAACATGCTTCCATTTCATGGAAATCTCTCTCTCTCTCCCTTTATTTTAATTAAAATATAAAAGAATAAAAAGAAAAGCCACTTCTCTTTTATAAAGACTGGCTTCCACTAAACCTTAACTAGAAATAAATAAAATAAATCCATATAAACACCAATTATTGGTGGGAACATCTCCCACCTTAAACTCATTTTCAAATGTTTTACTTTGCATTTATTTTCAACATCATAATTTAATGAATTCAATATTTACATGGTTCTAAGAGATCTCTTACATTGTTCGAGATCAGTTTCTACTATGAATTACCTGTAATGTAATGTTGGATCAGACTCCACACTCCAATATTTTACGTGCTGACTGTTATAACTCCAACCCATTAATCTCCACACTATCAACACTTACGTGCTAACAGTTATAACTTTAACTCATGAATCGGTATTTGATCAAATTCCACACTCCAGTATTTCACGTGCTGACAGTTATAACCTAATTAACCCATTAATCAATATTTGGTCCTTCTCCATACAACTCCACACTCTAATATTTACGTGCTAACAGATGTAACTTTAAACTATGAACCAGCAATCGAGCGATCTCAATAAAATACGCGGTATTTTACTAACTTTTTCCCCACCCTCGTCCATTATTTTTAAGCAAGATTCCCATTTAGATCTTCTAAAAATCTAAAATAAAGAAGGGGTACTTCTCATTAGCAATATTAAAATAAAATGTGCACCAATCTTTCTGCTGGTTGCAGGCAAGCCAAAGGAAAGAAGAAAAAGATCTAAATAAAGAATATACACTAAGGAACTTCATTAGCCTCTGCATTATAAAGTCTAAACATGCAACAATGATGTGAAACACCTGGATTCAAGATCCATTTCAACAATATATAATTATATAATATGCTTTTACCCAAAGTTATTTATTTATTTATGTTTTTTTTTTTTTTTTTTTTTTGCAGCTAGATCTGCTTATTATAACCTTGGGCCGGCTATGTCGATCATTTTTGTATTAGATTCTGAAAAATTTTAATTCAGGTCGGATTGTTCGTACTTGAATTAATTATATAAAAAATGTAATATACTTACAATATGATTGGTGTACAGTTTAAAAAAAGTAACTAATCACATGACAAGTGTATCACGTTTGTTATATAATTATAAGTTTGATTCGATCAGACCTGATTTGTATAAGAATTTTTTTTTTTTTTCAGATTTTATGTATTCGTGTCAGGAAAGGAAATCTGTGGGCCCCCACATTGATGCCTGGGCCTAGCTAGGCTGTATTATATTTTAAATTATTAAATAATAATAATTAATTAAAAAAAGACAATAGGAGATTCGATGGTTACGATGATTTGGAATTGTGGGTGTTGGTATAGGGCACGTTGGATTGTTCGATGTGCATGTGATTAAAGTGACGAGGTTGGAGGGAGCAGACAAAGGAAATGTTGGAATGCTGGAAGTTGATGGTGTTCGTGTCCATAATCTAACTATGTTCTTATAATTAGCGTATCAACACACTCTCTCTGATCATGGCTTTCTTGGAACAGCTGATCTGATCCTCTTCTTATCATAATATATATACAATGTACGTACGCATGTTGTCTCATCTCCCCTCATACGGAGTAGACGCCATTTTATTTTTAAAAATATGATTTGAAATACGTAAAAATTAAATCTTTAATAGAGAAAATTATCGAAACGTTGTTTTGACGTATTGGGAAAAAATTAATTAAAGAATCGTTGTCCGACTAAAAATTGGGGTTATTTTTATACTAGCTTAAAAAATTGCGAATTAGTCTTGACTCTATCGTTTAATCACAAGTTTCAAAATTAAATACAAGAAAAATTAAAAACACTCGAAGAATGATGGGAAATAGGGGGAAAAAATGTTCAAATGGGCAGCGGTGACACAGTAGAATTTTGGGTTGATATGATCTACAGGGTTCGTCTTTAATGGTTATGTTCGTCTACATCGAAACAGGTTTATAATTTGATTATTATTATTATTATTTTTCTGACAGATCAAGAGTTGCGATCGTTTTAAGTCTTGCAAAAATGTTTTAGTCCTGATCTACTTCCATTGGGCTTTTGTGAGCCCATGGGTTTCTTATTTTGAATCAATGACACTTCTATTGTTAGCTATAAATCTTTGAATATCAACTGCATTTCGCATATTAATGGGTAATTTATAAGTATTTCTATAAATAATCAAAGTTTTGTGATAGTCGAAGCCAGTCAAATTTTTTGTCCAAAAAAAAAAAAAAAAGATGGTAATGGACAAAAAAATGTGTGGAAAGTGTTGGAAAAAATTGTTCATCGTGAATAATCAGTCAACAAGGTTTTGAGTGAAATTTGATGGGGAAAAATTATAGAAACATGTGTAAGATAATAACATTCATGTACTAAAATTTCTAAAAGAATTTAATAATTCACTCACAATTAGAAACTAAATTTCTTATGAAATTTGAATTTACAATTTTAATAATTGATTATACAAGTTACAACCACAAAGTATCCTCATGTCAAGTTGCATATATTGGTACAATTTAATGGGCATAATAAATAATTAAATGAAAATAATCATAATGTGATTAAAAAACTACAAATATTATTCAAAACTTGATTTTGGTAAAATTTAATTATCAATATTTTTTTTTGAAAAATAGGGTCAAATGATATAAAAAAAAATTATGTTTGCACGAAATACACACGATGACAGGGCAGAAAGGGGACATAGAACTCCTCCGTGCGCCTAATGTATATACAGAGTGACTAATTAAACTGCAATCTGCTTCCAATTATCTACAGAGGTTTGGATTTCATGGATGTATAAGAGCATTTGCTACTATCCTCCTCATCCACTACAAGAAAATTTACTACGAAGTATAGTTTTATTGAATATGAATTAAAATCGTGGTAAATAATTATTATTAATTATGATTAAATAAGAATCTATCAAAAAATTTAGATTATCCATCATGAAAAGTATTTTGCTATGGCTAGGAGCGATAGCAAAAACTACGGCCGACAACTATTACGTAGCTGTAATAAATTACTATTTACGGGAAATTCTTGTCCGGACCCGATTCAGTCAAAACGTGAACCAATTATATGACAAGTGCAATACACTTGTCATACGATTGGTTCGACCAAACTAAGTCCGGACATAAAATTTTCATACTATTTACTACAACTAGTTATTTTTTTAATCATGACAAATTAGCCAACTATTTATTTCTAGTGCTCTCAACTATTTTTAGTGCTAAAAGGACTTTATTTTCCTCATATTTTTACATCTATCACTATTCCCTGGAATTCCAATTATGCATATTTGTATACACGTACGACATTTATAACTTAAGAATCATACAAAAGTTTCCATATACACGAGATCATTCATGTTCAGTCTCTTACATTGTGGAGAAATGAGAGAAAAAAACTAGTGAAGTGAAGTAAGATCTTTTCTCATTTTTATTTCACCATCTGTAAGAATACAGGGAAAACAGGAAGGAACTGAAAAAGAAAGATACAACGATCTCGAATCAGTTAGCAAAATAGTGTATTGTTGCTGTGGTATATTTTGCTGCTCCATCTCACTAATCTCCCCTCACAAAATCAGCCACTGCTACGACTTTCATTAGTCGTAAACGTCATTAGTCGTAAACGACATCGCTTAGCCCGGTTTTTTACCTCCACACTGCATGAAGAAAAGCAAGACTTGGTATTTAGATAGAGCACATGTATATGTAACTCTCTCGTACGTAATTCAGAAAGAAACGCTATAAATTAACGTGCGTTAGTGCTGGCTGATTGAGCAACGTTTGATTCGTTGTTCTTTCAGCTGAAGGGTGGTAAGGCTTGTGGACTTTTCTGTGCAAATGTGATTGAAAGAGGGGGAATGGACGGATGATGGTTACCAGTGAAGAAAGGCAAGAACATAAGCAACATGAAGACCTCTTCTCCTTGGGCGGATTGCGGGTGCGTTCCTCTAACATGTGGGCGTTCTCCGGTGGGGGCACACGGTAAATTTGATCTTTCGGGATCTGAACGACGTATGTCCTTGGATGAAAAGTGGGCTCCGGCAATTGGGGTTGGGGCTGATCATTTTCTGCAGTGGTGGAGGTGGCAGCATCTGTTGTCTCGTCCGGTAGGGTGCTGGTTTGGTGGGATAGAGAGCGATGGGATTCATCGGAGAGAGGACGGTCCTTTTCATCAGATTGAGATTTCTCCGGCTCCTCCATGGGGTAGTGGAGGAACGGAGATGAAAAAGGGATGATGGATGGTTAAGGCAAATGTAGGAACGGACAGAGATTTGCTGTAAGAGAAAATTCGGCCTAGGTTAGTAACTTAGATTTGTTAGTGTCCACACAATTTTGTATCAATGGTGCGTTGAGTAAACCGTTTTTGGGTCAGTGATAGAGATTGAGCATGCAGACAGGTGACAATATTAGGATGTAATAAACCAACACTGTTGCACTCTCTCTCTCTCTCACACACACACACACATATGTGTATCATTTTGTACACATTTTCTCTCGCCATTTCATTCTGGGATCCATTTAAATAGCATTCTTGCAAGATAAATTGACCCAGGAAAACTGTTGTCGATCGTATAATAATGGAAACCAAAACAAACCATGCAGTAGACATGGTATTTGAACTAGGTAAATCCACCAGGATATGTGAAAAGAGTACATCGCTTCAAAACTTCGTCCTACTTATCATCACCACTTACAATCCGTCTAGCAAAACAAGATCAGGAAAGGAAGCCTCCTAGCTTCATGTTAATCGCCAGTACTGACTCAAAAATCTTGTCTTGCCAATACCAGTCGCCTCTTGTGATAAAGGAAATAAATTCCAATCGAATCATGAAGGCCAATCAAATCATAGTACCTCATCAAGTAAATATGGCAAAGCCATCTACTCTACAACTATAAATAGGGTTGTTTTCCTAACAAGTGAAGATAAAATCACTATAATCGACCCCAGTTGACAGATGAAACACAACAATTTCAGTACAGGAGCTAAAAGCAACAAAATCACTAAAGCTCTCAGATTGAGTATAGCAAAACGATCACCGTTCCTCTCAAGTTAATGGCCTTTTCACTTAACCTACTCAAACAAACAAGTCAATGGGACTTGCATATCAGCAAATTCAATACTACAAATCTTGCTCTGCCCATTTGTCGTCAATCAACAAGGCCATTCAGTTAGCAATGGGGATATTGAAAAGAGCATCATCTGCAACAGAAATCTGAATTGGTCAAAAGGAGCACAAACTTGACATGGTTAAACCAGTGGCAGCATCTACTTCAGTACAAAGTTTTTAAACAGAACTACCCTACAGAGTGACAGAAAAGGTGAGTGTTGCAATAGATAAATCATTTCATTTTATACAAGAACATCCATTTTCTTTAACGATGATTGAACTTCTCTAGCATTCCATATTCCTTTAGCCTTGGTCATTTCTTTATTACTGTAGTAACTCTTGTTTTAAGTTGCTCTTTACTGCGCTTTGCATTATGACTTACTATCAGCATCACAGAGTGAATCATTTCATAAGAGATGCAACACTACATAAAAAGGGGGAAAAATGATAACAAATATTGACAACAATAAGAAGGTTAACAATGAACATATGGATGGGTCTGGGCCGGTCTGCCAGGACCCGAGACCCGCCCACTTACTATCAGCATCACAGAGTGAATCACTTCATAAGAGATGCAACACTACATAGAAAGGGGGCAAAATGATAACAAATATTGACAACAATAAGAAGGTTAACAATGAACATATGGATGGGTCTGGGCCGGTCTGCCAGGACCCGAGACCCGCCCGGCCCTGCTAATAAGTAATATTTTCATTAAGTATTATCATGTTAAATGTACGTAATTTAATATAGTTTCCGATCTAAAATCAATTGTATAATACACATTAATAATACAGTCAACTAAACTTTTATTTTTTCAATAAGTAAATATAATTTAGTATAGTTTTCGATTTAAAACGAATTGTATAATAGAAACAATATATTCAACTATGTTTTTTTTTCAATAAGTAATATCTTCTCCGATGTAGGTAATTTAATATTTTGATCTAAAATGAATTGGAAAATACAAACAATATATTCAATTAATTTTTTATTTTCAATAAGTAACATCATTTTAGATGTAGGTAATTTAACATAGTTTTCGATCTAAATTGAATTATACAATACAAACAATACATTCATCTAATTTTTTAATAAGTAATATCATTTTACATTTAGGTACTTTAATATTTTTGATTTAAAATGAATTATATGATACAAAGAATAAATTATTACATTCACCTAATTTTTATTTTTTTTCAAAAGGTAGTATCATTTTAAATTTAGGTACTTTAACATAGTTTTTTTTAATCTAAAATAATTTATATAATACAAATAAAATTAAATGAATTTTTTATTTTTTTTATTTCTTACATAGAGTTGGATATATGCAAAATTGAATAAGTATTTACATTTAATACTACAATTTCCTAATAACTAGTATTACATATGTGTATATACATATAAAAAATTATTAAAAATATCTAGCGGGGTGGGGTCGAGGCCGGCCCAGGATAAAACCCGAGAATCGCTCCGTACCCGGCTGGGTTTTGATTTGTTGGACTTGGACCTGCCGGAACCTGCCAAAAGGTGTACCAAACCCACCCCAACCGAAGCGGGTTCGGGGCGGGGCCCCAGCCCGTTGCATCCCTACATGAACATAGCTGCAGTGATCGTTATACTTAACATGCTTTAGGCCAAGCAATTACCAATTGATTCTTCCTCTATATTCATGTGTGCAATCTTACCCCACCACACTTCACATGGATATCTTCTTAGTAACCATACATTTGACAGAAATTTTTATGCCTAATCAGACTGATGACAAGAATTGATTCAACAGAGATACAGTTCACACACACACACCCATTTTTGTGTGTTTTATATTCAGAGTGGATAATGGATAACTGCTCGGCCACACCAAGTTGATTATTCACAAAGCTTTGTGTAGACATTGTCTTGCCAGTGTTGGTTTATGTGGCAGTAGTTGTTAATGTGGTAAAACCACAATAAAAGCATGACACCTAGATTATTGTACGGTTTGAAGATTTTGGTTCTATCACTGCCATCAGCAATAGGTTTTGGCATAGGTACAGGTGCTCGGTCCAAACAATTGATATCAGAGCCCCTAAGGTCACAAATTCAGTTCTTATGAGGAGCAATTGTTCGAGAGAGGATCATTGGCCTTTTTTTCAACAATTGCTCCAATAGCAAAGCTATAGTTGAAATAGGGCTCTTAGGCTGCTGTATGGTCTAAAGATTTGAGTTACACCAAAACCATTACATAGCCTATGGCACAGTGGTATTTGTTCGCCCGATAGCCATCAACCTCAACCTAGGTATTTCTATACGAAGAAGAAAGATCACTTTTATCATGAAAAATGTGTCAAAATGCTATCTAAGGACTTGATGTTTTAGGTTTTCTATCTTTTCCAATGTGGAGGTTTTAGGTAATTTCTTTCCAATATGGAGGTTAGACATGCTCTAATTTTGGTTAAACTCTTATAACTAAGCGCAGTAATGAAAAAAAGTCCTGAAGCTTTACAAACCTACCTACTAATATTTTACAAAAGTCTATGGCAAATGATTCGTGTTTCTTAAGTTCAGCCTACAAGTTTTCTGGGAATTGAATCAGCAATCTTTCCATCAATTTTCTTTCATGACTTCTAGAACAACTTGTAAAATATTGATTTGATTCATGTCAACTTTCTCTATCAACTACCAGGAATATTAGGCACAATGCACAAATATTATGGTGTCCGCCAGTTGTGCATTTTACAGCTGTATCTGAATATCCTACTGTAAACATTTCCATCACTAAGTCCAGAATGAGAAAAGAAAGATGCAAAAAATAACTAAGAGCAGTCCTTACATTTTTCACGGCTTCTTTTCAGATTCTATAAAGACAGCATTTTACTGGTTCCAACTTTGACATATTCTGAGTGTGGCCATTTCTGCTGACTGAACCACACAAGACAATGAAGATTAAAGAAGTTTTCATATTAAAAGAAATGAGTTTCAGCACCACCATCCCTGGTTGAGAAGGGATATGAAAATTTAGTTCAAAAGCAAAACTTAATACTTATAGCTAGTTACTCAATTAAGCTATAAATCTTGGCTGAAAAACATGCTTCGAAAGGATAACATAAATCAGTCAACGAGGCTGATGAAAAAACTCATTGGTCGAAACATCCTTTAATATTAATACCAGATAGAGACAAGGAAAATGTAAATAAGAGGAAGTACCCTTCATAAACTTAGTTTCCACCTGGAGCCACAAAATTAACCCACGGCCAGCAGGAGTTAGTGATCTGGAGTTGATTTACTAATGACTCAATTATAATTCTTTCAGAGGATGGTAGAACTACACCCGTCTTTTGCCACTAAGGCCACCCTTTGCCACATAAACCTCACCAACTTCATCTGAGTAGGGATGGACAAATTTCTCAAAAAAGTTCTTGTCTGTCATTTTGAAAAGGGTTGGAAAACCTGGCCAGTTTGTTATCAAATTTTTACCTTCCAAAATTTCTAACACTTGAAATCGTGGCTTATACCTCTTCTCGATGCTGCGAGTAACTGCTGTTGGGTTGTTGACAATACATGACAGATCATACTTTCCAGTGGCAAGAACCACTTCTTTTATCTTCCTAATCTTCTCCTCTGATGTGGCAAACACGTGAGGTTGCGTCCTAAAGACTCTCAATATGTCATCTTCCGAAAACCCCAAATCCCGAAAAGTCTTCTTCTTGAGTTCCAAAGTCTCATTGCTCAACGAACTAACTATCAGAACAGCATGAATAAACATTTTGGAACTCCTATCAGCCCCCAGTCGATCAGCCTTTTCAACAAGTTTTTTCATGGTTTTCGGATTCTGCAGGATAAACCTAGGAAAATAACGCATAAGCCAATTGATTTTCTTCATGGGTATCCCATAATTATGCAAGAGTTTGATATTAGGTAGCAAAGAGCTGTCTAAATCACTTTTCAAATACCACCCAGAAATCTTCAAAAACTTAGCCACTTCAGCTGTGGATCCCAATAAACCTCTCAACACAGTCAATGAGGGGATGAATCTCTTGTTTGCGCTAGAATGCAGAACTGACGGTTCTTTCAAGATGATATCGACAATATCATTGGCCGAGAAGCCAAACTCTTGGAAAATTTTGATTTTGGGCTTGACAATATTCTCAAGGTTCACGGAGAGCAACTCTGGCCAGGATTTCAAGATTTTCTCCATTTGGAAGCTGAAAAGCCACTCTCTTTGAGAAATGACAATACCAAGCTAGAATTTTTCAGGGTTTTCAGACTGGTTAAAGCAGAGGCAAACCGTGAAGCTGCTTTAGGATGGAAATTGTACTTTTGCATCAAGCACTCAGAAACAGTAGGTATGCTTGGAGGTTGCTTTCCCCTAGAAGTAGAGAAAAAAACACGAGACTTGCACAGAAAATAAGTGTTCTGCGGAAACAAATAGATCAATCCTCGGCGAATATGTATCGACATCTTGATTAAAACCAACCTTCTTTAGTAATACGAGTGAAATATATTCAAGAACCGAAATTTACTCGCTTGCCAGAAGGTAGCGCCGCAAAGAAAAATAGCGAGCAAGCCCACCTGGTTAATGCAATGTGAAGAGTCGACAAACCACATACAAATACAAAGGCAATGTCTTAGTCGAAGGGTCTTTCTCAGCTGCTTTTCACCTCCAAATCTGATTTGAAACTGCGACGAATTGCGGGAAGTTGCTTAAACAGCAGAGGATATATGGTTCTTCACAGTTCGGAGCTGGAACTTGGAATAAACAAAGGTAAATCATGGTAATAGGTTCGTGCTCCCACTCTCTCTCAGAAACAAAGGAAGATAGGGGTCTTGATTTTCCTAAATAAGAAAGAAAAAATCACATCTATATTCATACTTTCCGCCCCTACATTACATCTATCTGCATTTTGGCCCCAAGGCAGTCTCCATCAAGTAAAGGTTTTCCTTTTTTTTTAAAAAATTAGTTGTTATGACATAAAAATAATTTTTAATATATTATAAATAAAAATAATATATATAAATAATATATTACATTAAAAAAATAAAGAAAGAAAATTAAATTAAATTATCAGTTCATGTAAAATTGGTAAAGTTGAATAAGTTAGCTTGAAAAATATTTTTAACTTTACAAAAATTAGTGTGGAAGTGTCACTAACCACCAGTTGTGAGTGTAAGGAAGTGTTTGCGTGCGCTTCTGAAAAGCACTTTTCAACTTCTGGCTCCAAAAAAGCACTTTTGAAGTGTTTGCGATACCAACTTCTACTTCTGAAACTGTTAAAAAAAACGCTTTTAGGCCAAAAGCTAAAAGCATCTTGGGGGTGCTTTTAACTGCTTTTTTTTTTTTTTTAAATAAATCCAACTTTAGTTTTTACTATTTTACCCTTATTATAATAACATTAATTCAACTTTACCTTTTTAATTTATTTTTAAAATTATAGATTTAAAGTTGATATCGAAGTTTTTAAATAATTTAAATTTTTAATAATAATTAAATTTATACTTTCACATACTTAATATTTTAAGCTTTTATATTTTATGTGCTATATCATCTAATATATTATTTCTTTCACATATTATTATTATTTAATTAATTAATAAAATAATTATTTTTTGCAATCATGCAAGTTTAATTTTTGTGTATGAATTAATAATTATATTATTTAATGGGATCATTATTAAAATAAATATATTTTTAATATTTTTAAAAATATAAAATAAAATACTAATCAAAATAAAAAAATTATGAAAAAATAAATATTGATGACAAACAACAAGTGAAATAATATGTAAAAAGATAGTATTTTTTTGACATATAGGACAAACAGTCTTTCCTCAATTAAATTTATTTTGAATGTGATTTTTCTCCAAACACTATCCAGATTAGCTTTTATCTACTTTTCACGTTTTTTACAAACACTACCCACTTTTGATTCTGCTACAACTTCCACTTTCTCTACAAAAATAACTTTTTTAAAAGCAGAAGTTTTTGCAAATGCTCCCTAAAGTGTTCTTTTTGCATTAGTATAGCAAGCAAAATGTTTTCTTTTAATTAAATATTGTGGCATACCGTTCCTAAGTGCAATAATTTTTATAAACACTTTTAAATATATTATAAATAAAAAAAAACAAAATATATAATAAAAATATTACATTAAAAAATAAAAAAAAAATCTAAAATTAATATAAAATTTAAAAAGTAGAATAAATTTAATTATCTCATCAGTTAAGAGACATTTTTTATTTTATAAAAAATCAGTAAGATATCGTTATTAACGGTCGGATGTGAACATAAAGGGTCTTTTTATTTCAAGATACAAATTGATAATGGTAAAAGTACAACAAATGACAACATTTTGCTATAAATAAGGCTGAACATGGAGTAATCATTGATGACAAAAATGAGAAATGCAATATTTGTAATTATACATTTATATGAAAAAAATGCAATTCCCATTAAAAAAAAAAAAACATACAGCCCCAAATACTGTGACAATAAAACCATTTTTCAGTAAAAAAAAAAAAAAAATTGGCATGAAAGTACCTCAGAAACAAAGTGTTGAACACAACTGGTATTTTCTCAAAATAAATTCTTTGATTCTTTAATTCTTTGAAATTATTTGTTCAATGAAAAATATTTTATACAAGAAAAAGAGGATTTTAAAAATAATATTTAATTTCAATATTAATTCAAAAATATTGGAAAGAGGATAAAATTTTAAAAATATATAATTGTGATAATTCTTTTTGCAAAAATTAATAGAAAAGAGAGGATTTTTTAAAAAATATTTTTCTTAGTTGGGGAGGCAATAATATATTCATAGTTTGGTGGGGCGAAAGTGAAATTATGCCTTTCTATAAAGACATAAAACAAAGGGGAGGAACGACAAACTGTAATATCAGAGTAGGAGCATACAAGGGCGAAGCTGCCTTCTCACTCGATTACGGCTAGAAGCCTGTAAGGTGTATCGGGTTTTAGAATCAGAGCGCACGGTAACTGTACCTGTGGGTTCAAGCTCGAATTCAAATTTATGCGGAAGAAGTTCCTCAATCAGGCAGTCTTATCGGCGGTCCGGCATAACTCGAAGTCAAAGATCCGGCCGCCGCCACCGGCTTCGTCCCCGGACGTAATTCGCGTGACGAACAACATAGCTCATTTGGGCCGCCCGAAAGAGGGTCCAAAACCTCGGCAGCTGCTATCTTTGCCCCCATTCCCCGGCCACCCTTTGCCCGGGAGGAAATCAACCTCGGCTGAGCATGTAACTGCCATTAGCTGGCTCAAGTATTACTTTGATGACATCCCTCCTCCACTCATTCAGAGCCATTTCAATAAATGCCTCGTCAGTGTCCTATCTTTTCATTTTCTTTTGCTGCTGCTGTAATTTTCTCTTTCGGTTTTTTTTTTTTTTTTTTTTGTAAAGTTACTGTCTTCAATCGTTTGGCTTTTCTATTTGTCACGATGGTGTATTCATGTAAGACTAGTTTAAATTATCGAAACTCATACGATTCTGCTATTGACTACGTGTATGTAGTAGGATCAAGAAGGAGAATGGCTCTAGTTATTGTATTTGCCTTCTTTCTGGATGTGCTCTCCCCATGATTCATGAACTCTAAGAAAATGTGAAATAGTTTAGAAAGTTTGGTATAGAAAATATCAAAATGCAGACATAAAGTTGCAAGTTAGCAGAGCTTGCAGCTTTTCCACTAGTTTCCACTGTAATCTTCTCTTCATTGTTGGTTAGTAGCATCCTTATGTTATTACCTAGCTAAATGGCAGAAGTTTCCTTTCAAATTGTGAAGAACATGGAAGTTTATAACTTCTATTCGGTATTAAACAGGTGCAGATGGAATCTCTTATTTTAGAGGCCCATCAGGATGTCACCAAGGACAAACAAATTCCATGAGGAAGGTAAACATGCTTTTATTAGAGCCTATGTACCTAAACAATTATTGGAAGAGTACAAAGCTTGGACATTTGATCTCTTCTATTTGTTCTTTCTGTTTTGAGTTCAAACACATGCTAAATATTCGAGTTACCTCTTTTATAGTCGGAACAGTTAATGTGCAGATTAAACATAGTGACATCATGGAGGTGGGTGCCAGAGTTTATGTCCCAGTATCTGTTGCTGAAAGTAAAATTTCCAGAGGTTTGATGTTATACCGAGTGGAACACTGTACCCAAATGCTGATGAGATTGAGTACTTACGGAGACTTGTGAAGTACAAGGCAAGGTTTCTTTTAGCATCAGTTATGTATATCTTCTTTTAAATGTTGAAAGTTTGAATGCATCCATTGTTACAATAACTTGTATGGGTTAGACTCAGCATGTAAGTGCAGTCCGGTGGATATTTATGCATTCATGCATATCTACTGGTCACATATCTCCCCCCCTCAGGAAAATGGGAAAACATAAATGGCTGTCAATGTCAACTCAATCCAGTTCTATTAGATATTTTCAGCTTCTCCAATGAATATATTCCAGGTTATAAAGTCCTAAAGAAAATAGATTCCATGTTATAGAGGATGCCACATGGTCAAATTCTGATTATCTATCTAGCTTGAATTGTTAGTTGTTACTATGCTGATTGTGCTCATAATTAATTATTCTATTGTTTCAATTTCAGGACTCTGCTATACTAGTGTTAAATAAACCTCCTAAACTGCCTGTAAAGGTTAGCGTCATTGACATTCTAAATCATCTGTCTTTGCAGATGGTTTTTTGTGGATGTTCTTTTTCCGTTTGAGTGGCTAATGACTAGCATGTAAAATAGGGTAATCTGTCAGTTCACAACAGCATGGACGCCTTGGCAGCAGCAGCATTAACATATGATTATGAGGAGGGTCCAAAGTTGGTTAGTTTCTGTTTACTAGGACACTGCCCTATTCTCATTTAATTTTCATAAATACATTGTTAACCCTTTGACCCTTTGTCAAATTCTATCAACTGCTCTTTTAGGTGCATCGTCTTGACAGAGAGAGTAGTGGCCTTCTGCTAATGGGAAGATCGAGAGAAAGCATTTCCTATCTTCAATGGTTGTTCAACGAAGGGAGGAAGGCAGAATCCTTGTCTAAGGTACTTAAGCAAATCATGTAATAAGTGGGTTGCGGTTCTTTTCAAGGCCATCTTTTATGGTGTTGCATGGGTCATTATAGCTCCTGGTCTTTGCGTACCTTGATTTTCCCCTTTTCTTTTTTTCTTACTTTGGTTGTCAAGGATTGGAATGATGCTTGTGAGGCCATGTACCAAAGGTATTGGGCATTGGTTATAGGCTTGCCCAAGCAAAAAGAAGGCTTAATTTGCGCCCCACTCACAAAGGTCTTCCAAACTTAGTAATAGCTTCGGGAAATTTTGATTGTGACATGAAAAGACACCTAATGATGTTCATTACAGGTTCTTCTTAATGACGGGAAAACAGAAAGGGTTATTCTAGCTCATAATTCAGGCCTAGAAGCTGCACAAGAGGCAATTACTGAATATCGTGTGCTTGGCCCCACGATCAATGGATGTTCATGGATTGAATTGCGTCCACATACAAGGCGTAAACACCAGGTTCGTGGATGTCAATAATGTTTGATATGTTGGAATACATGCTAATTAGACTCAGGTCAACAACTTCAATTTTCAAGAATAGCATAATGTAGATATTTAATCTATTTTCCAGCCACGCAGACTATGTGTTATTTTATAGAAGGAACTAATCTTATTATATCCGGGACTGCCTGTAGTAGTGACCTTAATCATGACATAATATGAAATTCACAACTTGGATTAATGCAAATTGTTTATTCTCAATAGGACATTTTGGGGTATCTACAGCTAATCTTACATAAATATATATATTTTTTTTTCATAAGAGCAGCATAAAGCTGGTTAAGATTTGTAAAAGAAAACTACTTGACAAGAAGTCCTCTTATCTAATTGATGATTAATAATTTACTCTGCCAAATATTTTGGTTGAAGAACTTGGTTTATGCCACTTTTCACTAAATCTTTATGTGCCTCTTCTGTGAAATGAATTCAGAGCTTATTCAATCTATTGCTTGGTTTCATTGCAGCTTCGAGTTCATTGTGCTGAAGCTCTTGGTACTCCAATAGTGGGCGACTACAAATATGGCTGGTTCGTCCATAAAAGATGGAAGCAAATGCCGAGAGTGGATGTCGAGCCAAGGACTGGGGATCCTTACAAATTGCGGAGGCCTGAGGGTTTGGATGTTCAGAAAGGTAGTGTCTTATCAAAAGTTCCCCTTTTGCATTTGCATTGCAGGGAGATGGTATTGCCAAACATTGCAAAGTTTATTGAGCTCCACAAGCAACAGTTAGGAGGCTACCGTGTAAATCCCGAGCATGATTCGAAACCAGATGTCCTCCGTTTTGTCGCTCCAATGCCTTCTCACATGAAAATTAGTTGGAATCTCATGTCCTCATACTTGGTATAAGAACGAGGGTTGTTTGTCTTGACCACGCATGAGGTTCTAGTACATTTGAGTCCACCAAGAACCGATCTGGTAAGAGTGAGCTCGGCCATCACGTTTCTGATCTGCTTGAAATTTGGGTAGTTCTGATTGATCACTTGAGGCAGGCAATGTTTTGATAACAAGAAATGAATGCCCACACTGTTGTGAGCTAAATGGAAACGTACTTCAGACATGTAAATCTACTTGATTAATTCAGTTGTCGATCTACAAATTCTTTTGGATATAAACTATGGGATTCAGCATCAAAGACTTTCATTTAGTAAAATCAGAAGGCTCTAGTTTCTGTCCAGACTATAGACTGTACACTGACAGAATTTCATGTTTCCTTCATGGCCTAAACCAGTGACACTGAAACCTAGTGGGAGGTAACGAGAGATGCAACTCTCTCAGGCCAAAAAGACACTGATGATTTCTCCTTGCAAGAAATCAGGCAACCCTCTGGCCATCTGGCCATTTTCCAACAATTTAGGCAGCTACTTATGATCTAAGGGTCTAGAATCCGGCACTTGAATACTAGCCAATTAGGAGGCATAGAATAGGGGACTCCAGTCATTCTGCAAGAAATATTACAATCATTCATCAGTAGGAAAATAGCCACCACAGGAGACTCCAACCAGAGTCCAAGAAATTTAACCAGTTTTGAGCAAATTAACATCATTTATAGGACTTGCCTGGAACGGCGTATGATGATCATTTCTGAGACCAACCAGCCTTCCAAATTTCTAGAGTTAAATTAGGCGAACGAACAATTGAGTAACAAGAAATACCACAAATTTCAATTCTTGTAGAGTAGTTGAGAATTATAGTGCAGAAGAACCCATTATCTTGTTCTCAACTTACATTTCAAGCAATAAAGGGATGTGAATTTTGCTACGCTGCATCATATGATGTAAACAATATTGATAATAATTACTCAGAATTCCGAAAGATGGTAGCAAAATTGAGAAAATATACAGCACGGTGATTACTGTTGCTCAGTTTTGATGCTTTCCACTCTACTTCCTCATTGCAACCTAAGTACATATTTTTACCTAAGGAATAATTGGAATACCCTTGCAATGGACTCAGTTTCAGAATAATTAAAGCTGTAAGGTAAGAATACCAAAATCACCGGAGACCTTTGAGTATCATGTCATCATCCAGCAAAGTTGGAGGTCAAGTTCATCTAATCACCAAAATAGTTTCTGTCAAAACCCCTCAGCTACAACAGCAAACAAGGCATTCTCAATACAAGTACAAGACACTGTTGAGTGCCAATGCCTTCATTGGTATACCCGCTGCCATGGTACAACAAAATCTGAAACTGATCCAACATTGTCAACCTCTATTTCAACATCCAGACCTTCAAAAAAGTTAGCAAAATAGTATACGAATACATCATTTGTCTGAGTAGTTGAATTCTTGACAAAGAAAAAATAAGGGGTGATGGCGGAATGAGAAAGAGAAATGAGTAAATGAGAAACTGGTTTTCCAACTTGGACAACAGATCTAATACTGAGTTTAGAGACATCAAATTCTTGCAAGTGGAAAGAACTTTCAAGCACCTTGAAATACTGATAAACATGGCGTTGGTATATGTCCAAAGTAATGTCGACTGATGCTAACAGAAATAAACAATAAGAAAACAGGGGATTGCACCCTAAACACGCTCATTCTGTCAAATCTTAGTTAAAAATGATAACATGATCAACCACACCTCCAAATTGATGTTCTTCGACTTTCCAAGCATAATCCTTAACAAACTGTCCGGGTTAGAAAAAAAATTCCTGCCAGTGTAATAGTTTCAGCATTCAACTATGACTTCTGAATACTTCCAACGAAGTTTATGAAGTTTCGAGAAATACAGGCACGCTGCTGGTGTTTTTGCCTGCTCTCTGTGAAAACAAAAGAACAAACCCTGCCTGTGAGCAGAGCGGCGGAGCTACTCCTAGTCCAGTGATCAGACAGCCGGCTGATTTTAATGTTAATTGCGTGCTCCAGCATTTTGGTAATGATTCTAAACCAGTATTGATGTTTCCACTTCATATTTGTTTAAATTATTGAAAAAAAAGGAGGGTAGATACTTTATTCCTAGAAATGTACAGAGTAGAAAGCTATAACTTGGTTTCACTGTTTTGGATTGCGCTTGTGAACAAGTCTGATTGAAGCTTTTGGGGTCTCAGAGATGGTGATAGAGGTGATAAAAGAGATCTTGAATAGATGGCGAGGGTCGATAGATTTTTTTTTGTTTTTTTTTGGTTTGGGGTGGAGGGGAGCGAAGGGAGCTTTCGTAATTTTCACCTTATCAGTAATTTGGTTCATGAAGATACTTATTACCCCCCCCACCCCAAAAACCAAGGAGCAAATCTTAATTCCACCACTATCTCACGTGCTGTGCTCCAAACGCTCAGAGACAGTTCAATTGCAGCGAATGGTTTTAGGCATGACGGCAATCCAAACATTATAAGGCAATTATACAACTAAACTGCTAGAACCAGCAAGTATGGTTGGGCAAACATCGCCTTTCACAATGAAAGTCTGAAGCAAGTTAGGAAACTACAAGATTCACCCATGTATCAGGGTCAAGACGACACTGAATTCTCAATCACACCAATAAAACTTTAGAACCCTATCATTAACTTTCACACACCTGCATTTTGAATTATGCAGTTTAGTTCATCACTACCTAGCCGAGTATGACTAGGACAGAATTCTATAACAGAAATAGTGTCACCAACTTTTTCTTTTGATTACACTTTCCTTATTACAATGAAGTAATTCTTGACCAAATAACTATTTGGGGCCAACTATAAATCCATGACCAAACAATTATATAAGAAGGAAGAAGGAAAGTTAACACCAAACAACGTACTAAGCCAACCACATAACGAAAGCAATAAAATTTCTGATAATTCAGCAGGATTGCATAACTGAAGTAAGCAAGGATTGGACTTAATGACATATTGTAGATAGTGGCAATACAAGTAAAATTCAAATGAAGGGAAGTACCTATTTCTGCTCAGTTAGCTTCCACACGTAGCCGGAAAACTATCACCGACTTTAGGACTTAATTTAATAACCAAACCTAGTTCTTTACTTTCACCTTTCTTGTACCACTGAGTGCACTCTTCGTCATACATACATCTCCAACTTCATCTAAATAAGGACCAATAAATTTCTCATAGAATCTCTTGTTTGACATTATGCACAGTGTTGAAACCTTAGGCCAGCATTGGATCATATTCTTACTTTCCAGCATTTCTAAAACTTGCAGCCGAGGCTTATACCTCTTCTCAATGCTGTACATAAGTGATGCTGGGTAGTTGACCACACATGACTCATTGTACTTCCCAGTGGCAAGAAGAACCTCTTTTACCCCCTTGAGCTTCTCCTCTGATCTGCAAAACACCAAAGGGGCATTTCTAAATGCTGCTGCAATGTCACCTTCTGAAAATCCCAACTCCCGGAAAGTTCTGAACTTGAGCTCCAAAGTTTTGTAGGACATAGAACCAATTGTCCGAACACCATGAATAAACATCCTGGAACTCCTGTCCACCCCCATCTTATCCACCTTGTCAACATATGTCTTCATTACCTCCGGCTTACACAACAGAAGCCTCGGAAAATGGTTCATGATTAGAATTATCTGCTTCACAGCTACGCCACAGTTCTTCAGTAATTCAACATTGGGAACCAAATTGTTATCCAAATTAGATCTCAGGAAGCAACCCGCAGTCTTTAAAAACTTGGCCACATCAGCGTAGGATCCCAACAAACTCCTTAGCGCAGATAGTGACGGAATAAGTATGTTGTTCACGCTTCGTCTCAAAATCCACGGATCATTTGAGATTATCTCGGAAATGTCGTTGGCCGGAAAGCCCAAGTCTTGGAAAATCTTGATTTTGGGCTTGATACTTCTCTCAAGATTTGCCAGAGCAATTGAGGCCTAATTTTCACCATTTTCTCCACTTGGGTTTTTGAAAAGCCGCTTTCTTTCAGGAACGAGAGTACTGAAGCAGATTTTTTCGGGTTTCTCAGGTGGGTTACGACAGAGGCAACTCGTGAAGCCGCTTCAGGAGAGAAATCGTGTTTGTGCAGCAAGAACTCGTAAACAGGAGAGTCGAATACAGGTTTTCTTTCCCCTGATGTGGAGAAAGGAAGCAGAGAAAGCGAGAAAACAACATGATGGGGTTCGCATAGAGACGACGAATTCTTGAAAGACAAACGGGTGAGATTTTGGCGAACAAGTGCAGTAATCATGATACTGGAAAAAAGAGGAATTACAACATGAACTCGGAAAGCTCACTTGTCTTGAAGAATGCAAGCGTCCTAGAGCCAAAGTGAAGTCCAAGAATTGACCTCATATGCTTTTTTTACCATATAAAATAAATATCAATAACATACATGCTATTAAAGGAAAGTAAAACACATAAATACATATGACTCCAAATAAAAAGAAAAACAAAAAAAACATATAACTCAACTTGCAAAGTATACAAATCGAACTCTGATACCACTTCAAAGAATCGATAAAGTTCAAACCGTAAAATACTAACTAGTTGATGGAAATCAAAGGATGATACCTCTTTGAAAGTAGTGGAGTGTCCTAATTTCAAAATATTTCATCCAACAATAATTTCTTACTTTATTATACACACAAGAACAAAATATGTTCTCTCGAGCAAGCCCACACAAAACTCAAACTTGTGTAGTCTTGCTAGAAACTCAAAAGAGTGAAACTAGAACAACACTTCTGTGAGGTAGAAAGTGTTCTAAGTATCTTAAAAAAATCTTGAATTAATTTCAAGCTCTGGAGAAAAAAATGAAAGAGAAACAATTCTTTTAAGGAAGAAGAAAGAAAGAAAGTGAGGGAGAGAAATATAACTACATACACAGTTTTCTAACAATTTGCAAATGTCCAACCACTCCCTTTAGATACAAAGGGAGTGACTTGTTTCAAATCAATGGCAATGCAAACCCATAATCAAAGGCCTTAATACATGATAGGTCCTTATAGTCCCTTGATGTTTTACCATAATTTGAGTTAAAACACATTTTGATTTTGGATTAATAATTAATTGATCTAATCAATTAATTTTAAATTCACATTAAATCTTTATTTAATGTTTGGACATAAAATTAATTAATCCAAAACTCAAATATTTATTTAGTCTACTTAGTTAACACTTTGGATTTCTCATTGAAAAAGGACCTCGTTTGAACTTGATGTGGATATATGGTTTTAATTTACGGATGAGATGGGAATTTTACCCTCGGCACAACTGCGCACTAGGTGAATATTTAATCGTAGAGAGAGAATTTTTGAGTGAGGGGTTTTATGAGTTTTTTTGTCAATCAATAGTGAGTTGGTTAAAATAATAATATTTTTAGTATTTATAGTGATATTGGGAGTTATGTAGTGGGGTAGGGTATATATGCTTATTGTGTGACTTATACATAACAATTACTCTTACATTCTTGTAAATAAATATTTTAATATTATATACACATCATATAGCCCCCCACTCTCGGATAAAATATTTGGCGGTAGTGTTTTGTCCGAGAGTAAGCACTTTCCTAAAATGATTCTAACACATGAGAGTGGGTGGTTGGATGGAGAATGAGCCAAGCTCGAACCACATGTCGAGGCAGTGGTTTGATGGGCACGCACCTAATGGGTGCGGCCGTGTCGCGAGGTGAAGTGAGCCTCGAGCTGGAAGGCACCTCTCCCAGCCCAGCTCGAGGCGAGCTCGATGGGCAATGGCGGTGGGCACGCACCTGATGGGCATGGCGCTGGGCGTGGCCGTCTTCAAGGCGGTGCCTCTAGGTCAGCCACTGGGATCAAGGTGAAGCTCGAGACTACTGGACCACTTCGAGCTGCTCGAGGTACTGCCTCAAGGTGAAGCCTACCCCGAGCTGGAGGGGCGGTGCCTCGAGGTCAGCCGCTGTGCTCGAGGCAGTGCCTCGAGCTCGTTGACACCGGTGCTCGAGGTACTGCCTCGAGCTGGTTGAAGGTGACGCCCACCTGGGCTTTGTGCTCGAGGCACTGCCTCGAGGTCGCTGGCTGCGGTTCGAGGCGGTGCCTCGAGGTGAAGCCCACCCCGAGCTGGAGGGGCGGTACCTCGAGGTTGCCTCGAGGTCAGCTGGCTGTGCTCGAGGCAGTGCCTCGAGCTGGCTCAAGGTGACGCCCACCTCGAGCTAGGAGTGCTCGAGGCGGTGCCTCGAGGTGACCGGACCACCTCGGCCTGGCTCACGGTGACGCTCACCTGGGCTTTGTGCTCGAGGCACTGCCTCGAGCTGGGAGTGCTCGAGGCGGTGCCTCGAGGTGACCGGACCACCTCGGCCTAGCTCACGGTGACGCCCACCTGGGCTTTGTGCTCGAGGCGGTGCCTCGAGGTCGCTGGCTGCGGCTCGAGGCGGTGCCTCGAGGTGAAGTCCACCTCGACCCTCTTTGGTCCTGCTCAAGTCTCCAAGTGTTGTATGAGGGGAATATAAAATTGCGCCCCATGGGTTTTGAACTCGGGTTAAAAGTGTGGAAAGCAGAGACCTCAACCAGTACACCAAGTATTTTATGACAATTTTTACTCTCATTCTCTATTAGTAGAGGTGGCTTAGATTTATGACGTTTGTTTTAGTCATTCTTTATGCCGAATTCTTTCATGTTTAATCTTGAGAAATTTCGGCATCCTCTTCAAATTGCCTAGAGAAATTTCGGCATCCTCTTGAGATTTTTCATTACACTAGAGAATTTTCGTGCATTGTGGGGTGCGCGATCGATCGCCAAATTGCCTTTATCTATCAATGATGGAAGTTAATTTTATTTTTGTCCCTACTTGGGGTATAAATAATTATTTTTATTTTTATTTATTTATTATTTTTACGGGTCCGCCTCTTTTCTATTTCGAGGTGGGTGCCGGAGAATAGACAACTCTTATTTATGGTGACGGAGCCCCCCAAGACCTTGAGGGAGGTTGGGAGGCGCTACCCCCCCTTCTTCTTTTTTTTTTTTTTTTTTTTTTTTTGTGAATTATATTGACGTTACCTCACGGGGTGATTTTTTCTCGACTCATATGGTCGAAAATTTTGGTATGTAATTTGGACCTTTGTCACTTGGGATGAAGTTTTGGTATGCTAGATCGGTAATATTCCATTTTTATTAACATAGTCACTACACTTATTCAATTGTAGTTTCATTCTCTTACGACTTATTTTCATCGGATGTTGCCTCAATGGATGTTTTTGCTCATACCCGGAGTTTGTTTTTCACCAACTTCATAAGGGGGGACAAAATTTTCCGGGGCCAACATTATTGAGGAGGATCTCGGTGAAATTTCGATAATGGGGTCCCGGGACAATTCTTTATTGCCTCAAGGGACCTCTCGAAACTACATGGATCTCCACATTCTAAAAGCTTTTAACTACGATGGAAAAGTTAACTTCATTGCTTAAGTTTGGATTACAAAGTTTCTTCATGAAACTATTCAAAAGGGGAGGGGATGAAACATTAAACCCCTAATCTATCCTTCCTATTACATGTGTGAAGTTAAAAGAGAGGGAACTTCTCCTCCCGGACGAACTTCTTTCTCAATGGATCCTATGGGGTATCCCTTACCCTGTGCTCAATGCCGATCATCACTCTCTTTCCCTACGCATTGGGTGCTTTCCCATCCAACTTCTTTCTTGATCTCTTTAGAGTGTTTACATAGCAAACTCTCGCCATTAGTTCATCTCCCACAACCTCTCCCACGCCAACAGAAGTGGGGAACTTTAGTTTCATGTGGAAGGTGGAGGCTATAGCTCGAAAAAGGTTTAAACTCGGTCTCCCCAAGATGATGTTGTAGGCGGATGGAGCCTTAACCACGAGAAACTTAACCATTTTTGTATACCTCTTCGGGAGAGAACCAAGGGACAACGGCAACATCACTTCCCCCACGGTTCGATCATCTCACCACTAAAACCTATAAGTGGGGTGTTCACCTTCCGAAGCTGAGCATTGTCAATCCCTAGTTGGACATATGCATCATAGAACATAATGTCCGCTGAACTCCCACTATCTATTAGAACTTTTTTAACTAAAAAATTGGCAAGCGTGGCCGAAATGACCAAGGCATCGTTGTTTTGGTTTCTCATCAGGTCCATGTCTTGTGAATTGAATGAAATTTCCTCTTGACTTTCCGAGTTAACGTTATAGACTTGAATAGGAGCTTGCCAATGGTTTCCCATGGTAGCTCGAGCTAGCGCTTTCCTCGCATTGGCAGGGTCTCCTCCCGTCGGGCCTCCTGAAATCACAGCGATAACACCTACTGTGGGGAGATTGTCAGTGTTTCTAGTTTGAGCGGAAATTGAATCTTGGGGTTGGCGACTCGGGCCTTGGTTGATATATTCTTTCAAGTATCCACGTTGAATCAGCTTCTCTATCTCATTCATCAGGTGATGGCATTCTTCCGTCGTGTGCCCCCTATCCCGGTGGAAACGACAATACTTTTCGAATTTGACTCTCTTGGGGTTATCTTTCATCTTTTTCGGCCATTGATGGATTAGCCCTTGTTGCTCCGTCACGACTAGAATCTCCCCCCTAGATGCATTCAACGTAGTGTAATGTGCGAACCCTATCGGAGGCACATGCTTACGTTCTTCTTTCTTTTTTGGTTCTTTCTCTTCCTCTCGGCCTTTTCTCTTAACGCCAAGGAAAGGGTCGGAAGCATTGGACTCGTCAATCCGAATGTACTTCTGTGATCGCATGAGGAGATTTTCCATGGTACTTGGGGGCTTGCCGGCTATTGACTCCTTGAATCTTCCGGGCAACAAATTTTGTTGAATAATGCTTGCCAACAATTCATGGTTGACATGGGGGACCTCGTGCACCGCCTCAACGAATTTTTGCATGTAGTCTCTCAGCGGTTCGTTCTCCCTTTGACGTATGGTAAACAAGAAAGCAGCAGTTTTCGGAACCCTCTTGTTCATGGAAAAATGGTGCAAGAAACATTGAGTCAATTGCTCGAGGCTAGAAATAGTTCCAGCAGGCAGTTGGTTGAACCACGCTAAGGCGCGTTTGGAGAGGGTGGTGCGGAAGACCTTGCAATACGCTGCATCACTCAGGTCATACCAATCAATTTTGGCGTAGAATTTATCCAAGTGTTCCTGTGGGTCACCTGTTTCGTCGTATTCTGAGAGGTTGGATACTTAATGCTTGCTGGAAGTGCTTCCGCCAAAATTGCAGTGGAGAATGGGCTGCGCCGTGGGGGAGCGACGGCAAATGCCAAATAGGGGTCATCCACTCCCCTTGATGGGAGGGGAGCCGTGGGTGGCCGCGATTGGGGGGGATACTGTTCTTCTGTATGAGCGACTTCAGGTCGAGAAACTCGGCTGTTTACCTCCTCCTGCCTCTGCTCCTCCTCATCGGGAGTCGAGGACAATTTTCGACTTTGGTGAGGTGAAGGAGTGGGCGGATTGATGGGGTGTTGCGCGGCAAATTGAGCCATGGCTTGTGCAGCCGCTCGTGTAGATGCATCGTGAATCAGGGCCAATAAGGCCTCTTGTGTCAGTTGTATCTTTGTTTCCTTGGGTGGAACTCCGTGAGGGCATGACTCGGCACGGGGGGATGGGATTTGCTCATGAGGATGCATGGTTTGTCCATTGATGGGGGATTGTTCACGGGGTAGTGGTAGTTCGCGGGGTGGCGCTTGATCTACCCCGTTCAATTGTGGTTCTAGGGCGTCGCCCACCCCATGAACTTCGCGAGCTCGAGACCTAGTTTGCATTCTCAATGCCGGGGTAAGAAGTTCCCACAGACGGCGCCAATGATGTGGATGTGGTTTTAATTTACGGATGAGATGGAAATTTTACCCTCGGCACAACTACGCACTAGGTGAATATTTAATCGTAGAGAGAGAATTTTTGAGTGAGGGGTTTTATGAGTTTTTTTGTCAATAAATAGTGAGTTGGTTAAAATAATAATATTTTTAGTATTTATAGTGATATTGGGAGTAATGTAGTGGGGTAGGGTATATATGCTTATTGTGTGACTTATACATAACAATTACTCTTACATCCTTGTAAATAAATATTTTAATATTATATACACATCATATAGCTGACCTTGGTCCAGTAGCCTCGAGCTTCACCTTGATGTAGATATGCGTCCCACATCGGTTGCAGACGAGGAGCTTGAGTGGCTTATAAGCCCCAAGACCTCCTCCCCCTAGCGAGGCGCCTTTTCAGGACAAACCCGTGAGGCTCATACGGAGCCAAAGCGGACAATACCTCGCGCAATGGGGCACCGATTAAGTCGCATGTCACATCAATGGCGCCGTCTGTGGGAACGAGGCCATGTGCCTCTACCCAAGCCCCTCGTCTGGGGGGCTATGATGTAGATATGCGTCCCACATCGGTTGCAGACGAGGAGCTTGAGTGGCTTATAAGCCCCAAGACCTCTCCCCCTAGCGAGGCGCCTTTTCAGGACAAACCCGTGAGGCTCATACGGAGCCAAAGCGGATAATACCTCGCGCAACGGGGCACCGATTAAGTCGCATGTCGCATCAATGGCGCCGTCTGTGGGAACGAGGCCATGTGCCTCTACCCAAGCCCCTCGTCTGGGGGGCTATGATGTAGATATGCGTCCCACATCGGTTGCAGACGAGGAGCTTAAGTGGCTTATAAGCCCCAAGACCTCTTCCCCCTAGCGAGGCGCCTTTTCAGGACAAACCCGTGAGGCTCATACGGAGCCAAAGCGGACAATACCTCGCGCAACGGGGCACCGATTAAGTCGCATGTCGCATCAGAACTCTTTTAAATTAATCATCTCTCTTTATATACATCCACCTTAAAACTGTTAATTATACTTAATTAGTTTTCAACGTATGAATATATTTTTTGATAAATTTTCAATGCATTAATATATTTAATATGTAATTGATTCAATTATAATTCCAGAGAAAACTTGAACTATATATCATATATACCACTTTGAAATGCGATAGCTGTTCAAATATTATTTGATAGTCTGCTTAATTGATGCGAGTACAAAAGCAACTGGTAATTAATCATAAGTGCTGAAGGGCCAAACTTCATCGCAGGAGAGAATCAACAGATCCAATTCTTCATCACTACCCAAAATCAGCATCAGTAAGAGAGAATCCAAAACATACTACCATTAGTATTCAACCAACAACACAAATTCGTCCCTACATAACCAAACGAATGAATTTTCAACTGATGTGATAAGTTCGGAAATTCACAATAAACATGCAGCAGCATCTTGTGATATTTCAGCAGTCGCTCGACATGATCAAACAACCGATGAGTTGCTCAACCGATTGCCATTCACTTGAGTGCAGACCGCGCTTACAGACATAAGAACTACACTGTTTACAGCTTCTTTTCAGATTCAACAGAAGCGCCTTATTACTGATCACAATTTCGATGATATTCACAGGCCAATGATTAAGTGGAGTATATCATGAAGTGTGTTTTCGGGTAAGCTTTGCTCAGGTTAAGGAGTAGTAGGAAATAATGCAAAATATGCAATCACAATGGGGAGGGACAGGAGATGGAGAATTTTCTATAGGCCTGCGACAGAAATGTCGTAGCCAGTTAGGATTAAATGAGTATCTTAGCTGCAAAGCATGCTTCAGAAAGACTGCACAATTTCAATACGAAGAGAAAACGAACTTTTAAGTAGTAATAACTCGGGCAAACAATGTAAGCGAACTAACTATTTTTGCTCAATTAGCTTCCACAGGCTGCTACAGAACTTAAGAACTGATGGTAGATTGTGATCTCAGTTTTTGCGATGATAATACAAGTTTGGCGTCTCTTTGATTCTGAACGCCCTCTTAACCATACTCAGGTGCCCAACTTCATTTAAATAAGGGCCAACATATTTCTTAAAAAACGCCTCATTGGACATTTTGTATAATGCTGGGAAATTAGGCCAATCTTTAATCAAATTCCTACTCTCCAGAATCCCCAACATTTGCAGCCGTGGCTTGTACCTCTTCTCAATGCTGCAAATGAGTGATGTCGGGTGGTTAATGATACATAAAACATCATATTTCCCTGATGCAAGCAGAACCTTCTTCAAGTTCTTCATTTTTGCTTCAGATACCGCGAAAACCTGTGGAGCTTTTCGGAATGCTAACACTATGTCATCTTTGGAGAAACCTAGATGCTGAAAAGCCTTCAGCTTCTGTTCCCAAGTCTCGACAGTCATTGACCCAAGAACACGGATAGCATGAATAAACATTTTGGAACTCCTACTGATTCCCATCTCATCAATCCTGTCAACAAATGTCCTCAATCTTTCCGGCTTACTCAAGAGTGCCCGAGGAAAATTATGCATAAGCCAACTGATCTGCTCCATCGCTATGCCACAGCTTTTCAAGAATTCAACATTGGGCACCATAGTTTTTCCTACATCATACTTCAAGAACCACCCGGAAATCCTCAAAACCTTAGCCACTTCCACACTGGATCCAAAGAAAGCCTTTAACAGAGACAATGACGGGATGACTCTATTATTCAAACTACGGTACAAAATATCCGGATCATTCGTGATTATTTCAGCAGTGTCTTTAGCAGAAAAACCCAAATCCTGGAAAATCTTGATCTTAGGCTTGATGACTATGTCAGCATTTGCTGAGAGCAATCCAGGCTTATATTTCAGGATCTTCTCCAACTGGGCATTTGAAAAACCACTGTCTTTGAGGAACGACAACATGGAATCGTACTTTTCCAGGTTTTTTAGACGGGTTAAAGCCCCGGATACGTGTGAAGCCGCTTCAGGAGAGAAATGGTGTTTGTGCAGCAACAAATCAGAAATTGCACTGGTGGTAGTACGTTGTTTCTCCGCACAAGTAGAGAAAAACTGAAGCGTTGGAAGAGAGAAAGAAACATGCGATTTGCATACCGATAAAGAATTATTCTTGGAGAAGTAGACAAGATATTTGCGCATATGTATAAACATCATGACAAGAATTTGCAAGTGTATATGCAAATCACTTGCCTGTGAAAATGGCGTCAAAATTCAAAATCCCCTAGTTTAGAAGGGATTCTGAATAGCAGGAAATGTCCAGCAAGGGTAGATCTCAATTGAAGATTTAGGGTTCTTCATCAACTTCAAGGAAGAAGAAAGGATAGAGCCAGAGACCTTTGCAGAAATCCTGATTTGTTTTAAGCAGATAGCAGCCCATTTGCAGTTGGGCTGCAACATTGTGGACATAATTTCAGGGCCTATAGAAGTTTTTTCCTTTTCTTTTTCCATTAATTTTTTTCTAATATTTACTATTATTTTAAAAAGAATTTTATTCCCGTGTCAATTTTGAATATCCAAACTTTAATTCATTATTTTTCTTGAGTAAAATTTAGTCATTTTTCAATATTTTTTTAATGAATTCACAAAATTGATTTTGAAATTTTCTCTACTTTTGACACATTTATATTTTGAAGTCAGTATCCCATGATTGATAACTAACTTATCAATAAAAATATAAATTATTATTAATTTTTAAATATTTTCACACGCATCGAATACGTCGTATACTGCTAATTATTCTATATTACAAAGTATCAACATATCTTTCTATAATTTTTAAGTGAACTAATCAAATTATAACATATCCTCCATTTGTCTCTCGTCTCTTTCCTAGTTCCCTTACACATTATCTAAGGTTGTTTTCTTATGTCACATCTAAAGTTTTTATCAGCTGTTTATATCTTGAATTATATTTTTTTAATTTATTCTTCTTTTTCACATACCATAATTCAATAATAAAATAGTTACAAAATACTTAATTCCTCGTATATATATAAAATCGGGTTAAATATAATTCCCCCCTTTATATGTTGAAATGAGCACAAAAATTCCCTAAAAAAAATTAACAAATTACTCCCTTGTATTTTAACAATGAAGTAAATTATCGTCTATCAAGACCCCTTCACATATCACAGAAGGAAAAATTACATTTTTTTCCATATAAAATCTAATAAATATTTCTAATTATACTTTTATAGCACGCATATTTTTCGTCTTTATTTCCAAACATTGGACTATTTTTCACGTAACATTCGATTATTTAATCAAAAGTAAGACTGCAAAAGAGAATCCGCTAATCATGACGAAGGATTGGAGAGTTTAGTTTGGTTCGAGGGTTTTCTTTTAGCATATATATATTTTGCCATCATGGTCCTACATACTAATTTCGTAGAAAGAGAAGGACTAGGTTGCAATTTCCCCACCTTTCTTTTATTTTCCTTTAATTTTGGTATTTATATATAAACTTATGCAAAAATGAAACTATATTTGTTTACCAAAATTAGTGGGTTTGGTATGCAAGCACATTGGAGATCGTACATCGAAACCCTAAATTTCAATTTCCAGAGAAGTCAAAGCTTTTGGTTATTTTCACCTTTTTCCTATGCTCTCAGACATTTTTATCCATGTTATGGACCACAAACAAAGAGGGCCTCATCTAATTATACACTCATTTTCGAAAATGCAAAAATTTAATTACTGCTAAAAATTAACCATTCTTTGAATGAGGAAAAATGTCCCTATGTGATATTAGAGATAAGTAAAAAATTTATAAAAAATAAAATACCAAATTACTCCTTGTGTTTCGTGAAAATAAAGCAAATTACCCTCTATCTTAACCATTAATAGGGGGTTGGGGTAACTTGTTTCATTTTTTAAAATACAGAAGGGTAATTTTTTAATTCTTTTTTTTACGGGAAATATTTGCTCATTTTACGTATCATTTGAGGATAATTTGCATTTAACTCAATAAAAAAAGGTATGAATTGTTTTCGGCATAATACTCCAAAATCACTTGCTAATTAATATGAAGAAGAATCTAATAATTGGTTCTTTCTTTTGGCTATAATTATTGGATTATGAAATGAAATTTGTACACCTTTATTAGTACAATTAAAATGAGAATAACTAAAAAACCCTTTGCCATATGTAAATTAAAGAAAGTATTTCATACACATGATTTGTGTATTTGTGAAGTGTAATCCGGAATTTCGGATTAATTTATAATCAAAATTTGAACTATTAATATTGATGAGGAATTAATGAGCAAGAGTAATGATTTGGCTCGAGGTTCAGCGACTTAGAGTTGATTTAGCAATAACTTGATTGTTATTTGACGATGACTTGGAGTGTGGGCGTGAGTGAATATCTTGAGCTGGACTAATAATTATGATTGGCCTGTACACAAAACGTTAGGCTTGTTACGGGGACCCACAATTAAAACGCTCTGATATTTAAGTTAGTATTTAGAATATAGGGGTTGCAAAATGTGATTTGATAAGAATAAATGACAAGCATTGTGAAATGTATTGGTATTTAGAGGGTCAATTGTACCAAGTTGTACAGAACCATGTGTCATCTGAATAGACATCGAATATGTTTGAAATCAATGGTTGACAATTCAAGTCGTTGGGTCAGGTGGGTTAGGTGCTACCCAACCTGCTAAAAGAAAACACAAACCCTTGGAGTGTTCAGAGTTTTTTTCTCATTTTTGAAGGGCATCTCCGTCCTTTGGGGTATTTCATTGTATTTCCTCCATCAAGTAAGATGTCCTCGTTCAGAGGGTAAACTCTGATATGGTCGATTGAATGCGTGCATGCACATACTTAAATGAATTTTGATATGGTCGTTGGCATGTCGGACATATAATATATCCTGATTTTAAAGGTAAACTCTGACATGATCGATTCTCTGTATGTGTATACTTAAATGGTTTTTTTTTATAGCTGAAGGCATGTTCAATGTGTAAGATATCTTGGTTCTTAGGGAAAACTCTGACATAGTCGATTGCGGGCATGTGCATACCTAAATACATTTTGATATGCTTGATTTGGAACGTGTTTTTTTAATAAAAATACATCAATGAAAATTGAGATTTTTTTGTAATTTACGAAATCATTAATAAAAATCGTATAATTAATGGGACGAAAATTTACTAACCAGAATATACAAGACAAAAAATACAATTTCCCATTAAATAGCCCTCCACAATTTAGAATGACAACATATGGTAAAAGTTGCAAGCACCTTTTCTCCTGTGAATTTGAATTGAATTGGAAATCGATTTGAACCCTTGCCAATGATATATTATCACAAGAACACTAATCATAACTCCTCTTAAAATTTGATCTTTAGACAAACTGACTTTCTCAATAAAAATGACACATATCTTCGTCCTGTCTGTAAACCCCATGACCAAGACAACATACGCATTACCTCAACAAAATTGTAACATTACATGTTACAAAATCCAATCATAAAAGCAAAAGAAAGAAAGAAAGAAAGAAAAGGAGCAATTTGAACTAAAAATAAAAAAGCAAACTCTTCAAAAGAAAGATTCTAAGTTGTTTCTCCTCCCCCCTAAATAATTAAAACTTGTAGGGTATGTAATAAATAAAGACATGGTATCTTGATCTTGTCCATTGGAGGACCCTATTTTGTAATAGAATTGATAAGTCCAATCCCAAAGCATATATATACACATATAGTAATGTATATATGGAGGGGCCATTGTTGCCAATGCTCTCAAGTGCCATCGACCCCTTCATCATGTCCTCTTAATCACTTTATATAAAATAATAATTACCCCTTTTTATTACACTTTCGGTGTTCTTTCTCTTTCCTCCTTGAGAACAGTAAACCACATTTTTCACCTCAATGTTGTTATCTCTATCCCAACACATTCCGGCCCTTAGGGTTTATGCTTTTGATCCACCACAAATCTATATATACACATTTCTCACCTCAGTGTTGTTATCTCCATCCCAACACATCCCCATTCTTTGGGTTTATCCTTTTAATCAACCATAATTGATGTTGAATTATAATTAGTACTTATGTTTTGGATTTTAGAGTGTGGATTCGTACGAATCAAGCATCAAGAACGGGCCACGGACTAATTAAACAGAACTTATTCATTTTACCAAACGAAGTCATGTTTTATAGTTATTAATTAATATGTGTGTATCGGGTTGATAAAATATTATAATTGGAGTCACTATAAAAAATGTAATATTTAGTTATGGCTAATTGATATAGTTAAAAATAAATAATCTTAGGAAATAGTTATTGTCCACGGTCATGCAACAATTGTTGACAATGGTATCTGTTAGGGTGGTTAAAATTTGTATGGCTAAAAGTCATGGCAATTTTTTTTTTTTTTTTTTTTTGTGAAAAATCTATATTTTTGCGTCTATTTTATGTAACCGCGGTCAACAAAAATTATTTACTACGATTTTTAGTTTATGGATATTAAAATTGTAGCCAATAGTAATTTTTCTTCCTAGTGGGTGAATTTAATTATTTATGTTAGCTAAAGAAAAATTTAGTTCAAATCAAGTTTGACCAAACAAAAGCTAGTCACAAAACGTACATTTGACATGCGATTAGTAGTCACACTTCAAGAAATCATGACAGTAGATATCAACGGAAATCAAAGAGTGAGAATATTTTTTGGTGATACTAAGTTGAGCTACAGTGGCATCGAAATTAACATTAAAAAATAAATATCCCGTTGTTAAAATCAGGAAACGAAGTTTAAATGTTGCTTGCCTCTATAAAACATCAAGAAATCATTCTTGCTAAAATTTTCGTTGCAATAGTTGTACCTAATTTTTTTTAAGGAGAATCAATAAGTTTCTTATAGTGATAGTTTAACAAGAATGATCGATCTTGCAATAACCCTAATAACATAATAGATTTAACTTGTGAAGTGATAATAAATTGGATTTAATCAAACCCAATACAAATCAATATTTTTTTATTAAATAAAATAGACAAATTTATCTAAAATTAAAGGGGGGGAAATCCAAACCGACGATATACCTAAGAAAAAAAATCGCGCCTATTATGCCCCTACTTGAACTTAAAGAAACTTATTGAAGCCTAAACTATAAAGACACTTTTAGTGCGTGTGTGTGTGTGTATACGGACACATATATACCACTTCCAGAGGTGATGAGCAGTCACAGCAACGTGTCTTAAACCTACAGACATTTAATTTGGACTTACGGTTTCTTACCAAACATGCAAATTATAATTAATGTTGAGGAACGAACACATAGGAGTTTGTTCGCAGTTGCAACTTTATTGCACTATTGCAATGAGACTTATCTGGCATGGGCTCACCAAAGTCGATAGAAGCATGATAGGATCATGAAACAAGCCTCGTGCCCACCAACTCTCTCTCTCATCCTTTCGCCTAAAAAGTGAACAAAATCCTAACTCAAATTGAATTTGATTGGATTTAAATCAATTATATGATAAATACAGTGTATATTATTGTGTTATTGGTGTATAATTTAGAAAAAATAACCAATCACATAACAAGTGTATCGAACTTGTTTTGTGATTGATAAGGATTTTAAGAGTACATCTCTCTCATTCAAGCCTAAAAAGTAAAGGGATTTGAGAGTATACATTAATTAAAGAAGAGAAGCTCACCTCCTTGTGAGCTGTGGCCCCGTTTCTAAGAGAGTGAGAGCAGAAACCAACCAACCTCAACAGATGGTAAAGAAAAAAAGCTATCACATTACAAAAAGTCACAAAGGAAAAGCTGTCCCTGCATTGCTTCCCCTCTCATTTCTTTTAAATTTACTCATCCACACCACCTTACAGCTAAAAGCACTTCCCACAAACAGATCTCTATATCCTGCACTTCTGAGGCTGCAAATTTAGCACAACATCAACCATGAAAGGTAGAGAAGGCAAAGGCCCTCCTTCAGCTGATTTGCTGGTCTGTTTTCCTTCTAGAGCTCATTTAAACCTAATGCCAAAGCCTATCTGCAGCCCGGCTAGGCCGTCCGAGCAGTCCACTCGCCACCATCAGCACCGCCACCGCCAACGCCACCACATGAGGAAATCTAGTATTAATAGAGGTGGCGGTGGCCATGCTAGCCCTCTCTTGTGGGCTAAATCCAAGAACCATAATTCAGATATATCAGAGCCCACATCACCGAAAGTCACTTGCGCGGGGCAGATAAAAGTCAGGCCTAAGCCAAGTTCATGCAAGAATTGGCAGTCAGTGATGGAAGAGATTGAGAGGCTACACAATAACAGGAAACAGAAGAAAAGATCTGCATGGATTGAAGCTCTAGGGTTCAAGAAGGAGGTGATGCAATTCTTGACATGCTTGCGCAACATCCGCTTCGATTTCCGGTGCTTCGGCGCGTTTCCTGCTGCTGAAATCACATCGGACGACGACGACGATGAGGATGACGACGAGGACGAAGACGAGGAGGAGAGTTACCACCGAAAGTCGGGATCTAAAGAGGAGAACGATCATGACTCTAGAGCTGTTTTCTCCAAATGGTTCATGATTTTACAAGAAAATCAAGGAAAAGAATTCATCACTCGAGAGGAAAGGGAAGGGAAAATGATTAGGCCTTGTTCGGTTGATCATCAGGACGACGAGGCTCCAAGTGCTCCACCGCCGAACGCCCTGTTGCTCATGCGGTGCCGATCTGCTCCGGCGAAAAGCTGGCTGGAAGAGAAGGCGGAGCTGGAGGAAAAAGACGACGGAAAGGAGCAGGAAAAGCAGAATTTGGTGGTGATGAGATGTGGAGCGGATTTCTCCAAATTTTCTTCTGATATTGCAAAGGAAACATGGGTTGTCGGAGGAATCAAAGACATGCTGTCAAGAAGTCGGAGTTCGAAGAGATGATCATCGATCACGAATCATCATCGGTTAAGGTTCTTCATATATATGTTCTTTTCTTTCTCCTTTTCCTGATTTTATTTCTTGATACTAAGATTTAAATTTTCTTTCTTATGAATAATTGGTGAGTAATTGGACTGATTTTATATTCTGAATTCTGTGTTAAAACCCGATCAAATGTTCATCACTGATCAGGTTTTTTCAAGGGTATTTTTGTATGCTTTTGCTCTGTTTTGAAAATGTACGACTTGTGTATAGCAACATATTTCTTGAGTTTTCTCATTTCTGACCCTCAACTTTACAACATTTCCACTATCCACACCTTGTATTTATTCGTAAGGGCAATTACAGTGTCCTCATCTGAAATTTAGTATTATTATATGTAGAATTAATGTAATTTAAGAAATTACAACAATACCTCTGATTATATTTATATCAAACAATAGTCCTTCTAATCGAATTCATCGAACGGCGAATTCATCGAACGGCGGATGTTAAAAAATAACTACATGAAGATTTAAATAAATTTATATCTACCATTATAAAATAATTTTTTCCATCTAATTTAAAATAAAAAATTCAGTCCAGTGTAAAATGGTCTGTCTGACAACTCCAACTAAACATTCCATTTTGAACTGAGGAAATCAGATGTGTTCAGTGAGTAGAGTCTCAAATCTCAAACACTTTCAGTACAGACAGGAGGACGACAAGACGCAGATTTTCTCTGAATTTGTGAAATTGTGGGAGTTCAGATCTCAAGGAGAGTTTTAAAAGTCAAGTTCCATCACACAGACAATATTCGAACTGGGAAAAAGGTTGTAGTATACAGTAGGTTTTTTTACATATATACATAGGCAATCACTCAATCTAACAAAGTGGACAGCTCAAGAGAAGAAAGTTAAGCTAAGAAAGTGGCATAAAAGCAACCAAGAATGACAGGTGGTAGGGAAATTCTGGTCCCAATGTCTTTGATCTAATTTAAATTAATTATATGGTAAGTGTAATCGTATGATTGGTGGAGAATTTAAAAAGAATGATCAATTACATAATAAATATGTCATACTTACTATGTGATTGGTTATATTCGGATAGACATAATTTGTATAAGAATTTTTTCAAATTGTATTAAGAAGTTTCACGTTAAGAACATCTAAATTTGAAATGAAGTTTTTGACCATTTATCGGATTCCGATTAAAAATTTTCTATTTAGATAATGTTTATTTGGCACCTCTTATTCTTCTAAGTGAGTTTTTTAATCATATTATTTGATAATATCTATACTATTACAAAAGAAAATATTTATTGCACCAATTTTTAAATAATCGAATTTATCCTTTTAATTCATTTCTTCCTTTAAAAAAATGCTCAAAATAGTAATTTCAATATTTTTTTAATAATTAATCTCATAATTATTTTTTTTCTCTCTTCTCTCACTACTCCTTGTTTCTCGCTCATTTTACGTTTCCATGTTTCTTTTTCTTAGATATTTCTATATTATCAATAAACCTGTAATTATAAGTTATTTTTTCGCTCTCATCGCACTCTACGTTTCTTTCTTCTCATGGATTTTTTCTTTCTCATCCCTTCACACGATGATTTTTTTGTTTCTTATCTGTTCATGTGAACTGTGTTCAACGACAACTAATCTGATTAAAGAGATGGAGAGATATTAGATTTTTATAAAATATAAAATAATATGTTTAAGATTATGGAGCTTGAACTTAAAGAATTTCCAGGCCCAATGGTCCTCGGTAGCATTTGGGCTCTATTCCTAGGGTGGGGGCCCATAACAGAGTTTCTGATTTCTCGCTGCACAAACCAAACAACGATTTCTCTCCTTATAGGGCCTTGTAAGCAAGCACGACTTTGACCCGTCTAATTTATGACTAGCTAGCAACCAAGAAGTCGCATTTGATCCATCACATTCCCAGTACGGCTTACACTGTTGGGTTTGTTTGGGTGGAAAAAAAATTGGTCTTCCAACATTCAAAAACTCTTGTAATTATATAGGATTAATTTTTATTTTAGAAAAAATAATCAAATTAATAGAGTTCAATATGTTTCTAAATGACATTCTTAATCTAGTTTTAACAAGTCCTAAGTTGAGTTAATTTGCAAGTTAACTCGGGGTTATTTGTAATATATATATATTTTTTTGGTGATGTGAATAAATTTCTGAGAATATTATAAGTTTAACTGTGACAAATATTGGAAATAATGAAAAATAATAGTGAAAAGTGAAAAAGATTTAAAGTTAAGTATTTGAAAAAATAATTTAACACTTACAACTTTAGCCATAAGCTGCAAAAGTTTGTACTACTTAGTTTAAATCGGCTTCATTTTAACAGTTTAAAAACAAATACTTAAATTAAAAACATTCTCTTTCATATATTTTGCCAAAAAAGTTATAAGCATTTATTTTTAACTGTTACAGACGTCCCTTTGCGCATGTGCATAATCGAATAAAATATTGGGGCCCAAAAGACATTCATAAAAAAAAAAAAAAAAATTACAAACTCAAAACTTCTAAAAGATATCTTAAAAATCATGAGTTTGAACCACATTTGGATTTCTTTTATTCAGTCAAAGAGATTTTCCTTTAAACATAGAACGTATTGTCCTTGAAACCTCAAAATCTCAGATGATGTGTATGTACGAAGCACATCATTAATTCAGATCTGACGATAATGTTCACATATTTTTTTTAAACCTTATCACACGTAATAATATTATTATGTCTTAATTTAGTAATTCATAACTGATGGGAATATAAATTCATATTGTTACATCATCAAATTTCCCTCCTCAATCATAACAAGCACTTTGGTAATGACAAGGTTGGTTACATAGGGATAAATAAATACATTAGATTTCTTTTGGCTTCAATTAACTATAAGAAAAGAAAAAGCAATCAGCTTTTTCTTCATTTCAATAATCTCCAATCCATCTACACAGTAAATAATACAATAGTGCCATTCATTCATATAATAATAAAAAAAAATTCCTCTCCAGAAAAGGAAATGAAAAAACAAATACAAAAAAATCATCACCTGCTCCCAAACAACAAAAAGCACTCCTGTACACAATTCTTGCCCACCCCCATCCAATCACACAGGCACACAAATATATATATATATATTATATATATATATATTGAATTTTTTTGAAATTTTTCATAATTATAAATATACTCTCGTTGTTCGAAATATTACGAATACCCTCTATGAAATTAATCGCCGTCTAACCAATACCCATCGTGACCACCTATTATATAGAGTATTTGTTAAATTGTTGTTAATTCCATGAAGGCATTTATAATTTTTGTAAAAACAAAATAATATTTATAATTATATCAAACCTAAATAGAGTCGTTTGTAATTTACACACAACCCCCCTCCCCACCCTCAAAAAAAAGAAAAGACAATCATAAATTGATTCCTGTTTGTTTCATTCTGCCTATGTATCCATTACAGCTTTCATGCATTGTTCTTGCTGTTTTATTGTTTTATCTGTACTTGTCCTTCAATAGGCGCAGTATAACGTTATACTTCTCCTAAACCTGTCAGCAATATTGTTTCCTGGAATTTCCTTAACTTGTCTGTGTATTCTAAATATCTGAACAACTTCACACCCTCTGCTTTGGCTAAGTGCTGCAGTTGTCCTCAATATCAACCTGAAACAATCAGTTCAGCCTATGTAAAACTAGGTACAACTTAACACATTACATTGAGCTGGATACCGATACAAGGTTGGAGACAGCGTCTGTCTTCTTACCATGGCCACTGTGCAGCTTATTGAGCTGCATTTTCGCTTCCAAAAGTGCGGCCCTCACCTCTTCGTCTCCCGGGATTTCTTGCACCAGCAGCTCGTAATCTTGAATTGCAGCATCCCATTTCCAACTACATCAAGAATTAGAAACTAAGCGATGATGACTTAATTTTAGGCTGACTTAACGAGGAGAAGTTTCACATATGATGTTTTGTGTTTGCACTTTTGAAGATTAGAAGGTCACCTTGGCATTGCAATTAGCTCTGCGCAGTCTGGCCTTGCTGTAGGAAGGACGGACGGTAAGGGCTACAGTGCAGTCTTCCACTGCTTTCTCATACTGTACTAGTTTAGATCGGCAAGCAGCTCGATTGCATAGCAAAATGGAGTTGTATGGATCCTTCTCCAGCCCTTTGTTGTATGCAACTAAAGCCTCTGAGAACCTGGATCCCTTGAACAGTCGGTTTCCGTTTAATCTAGCTGACGCCACGGATTTCACTGTTTCTGCAGTTAAGTTCATGCTATTGCTGGAATCAAGACGTAAGGCGTGCTGAATTGCAGCCACTGCATCCTCAAACCTATTGTTACGGCGTAGAAATTTAAGTGTCGATAGCATTCCCTCAATGGGAATTCACAATCATGGGATTTGTAAAAGCAAATTGGACATTAAAGTAAGACTTTGAGCAGATTTTGTGTTGTAAATGTTCAACTAACCTGCCGTTAGCCATGTAAACAAGGGCATGCACTTCTAATAGACCGGCAGTAGCAGAGGAGCCTAACAGCTCAGCATAGAGTTCAATGTCGAAAAGTGGTGCATTTTGTATAGCGGTGTATGCCTCTTGGTGTCTATAGAGTTTCATCCAGGCCTCTGCTTTCATTGCGTAAATCTATGGACGAAAGACAGTCATGTAGCGGTATTGGCGTTTGGGATGCATAATTTAGAGATAGACACAATACACATACTGAGACTTTGGAGTAAATGTTATATAGATTCTTAATCTAAGTTCTAACCTGTGGAGCTGCATCTGCACCGAGGGATAAGGCCGTCTGGCACTCATCAAGCAGTTTTCTCCAGTTTCCATGATCCTGAGCCTCAATGCACCTGTCAAGGCAGTTCTTGAAGGCCTGAGCTTGAGCAATGTCCTCAGGGCTGGCCTTCCGTCCCGAGCATTTGAAGTGGTGAACTGCTTTCTCAGCTACTCCCAATCTGCAGAACATAATCACAACTACTTCATAACAACAGAAAAGGGACAAACACTTTCCAATCATTAACATTCTTGTCACTTTTCTACCTTAAGTACAATTTCGCCAGCCGACAATGAGCATTATGGTACGAAGAATCTATCCGAATAGCCTCTCTGCACTGAGAAACAGCCTCCACAAAGCGGCCTAATCCCATCAACGCAGCGCTCTTGTTGCTGTAATAGCAAGCGTTGCTCGGATCGATGGCAATCGCTTGGTTGTACAGCGATAACGCCTCCTCATACTTCCCCTGCTTGTACTTCTCATTTCCTAATGACTTGAGAACATCAGAATTCAATCTATTCCTCGGACTATGCAATATATTCCCAAGTTGGTAATAGCTTGTGTCCACTGCCCTCTTCCTAACGTTTCCCTCGACCGCAACTTTCTGATCATATTTACTGCCTTTCCCGTGCTGCTTCAAGTTGCCCAAATGGCCTAAAAGCATGACATTGCCCGTTGAAGCTCGATAAAGGCTTCCGTTTACATCGATCTTTCGTTGATCAGCAAGTGCCAAGCTCAGTTCACTAGAGGTAAAGGTTGGTTCCTTAGTGAGCCGTCTTGTCAACGTTTTATTTGAGGCGGAATTGTTGGAGGACGACGTCGAGCTTCTTGCAACGTCCGAAACTCTGGCAGCTCGGTCCTGATCACGACAATTCGACAACCTTGGCCTAACCGCGGCCGGCTTGGACAGAATCTTTTTGCCTTGAACAGACTGAGGTTTAGCTGATTTTGAGGTATCCAGATGCTTCTTGGAACAAGGACTGTCCTGAAACATGACAGAGTTCTTGGCCTGAATCCCTTCAACTGAAAAAATGCACCCATAAACCCACACCCAATCTCACTTTCCAATCCATACTTGGCAGTTCTGCCATTATGAACTCTGATCTTCACTCTCCCAAGATTTTCTTGAACTCTTGTAATGTAATTTTCAGCTACATTTAAACTGAAAAAATGATTTAATTTTTTCTTCAAAAATTCATGTAAGAACCAAAACTGGAATTGCCTTGTAAGAAAGAGGACATCAAGAAATATATGACTTGAAAGTGAAGAGTTCATTCAATGTTATGGGTCTACTCCATGGAAGTTGAATTTATATATAAACTTGGGGTGCTCATAGAGTGGATGCCAAGCAACCAACTTTATCTCTTTTGCCTCAACAATCCAAATTTGGTTTTCTATTTTAAATTCTATAGTATTTTTTAGGATAAATTACAACAAACTTTTTTTAAATTTGTCATAATTATGAATATTCACTCGTTGTTTGAAAAATTATCAATATCTTACGATGTTTAATGAAATTATGTAATTTTTAAATGAAGGTATGAAATTATCCACTTTGCCTTTGCTGCACTATTATTAATTATTTTTATTAAAAAAATAGAAGCAAATGGAGAAAGTGGTTAAAAAATTGTAAAAAGAATACTGACTGCTTAATCTATAAAAAAGATTAGGAAATTTTAAAAGAAAGTTAGACTATAATTCATAAGGACATTTTGATTAATTCATCACAAAAAATAAATAGAAACCTAACATAGACTAACGAATTAAATTAGTTGTTAGATGGCCGTAAAATCAAGAGTACTGATAATTTCTCAGCAGGACTTCGTTGTAATTTACCGTATTTTTTTATTCTATTTAATATATATATATATATATATATATTTATATATAATACATGTATAAAGATTACATAATTTGTTCTATTTAAATAAAAATTTATGTCTTTACATTTAAATAGAATAAAGAACTACTATAAAATTGAAAATAATTAAAGAATTGAATCCAATCCACCGCCCTGTCAACAAAAATTTCAAATGGGACAGCACAAGAAAGATAGTAATAAGCATTTTGTTAGGAATTAGTGGTAGTGGTAGTGGTGGGTTGGGTTCTTGCAAATGGATTATAATTAATTAATTGTAATAAGACTATACTTTAAAACAAAATTAAGACTGTCTGCAACCGAACGAGTAGGACCCTTTCTCATCATATCCATCTTACTTTTCCTATTCTAAAAGCATCGTCTAATTGCTTTTATACATGTCTTTTTGTGTTGAAAAAGCCTTAATATGCGATGCCACTACACATTTTTTTTTTTTTTTTGATGCCACTACACAATTATTGCATAGTTTCTCCTAGTTAATGTTTACGTCTCTACTCGTGAGTGAGTTTGAATTCTATGAATAAATGTAGTCATCTATCTATTTTTATAGTGATTAGATTTTTATTTCTTTGTCTCTTTTAAGCGTATTTAATAATTTGAATTATCGATGTATTGAACTAGTTTTCAAATTTAAATATATTAAATGATATAATTAGTTGTATGCTATCAAGAAAAAGAATTTGCTCGTGGTATGCAGGGCTGAGCGTCGTTTTTGTACAATGATGCAATTTAATTTTTTTTTAATATTTACGGTAGTCTAAAATATTATTTTTTTATTTTAACTCAACTCTCGATCTAAGTTTTTACGAGAAGAACGTCGTTGATATATGTTTTAATTATATATATTCAGTGAAGACGAGCTAAAATTTCAAACTCAAATTGTGTTTGACGTTAATGGCCTCGGACGATAAAATTAATTTTTGCTATTTAAAAAATAATACATTCGCAACTAATGCTTTTAATTTGAACGTTTGAATATAGCTAGTTTTTTTTTTTTTTATTTGGTAAATATAGCTAGTTAAAGCATCATGTTTCGATTGTGAAATTAGTTACGTAATTACGTTTGAGTTGGTGTACGAGAAACAACTGTTTTGCTGCTAGTTCGATTGGCGGGTCTGATCTTTAATTTGTCATAAGACAAAAACAAATCCAATCAACTTTTTTTTTTTTTTTATAGGAAAATCCAATCAACTACGAACACCAAGTCTAGCTGCTGTCACCTTGTCTAAATATTGTGTACATATAATAAATGATATTAACACTTTAAAATATAGTAAGAGTAAAATATACTAATTTATCCGTTAATATAAAATTGAGAAGTTGAATAAGTTAGTTATCTTATCAATTAAAAGAACATTTTTGCGAATTGGTACAGAGGTGTCAAAACAATCACTTTGTGCCTATATTAGCTCTTTTTTTTATTAGTCGCTGTGACACGTCGTTTTTATGTGTATATAAGAAATAATCTTTCATACTTTAAAATATATTATGCAAGAATAAAACATATAAATCAATATATTACATTTAAAAAAAAGAAAGAGAAAAAAAATTAATTTATCAATTAATATAAAATTTAAAATTTAAAAAGTTGAATAAGTTAATTATTCTATCGGTTCAAGGGTATTTTTGACTTTACAAAAAATTGATGTGACAATGTCATTAACCGCCATTTATAAGTGTAGGAGGTTTTTTTTTTATATAGTATATAAATTACCAACTTGTTGAAAATTAAGCCCAGAATTGAGTTTTTAATATTAATATACATTTTTGAGATACTTTTAATATATTAATATTAAATATTTTTTTCTTTAACAGTTTAGTTCTTGCTGTCAAGAACTTATAGTTTTTAAAAGAAATACGATATTCACAAAGTCAATCTAAATAAGAGGTGTTGGGTTTAAATATTACAGTTACATACTAAATTTCAAAAAAAAAAAAAAAACAAAAAAACTAATTGTCTGCATATAAAAAGAACGTAATAAAAATTTAAAATATTTAATACTTTTCCCATTTAATAAATGATTTTCTTTCCAAAAAAAATAGTGATATAAATGATTTATTTCCATAAAGTTAAATTTCAACGAGTCTAATAAATATATAAAAGAAAGAAAAAACAAAGGAACAGAATGAGATGTGAGTGAAGTGTGGGGTGGGGGGGACAAGAATGTAAGACTAATTCATGGTCAAATAAGGAGGAATTCATCGTCGTCATCCTTTTTGCAGTCCTGTTCTGAGTCCTGACCTGTCGTCCGACAGATTTATTAATAAATGATGGCCGGCCGCGCCCGCTTTCTTACTTGTCTTTAAGACCATACATGCAAATAACAAACAGTCGGTGCCGGCTCCAGCATGCAATCGCAGCATGCTCACTCTCTTAACACAATTACACAAGACAGCTGCCAGCAATGCATTAATCAGGCAGCTTTGATTAGGTCATTCCACATTCAACCCCTCTTATCCCACCCGTCAAGAAATTCTTCAATTTGAAATTCAATCCGAAACTCGACCAAATAGACCAGATGAACCTGATAGATCCAATTTAAAAAAAATTTAAAATTATATTATACTAACTTTATAATTATACGACTAATATTATTAAAAAAATTCATACTATAGATTTCTTATTTTGTTATTTATTTAATGCTCTTTTATGATGTCGTTTTATGTTTAGTTTCTCCCTCTCTTTCTCTTCTCGAATATGTTGGGCCCACAATTGTCTTATAATCAAATTTATATAAATGGTTATACATATAATCATACCTGTAAATACCTACTTTTATGTTACAAATACAATTTTAGCTGCTCTTACTATTTCTTACAAGAACATTTTTATTTCTACGATAGTATTAGTTTAAGTATTGGACAGTAATTATAATCAAGAACATCCATAACCACGTGCAGTTTCTTGCATGTTGACGTAAATAGATTGAAGGGACATCTCTGAATGATTAGACACCTTAAACCTCAATTAATCAATGTATATACATACTCCTTTATTTCCACAATGCTTCTAACCAATGTGTCCAAACTGAAAATGAGATGACGCTTCGAAAAGTTCCCAGTGATCTTTGTCTTTTAGACATAAATATTACATGAAAAACAGAATCAATTATTCTCATAAATTTAGATTTATTGTCTGGTGAAACTTCACTTTGTCTTTTTCCTGTTTTCAAGAACGATACTAATCACAGAATTGGGTGCTTTATGTGCCGACAAAAGTGGATGTAACTCTTTCCATCACTTTACAGTGCGATGGAGGAGAATGTACATAAAGTTGACTCAACAAGGACCCAAAATCAGTCAACCTTCTACCCCTCCTGAATTAGTTTTTTAAGAATAAATTATAATAAATTTTGATTAAATTTGATATAATTATAAATATTTTTTGTTGTTAAAAATTTTAGTTGATGAAATTACGTAATTTTTTAGTAGAGATTTGGAATTGTCGGCTTTGTTATTACTATATTTTTTCTATTTTGTTTTAAAAATATAATTATAAAAAAAATGGACGAGGTTGGATGGAAATTTTAAAGAATTGTCCATTTGGTCCGTAAAGTTTTTTTAAAAATAAGTCAAATTATAATTTATATTCTAAATGGACATTTTGATCAGTTCACCATAAAAAAAAATGGAGATCTAGCAAGATTAACGGATTATATTAATTGTTGGAAGATCGTTAAAATCGAAAAGATATTAATAACTTTCCAAATAATGAAAAAATATTTGTAATTATGTCAAATCTAAAAAAATTATTGTAGGTTATTACCACTGTTATTATTATTAGACCAAAGGAGATATATATTTTAGATTTAAAAAGTATTAATAAAGGGCAATACGAATAAAAACATCAAATTCCAAGACGAGGGTAATTGCGTCTTTTTCTTTTTAATTTGATTTTAACGAGTCGACCAATATGAGTAATTAATATTACAAAAAGTAGCAATTGAAGATCAGAATCTTTGATATTTTAATCAGTGAATGTCGCCCACCCCAATTACTTGTAGCACCATCCACAAACAAATGATGAGTCACTATTCAAAAAAACTCTTTCAAAATCGGATCTTATCATATATTAGTTATTTTTTTACATCAATTACACGATAAATATATTATAATTCTCATACGTTTTCAATTTGATCAGACCTAATTCAAATTAGAATTTTTCATTATTGTTGTAGATCGATCAAACTTAATTCCATTTCGCACTGAAGTAACAAAATTATGTTTTTGGTTTGCAAGATCTGATTGGGGACCCATTCTATGAAATATTGTCTGTTATAGTTTTATATGAATCTTAGGTTGCATTTGAATTTAAGGATTTGAAACTATGGATTTCAAATTCTTAATACAATTTTTTAAAAAAATTTGTTTGGATAGTCGTATATTTAAAAAATTTCAAATCCTTCCATATATGAACTATATTTTGTTAAATATTGATGGAATTCAAATTATTTTAAAATGAAGTCATTTGAAATCATTTCTCGAAATCCTTCATTCAAATTCAAATTCATATATCCAAATACACCCTCATATATAGTTTTGTCAGGAAAAAAGTATTGAAATTTATTACCACTCAAACTCTTCATCTACGTACGTTCGATATAAGATGCTAGATCAGACATATCTACTGATAGTACACTGAAAAAATACTATAGTTTCAAAAGTTTAATGAAATAAAAATTTTAATATTTGTTTTTTTTTTTTTTTGGCTCTTTCTTTCTCTTTTGCTCCACTAGATTTAGATATACTCTACTCCATGATGGCTCTGTATCCACCAACAACCACCCTCGTGCGGTATGTACTTTATTTGATTTTAGCGTTATTTTCATATTTTATTTTTTAAAAATATGATATAGATAAGCGTCCCATATTAATTATAAATGAGGAGTTTGAGCGGTTTTTAAAGCCGGGGGCCTTCTTTCCTTAGGAATGTGGCTTTTTAAGCTAAAATTGTGAGGATCATACAGAATCAAAAGAGATAATATATTTTACATTATGGGACACAGATCAATCGCGAACCATATCAGTATGATTCATTTTATTTTATCTTTGTGATGGAGATATATGTCAATTGAATAAGTGATATCGTTAAACAAACGAGAGATTTAAAATATTGCACGGGAAAATGTTTTGCTGGATTAATTTGTGGCATAATTAGATATTTGAGCTTCAAATTTATATTACTAATTATTGTTGCACGTAATTTTCGCGAGTCTTTTAAAAACAATCTTTGTGTGAGATGATAAGAAAAAAAAAATGATGAAATTAATAAATTATAATAAATATGGAGAAGTCATGGGAAAGAATGTGGAGCAGTGGGCAGTTAAGATATAAAAAATATAATTGTGAGACTATTAAAAAAATCTTGAAATTATTAATTTGATCAATTTTTTTAAAAAAGAAATAAAATAAAGGATAAATTTTTGAATTTAAAAAAATTGATACGCCAAATTTTTTTTCTTTATTAATATAGATATTTTACCTCAATATTTTTCAAATTTCCTCGTCTACCAAGTGTTGTCCACTTTTGTTTTTGAATGAAAAGAAAACAACATTCTTACATTTGTGAAATAAAAAATAATAAAATAAGTTTTTATAGCCAATTTAACTCAAGTACAATAAGAACACATTTAAATTGATGGATTTGAAAGATGAGTTTCTAATTTCTAGTATAAATGCTTCGGATTTATTTGGATTAATTAATTGAAAAAAATTTAAAATTTTCAACTCTAGATTTGATCTATGTTTTCGTAAGTAGTGGTGGATTTCAATTTTTTTTAATATGGGTCAACGAATTTGGCTTTTGGGGAAGAATTTGAAAAAAAATAATAATTAAATAACTCGGTATTCAAAAAAATAAAATAAAATCCATCATGATTTAATAAATTATAACCAAATTTAAAATTTAAAATCATTCGAATTCAGAAAAAAGTTGAAATCCATACCTTTAAATTCAGTCCAAATATAGCATAATAATCTACTCATCACTTCTCACGTGCTTGGTGTGTTAGTTTCAGTAGTTATTATTAAGGTAGAATAACAAAGAGAAAATTATCATGTGTCTGAAGAGAATGACAAATTTTATTACATTCTTTTTTTTCATTTTAAGGTAATTTAAACACATGCTACTTAATTATGACACGAGGCTTGGTCAGGGCACAATCAAAGTCGTACCTAGCAACATCCCCCAGCCCACAATCTTTGAATCCCAATTTGGTGACTCAATCATCCATCATTCACCTCCCTTCCTCTATTCCACTGTCTGTATATAATTTTTTACCTTTATTTTTATCTAACAAATATATTTGTTTATTAATCAAAATTCATCAAATATGTCATTAATTGACTTATTACTGATTTATTGTAAGTTAGATAAATATTTTTTTTACCACACTACTCTTATACATCTTCACTCTTATAATGATAATTTGGTCAAAAAATTTATTTGATCCGTAATAAATTATTGGGATTTAAATATAGATTTTCATTCGACGTTTCCACTAATAGCAATATATCTAATGAATTTTAACTAATAAATAGATCTAGTTATCAGATAAAGAAAAATATTATAAATAATAATTTATATATAATTATATCAAAGATCAGAAGATGACCGTGTAATTAACCCGAATCCGTTTTGCATATGCGGTTGGTGGTGGAGGGTCCGTTTAAAAGGAGCGGCCGACCCACTAACAGATCAAAGACATTGTTTATTTCTGAGTTTGTAATAAATATTTGAGTACGCATTTAGTGTGGATATACGAATTTCATTCCAACTATGTATACACACATAAATGCTGTTTTTTTTTTTTTTTGGAAAGTTCACAAGAATTGTTATTAATGGTAGCTGGTGATAATTTATATATATATATATATAATTATCTTTGTGGAGGCATAAATACAGTAATAATAAATATAAATATCATTGTAAATTATTATTAAGTTATCATTATACATGTATTAATATAAATGCAAATTCAATTTTGTCATTGTTGATTATTTAAATTATATTATAATTAAATAAGTATTTTAATTTGAAATACTAATAATTTGAAGGATAATTGCGCGCACCATCCTCCTTTGAGGTTTGAAATAATTACATATAGACCTTATGTAGTTTAAAATTAAATTTGGTATCCCTGAGATTTACTTTTGTTTGATAAATAAGTTTCTCTGTTAGTCAAAACTCACTGAATTTGCTAATATTAACAAAAAATATTGATTAAAGATCTATATTTACTCCGATTGATTATTTCACGTCAAATAAATTTTTTTATGATTAAATTATCCTTATCCATCTTAATGCATGTAAGAATGAATATCTTCACAATTATAAAAATTTGTTTGACTGCACTAGGTCACACTACAAAAAAATTGAGTATTCGCAACACTATAAATGACCACGGCTTAAAAATCATGATAAATTATTACTATTAACCACAATTAGCAAAATTTTAATTTTTTTACCACTTTTCATATTTTTCATGGTTTCTAATCATGATCAAAACATTTGTAATGGTTTTAGCCATGGCTAATGTTTTAGCCACACTTGCAGAAATAACGGCTAATGACCGTGGCGAAGTCGTGGTTAATTCTTATTTACCACGATTTTCTTCTTTTGGCTATGGTAATTGGTCATGGGGAAAAATCAAATTTTTTATAGTGTCAATGAGTGTAAATATTAATTTTCATTCAATTTCTTTTTGTTAATACCAACAAATTCAATAAATTTTAATTAACAATGGAACTTATTTATTAGACAATAGTAAATTTTAGAGGAATTAGATACCATTTTTTTTAAATTATAAAAAACTTACATATAATTATATCAAACGTCAGAAAAATAAGAGTGTAATTATCCCTAATTTTAATATTATGACTGTACGTTTTGCTGCTGACATAGTTGTTGCAATGTAGCAATTTGGGTTGGAAGAGAAGGTATGAAGGTGGGTAGTGGCAAAAAGGGATACGTGTGGAATGAGGAAAGAGGCTCTCTCTCCACGTGGATTATACGCAAAGGATTAAACTACTCACGTGATCCAAAGCATCATCTCTCTTTCTCCCCAACTTTAATTTCTCTTTTTTCTTTGGTCCAATTATTATTTGGATAATTTCTCATTGGATTCAAAAAGAGTTGCATAAATGCAATAGTACGTGTGAAGGGAATTTAACATGTCTTAAGAATGACACAAACCTAACATATCATCCGTGTCATGGTACATTTAATGGTCAAATTCCTTCTCCTTGACATGTTATCCGTTGTCCTAACTTCAACAATGTGATCTCATAATTATTTTTCACATATCGCGTAAAAATGATGAGATCGAAGCCCTCCACTTTGGTCTTGGTGTCTTGGATTTAAGCAAATAAGTTTGAAATTCACAACACAGATCGGAGGTATTGTGGCCGCCAACACCGAAAACCTACTCCGACGCTCAAATTACGAATGGTTTTAAGTCAACAAATCTAACATAAGAACTGTATTAGAACACACTCAAAACATACCTGAACATTTATTATGTGACTATTTATAATTGTCCTGATCACCACATTATGATCACCACTTTGGACCTCCTAGATGGTGCCATTGGTTCTCTTAACCAGGATCCAAATTATGAAATGTCGAATCGAATCGAATTCGACTTGATCCATGTTAAACAACGGAACACACCCCATTTTTTATATTTTTCTAGTTTTAGAGGGCAAGAAGGGTATTTTATCCTTTATACTGATATCATAAATTATATCAAATATATAATAATATTTACTATGCTTGTATTTGATATTTTAGTAATTTTACATTCACATTAGGGATGTAAGAATAGTCAAGTTCTCAAGCTTAGCTAGGTTATATCTATTGCAAAAATTGATTTATTTATAGTAATTTTAATATTATATTAACATATGTAAATATCATATGATTTACTATTAACAAATTAAATCTTTTTAATATTATAAGTAGATATTTTAAAATTTCATAATGCATGGAGTTTTTTAGTTTTCTTCTCCAATATTTTACTAAAAAGCCCGAGGCCTAGTTCTGTATAACAAATCAACTATATTGTAAATTTATTGTACTTATTATATAAATAATTTAAGTCTTGTGTCAATGAGATTTAACTCAATTGACGAATTTGAGGTTCCATGATCTTAGATGTCATAAGTTCGAACTTCACTATGTGCATGAAATGTTGTTTACTACATAATTTATTTATTAAAATATTGTTTACTGTAATAATAAAGTTGATAAAATTTTCCGTACAACAAATTCATCAGGAACACATATATCTTTAGCAATAAATTCCACATATGAGAACTTTCATTACCATAGAAAGAAATATATCTTTAGCCATAAATTGGGCTTGGGCTTGGGCTTGGGCTAAAGTATATTGGATGTATCAAGCAATACATATATATATATATATATATATATATATATATGTGTGTGTGTGTGTGTGTGTGTGTGGTGTGTGTGTGTGTGTGTGTGATTATAGAAACATAGATTTGGATTGGGCCAGCCATTTATTTCAGACCACAATCTCAAATCTATTTCATTATGAATTTTTTAAAAAATTTGTAGGCAATATTCGAGGAAACGGGTTCGAATTTCATCTTGGATATGTGTATTTATTTTATTTTATCAATGTATTATAATTTATTTTATTATTTTTAATTATATTGATGTATTAATTGAATACTAATATATTACTTAATTTATTTACATATTGATATAATTATGTAACTATTGTTTTAAAAAAAAAATGAGGGGTTGGTCACTAGCCATACCAAAGGGAATACAATATTGACAATTTAACACCCTCGAGAATCACACGCATCATATGAAGATTCTAGTAAATTGCATTTTGGGTCTCTATATTTAATTTTGGTCTCTAAATGTTTTAAATCATAGTTTTGATTTTTAATCTTCTCAAAATGTTACGATTTTGGTCAAACTGTTAAAATTGAAGTCAAAGTTAATGAAATTCAGAGTACACGATCGAGTTGCTCAATACAGCCTTGTGTGTTGCTCACTCCACTTGGGTTCAGGCTCGGACGTTGCCATCCCACTTTCATTACTGATCGCTTGATTTTTTTTATTTTTTTTCTGCAGGTTTTTTCCAGCCAACCAAACCTCCTTTAGACTCGACTCTCTGTGCTCTTCCGTCCCTCTAGTGTGTTTTTTCCATCAATCTAACCACATGTCCCCATGTGCGTCCTCCTTTACCCTAACATTCTTAAGTCTCATTTGTCTCTATTTGCAGTCCGTCGTCAGCTGCCTCACCTCGTTGGTGCAATACCATCATCCTATTTCCCACTCTTAGACTCACTCGTACACCTCCAAATTTTCTCCGATATAGTCAAGCCAAGTTATTCACACATGGTCGTGGAAAATTTGCCAAAACAGTAGGCTGTGTTTTTCAACTCTAAAAATTTCAACTCAATTTTAACTGTTGAACCAAAATCATAACGTTTTAAAAAGATTAGAGACCAAAATCGTGTTTCAAAATACTTAGGGACCAAAATTATTTTTTTTCCTTAAATATAGGGACCAAAAGTATAATTTACCTTGAAGATTCCAATGCTTTTTAAAAATGAAAATACAAATTAAATATTTCTTGTTCAAATTTCTTACCACATTAGATACGTTTGGTTGGACTAACCATATTCTCTTTCTACCTTCATCTCCACCAATAATAATAAGTGACCGACAACATAATACAAAATTTTAATATTAATCAATATTTTTTTTTTCAGTTGCACCCAACTGAACTGAAATATAGTTGAACTGATTAAATGTCAATGTACAAGTTTTTGAATCCTCAATACAAATTTAAATAACTGGACAGCTTTAAAAATTTATATTTACACTAATTTATCTATACAAATTACTCTTAATTTTTTGTGTAAATACAGAAACAACCCCAATCAGTCAAAAAGTAAGGATAGTTTGCGTAATGTAGTTGATGCTTTTAGGGACAATTTGTGTAATTAATGATATTTTTTATTAGGTGTATCTGTAATTTATTTAAAAAATAGAAATAATTTATATAAATAAATTATAAATGAAGAGGTACAAATATAATTATTCAAAATATATATGAAGAGTGTAGATATGAATAACATGTGAAGATTGTGAGGGAAACATTCAAACATGTGCGGCAGCTAATTAGTGTAGACTCAATGATATATGTGCATGAATGTAAGTATGATTTACTCTGATTTTTCTATACCTTCACATGCGCCACAAATTATTCAAACAATACAAAATCCACGCATTAGATAATTGTGACTTTTCCTACTTTTTTTTTTCTTTTTTCTTTTTAAACTTTTGTTAGTCACATGAGGGACGAAATGATTAGGACCAAATCTGGTTGATACGATATTATTATGTAAGAGTATTTTTTTTAAAAATAAAAATTAACTTTTAAATTGAAAATTAAATGTGCATGCATATTTGAGTGTACCGAATATGCTAGCAATACATCAGATAGTTATGATTAATAAGAATTAGGGATAATTACACTCCCTCTGATGAGGTTTGGTGTAATTACATGTAATCCCCTGTGGTTTGAAAAATTACACCTAACATTTCTAAAGTTTGCTTCAGTCTAACAAATTAGTCCCTCCATTAGTCAAAATTTACTAAATTTACTGATACTAATAAAAAAAACTGAATAAAAATTTAGATATACCCTCGATAGACTTATTACTGACTTATTGTAGGTCAAACAATTTTTTTCAAACTATACTATCTTTATAATGGTGAAAATATACATTCTCATATGCACTAACGCATGAAAACATATGAGGGTAATTTGATCCAAAAAAAATTATTTGACCTGAAATAAGTCAATATAAGTCAATCGGGGGTAAATATAGATTTTTTTTTAATTTTTTTTGCTAATATCAATAAATTCGGTGAGTTTTTACTAACAGATGGACTAATTTGTTAGAATGAAGCAAATATTAGGGGTGCTAAATTATAGGTGTAATTTTCCCTAAACCGAACAAAGAAATTTTAAACTTCAACTCACAAACAAAAAACTTCAACACAAATACAAAATCGACAAAGCATTACAAAGATTGAAAAAATCCAGATGAGAAAATAAAATAAAAAACTCATCGACCCAAATGGAGAGATTGAATTCAAAAACCCAAATGAAAAAATCATGAAAGAGCGTAATTTCACAACAGAATCAAATATACTACTATTGTATAAAAAGAGAAAAAGTAAAACCAAAAAATAAAGGAAAAAAATTATGTATTTCTATCGGTGCCACCATTAAACAAAAAACTTCAACACAAATATAAAATCGACAGAACATTACAAAGATTGAAAAATCCAAATGAGAAAATAAAAAAAAACTCACCGACCCAAATGAAGAGATTGAACTTCAACAACCCAAATAAAAGAATAACGAAAGAGTGTAATTTCACAATAAAATCAAATACACTACTATTGTATAAAAGAAAAAAAAGTAAACAAAAAAAATAAATGGAAAAAAAATCATGTATTTCTATCGGCATCACCATCAAGCACATCTATTGTTTGTGATTCTATATGTTGGGGGCAAAGTGCAAATAATTCCATATGCGGACGGAATATTCCATCATTATTCCCCAAAATGTGCAAAATCCAACAAAATCAAAAAGTTGGGCAGTAAAGTGTAAAAAAAAAAAAACAATTGGAGGGCAAAGTGCAAATGACCCCATACGTTGGGAGTATCTGCATTTTAACTATTATCTATATATTTGGAGTGAGTGATGGTAGAATTTGGCTGGATTAGCATTTTTGGTTATATGTTCATCTATACTCATATGAAAAAGAAAGGTCTTTTCACTAATAAATGGCAGTTTGTGATAAAATTAATGTTTTGTTGTGTCAATAATACATTTGAGTTGATTTTGTTATGTTTTGTTTTTGAAATGTGGTGTATTGATTCATATATTTTGTTTATATTTATAATATATTTTAAATTATAAAAAATTATTTGTTATATACATATAAGAACAACATGACACGATGACTAGTCATACAAACACAAAGCTGCCATTGATAATTATGGGGAATTCAACTAGTAGCCACTCATTCACGCCAATAAAATCTAATTTAACTGATGATTTTGAGGTTTCGGGACTTTAATTTAACTGATGATTTATACATATTTAATATTAATAATTATCGTATACCAATTATTAATAATTTAATTTATAATATAAATATAATTGATTTACGTAAAGAAAATACTCACTCCTTCACTCATATTAATTAGCAGTTGCGACATATGTTGCTTGTCCTTATTTTGTACGATAGGTTTTCAACTTTTTGTTATTCCCCTAATTGTTATTTTCAAAATTTCGTAAACTCATGCAATTTATAAGACATTTAATTATATAGCTTATATATAAGATTCTCAATAATATTTTGTAAATTTTTTGGACAAAATAAAATTATGAGACTTAATTATAAGAAGTTTTTGTAATTAATTAATATAGTTAAAATCGAAGAAGTTCAGCGAGATTTCTAAATTTAAATGTAAAACTCACTTCTGTTTCTAAATGAGGTTATAAGTCGTAAGTGGCTATCATTTTTTTTAAAAAAGATTTTATACACTTCAAAATAATAAATTATTTTCTAATTACTCTATAAATCACTATAGGACCTAAAGATTACTGCCTAGCATGATCAGATAAAATCGTCATGAAAACTTAAGTTTTTACCATGATTAATCAATACTAATATTTAATTTGGCCTCGAACCTCTGCAGATACAATGTCTAATAATTATTGTGAAATCATACTTAATTAGTATTTACTATAATTTTTTATTTTGAATCATGATAATTAATCATAAAAAAGTAACATTTCAAACCCATTTTTAATTAAAGTATACCAAACCCCTTACAACATATTATAAAATCTTAAATTAACAGCATATAAAATATTTTTAAAAGCTTATAAGTTCGCTTGTATAATTACCATCTAAATAGAATAAATATTAATTATCTCGTAAATACTAGCATAAATTCATGGGGTAATGAAATTGGCTTGTGTTCCATTAGAAGATAATAGATTTTAGGCCAATATTATATACATTGCACCATTCACGATTTAGATTATTTTTAATTTATTTTCATTAATTTAAACCAAATCCCACATGCAAATGTTTCATCCAACAATTCATATTTTAGTAAGCATGATGACTTATATATATATATATATAGAAATCTAGCTGAAAAATACATATATATATCAATTTTACATTAAATATTATTCACGCATCATATTATTTATTTGAGTTTAGCCGATTCAATTGGACTAAAAATTTTCCCGATATGGAATCAAACAATTCATTTCACGCAAACTTAAAGCCCCACCTATATATAGTTCTTATGGTTTAAATACAGCTTAGGTTTCGTAATTTAGATTATTCGATATTTTTATCTTTTAATTTTTTAAAATAATATTTTGATTACATATATTTTTTAATTTTTGCAATCCAACCATTTTTGCCCTAGAGTTATTTATACTGATGTAGTGGAGGTGAACTCCGAAAAAAAAAAATTAATTGAAATAGCAAAACTTTAAAAGATCTGGGGCTAAAATACTATCTTAAAAAATTAAAGGGCTAAAAAAATTAAATAACCTAAATTACAGGCAAAAAAATGCATTTAATCTGAGATCTTATTCCCTTAAACATTTCTCTTTCCATCATTCACATTTTTTCTGAATCTATAAACTATATATAAATTGACTAAAATATTTTGAAATATACTTAATTTTTTTGTTATAAGGAAACTACCTTTTAAATAATATTATTTTATTAATAATTATTTATATATTTGTGGATATTTAAAAATAATTCATTTCATTTTTTAATTTACTTAAAAAATTACAATAAAATATTTCTACTTATAGTTTCTTTTTTACCACTAAATTTGTGTTCAATTCTTACTCCACGTCCTAGCTATCTCCCTCCTTTTTTTCCTTGCTTTCACACTCAAAACACCAAACTGGCCAACCATTTCTCTCACTTTCAATGTGTGTGTGTGTTTGAGTTTGAGTTTGACCCGTCGCCCCACCTACCGGCGGCTTCCTTCCCCTCCCCCCCACGGCGGCCCCACCACCCACTAAAGGACACCGTAATCTCCTTTCAATGATCAAGACTTAACCCTTTTAGCTGCCTCTCTTTCAGAGCCTCCACCTATAATAATCTCACAACTTTTACCCTTTACTTTCTTCTCCTCCTTCCCCTCTGCAAACCCTAATTAAAGAAGACAATCTCTAGGGTTTGTTTAAAGATCATATGGGTACTTCTTGGGACCCTCATTTTCTCATAGTTAGTGTGTGTTGATCAGATTCTCTCTTTCTCAAAATCCAACTTCTGCAACGATCACTGTCTTATAGATCCCTTTAATTTTCTTGGAGAAGAGGTGATGGATTCTGCACATAGTGGGAGTTTGCATTCATCTAGTGGAGGTGATGAAGAGTTTGATTCTTCCAGGGTGGATTTGAACCCTTTTCTCGTCACTCATCAAAACCCGACTTTCTTTGATCCTCAGCATCAAGTTCTGCACAATCTTGATCATGCTTTCCGACAGTCGAATGGTAATGATGACAACAATGATCTTGTTTGGTCTAGGAGCTTAAGATCTCAGCACAATTATGCCGACTTTGGTAATATAACATCCTCAGCATCACTGCCATTATCGAGAGCTCAATCTCTTGCTGGTCACGGCCCGTTCCCAGCCCCAAGCCCGTCGCCGTCCCTACCTCTGCGTGTGGAAACCGAGAGCCGGGCTTCATTGGGGCTCAATCAAACGTCGTCTGTCGTGATCAAGAACCCCAAGAAACGCACCCGGGCTTCACGTCGAGCGCCGACCACTGTGCTAAAAACTGACACCGCGAATTTCAGACAAATGGTGCAGGAGTTCACTGGCATCCCCGCCGACCCCTTCTCGGCTTCTCCTTATTCTCGACGGCCAGATCTTTTCTCCGCCCTACGTCCGGGAACCCGTTTCGATCCTCTTGGCCCGCTTTATCCTCTGAGACCCTTACCGCAGAAGGGTTTATCCCCATTTTCTTCTTCTCCTCCTCCGTCGCTGCTGAACTCCAACATGATTGATTCCACAGTGCCCACTACAAACATTGTTGGCACTAATAGATCCGCCGCCGCCGCCGGTCTCGGCTTTTCCACATCAAGTAGTTCAAACAATTATCCATTTCTTCATCAACTGGGAGGAACTGCGGCGATGAACTTCGGCAACCTTAGCGGTTTCCAGGGTGAAGAAATCACTGCATCTGCTGCTACAGCACGAGTACGGGATAGTGATAATCTGACAAGATGAACAAGTGGAGAAACAGTAAGAAATTGATGATGGGGTTGAGGAAAACTTTATGGGAAAAACTAACAGTAGTGATTCGCAGCGCATCAATAGCTACAGTTTGATTCTTGCTGAGAAAGATTGGGGGGAAATTGCTTTTTCCTACTATGTAAAAATTATTGCCAGAATTAAATTTAATCGAATTAAATTAATTATATAGTAAGTATGATATATTTATCATGTGATTGATTATATTTTTTTTAATATATTGATCATTTTTTTAAAAATATACATCAATCACACAATAAATATATTACCCTTATTATATAATTAATTAAAATTCTCCCGGAGGAGGTAATCTTGTATTGTGGATCTGTCCTATCGATTAATTTTTTCTTTTTCTCTTGTTTGGGTAGTTTAATTGTGTATTAAATTAACTTTGATGTATGTGTAGAATGAATTAGATCACATGTATGAAAATGAATTCTTTATTAGTTCAGCTGTATCTTTCTTTTATTTTTGGTAATATAGACATATTATTAATTGTCCAGTCTTCAACTAAAAGGGTCCTTAAAAAATAATTCATTTTTCATCCTATAATTCCATGAGTGGCGTGTTTGATAGCGAGGTGAACTAGGGTGCGGGGTGAACACTCCGCGAACCATACTAATAACTAAGGCGTGAATAGCAGCTTAGCCACACAGTAAGAAAATGAAGTTAAGCGTTAAAGCGAAAGCTAAGTTATAACGGAAAGTAGGTTAAGCGTACTTGTCTTGAATCGATCTATAGCTTTTTTTTTTTTTCTGGAATATTCTATTAGTAAGGAAGGAGCGAAAAAAAGCCATTGGCTATATGGCTTACGAACGATAAACAATAGTTTTAAAAAAAGTAGCCTATTCGCGTGGTTTATTGTTTGGAAATGCCAATTTTTCCAACGAAATTGGCACTTTTCAGCATATTGAACAAAATGTGCCATTTTTTTTTTAATAATATTCAAAATTAGAATTAATTAGAGTGGACACACATGTATATATAATAGGAGTAAGAAATATTTCTTATGGTGAATGGTATTTGTCGAATCAAAGAGTAAACAATTGGGGAAATTCCATCCCATGAATTAATTAAAAAGGGTAAAAGTTGAGCTTGAGTTTTGATTTTATGAATCCAATCAATCTCGGCGAGGGTTTTCAGGTTTTGTATGGTCTCTCCCAAACTATATATAAATATATGAATGATAAAATTATTTTTGATCTTGTAATAATAGATCGAAAGTATTTGTGATTATGTAATTTATTTTATTTGCATATTTAGTCTTTTTTTGATAAATTTAGTCATAAATATTTTATACTTGATCATTTTTTTTGGTAAATTTACTCCTCAGTTGACAATTTTTGTGTTGACGGCTATAGTTACAGGATAAAACACTGTGATGTAAAGGATACCAAAATTATCAATACACCTACAATTACAGGAACAAAAATATAATTTTGTCTATATAAATAGAACTAATTTACCTAAGATTTGGAGTTCCGGTATGGAGCCACCCAATATTATAAATATGTACATATATTCATTTATTAAAAATTTATTTTTATTATACATATATTTGGAGATTTTTTTTTTTTTTTGAACATTTGAAAAATAAGTTGTAATTAACTCGACACACTTTTGAGAAAATAGACCTAAAAGTTTTTCCTTTTCCCTAATTTGTATCAATAAATAATTGAGAAGAGAAAGGGAAAATCCAATCAATCTACGGGTTTTCAATCCCGGGTGCTCCTCTCATAAATATTTTATACTTGATCATTTTTTTTTGGTAAATTTACTCCTCAGTTGACAATTTTGTGTTGACGGCTATAGTTACAGGATAAAACACTGTGATGTAAAGGATACCAAAATTATCAATACACCTACAATTACAGGAACAAAAATATAATTTTGTCTATATAAATAGAACTAATTTACCTAAGATTTGGAGTTCCGGTATGGAGCCACCCAATATTATAAATATGTACATATATTCATTTATTAAAATAATTTATTTTTATTTTATACATATATTTGGAGATTTTTTTTTTTTTTTGAACATTTGAAAAATAAGTTGTAATTAACTCGACACACTTTGAGAAAATAGACCTAAAAGTTTTTCCTTTTCCCTAATTTGTATCAATAAATAATTGAGAAGAGAAAGGGAAAATAAAAAAACCCAATCAATCTACGGGTTAGACCCGGCGAATTCAAGTCCGGAGGGGGTGAAATGGAACGGGTCGAGAAAGAATTGTTGTTGATTTCAAGTTCTACGCAATTTAAAAATGGAGCGAATTATTAACGTGGGTATATATTATTTTTATAATAAATTTTTTAATTTAAAAATATATTAAAATACATTTTAAAATTAAATATATTGAATAATATAATAAATTGTATATTATTAAAAAAAATTATAGGAAACGGGGTCAAATTCTGGCCACTCACACCGAGACCCACAATTTGCAATTTATAGATATACTAGCAACCGGCGCACGCGATCCTCGCGCACATATATAAAATTGAATATAAAAAATAAAAATCATTAACTGCTAAGATACATGTGAAATTTATAAATAGGAATCGAAATGCTTTATACTTTTTTTTTGGATAATCTATTGTTAATTCAAAAAAAACAAAATTTACTCTGTCATAATATATCGATTTTTTTTCCATAATGTATCCCATCTATAATTATCATAATAATCAACCCCTAATCTCATTCAAAAAACTAAATATATATATATTGCCAAAAGGACACCTCTTGTTAATTAAGTATTTATTCCTGGACCTGTCTAAAGAACACAAATAAATAAACAAAATAATGAAAAGGTAATAATAATAATAATATCCTAAGCTTGTGACTCACACACCCCAAATATTTCATATAAAACAATGCTCCTTTAAATTAATTAATTGGTGTCCTATAATTGACTATTTATTTTAATAATAGGTTTTTGAATAGCTATAAATTGTTTATATTCGCAGTAGATAAATTGATTGTTGCAATTCGATATCATGTGTTGAGATCGCACTGGACGTTTGTGTATAGATGTCTTATTTTATATGAGTTATTATAATTTATTTTAATATTTTTTTATTATACTAATGTATTAATTAAATCGATGTATTATTCAATTTATTATTACAACTTTTAAAAAAATATATATATCAAGCCATCCAAAGATTATAATGGTTAATCTTAAAGGGTGATTACATCGTCTACATCCCTTGAAATTAAGTTTAATTACACAAACACTCATTGTCATTTGCAAAATAATTACAGATACACCCTCCTTTAGGGGGTGCCAATATAATTTATCCAAGAGTATTTGTGTAAATTTTTGCCTCGACAAAAATACCAATATGAATTACTATTATAATTTTAATGAATGAATTTTATTTTTTATAAAAATAGGATATGTATATGTATAACTATATTTAAATTAAATGAGTGTGGATGTAATTTACCCTGTGATAAATGAAGACTTTCTAAAAGTAAAATTTGCAATAAAACCTCGATCGAAACTGTAGCAAAGTCTTCTAACAAATGATTATCCACTATATATATCTCGGAGCTTTCATATCAAAATAAGTGTACACTAACAGTGATTTTCAATTACAATCACATTGAATAACACATTCAAACACGTTATACACAGACATTAGAGAATAAAAGAAATATATTAGTTTAGCCAACAAATACAGAAAGCAGTCAATGAAGCTTTGCTTGAAGGGTAAGGGTGAGGCCTAATATTTAAAAAGTTATGAATTTGAATTCACAAAAAAAAAAAAATGACTATTGGCTATAACTTTAATAGCTATAGATTAAAATTCGTAGTAAATAATTTTTATTTTAATAACGGTTAAATAAAATCGATACGAAAACATAGTTTTTCCATCACGAAAAAGTTATTTGTCATGGTTAAAAGCCATGGTAGAAATATTTGTCATGACTTTGGCCATTGCAAATACTTTTAGCCACCCTCGCAAATACTATGGTTACAATCATTGCATGACTGTTGTTAATGACTATTTGCTATGGATTTTTTTATTTTTAAGCATGGCAATTAACCATAATTAAATATATATATATATATATATATATATATATATATATTTTGTAGTGATTGCACGAATGTACATGGACTGTGTGAACCAATGGACTTATCTACGTTCACCATTATAAAAGGCAATGATACACATCGAGCCGATTCCTGAAGAAGCATGTCAATATATTTGTTATGTGAACATAAACTCCTAGCCATTTATGAGTTGGATAAATCATTTCTTATTTTGTGTCGAAGTAATTTATAAAGTACGAGCTAAAATACATAAAATCAAAGGGTATTACTTGAATACTAAAGAGTTGTACTCGTTAGAGATGTTCATTATTATAGTGGCTTTTTATTTCTTAACCTTGTCTAAGTATATTCGTTAATTTAAATTATTAATTTATAAAATTATTTTTAAATTTAAATATTAATTAATATAATAAATTACAAAATTAAAAAAAAAAATACATAAAGCAAGATTCTTAGACAGCTAACGCTTGCTTGTGAGAGTGAAGAGAAGATGGGTTAAAAATAATTTTCGCTTCTATGTTATTGGAAAAATAAAGGGTAAAATACATATTACCCCCTGTGATATTCCAAATATTTAAATAAGCTAATGTGATAAAAAAAATATCATATAATCCCCTGTAAAATTTAAAAGGTGCATATTGGCCTCTAATCCGCGCCCCCTATTTTTTATTATTTTTTTCTCCGACATTCAACGACCTTTCGACGTGTACTTTTCACCGTTGGAAAGCCCATCCGACAACGATAATTTTGACACCTCACCCTCCGCCAATCTCTTGTCCATTGGCGAGTTATCTCTATTTTTCTATTTTAAATTTTTTAAATTTCTTTATATATATGCATATAATTAAATTATATTTTTTATATTATATTTTTAAAATATGTATAATTTAAATACAGGGGTAGTTTGATAATTTATGGGCAAAATATATATATTCAGTCGCAATTTTGGGAACATGAAATTTTACAGGGGATAATATGCACATTTTTTATTTTACAGGGGGTTATAAGATATTTTTTTATTACAAGTGCTTATTTTAATATTTGAGTATCACATTGGGTAATATGAATTTTTCCTGAAAATAAATTAAAAAAACGTGTATGAAAGAGCAATTTACCTTTATGAAACTAAAAATAATAGAATAAATTCTATTTAACCCAGAAAAGATGGATGGCGACAAGAGGAATCAAACACAAGATTATGACTAGTGAGGGGATCTTGAAAGATTGTAATGACAAGTGCCACCGTCACTTCGGAGAATAAAATTAATGATGAAACCTATTTTTTCCCAATCTCTATCATCACACTGTCCTCTTCCCTCTATATAATCCACCACACATTGAAGTTTGTTTTATGCATTGTTGGACACGTATTAGATACATATCGATATTAGATACGAATAGATATTAATAATTCAATACGTGTTGGATGCAACATTTAATATATATTTTTAAAAAAAATAGTATAGTATAAACACGATAATGATTAGGATACGATATTGACACAATTGACAATATATTCGATACATTTTGTGAAAGAAAAAAAAAAGGATGTATTTTACGAATTTAAGGATTATAATATTTTAAAATCTTCTAAAAAGAATTAAAAAAATAGTATTATCCCATTTAATTTTATTTTAATATGCTCTCTCTTTTTCCTTGCAACAATATAATACTCTATAAATGACGCTTACTTACCTCTAAATCTGTAATTGAAATTAACATATTTCTCACTATAGTCTATCTATATAATTTTATAAATGATTTACTAATTTATATTATATATATATATATATATATATATATATAAATGTGTATACCTATATTGTTTTGTATATAAAGTTTCAAGAATAGATGCGTCCTAGCAAGTCATGTCCTAAACTTTGGGAAAATTATATTTTTGGTCCCATCGGATAGGTATTGTTGCAATTTTGGTCCCACACGTTATGAGCTCAGCACTTTTGGTTCCACAGAAAGAAAAAGTGTTGCACTTTTGGTCCCAACTCCATTTAAACCTTTAAGGGATGATGGAAAACCACTTTTAGAAGGTCCACGGTGGTTTTTTATGATTTGAAAACCACTAGGCTTTTTGGAGGGAATTTTATCTGATTTTGTTGTATTTTTCATGTATCTCACTATAAAATGACAAAATTTTTATACTAAAATTTGAAAAAAATAAGCTGCACAGTTATAATAGATAAAAAAATATCTCTGCAAAAAAAAGTTGCACACTTATAGTAGAAAAAAAATATTATTATGAATGAAATATTAAATTATGTGATTGCAAAATTAAAACGACCTAAAAAAAATTAAAGCACTGCAAAATTAAAAGTAAAAAATGAACTAACTGCATTTACGTCAAAATTCACTGTTTGCACTATACAGATTTAGCCCTGTTTTCTCCGTGCCAACTATGCACAGATATGCAATTTACATTCCAAAAGAATTGTCAGTATTTGCAATTGCCAAAGAAAAAAAAAATTGTAGATTTGCCAAAAAACTAATTACAAAATCAAATTCAAGTAAATACACTTTCTTACACTGCCAAAAATATTCCAACTAAAAAATCAAGTGTTAGGTTTCTATTTATTTGTGGCATGAATTGCAGCTAGAATGTTTGTAATGGTGACAAACCTTTTTGGCAGGGATAAAACATGGTTAAATTTGTATAGTGCAAACAGTGAATTTTGGCATAAATGTAATCACTTCATTTTTTACTTTTAATTTTGCAGTACTTTTATTTTTTTCGAGGTCATTTTAATTTTGCAATCACATAATTTAATATTTCATTCATAATAATATTTTTTTTTATCTATCATAAGTGTGCAACTTATTTTTTCGTAAAGATAGTTTCTTATCTATCATAACTATGCAACTTTTTTTTTTTTTCAAATTTTAGTGGAAAAAAATTTGTCATTTTATAGTGAGATGCATGAAAAATGCAACAAAATTGGATATAATTCCCTCAAAAAATTCTAGTGGTTTTCAAAGCATAAAAAAACACTTTTGATCTTCCAAAAGTGGTTTTCCATCCTCACTTAATGGTTTAAAAGGGGTTGGGACCAAACGTGCATCACTTTTTCTTTCTGTGGGACCAAAAGTGCTAAGCCCGTAACGTATGGGACCAAATCTGCAACAGTACCTATCTTGTGGGACCAAACATGCAATTTTCCCCCTAAACTTTTTATAAACTACGTGACTTCATATTTGTATTATACCGTGTTTGTATCACTATCTCCGTCTACAACTCATAATTAATTACATTTGAACTCAAGCTCGAGTTTCAAAAACAATTGTATGAAATAAATTATATAAATAATTTTTTTGAATAAATTATATATATGTATATATGTATTCTCTTATTTCAAATTCTACATTATTTATTTTATTTATAAATATTTTTTATTTAAATAGAATAAATTATATCATCTTTACGGATAATTACACTTCCGTTGTAGGTTGTTATAATTACACACACTAAAAAATATTACTATTAACTACAATATTTTAATAGCTATGACTAAAAATCATGTAAATGACTATTATTAACTACGGTTAAATAAAATTGATGTAAAAAATTAGTTTTTTCCATCATAAAAATTATTTGTCATGGTCAAAACATTTATCTTGGCTTTTAGCCATGACAAATGTTTTAGTCACCCTCGCAAAAACCACCGCCAACAATCGTTGCGTGGCTGTGGTCAATAACTTTGTTACAACTTGTTGTTATTAATCATGACAATTAATCGTAGTTAAATGTTATAATTCTTCTAGTGATGTAGACTCCATGTAGTTTGAAAAAATTAAATCTAGTACACATGTAGTTTGAAAAATTACATCTAGCTAGTACACTTGAAGTTTGACTCAATCTAACAAATTAGATTACTTTGTTAGTCAAAATTCATTGAATTTGTTCATATTTATAAAAAAAATACTGAATGAAAATTGATTCTTACCCTCCATTTAACTCATTACTGACTTATTCAGGTCAAACAATTTTTTTCTAACTAAACCACCTTTATAACGGTAAAGATGTACCTCCTCACATGCATTATAATATTAATTTGATTATAAAAAAGATTTATTTATCTTACAATAAATTAATAATAAGTCAATTAAGGATAAATATAAATTTTATATAGATTTTTTGTTAATATCAATAAAATCGTTGAACTTTCACTAACGAGAAACTTATTTAATTTCTTAGAGGAAAGCAAGTATCAAGTGGGCTAGATTTAATTTTTCAAGCATAGGGACGTGTATATTTTACCATTGTGTTCATTTTTATTAAAGATTTATGCAAAATAATGGTAGATCAAAGTTTACCAAAAATTTAAACAGTTAAATTCATTTTAACCCCCTGTGATATGAAAAAAAATATAAAAAACCTCCTATGAAATTTTTAATATACAAATCACCCATGTGTTATGAATAATGAATCACACCGTCCCTGGTCAACCTTAGTCTATTTTTTTAGGAACAATAACTAAAATACCCCTCTTGATCAACCTGATCAATTTGATCAACCTAAGCCTATTAAAATATTTACTTATAATATATCTATAATATATAAAATTAAGATTTTATATAGAATTTTTTTAAGTTTGTTAGATATGCTCAATATTGATTTAGTTCGATAATTAATATGTGCATTAAGTTTCAAAATTGATGGAATTTAATCATTCGCTGGCCGAAATTTTGATTTTTAACCAAAAAAATAATATGGCATGTCAATTGAATATATTTTGGGAGTTTTTAATCCTAAGTCGCTTTAGAAAATGAGTTGAATGACATATTGGATATAATTATATTATATGAGTTATTAAAATTTATAAATTTAAAATTATTTATAATAAAAATAAAATTATTATAATAATTATAATTTATAAAATAAAATTATTATTTAAAAATAATAATAATCAAACCCCCCACCCCTCCCCTGCTCCCACAGATGGGGCAATGGCAACACGGTCGCCATTGCGCCATCGCCCTCGAGCGATGGGCGACGGGGTGAGGAAGCATCGGACCGCGCCCTCTTCAACGCTGCCGCGGCCGCCTTTTAAAAAAATAATTTTAATTAATTTAATTATATTTTTAAAATAATATTATATTAAAATATTAATATAATTATATTTTATATAAACATAATATTTTATTATTAATAAAATATTTATATAAACATTTTAAATTATATATTATATAATTTTAAAAGGAAGAAAGAAGGGCAAAATCATAAAAAAAAAAAAAAATACAATTTTCAGACCTCTACTTGCAGTTAAAGTGCGTGTGCCATAATCTTTGGCCTGGGTTTTTTTTTATTTTTTTTATATTATAGGGGTGTAATTAACATTTCTATATTATAAATGGAGTTTTTGAATTTTTTTTTTTCAAAATTTAAATACCGAATGAGATTAAAAACGTAAAACGAGGGAAACTTGAGCAGAGACGAGTCAAATATTTCCTCCGAACCGACCTCAACAGGTGTCGCTGTTTTTTAAGGAAAACGAGACTGAGCATTTATGGGATTCTAAAGCTGAATAGGTCACTGTCCCAAAGTTTCTTCTTCTTCTATTAATTTGATATGACTATTGGGAAAAATCAAAGGAAAAAATAAAAATGAATGAAATGGGTGTTTTGGAAAAATTTTGCTTTTCGAGATGCTTCATTCTTTTTTTTTTAAAAAAAAAAACAAAAGCTATATCAAGAAAATCCCAGATATGGCATCTTTTATAATAAAAAATAAAACATGCCATATCTGGGATTTGAAATCTCAGATATGGCACACTTTAATTTTAATTTTTTTTTAAATTATAGGTAAAGAACTGGGGTTTGAAATCCCAGTTCTTAATAAAAATTCAAAAAAAAAAAAAATCTGCTTCCAAAACTCGATTCACATTATTATAAAGTTTTCGCAGTTGCTGAAGTGTAAAGATTTTTCTTTCTGGTGTATAATTTTTCGTTACGGTAAATTAATTTTACAGATTGTATTTTTTTATTTATATACATTTCGTTGTTTTTTATAAAAATATTGTTATTAATTTATTTTTTATATATTTTATTTTTACTTCAAAATAAAATAAAATCTAAAAAATAAAATAAATTATATTATTTATAATATTATTTTGTCAATTTTATTATTTTTTAGATTTATATTTTATTTTATTTTGTAGATTTTATTATTTTATTTTGTAGTAAAAATAAATATATAAAAATTATAATAATAACAATATTTTTACAAAAAACAACGATATGCATATAAATAAGAAAATGTAATCAGTAAAATCACTTTACTGTAACAAAAAATTATACACTGGAAGGAAAAAAATTTCACACTTCAGCAACAGTGAAAACTTTGTAAGGATGTGAATCGAGTTTTGGAAGCGGAAATTTTCTTCGGATGCAAAAATTTTTCGAAAGCAGAATTTTTTCTGATGCAATGCATGTCATAATATTTTTTTTTTTCGGATTTTTAGTAAACCCTGATTCTTTACCTATAATTTAAAAAAAATTAAAGTAAGTAAGTCGTGGGATTTTTTATTATTTTTTCGGAAGCAATGGATGTTTTACTTTTTATATATTATTTTATTTTGTAGATATAGCGCAACAAAATCATATTGATGTTCTACACACTTGTAGAACAACAAAATGTAGAACAAAGAAATGCATGTGTAGAACAACAAAATGTAGAACGAAGAAATGCATATAAAAAATAAAATAAATATATAAAAACTGTAATTATAATAATATTTTTACAAAAAACAATGAAATGCATATTAATAAAAAGAATGTAATCAGTAAAAATCAACTTACCGTAACAAAAAATTATACACCGGAAGAAAAAAAAATTTCACACTTCATCAACTATGAAAACTTTGTAAGAACGTGAATTGAGTTTTGGAAGCAAAAAATTTTTTCGGAAGCAATGCATGTCATAAATTTTTTTTCCCCAAATTCTTAGTAAGAACCCTGGTTCTTTGGGAAAATTATTTCAATGCAAAAAAAATTAAAAAAATTATAAAAATGGTGTTGCTTTAAAATTTTTAAAAATATAGGCAGAACTGGGAGTTCAAATCTCAGTTCTAACACATTTTCTTTAAAAAAATTAAATATGCAACAAAACTGGGATTTGAAATCCGAGTTTTGACTTTTGCCAAAATTGGGATTTCAAATCCTAGTTTTGAAATGGGATCTCCCATTTCAATTTTTTTTTGTTTCCATTATTTGCTTTTAAACATTTAACTAAGTTTTATTTTATTTAATTTGAACGTTCTTTTTTTCTTTTTTAAATTTGAATGTTCTTATTTTCTTTTTTATATTTCAAAATTATTTCACCAATTTTTCTTTATGTTTATCTAGTTATTTTTTGCATTTTATTTTTTTCTCAATAAATTCTTACAATTTTTTTTTATATTTTTAAGTTTTTTAAATTAATTGTGCACATGTATATTTGTATGCACACACACTAGTAATAAAAATTAGAGATAACTACACCACTTTTCTTTGAGATTTGGTGTAACTACATGCAGATTCATGTGATTGAAAATTATATTTAGTACAATTAACATTTATTTTTATCCAACAAATAGATTACTCCTTTAGTCAATTTATTGTTAGAAATGGTTGGGTGGTTGGTGTCCCTCTTAGTTAAATTTATCTTTATACATGTAATAATAATAATAATAATTAAAATAAGATTGTTGTTATTCAAACAAATATTTTTTAATATATTACTTGATTTGCAATAAGGATAATTTAGTCAAAAAAAATATTAACTTGCAATAAATTAGTAATAAATTAATCGAGCGTAAATATAAATTTTCTTCTAAACTTTTGTTAATATTGATAGATTCTATAAATTTTGACTAAAGGAGTAATCTATTTGTTGGATGGAAACAAACATCGAGAGTACTAAATATAATTTTTTAAATCACATGAGATTTATATGTAGTTACACCAATCCTCATAGGAAAGTGGCATAGTTATCCCTAATTTTTATTACTAGTGCGTGTGGCAATAAAAATATGTATGAGCACAATTAATTTTAAAAACTTAAAAAATATCAAAAAAATATTGTATGAAGTTATTGAGAAAAGAGAAAAAAAATAGAATACAAAAATTAACCAAATAAAACTAAAAAAATGGTGAAATATTCTTAAAATTAAAAAAAGGAAAAGAAAAAGAACATTCAAATTGAAAAAGATAAAAATTTGATTAAATATATAAAAGTAAACAGTTGAAATCCCGCTTCTGCTATATTTTTAAAAAATTTAAAATGGCACAATTTTTTATATTTTAATTTTTTTTTGCATTTAAAAAATAATTTTCCCCAATTCTTTACCTATAATTTAAAAAAAAACATTAAAGTGTGTCATATCTAGGTTTTGAAATCCCATATGGCTTTTGTTTTTTGTTTTAAAAAAAAAAAAGATGAAGTATTTCAAAAATCGAGGCAAAGCTGGGATTTAAATCCCAGCTTTGCCTAAACATTTAATTTTTTTCAAAATACCTCCGTTTTATTGGGAAAATTATTTTTAAATGTAAAAAAAATAAAAATATAAAGATGGTATTATTTTCAAAATTTTAAAAGGACACAATTTTTTAAATATGCAACAAAATTGGGATTTCAATTTCCAGTTCTGACACAACTTTCTTAAAAAGAATTAAATACGCAACCAAATTGGGATTTGAAATCCCAGATTTGGCTAAGTTTTGCATTTTATTTTTATCTCTTTTTCTCAATAAATTGTCACAATTTTTTTTTATTTTAAAATTTTTAAAATTAATTGTGGACATAATTTTTGTATTGCCACATGCGCTAGTAATCAAAATTAGAGATAACTACACCACTTTCCTTTGAGGGGTCCACTTTTCTTTGAGGTTTGGTATAACTACATGCAAATTTTATGTGATTTTAAAAATTATATTTAGTACCCTTCACGTTTTGGGGAAATTAAAGGAATGCAAGGAAAATAAAATTAATGAAATGGGTGTTTTGCAAAAAAATTAAATATTTAGGCAAAGCTGAAATCCCAACTTTGCCTCAGTTCTCGAGATGCTTCAACTTTTTATTTTAAAAAAAACCAAAATCCATATCTGGGATTTCAAAAATCCCAGATATGGCATTTTTTATAATAAAAATAAAATATGATATATCTGAGATTTCATATGGCACAATTTATTTTTTTTAAATTATAGATAAAGACCGGGGTTTGAAACCCCAGTTCTTACTAAAAATCCAAAAAAAAAAAAAAAAAAAATTACTTCCAAAACTCGGTTCACATTCTTACAAAGTTTTCACAGTTGTTGAAGTGTGAATTTTTTTTCTTTTAGTGTATAATTTTTTGTTACGGTAAGTTGATTTTACTGATTACATTCTTTTTATTTATATGCATTTCGTTGTTTTTAGTAAAATATTGATAGTAATTTAATTTTTATATATTTTATTTTACTACAAAATAAAATAATAAAATCTAAAAAAAAAAAAAAATATAGATAAGCACTACAAAATAAATAAAATATAAATCTAAAAAATAATATTATAAATCTATATTATTAATTTAATTGTTGTATATTTTATTTATTTTCTAGATTTTATTATTTTATTTTATTTTGTAGTAAAAATAAAATATATAAAAATTGAAATAATAATAATATTTTTACAAAAATCAATAAAATACATATAATAATAAGAATGTAATTAGTAAAATCAAATTACTGTAACAAAAAGTTGTACACCGGAAGAGAAAATTTCACACTTCAACAACTTTGAAAACTTTGTAAGAATGTGAATCGAGTTTAGGACACAAAATTTTTTTTCGAAAGCATAAACTTTTCAGAAGCAATGGGGTTTCAAACTCCGGTTCTTTACTATAATTTAAAAAAAAAAAAAAGTGTGCCATATTTGGGATTTTTTATTATTTTTCGGAAGCAATGCACGTTTTAATTTTTGTATATTTTATTTTATTTTGTAGATATGGCGCAACAAAATCATATTGATGTTCTACAAGTGTTGTTCTACAAGTGTTTTCAACGAGTTCTTTTCCGAGTAGAACCACACTTGTAGAACAACGAAATGCATATAAAAATAAAATAAAATATATAAAAATTAAAATAATAGCAATATCCTTTAAAAAAAATATTAAAATGCATATAAATAAGAAGAGATTAATCAGTAAAATCAACTTACCCTAACAAAAGATTATACACTGGAAGAAAAATAATTTCACACTTCAACAACTGTGAAAATATTCTAAGAATGTGAACCGAGTTTTGGAAGCAGAAATGTTTTTCGGATGACGAAGTTTTTCGGAAGCAAAATTATTTCCAAAGCAATGCATGTCATAATTTATTTATTTATTTTTCATATTTTTAGTAAACCCCGGTTCTTTACTCATGATTTAAAAAAAATTAAAGTGAGCCGTATCTAGAAATTTTTATTATTTTTTCAGAAGCAATGCATGTTTTACTTTTTATATATTATTTTATTTTGTAGATATGGTGCAACAAAATCATATTGATGTTCTACAACACTTGTAGAACAACGAAATTTAGAACAAACAAATGCATATAAAAAACAAAATAAAATAAATAAAAATTGTAATTATAATAATATTTTTACAAAAAACAACGAAATGCATATTAATAAGAAGAATGTAATCAGTAAAAATCAACTTTCCCTAACAAAAAAATATACACCGAAAGAAAATAAATTTCACACTTTAGCAACTATGAAAACTTTGCAAAAATGTGAACTGAGTTTTGGAAGCAAAAATTTTTTTCCAAAGCAATGCATGTCATAAATTTTTTTTCGCCGGATTTTTAGTAAGAACCCTGGTTGTTAGGGAAAATTATTGTTTAAATGCAAAAAAATTAAAAATTATAAAAATGGTGTTACTTTAAAATTTTTTAAAATATAGGCAGAACTGGAATTTCAAATCTCAGTTTTGACACATTTTTGTTTAAAAAAAATAAATATGCGACAAAACTGGGATTTCAAATCCGAGTTTTGACTTTTGCCAAAATTGGGATTTCAAATCCAGTTTTGAAATGGGATCTCCATTTCAATTTTTTTTATTTCCATGATTGCTTTTAAACATTTAACAAAAATTTTATTTTATTTAATTTGAACGTTCTTTTTTTCTTTTTTAATTTGAATGTTCTTTTTCTTTTTTTAATTTTCAAAATTATTTCACCAATTTTCTTTATGGTTTATCTAGTTAATTTTTGCATTTTATTTCTTTTTCTCAATAAATTCTTACAATTTTTTTTATATTTTTTTAAGTTTTTAAAATTAATTGTGCACATGTATCTTTGTATCCCCGCACTACTAGAAATAAATTAAGATAACTACACCACTTTCTTTGGAGATTGGTGTAATTACATGCAGATTTCATGTGGTTTCTAGAAAGTTTATATTAAGTTATTATATTTTTTTTTACGCAACAAATAGATTATCCTTTAGTTCTTTTTTTTATGCATTTCGTTGTTTGTAAAAATATTGATAGTAATTTAATTTTTTATATTTATTTTACTACAAATAAATAATTAATCTAAAAATAAAACAAAATATAGATAAGCACTACAAAATAAAATAAAATATAAATCTAAAAAATAATATTATAATCTATATTATTAATTTAATTGTTATATTTATTTTATTTTCTAGATTTTATTATTTTATTTTATTTTGTAGTAAAATAAAATATATAAAAATTGAAATAATAATATATTTTTAAAATCAATAAAATACTATAAATAATAGAATGTAATTAGTAAAATCAAATTACTGTAACAAAAAGTTGTACACCGGAAGAGAAAATTTCACACTTCAACAACTTTGAAAACTTTGTAAGAATGTGAATCGAGTTAGGACACAAAATTTTTTTCGAAAGCATAAACTTTTCAGAAGCAATGGGGTTTCAAACTCCGGTTCTTTACCTATAATTTAAAAAAAAAAAAAAGTGTGCCATATTTGGGATTTTTTATTATTTTTTCGGAAGCAATGCACGTTTTAATTTTTGTATATTTTATTTTATTTTGTAGATATGGCGCAACAAAATCATATTGATGTTCTACAAGTGTTGTTCTACAAGTGTTTTCAACGAGTTCTTTTCCGAGTAGAACCACACTTGTAGAACAACGAAATGCATATAAAAATAAAATAAAATATATAAAAATTAAAATAATAGCAATATCCTTTAAAAAAAATATTAAAATGCATATAAATAAGAAGAGATTAATCAGTAAAATCAACTTACCCTAACAAAAGATTATACACTGGAAGAAAAATAATTTCACACTTCAACAACTGTGAAAATATTCTAAGAATGTGAACCGAGTTTTGGAAGCAGAAATGTTTTCGGATGACGAAGTTTTTCGGAAGCAAAATTATTTCCAAAGCAATGCATGTCATAATTTATTTATTTATTTTTCATATTTTTAGTAAACCCGGTCTTTACTCATGATTTAAAAAAATTAAAGTGAGCCGTATCTAGAAATTTTTATTATTTTTTTTCAGAAGCAATGCATGTTTTACTTTTTATATATTATTTTATTTTGTAGATATGGTGCAACAAAATCATATTGATGTTCTACAACACTTGTAGAACAACGAAATTTAGAACAAACAAATGCATATAAAAAACAAAATAAAATAAATAAAAATTGTAATTATAATAATATTTTTACAAAAACAACGAAATGCATATTAATAAGAAGAATGTAATCAGTAAAAATCAACTTTCCCTAACAAAAATTATACACCGAAAGAAAATAAATTTCACACTTTAGCAACTATGAAAACTTTGCAAAAATGTGAACTGAGTTTTGGAAGCAAAAATTTTTTCCCAAAGCAATGCATGTCATAAATTTTTTTCGCCGGATTTTTAGTAAGAACCCTGGTTGTTAGGGAAAATTATTGTTTAAATGCAAAAAAATTAAAAATTAAAAAATGGTGTTACTTTAAAATTTTTTAAAATATAGGCAGAACTGGAATTTCAAATCTCAGTTTTGACACATTTTTGTTTAAAAAAAATAAATATGCGACAAAACTGGGATTTCAAATCCGAGTTTTGACTTTTGCCAAAATTGGGATTTCAAATCCCAGTTTTGAAATGGGATCTCCCATTTCAATTTTTTTATTTCCATGATTTGCTTTTAAACATTTAACAAAAATTTTATTTTATTTAATTTGAACGTTCTTTTTTTCTTTTTTAATTTGAATGTTCTTTTTTCTTTTTTTAATTTTCAAAATTATTTCACCAATTTTTCTTTATGTTTATCTAGTTAATTTTTGCATTTTATTTCTTTTTCTCAATAAATTCTTACAATTTTTTTTATATTTTTTAAGTTTTTAAAATTAATTGTGCACATGTATCTTTGTATGCACCCGCACTAGTAATAAAAATTAGAGATAACTACACCACTTTCCTTTGAGGATTGGTGTAATTACATGCAGATTTCATGTGGTTTGAAAGTTTATATTTAGTACTATTAATATTTTTTTTTTATCCAACAAATAGATTACTCCTTTAGTCAATTTTTCTTCAGAAATAGTTGGGTGGTTGGTGTGCCTCTTAGTTAAATTTATCTTTATACATGTAATAATACTAATAATTAAAATAAGATTCTTGTTATTCAAAGAAATTTTTTTAATATATTACTTGATTTGCAATAAGGGTAACTTAGTTAGAAAAGAAATATTTAACTTGCAATAAATTAGTAATAAATTAATCGAGCGTAAATATAATTTTTCTTCTAAACCTTTTGCTAATATTGATAGATTCTATAAATTTTGACTAAAGGAGTAATCTATTTATTGGATGAAAACAAACGTCGAGAGTAATAAATATAGTTTTTTAAATCACATGATATTTGTATGTAGTTACACCAATCCTCATAGGAAAGTGGCATAGTTATCCCTAATTTTTATTACTAGTGCGCAATAAAAAATATGTATGAGCACAATTAATTTTAAAAACTTAAAGAATATCAAAAAATATTGTACGAAGTTATTGAGAAAACAAAAAAAATAGAATACAAAAAATAACAAATAAAAGTAAAGAAAATGGTGAAATATTTTTAAAAATTAAAAAAAAGGAAAAGAAAAAGAACATTCAAATTGAAAAAGATAACATTTGGTTAAATATTTAAAAGTAAATATTTGAAATCCCACTTCTGCCTATATTTTTAAAAATTTAAAATAGCATGATTTTTTAATAATTTTTATTTTTTGCATTTAAAAAATAATTTTCCCCAGTTTTGTACCTATAATTTAAATAAAAACATTAAAGGGTGTCATATCTCGGATTTGAAATCCCAAATATGACTTTTGTTTTTGGTTTAAAAAAAAAAAAAGATGAAGTATTTCAAAAATCGAGGCAAAGCTGGGATTTAAATCCCAGCTTTGCCTAAACATTTAAATTTTTCCAAAATACCTCATTCCATTAATTTTTATTTTTCTTGCATTTACCCTTTAATTTTACCATGAACATCTCAGCCATCGTCGTTTTATTGGGAAAATTATTTTTAAATGTAAGGAAAAAAAAAATATAAAGATGGTATTATTTTCAAAATTTTAAAAAGTCAGAATTTTTTAAATAAAATTTAAATATGCAACAAAATTGGGATTTCAATTTGCAGTTCTGACACAACTTTCTTAAAAATAATTAAATACGCAACAAAATTGGGATTTGAAATTCCAGTTTTGGCTAATTTTTGCATTTTATTTTTTTCTCTTTTTTCTCCATAATCGTTATAATTTTTTTAATGTTTTTTAAGTTTTTTAGAATTAATTGTGGACATACATTTTTGTATTGCCACATGTGCTAGTAATCAAAATTAGAAATAACTGCACCACTTTCCTTTGAGGTTACCACTTTTCTTTGAGGTTTGGTGTAACTACATGCAAATTTTATGTGTTTTTAAAAATTATATTTAGTACCTTGACGTTTTGGGGAAAATTAAAAAAAATGCAAGGAAAAATAAAAATTAATGAAATGGGTGTTTTGGAAAAATTAAATATTTAGGCAAAGATAGGATTTAAATATTTGAAATTCCAACTTTGCCTCGATTTTTGAGATACTTCATCCTTTTATTTAAAAAAAAACAAAAGCCATATATGAGATTTGAAATCCCATATATGTCATTTTTTATAATAAAAAATAAAACATGACATATCTGGGATTTGAAATATCAGATATGTCACATTTTAATTTTTTTAAATTTTAGATAAAGAACCGGGGTTTGAAACCCTAGTTCTTACTAAAAATCCAAAAAAAAAAAAAAATTTGTTTCCAAAACTCAGTTCACATTCTTACAAAGTTTTCACAGTTGTTGAAGTGTGAAAATTTTTTCCATCCGGTGTATAATTTTTTTTACGGTAAGTTGATTTTATCACATTCTTTTTATTTATATGCATTTCGTTGTTTTTAGTAAAAATATCGATATTAATTTAATTTTATATTTATTTTACTACAAAATAAAATAATAAAATCTACAAAATAAAAAAAATATAGATAAGAACTACAAAATAAAAAAAATATAAGTCTACAAAATATAAAGCTACAATATTATTATAAATCTATAATATAAATTTAATTTTTATATATTTTATTTTATTTTTAGATTTATTATTTTATTATATTTTTTTGTAGTAAAATAAAATATATAAAAATTGAAATAATAGCAATATTTTTACAAAAATCAACGAAATGCATATAAATAAGAAGAATGTAATCAGAAAAATCAACTCACCGTAACAAAAAATTGTACACCGGAAAAAAAAAATTCACACCTCAACAACTTTGAAATCTTTGTAATAATGTGAATCGAGTTTTGGACACAAAAAATTTTTCGGAAGCAAAAATTTTTCAGAAGCATTGCATGTCATAAATTTTTTTTTTTTTGGACTTTTAGTAAGAACTGGGGTTTCAAACTCCGGTTCTTTACCTATAATTTAAAAAAAATTAAAGTATGGCATATCTTGGATTTATTATTATTTTTTCGAACGCAATACATATTTTATTTTATTTTGTAGATATGGCACAACAAAATCATATTAATGTTCTACAAGTGTATTCAACGTGTTCTTTTTCGAGTAGAACAACACAAGAAGAACAACGAAATGCATATAAAAATAAAATAAAATATATAAAAATTAAATAATAGCAGTTTAAAAAAATGCATATAAATAAGAAGAATGTAATCAGTAAAATCAACTTATCCTAACAAAAGATTATACACCGAAAGAAAATAATTTCACACTTCAGCAACTGTTTAAATATTGTAAGAATGTGAACCGAATTTTGGAAGAATAAATGTTTTTCGGAAGAAGAAGTTTTTCGGAAGCAAAATTATTTCCAAATCAATGCATGTCATAATTTTTTTATTCCAAATCACATGGGATTTGTATGTAGTTACACCAATCCTCATAGGAAAGTGGCATAGTTATCCCTAATTTTTATTACTAGTGCGTGTAGCAATAAAAAATATGTATGAGCACAATTAATTTTAAAAACTTAAAAAAATATCTTAAAAATATTGTACGAAGTTATTGAGAAAACAGAAAAAAGATAGAATACAAAAATTAACCAAATAAAAGTAAAGAAAATGGTGAAATATTTTTAAAAATTAAAAATGGAAAAGAAAAAGAACATTCAAATTGAAAAAAATAAAAATTTGATTAAATATTTAAAACTAAATATATGAAATCCCACTTCTGCCTATATTTTTAAAATTTTTAAAATAGCATGATTTTTATAATTTTATTTTTTTTGCATTTAAAAAATAATTTTCTCCGGTTCTTTACCTATAATTTAAATAAAAACATTAAAGGGTGTCATATCTCGGATTTGAAATCCCAAATATGACTTTTGTTTTTTGTTTTTTCTAAAAAAAAAAAAGATGAAGTATTTTAGAAATCGAGGCAAAGCTGGGATTTAAATCCCAGCTTTGCCTAAACATTTAAATTTTTCCAAAAAACCTCATTCCATTAATTTTTATTTTTTCTTGCATTTTTCCTTTAATTTTACCATGAACCTCTCACCCATCGTCGTTTTATTGGGAACATTATTTTTAAATGTAAGAAAAATAAAAAATATAAAGATGGCATTATTTTCAAAATTTTAAAAAGACACAATTTTTTAAATAAAATTTAATTATGCATTAAAATTGGGATTTCAATTTCCAGTTCTCACACAACTTTCTTAAAAATAATTAAATACGCAAAAAAATTGGGATTTGAAATTCCAATTTTGTCTAATTTTTGCATTTTATTTTTTTCTCTTTTTTCTCCATAAATCTTTACAATTTTTTCTTATGTTTTTTAAGTTTTTTAAAATTAATTGTGGACATACATTTTTGTATTGCCACATGTGCTAGTAATCAAAATTAGAGATAACTACACCACTTTCCTTTGATGTTACCATTTTTCTTTGAGGTTTGGTGTAACTACATTCAAATTTTATGTATTTTTAAAAATTATATTTAGTAGCCTTGACGCTTTGGGGAAAATTAAAGGAAAAATTCACAGAAAAATAAAAATGAATGAAATGGGTGTTTTGGAAAAAAAATAAATATTTAGGCAAAGCTAGGATGTAAATATTTGAAATTCCAACTTTGCCTCGATTTTTGAGATGCTTCATCCTTTTATTTAAAAAAAACAAAAGCCATATATGGGATTTGAAATCCCAGATATGTCATTTTTTATAGTAAAAAATAAAACATGACATATCTGGGATTTGAAATCTCTGATATGGCACACTTTAATTTTTTTTTAAATTATAGATAAAGAACCAGGGTTTGAAACCCTAGTTCTTACTAAAAATCCAAAAAAAAAAATAATTTGCTACCAAAACTCGGTTCACAGTCTTACAAAGTTTTCACAGTTGTTGAAGTGTGAAATTTTTTTCCTTCCGGTGCATAATTTTTTTTTACGGTAAGTTGATTTTACTGGTCACATTCTTTTTATTTATATGCATTTTGTTGTTTTTAGTAAAAATATCGATATTAATTTAATTTTTATATATTTTATTTTACTACAAAATAAAATAATAAAATCTACAAAATAAAAAAAATATAAGTTGACAAAATATAATGCTACAAATATTATTATAAATCTATAATATTAATTTAATTCTTATATATTTTATTTTATTTTGTAGTTTTTAATTATTTTTATTATATTCTTTTGTAGTAAAAATAAAATATATGACAATTGAAATAATAACAATATTTTTACAAAAATCAACGAAATGCATATAAATAAGAAGAATGTAATCAATAAAATCAACTCACCGTAACAAAAAATTATACACCGGAAGAAAAAAAATTTCACACCTCAACAACTTTGTAATAATTTGAATCAAGTTTTGGACAAAATTTTTTTCGAAAGCAGAAATTTTTCAGAATCATTGCATGTCATAATTTTTTTTTTTTATTGGATTTTTAGTAAGAACTGAGGTTTCAAACTCCGGTTCTTTACCTATAATTTAAAAAAAAATTAAAGTATGCCATATCTTGGATATTTAATTATTTTTTTGGAAGCAATGCATATTTTTTATTTTTATATATTTTATTTTATTTTGTAGATATGGCACAAGAAAATCATATTAATGTTGCACAAGTGATGTTCTACAAGTGTATTCAACAACTTCTTTTTCGACTAGAACAACACTAGAAGAACTACGAAATGCATATAAAAATAAAATAAAATATATAAAATTAAAATAATAGCAATATTTTTTTAAAAAAATAAAATAAAATGCATATAAATAAGAAGAATTTAATCGGTTAAATCAACGTAACCTAACAAAAGATTATACACCGAAAGAAAAATAATTTCACACTTCAGCAACTGTGAAAATATTGTAAGAATGTGATCCGAATTTTGGAAGCAGAGATGTTTTTCGAAAGAAGAAGTTTTTCAGAAGCAAAATTATTTCCAAATCAATGCAAGTCATAATTTTTTTTATTCGAATTTTTAGTAAACCCTGGTTCTTTACCTATAATTTTAAAAAAAATTAAAGTGATCCATATCTGGAGTTTTTTATTATTTTTTTTGAAGAAATGCATTTTTACTTTTTATATGTTATTTTTTTCATAGATATGGCGCAACAAAATCATATTGATGTTCTACAACACTTGTAGAACAACGAAATTTAGAACATTGAAATGCATATAAAAAATAAAATAAAATGTATAAAAATTATAATTATAATAATATTTTTACAAAAAACGACGAAATGCATATTAATAAGAAGAATGTAATCAGTAAAAATCAACTTACCGTAACAAAAAATTATACACCGGAAGAAAAAAAAACTTCAACCACTATGAAAACTTTGTAACAATGTGAACTGAGTTTTGGAAGCAAAAAATTTTTTGGAAGCAATGCATGTCATAAATTTTTTTTTCCCGGATTTTAGTATGAACTCTTGTTCTTGGAAAAATTATTTTTTAAATGCAAAAAAAAATAAAAAATTATAAAAATGGTTTTTCTTTAAAAATTATTAAAATATAGGCAGAACTGGGATTTCAAATCTCAGTTCTGACTGGATTTCAAATCCCAGTTTTGAAATGGGATCACCCATTCCAATTTTTTTATTTCCATGATTTGCTTTTAAACATTTAACTAAAATTTTATTTTATTTAATTTGAACGTCCTTTTTTTCTTTTTTTAATTTAAATGTTCTTTTTTCTCTTTTTAATTTTCAAAATTATTTCACCAATTTTTCTTTATGTTTATCTAGTTAATTTTTGCATTTTATTTTTTTTTCTCAATAAATTCTTACAATATTTTTTATATTTTTTAAGTTTTTAAAATTAATTGTGCACATGTATCTTTGTATGCACCCGCACTAGTAATAAAAATTAGAGATAACTACACCACTTTCCCTTGAGGTTTTGGTGTAACTACACACAAATTTCATGTGATTTGAAAGTTTATATTTAGTACTATTAACGTTTATTTTTATCCAACAAGTAGATTACTCCTTTAGTCAATTTTTCTTCAGAAATAGTTGGGTGGTTGGTGTGCCTCTTTGTTAAATTTATCTTTATACATGTAATAATACTAATAATTAAATTAAGATTCTTGTTATTCAAAAAATATTTTTTAATATATTACTTGATTTGCAATAAGGGTAACTTAGTTAGAAAAAAAATATTTAACTTGCATAAATTATAATAAATTAATCGAGCGTAAATATAATTTGTCTTCTAAACTTTTTATTAATATTGATAGATTCTATAAATTTTGACTAAAGGAGTAATCTATTTATTGGATGAAAACAAACGTCGAGAGTACTAAATATAATTTTTTAAATCACAGGGGATTTGTATGTAGTTACACCAATCCTCATAGGAAAGTGGCATAGTTATCCCTAATTTTTATTACTAGTGCGTGTAGCAATAAAAAATATGTATGAGCACAATTAATTTTAAAAACTTAAAGAATATCAAAAAAATATTAAACGAAGTTATTGAGAAAACAGAAAAAAAATAGAATACAAAAATTAACCAAATAAAAGTAAAAAAAATGGTGAAATATTTTTAAAAATTTAAAAAGGAAAAGAAAAAGAACATTCAAATTGAAAAAGATAAAAATTTGGTTAAATACTTAAAAGTAAATATTTGAAATCCCACTTCTGCCTATATTTTTAAAAATTTTAAAATAGCATGATTTTTATAATTTTTATTTCTTTTGAATTTAAAAAATAATTTTCCCTGGTTCTTTACCTGAAATTTAAATAAAAACATTAAAGGGTGTCGTATCTCGGATTTGAAATCCCAAATATGACTTTTATTTTTTGTTTTTTTTTTAAAAAAAAAGATGAAGTATTTCAAAAATTGAGGCAAAGCTGGGATTTAAATCCCAGCTTTGCCTAAACATTTAAATTTTTCCAAAACACCTCATTTCATTAGTTTTTATTTTTTCTTGCATTTTCACTTTAATTTTACCATGAACATCTCAGCCATCGTCGTTTTATTGGGAAAATTATTTTAAATTTAAGAAAATAAAAAATATAAAAATGGTATTACTTTCAAATTTTAAGAAGACACAATTTTTTAAATAAATTTTAAATATGCAACAAATTGGGATTTCAATTTCCAATTCTGACACAACTTTCTTAAAAATAATTAAATACGCAACAAAATTGGGATTTGAAAAAAAAAATAAAAAATGCAAAAATTGTGGATTTGAAATCCCAGTTTTGGCTAATTTTTGCATTTTAGTTGTTTCACTTTTTTCTCCATAAATCGTTACAATTTTTTTTATGTTTTTTAAGTTTTTTAAAATTAATTGTGGACATACATTTTTGTATTGCCACATGTGCTAGTAATCAAAATTAGAGATATCTACACCACTTTCCTTTGAGGTTACCACTTTTCTTTGAGGTTTGGTGTAACTACATGCAAATTTTATGTGTTTTTAAAAATTATATTTAGTACCCTTGACGTTTTGGGGAAAATTAAAGGAAAAATAAAAATTAATGAAATGGGTGTTTCGGAAAAAATTAAATATTTAGGCAAAGCTGGGATTTAAATATTTAAAATCCCAACTTTGCCTCGATTTTCGAGATGCTTCATCCTTTTATTTTAAAAGAAACAAAAGCCATATATGGGATTTGAAATCCCAGATATGGCATTTTTTATAATAAAAAATAGAACATGACATATCTAGAATTTGAAATCTCAGATATGGCACACTTTTTTTTTTTTAAATTATAGATAAAAAACCGGGGTTTGAAACCCCAGTCCTTACTAAAAGTCCAAAAAAAAAAAAAAAAATTACTTCCAAAACTCGGTTCACATTCTTACAAAGTTTTCACAGTTGTTGAAGTGTGAAAACTTTTCCTTCCGGTGTATAATTTTTTTTTTACGGTAAATGATTTTACTGGTCACATTCTTTTTATTTATATGTAATTCATTGTTTTTAGTAAAAATATTGATATTAATTTAATTTTTGTATATTTTATTTTACTACAAAATAAAATAATAAAATATACAAAATAAAACAAAATATAGATAAGAACTACAAAATAAAATAAAATATAAGTCTACAAAATTATTATTATAAATCTATATAATAATTTAATTTTTATATATTTTATTTTATTTTGTAGATTTTATTATTATTTTTTTGTAGTAAAAATAAAATATTCAAAATAATTACAATATTTTTACAAAAAAAACGAAATGCATATAAATAAGAAGAATAATCAGTAAAATCAACTTACCGTAACAAAAAATTGTACATTGGAAGAAAAAAAATGTCATACTTCAGCAACTTTGAAAACTTTGTAAGAATGTGAATCGAGTTTTGGACACAAAATTTTTTTTCGGAAGCAGAAATTTTTCAAAAGCAATGCATGTCATAATTTTTTTTTCTTTTCAGATTTTTAGTAAGAACTGGGGTTTCAAACTCCGGTTCTTTACCTATAATTTAAAAAATAAATAAAGTGTTCTATATCTGGGATTTTTATTATTTTTTCGGAGGCAATGCATGTTTTAATTTTATATATTTTTATTTTATTTTGTAGATATGGCGCAACAAAATCATATAGATGTTCCACAAGTGTTGTTCTGCAAGTGTATTCAACGAGTTCTTTTTCGAGTAGAACAGTACTTGTAGAACAACGAAATGCATATAAAATAAAAAAAATATATAAAAAATTAAATAATAGCAATTTTTTATAAATAATAATAAAATGCATATAAATAAGAAGAATGTAATCAGTAAAATCAACTTATCCTAACAAAGGATTACACAACGGAAGAAAAATAATTTCACACTTCAGCAACTATGAAAACATTGTAAGAATGTGAACCGAGTTTTGGAAGCAGAAATGTTTTTCGAAAGAAGAAGTTTTTCGGAAGCAAAATATTTTCGAAGGCCATGCATGTCATAATTTATTTATTTTTTTTGGATTTTTAGTATGAACCGGGGGTTCAAACCCCGGTTCTTTACCGATAATTTAAAAAAAAAATTAAAGTGTGTCATATCTGGTATTTCAAATCCCATATATGGCTTTTGTTTTTTTAAAAAAAAAAAAGATGAAGCATCTCAAATCCCAGCTTTGCTTAAATATTTAAATTTTTCCAAAACACCCATTTCATTAATTTTTATTTTTTCTTGCATTTTTCCTTTAATTTTCCCATTTATTTCCATCCAACAAATAGATTACTCCTTCAGTCAAATTTTTGTCAGAAATGGTTGGTCGGTTGGTGCCTCTTAGTTAAGTTTATCTTTATACATATATATATATAATAATAATAATAATAATAATAATAATAATAATAATAATAATAATAATAATAATAAAATAATAATAATAATAATAAGATTCTTGTTATTCAAACAAATATTTTTAAATATGTTACTTGATTTATAATAAGGGTAATTTAGTTAGAAAAATAATCATTTAACTCGCAATAAATCAATAATAAATTAATCGAGCATAAATATAATTTTTTTAAAATTTTTTTGTTAATATCGACAAATTCTATAAATTTTGACTAAATGAGAAATTTATTTGTTGGATGGAAATAAACGTCGAGGATACTAAATATAATTTTTTAAATCACATGGAATTTGTATGTCATTACTCCAAATCATAGAAAAAAGTAGTGTAGTTATCCCTAATTTTTATTACTATTACTAGTGCTTGTGGCAATAAAAAATATGTATGAGCACAATTAATTTAATAAATTAAAAAAATATCAGAAAAAATGTACGAAGTTATTGAGAAAAAAATAAAATGCAAAAATTAACCAGATAAAAGTAAAAAAATGGTGAAATATTTTTAAAAATTATAAAAGGAAAAAAAAGAACATTCAAATTGAAAAAGATAAAAAAAAAGTGGTTAAATGTTTAAAAGTAAATAAAAGATATAAAAAATTGAAATGAATAAATGCCATTTCAAAATTGGGATTTGAAATCCCAATTTTGACAAAAGTTAAATTGGGATTTCAAATCCCAATTTTGTTACATATTTAAAAAAAAAAAAAAAGAAATTGTGTCCGAACTGGGATTTCAATTGTGTCAAATCCCAGTTCTGCCTGTATTTTTATAAAATTTAAAATAGCACCATTTTCATAATTTTTATTTCTTTTTACATTTAAAAAACAATTTTCCCCATTAAACAAAATAAAATAACAATAATTTAATTGAAATAAAGAAAAGTTTCTTTGAATGTGTAATAAAAAATGTAAGAAAAAATTAATTTAATTTCACTATAAGAAAATTTACTATTAGCTACAAGTTTATTGGCTATGAATTAAAATCATGGTAAAAAAAATTATTATTAATCATAGTTCAACAGAAGTCCATGCAGAAATTTATATTATCCACCATGAAAACTATTTTTGTCATTACTTTTAGCCATGATAAATGTTTTAGTCAAACTCGCAAAAATCATGGTTAATAACCATTGCGTAGGGATGATTAATGATTATTGACGACGACTATTTATTTTTAATCATGACAATTAATCATGATTAAATATTAAATTTTCTTCTAGTGTCTATAATCGATAATAGGGGTGCAAGGTGAGCTGAGCCGGCTCGTATTCAAGCTCGGCTCGAGCTCGAGCTTCTCGAGCTTCTCGAGCTCAAGCCGAGCCTGCTCGAGCTCTACGGATTGTGTTCGTGAGCTCGCAAGCCGGCTCGCGAGCTTACCCCTCCTTTTTTATTTATTTTTTATATATATATATATATATGTACATATTTAATACTGTATCAAGTTTATATTCAAAATTCATCATATATTAGAATTATTAGTCAATATATCTCTTATTTTAATTTCATATAATAATAAATTATGGTATTTTTATTTATATTATTTAAAAATAAGCTTAAGCAATAATTTAGTAAGGTGATACTTTTTTTATAAATAAATATTTAAAATTCATTATCAATTAGAATTATTAGTTAATATCTTATATTTTAGTTTTAAATGATATTAAAATATGGTATTTTAGTTTATATTATCTATTAACAAGCTTATTTGATAATTTTTTTGTAAAAAATATTAATATAATGCATATAAATTTTATTGTTACAATTTCAATCCATTATAACAAAATGCATTTATTCACTATATATTAGAATTATTAGTCCATATCTCAAATTTTAGTTTTAGATGATATTAAAATATGATATTATAGTTTATATTATTTAAAAAGAAGCTTAATCGATAATTTAGTATATTTTCATAATTTTTATAAATAAATATTTAATATAATGTATAAGAATTATAAAAACAAAATGCATTTATTTAAAAACTCACCATACATTAGAATTATTGTAATTTTAGATTATATTAAAATAGTGATGTTTTGGTTTATATTATTTAAAAATAAGTTTAATCAATAATTTAATATGTTTTGATTTTCACTACAATATTAAATAATTATATCAATTATTTTTATATTTATTAAATAAATCAATCAGTCAAGTTATTCATTTAAATTAAATTAAAAATAGAATAGAAAACTTATGATTGGGTCAGTTTTTATGATTGAAAATGATTGGATCGAATATTTTCATAGTTGTTAATTTTATTTCATCGTATTACTTTTTTTGTCTTTTTGTGAATATTTTGTTCATGTTTCATATTTGAATTTTTGAACAACGTATTCTATATGGTACAGTAGTCCATATTTTTTTAAATTCGGATACTTAAAAAAAACAGTTAATTAAGCTCAAGCAAACCTCGCGAGCTGCTCGAGCTCAAATTCGGCTCGTTTGCACCCCTAATCGATAATCTATAATCTATACCAATATTTAAAAAAAATATATATTTTTTTTTAAGAATAATTACACTCTCCTCCCCTGAGGTTTGGTTTAGTTACATATAGATCCCCTATAATTTGAAAAATTAAATTTAGCACCCTGATGTTTGCCTCCGTCAAACAAATAAGTCATTTTAATAGTCAAAATTAACCAAATTTGTTGATATTAACAAAATAAATTAAAAAATTATTTACCTCCCATGACTTATTATTAATTTATTACAGGTCAAATAAATTTTTTAATGATCAAATTACCCTCATACGTTTTCACTCTTTAATGCATGTAAAGGGATATATCTTCATTGTTATAAGGGTAACTTAGTCAAAAAAAATTATTTGACCTATAATAAATCAGTAATAAGTCAATTGAGGGTAAATATAATTTTTCATTCAGTTTTTTTATGGGTAAATTACATCCACCCTCCCTATAATTTGCCATAATTATTGATACCAGTCTATTGTTTCAAAAATTACAATACCCCTCTAGGATTAAAAATAATTATGTAATCAATTGATAATTGTGTAGAAAATGCTAATATTACCCTTAGAGGTAAATTACATCCACCCTCCCTATAGTATGCCATAATTACCGATACCACCTTATTATTTAAAAATTACTAATACCCTCCTAAAACTAACAGTTGTTTAACATGAGACCTCCTTCATCATAATTTTGTAGTGAATTGTCAAAATTGATCTTGGCATTGTTGGAAACTGAATTTTAGTATTTTTTATCTTGTTTTTAGGGACAAAAATGCCCTTATAGATTAAAATATAAGAATTTTTTAATGTGTTATGTATATAAATATTGAGTTTGTACCTTTTTTAATACCACCCTATAAAATATTATTTTATATGTAAATATAATTATATTAATATTTTAATATAATATTATTAAAAATATAATTAAATTAATTAAAAAAATTAAATAGACAGTGGCGGTGAGCCGCCGCTGCTGCAGGGGAGGGCGCCCTCCGTCGCCCCCTCACCCCTGGGCAACGGTGGTCGCCCAGCAGCGAGGGCGATCCCGGTCACCCTCGACTTCTGGGCGAACATGTCACCCTCGAGAAATTGGTCTGGGTGATCAAGTCAGCGTCGGCGTTGCTCGCTGTCATCCCCTCTGCCGGGCAGGGGGGGTTGGAGGGGGGGTAGATGGGGGCGAGCGGGGAGGAGCAGCAGGGAGGGTAGGGTGGGGGTGGGTCGCCCATTGGTCGTCGCCCTCCCAGCGATGGGCAACGACAATCGCCCTCACTACTGGGGGAGCGCCGTCACCCGGGGGTGAGGGGGCCGCGCCCTCCCCTGTAGTTCGGCCCTGCTGCCTGTTTTTTTTTTTTTTTTTAACTAATTAATTTAATTATAATTTTTAATAATATTATATTAAAATATTAATATAATTATATTTACATATAAAATAATATTTTATAGGGTGGTATTAAAAAAAAAATACAAACTCAACATTTACATACATAACACATTAAAATTCTTATATCTTAATCTATATGGGCATTTTTGTCCATAAAAATATGATAAAAAATACTAAACTTCAATTTTCAACAATGCCAAGGTCAATTTTGACAATTCTTTATAAAATTCTGATGGAATGGGGTCTCATGTTAGACAGCTATTAGTTTTAGGGTTGTATCGGTAATTATTGCAAACTATAGGGAGAGTGGATGTAATTTACTGCTACGGGTAATATTGGCATTTTCTACAATTATCAGTTGCTTACATAATTAATTTTAATCCTAGGGAGTATTAGTAATTTTTTAAACAACTTGGTGGTATCTGTAATTATGGCAAACTATAGGGAGGATGGATGTAATTTATCCTTTTTTTTATTAAGATGAACAAAATTCAATGAATTTTGATAAATAGATGGACTTATTTATTAAATAAAAAATAAAACTAAGGGGTGTTAGATGTAATTTTTTAAATCATAAGAAATTTACGTGTAATTACACCAAATATCAGGGGAAGGGATTGTATTATCCATATTTTTTACTTACAAAAGGTAGTTAGCAACACCACTACACTAATTTTTTTATTTTTTTTTTTGTTAGATAAACCTTATTTGGTTTTATTTTTCTTTCTTTTTGTCTAAAAAATGTGATGTGTTGGTTAATATATTTTATTTTTATTTAGATATATTTTAAAGAGATAAATATTATTTATTATATGCACGCAAAGATTGTGTGCCACGACGGCTAGTATTATAAAAGAGAACTTTTTATGATACCAATTTTTGAATACCCAAATTTACCTTTAATTCATTCATTTCCTCCAAAAAAAAATTTTGTCATAATAGTAATTTATGGATAAATTATATTTTGTCGTCCGAACTAAATGCGTTTTTATATCTTATCATCTAAACGTTTTTTTTATGGCAACCTATCATCTCAACTTTGCAAAATTTGCACTTTATCATATATGACTATCTTTTGGTTGATTTTTCTACTAAAAATATGATGTGATGTTTTTCATATATGCATTGCATGTCACATTTTTCCAGCAAAAAATCGACAAGAAAATGGTCACATATGACAAATTTCAAATTTTCTATAATTAAAATAGTAAGTTAACAAAATAAATAAATAAATAAATATGATGACAAATTGTAAAAGTAAAAATAATTCAATGACAATATAATTTACCTTTCACTATTTTTTACAAATCTACAATTACAATTTATTTTTTCTCAATCACCTCACTTTCGCTTCTTCTCTCACGGACTTCCTTATTTTTTCTTCCCTCACGCGACATTTGATTCTTTTAACAAATTTCTATTTTCTTTTAACCAGAAGTCTTTTTTATATGATCGCGGACGCCGCTTGCATCGATAACCAATATAACAAAAATATACATTTAAGAGTTCATGCGCTGAGGTGAAAATCCGGATGAAGGCTGGCAGCAATCTCTCAAAATCAAAGTACAGAAGGGTGGTAGCTAGATCACAAGTAAGAAGAGAGTTGCTCTTTTATTTCTTACAACAAATAATTCAAGAATACAAATTGTTCACCTCACAGTTGGTATATTTTTGTTACATGTTCGACATCAGGTATCGATCGTTCCAGGCAGATTCTATACAGGAAACCTCGACTAGACGGGATCAATAAGGTTGAATCATACAGGTTTCATGGCTGAGAGCATAAAAAAATATCGATTTCTAGTGCATGTAAAGTTGATAAGGCCGCAAGATTTACACAGATCTTCCAGTTCTGTCTCAGATAGAAATACATGGCTGCCGGAGAATTGTGCAATGTTCTGCACAAAGGCAAAATCAGCAAAGAAAATCATTCACAGAAGATCATGGTGTAGTTAGCAAGAAAACTTCGATAACGGGATGGGTAGAATTGTCTTTTCATATTTTCCAAAATTTTAAGGGTAGATTATTACATCGATCGAGCTCCCCCAATTTTAATACAATTACACATACCCTCTAATTATTTGAAAAGGCAATATACCCTCTGAGACTAACATTCGTCCAACGATGGACTCATTTGTCAACTTCAGTTACTGCTTATCATAATTTTGTATTGAATTGCCCAAAAATGCCCTTTTATACCCAGAATTGTAATTTTACTTATTTTTTAAAATATTTTTATGAACTAAATGTCATTTTGGACCTTGTCCAACACCATAATTTTTATAGACCTAAAATGGGACACTGTATAACATCATATTTTTTTTAAAGCCAAAAATTTCCAAGGGTAAAGCTCACATTTCCTCTTCACTGTCCAACAATTACATAATTATGTCAAATCAGGAGCATCGATAATCTTTCAAATGAGTGAGTATTTGTAACTGTATCAGGGAAAAATTCAATGACCCCCCATGATATTAGGAATGTTAAAAAAAAACTTGAGAAAAATAAAATATCAATTACACCCTTTGCGATATGAAAAAAAAAATTCGAAAAAACCCCTGAGACCAGGTTGACCAAGGAGTTGTATGAGTCATTGTTCATAACATAAGGGTAATTTTTATATTTAAATTTCCATAAGGGGCTTTTTGCAGAGGGTCAAAATGAATTTAACTCAATTGTTCAAACATAAGAGAGCTCGATATAGTTTATCCAAATTTTAGTCCACCAGCTGCATAGTGTGTTACTATCTTGTTTTGTTCAAAACTATTTCCAGTATCAATAAATTCAAGCATGTCTTTGTTTTATGTTTTGTTGCCTCCTCAACAAGGATAAATTACTTGTTAACTTCATTACATTAAATTACTGGTACTTATTTGAGATTTTATTAATGAACGGGTAGGGCTCAGACCCCATGCTTAGGCACAGGTGGCTTTCACACACACACAAAACAAAACGAAGTTTACCTCACGTAGAGCTCCACGTAGTGGAATATATGAAAAGAGGCCATCTGCAATGTAAGTTGAAGCGACAAACATCCCCCCAGGTTTCAGCACCCGACTTATTTCTGCAACCTGTTAAAAAGTAACAAAGACAACAAGAGGTGATTGAGTGAGAATATACAAGTGTGTTGCCAAAAACAAAAGGGATTAACAAGTGTTTTCCAGTATATTGCAGAACATAATTTCAGAAAGAAAGAAATAACATAAGTACGCAAGGGTGAGGGGGAGAACCATCTGTTCCCTGCTAGTAAATCTGCAAATCTTTTTTACAATACGCAAGTTCAACAACAGCAACGGAACCATTGGTTACAGGGTTAGCAAATGGTGCAAGAATGACTGCAGAATGGCAAAAAGCATTGGCATGCATTATGCTTACCCCCGCTGACGGTGAAGGCCAGCAGTGTAAAGCAGCACCAGCATGCACAGCATCCACAGTACTTGAAGCAAATGGAAGCCTGGAGATATCAGATCTAACCAGAATTAAGTTCCTGCAACAAAACAAGTTACTTATACAACTGTAGTAAATTTCCAAATATTTCACAGATGTCCGGAACAAGCTTGAAATCACTGAAAGATTCTTGTAGGAGGAACATACTCTTCAGGAAAGTTATCCTCCTGCTTAATGAAGTCATAACATTGCTGTAACATTGATTCAGAAAAGTCCAAAGCAACGACTAAGGAAAATAGTCCGCTTCTCGCAAAGAGTCTTGAAAACATACCACTTCCGCAGCTTGCATCAATAATATTTCCACCTAAGACTGGCTTGAGGTATTCCTTGATCAATTCAAACTGCACTCAGTGTCGGCAGGCAACAAGTTAGCTGAGACAATACCGTCATGCATAGAATTTATATCAATAGGGGAGTGAAACCGGTAAATTACTAATATCATAGACCTATGGATTCAGTTGGTATCAGGAGTGTAGGTAACTAATTCAGGGTAAAGAACATCTGAGAAAACCATGATGTTTTTTTATATCAATAACATTAGCTTAGGGTTTCAAAACTTGAAATTGCGTTTATATTCCCTGGGATCATATTAGCATGATTTTGACGCATATAGAATATTCTAGCTTTTAAAATGGATGGCAACTAACAGAAGTATGATTGATTTAGCTTTTGTAGTACACCATAGTACTATCCTCCATCAGTTCATTTCCATCATTCGAGTACTAGCACATACTGATATATATATGCTGTATATAGTTCTTGCAAACAGGAAGTTACAATCACTTGTGCAAAGCAACATACTGCTAATGAAACAAAGAGGATAATGTTAGTGTTGTAAAATCGACATTTACCTCTTTCTCTGGGCCAGGAAAACCACCCCAAAACGAAAAACTTTGTCGCCAACCTCTTTCATAGAGAAAGGACACCAAAGGCCACCTGTTTTAACAAACACCTACTTTCAAGTTAAGTAGGAACAAGATAATTTGGTTTGCAAAGTTCATATGACAAGCATATTAGCGGAATTAGAAAGTGTGCTATAGCCAGAGTATGTGGTTCCAACTAATTTGGCCATGAAGGCTGACAAAAATGATAGCAACTTCGTCAACAATACTAGATGCAGCAAAACAGTACTATCAGAAAAGTATTATGTTTGTATTATGTTTTCTCCAAGAACGTTGTTTGTTTTCTGGTAGTTTCATTAGAGATTCTTCAGATTTTTCTACATATGTTGTATGGAAGATAGGCCCTTTAAAGGGATAATATTTTGGAAATGACAATAGCAAGCAAACTTTTAACCAGTATAGTTGGCTAGAGACTCTCAAGATGCTTCAACTTAAGATACTATATTACAATTATCCAAATTCAAACTAATTGTTGAGAATTTCAATATTTATGAAGTGAGAAGGAGGAACCCGTTACTCCAAGTCAACTGCGATTACAAGTACTTCCTCAAACTTTCCCAGGGATCAGTTGGGAGTGAAGAGCATCAAGCTCGTTCAATGCTAGATGACTTAGCTAACTAGCTCAGTACTCCTACCTTCATTTTAACATATGAGCTTCTATTCTAACTTAGCTTTCTTAACTTTTCTTATTCTTTCTTCAAGAGTTTTAAAATGGGAAGCAGTAGAAACATTAGCTTAAAAGTGTAACAGAGTAATAAGATATCATAATTAGAAGCATATCTTCTACCTGAAAATCTCGGTAGAGGGTGCCACAGGGTCACCATACACCTTGCCACGACCGGTTATTGTCAGGTCAAGATGCGAACCCTCACCAGAGTATGTCTTCCTGCAGGTGCTGCACTGCAAAGTAGACCGAGCTACAGATTCCCTGCTAATGCATATTAGAAAATGGACATTTATCTTTGCAATTTCCCAGGAACGATCATAAAACTGTCTTAACTGGATGATGAAATAAACTATATCTGTGAATATAATGGTGATGCAGCACATGCTCGGAGATCAAGAGAAAAACCACTTACAAAGATAACTCAGGATCACCATTCCAAATAGTAGCTCATAGCAAATAGGACAAGCTAAAATATTCTTGCGGATGTTCAACATTGTCTCGTCAACAACGGGATCCTGAAATTAACAACACAACTTGGTCACAGAACCCTGTTATGTGAAGCATATACAATTTCCCCTCATCTCTCTGGAAAAATGTGGACAATCGTTATTTGTTTAAATCTATTAACTGAGCTGCATGTATGCATCAGATATAATGGAAAACAAACCAAATTGCTCATCTCCTAACAATCAGATGATTGATGAATGTCTCAACCAATTTGTCCTCAAAGTTCCCTCCTATCTTATGACTTAGATATCATCTCCGTCCCACATTTCACAGAATCACATTTATTTCTCAGGAAACAATGCGATAACGTTTGGCATTCATGCTCTAGGTTGAAACACACTATCTTCAGAAGATGAAAACAATCCAAAAAGAAAAAAAACACACAGCAGTTTTTACACTGATGACCCAACATACAACCCAGTTTTCCAATAAGAAACAATCAACATACTAAAATGATTCAAGTCAACAACAGAATCAGCATTCGAATACGACACCAATCTTAACTTAAAACAATCAGCTTTTTTCTAAAAGCCATCAGCATTTCTTCACATCAAATTCCAATTCTTTCCCATGAAACCGTGTAAACTCACAACTAGTTCCCACCAAACTAATTTCTGGGAACTTCCGAAATCTGCTCGGTCCAAGCCCTTTACTTTTTAGCGCCTAAACTATATTTTGAACCCACTTCACCAAGACAACAAATTGCAGGAAAATTAAGTACAACCATAAAATTTTTAATGAATGTAAAAGATTCATACTTTGAAAAACAAAGTGAGGAGTCAGAAAGAGAGAGAGGGAGAGAGAGAGAGTTACGGGCTTGGTTTCCACGACGCCAGCCGAAGAAGCTCGAACTTCATGGGTGAAAAGGCGGCCATGAATTCTTGCAGGAATCGACATAGACGACTTTACTACACGCAAACAGCAGCGCATCGGGTTGAAGCTGTGTCGACATGGCAGCAAAGCACCTGATACTGAGCGCAGGTTGTTGCCCGTTCCCATTAATTTCGACATAACTTCAAGAGTTGATCTCTCAGCAAAAATCTACCCGATTTTATATAGACAAAGTTTGAACATTTACATAGAGAAATGGATCACTGACGTGTTTTAATGGTCACCCAAAATTTTCATATGCGCGCTCTTACCCCACCCACGTTTGTTGTTTTCTTGTTCTCTCTTAGGCAAATACTTTGCAGATATTGAGGAACCACAAAAACAGTGGCCCAACCGCCGTCTGGCTGTTAATGGTCTTATCAGTTCACTCTTTTGATATTTTTTTTTGGGGAAATTATAAAGTAAATTACTAAAATTTTGCATATAATTATAAATATTTTATTTATTATTTAAAAATTATTAGTATATCAATGATAACTGATAATATTACATAATTTTTGGATAATATCTATCTGAAAATGTTTATTTTACCCTTTTTTTTTAAAAAAAAAATTGAAAAACTGCAATTAAAAAAAGTTGACAAGGCGAAATTTCCTTTTTGTCCTTCAAGTAAATTTATTTCATAGCACATAAAGTATTTTGGTAAGTTAACCAAAAAAAATAAATGAAAATTAACGAAATAGGCCAGTTGGTGAATTTGAAATTATAGATTTTATTTAGAAATTACAGTAAGACTACATAAATGAATTGCAGTTTTTTAACTTGCAAAAATGAATCAATCAAAGTAAGATTTTATTTGGATTGATAAATTTGAATTATGAATTTATTTAAAAATCAAAGTAAGACTACGAGAATAATTGAAATTATGAATTTCAAATCTCTAGGCATAATTTTTTTTAAATTTATTTGTGCTGCGTTTGAATTTGAAAAGCATTTGAGCAAATGGTTTCAAATAATTTCATATTAAAATAATTTAAAATCCATCAATTATATTCAACTATTAATTATGATTAAAAAAATTATCCTTTCATATGTATAATATTATTATTATCGACATATTGCTTGGAAGTGATTTGCCTAACCTACCAATAATGTCTTAATGGGTTCGAACTCCAATAAACGTATGAATATTAAGTTAATAAAAATATTGCTTAATATATCGAGCTATATTATTATAATTTATTTATAAAAAATAAAAAGCGATCGTCCGGCCTAATAAACAATTGTGCATACGCACTTGACGTTGCAGAATGGGCTAGGAATGGCCAAATGAGACGTAGTTGGTAGCATTTCTCTTTCAAATAAATTAAACATTGGTTGCGAATTGTTTTTTTTTTTTTTTTTTTATTAGTGTAATATGACACAGAAAGATTTTAATGCATTAGGAAAACATTCAGAAGATTTATGCATAATTGACTAATCCACAAAGCTTTCTCATGACATAATCACACTTTTATTCTCAATGCGCAGAATTTTTAATATTACGGACGAAATTTGCCACGCGCCATACTTATATGACTAAAATTGTAATTTTTCATTCCAGTAGGATAATGCTTACCAGCCCAGGTCAACTCAATTTGACAGGGAGATGTCCGACCATGTATTCCAATTGTCGGAACCGCAACAAATGAGACGATAAATGGTGCCGACAAATTAAATCAAGTTCATCTGTTAGCACTCGTTAGAACATCACAAGATATGCAAAAAGAATTGAATGGAAAATTAAATAGTATATACACAAATTTACGTGATTTGAAGAATGCTCGGTATCCACTGGCGAGCAACTTTATTCGAGTTTGTCATACTAGGACAGAAATTAACTATAATGGACAACTATCTTTTCAACTATTTTTACTAGTCGACCTGTAAAGTATTATGAAAGTACGAGTTCGCCAAAAAAATATACAGGCTTAGCAATGCAACATAAAAAAAGAAATAATGTCAACTTGCTAGGTTATCTTAAGCAAGTGAACCTGATAAGTAGGCCTTTCGTGTAGACCGATCCTCTACTGAGTTTTTTGACAACTCACACGATAATGAAGACATAGCGCAGGGACTTGATTCACCTTCGTGCACAAGCATTCCGACAGGATGAGAGCAAGAATTTCCGGTAGGGAAACAAGCCCTTACTCTCAAATTATCTGAACATACTTCACCTTCATTTGTCTTGGAGAAGTTCCATTCCTTACCCCAGAAAACTGTTGAAGTTTCATAGTGAAGGAGTATGAACTATGAAGAGGATTAGGAAGTTGGTACAAGAATAAAGGCAAAAAAGGCCCACAAGCGTTCAGTCTGCAAAATGTGCTTTAAACCAGTTAAGTTGAGCTTCAGCAATAATGTTCAGCAAGCAGCAATATCAATAAGAACATCCCAAACAACCTCCCATATACCAGGCAGCATTTGAGAAGGCGGCTAAAAACACCTCCTCCGTAACAACAACATGAAGGCTAACAACATAAAGGTCATGAACAACCATAAAGAAAACGGGAGCTCAGTGGTTTTACATACCAGTTGAGGTGAATGTAATCAGTAATCAGCTTCAGCAGACGAGACATAAACTCGACGAAAAGGTTACCACAAGAAGATCCACTGCAAAACAGAAACTTGCTCTTCTGTGCAGAAATACTAGCAAAAAATTTAGCACCAAAGCTTCAAAATTTTGAACCTACCAAAATGTAAAAGAGCTAAAGATCCAAGAATATATTGGACCATCTTTGAGAACTTAAGAAACATATTGATATCAAAACAAAACCATATCTTAATACGAAATCCATCATTGGAGCGAGGAGACTTATTAGTCGGTTAAAGTAAATATTGTCATAGAGTATTCAGATATGATCTTAATACTACCTCACAATATTCAAGAAATCTTACTTAACTTAGAATCTATATATGTCTTAGCAAACATACCAAAGGCAAAAACCTAACTTATGAATTCAAATTTGTTGAATATTGTCAAATTCAAATTTGCTAAATTTATGTGCTTGAATCATAATCTAAGTTAATCAAAGTCAAACTTACTTACCTAATATCATAACTTAACTTCTTAGAGTCAAACTTACTTGTCTTGTTTATGTAAGATCATAACCATAGCTCGTAAAAATCAAACTTGGTTATCAATATCTGAATTAAGCCTTTTTTCTTAAAGTCAGACTACTTGCTTTTAAATATAAATATAAAATAGTTGCTTTTAAATTGGGGGAAAAAATTGGTGATGAATATGCCTACTTCCTTCATTTTCAAATGACAAATATTGAAGATCTTTAATTTCAAATAGAAATCCACATAATGAGTTTATTCTATAAAAATAAAAAGAGGGTAGTCTGTAAGGGATAATCAAATGGTGAATTCGTAGAATTTAGAATTTTTTTAATTATAAAAATACTTTAATTGATAGGTAAATATAATGGTAAGTATTAATTGTGATATTAATAATTTTCTTAATTGATTATAATATATATATTCTCCACCCCCATATATATTTGGTGATGATTATTTCATTTTTATTTCTAAATGAATTTTCTGTAAAATAATTTTTAATTGAAAATCCTACATATTTAACCATATATTTTTAATATTAGTCAGTAATATTTATTTTTTTTATTTTTTTGCAATTGAAATGATACATATAAAACTATTTAATTATTTAAATAGCATGAATAAATAAAAAATTAAAACTTTGAAATCATTGAATCAAATTACTTTCACATAATTCATTTTATTTTAATATAATTTAAATTATAATGAAAACAATCCACACATATACTTTGACAATAATTAACATATTTATTTTTTATACTTTATATTATTTTATAGTGGTATAAAATTAGTAATTTTATTTTAAAAATATAAAAAAAAAGTATAATATTTCTTACATTTTTTAAAATTTAATCTCCAATTAGTTATAATCATATTTCAATGTCCTTTAATTTTTAAATTATGATCTAATATTAATTTTTTAAAACTTTGATTTTTTAATTATTTTAAATTATGGTAATTGGATGTTTTATGTCTATGGAATATTAAAGATTATTATTTTTTTTTTTTTTCAAACTCCACCTTTATGATTTTTCAAACTTTTAGTATTTAATTTTCAAAATTTATTTGTTATTAAAATATTTATGATAAATAACAATGCTTAATAAAGAAGAATGATGTATTTTTTAAAAAAAACATAAATTATTTTACTCTTTTCTTATTTTTCAAATTTTAAATTTGATAAATCTTTATTAATGACTCTTTATGACGTTAGGTGTATTGACTTATTTACACACATATATACATATATATATATCTATTATCTATTAATATACTCTATTATTATATATATTTGAAGGGAATCTTTGACCATAATTATTCAATTTTGACCAAATCACCTTATATATTTTTCCACATATTAATGCATGTGAGAAGGCTTATTTTCACCCTTATAATAATAGTTTAGTCAAAAAAAATTTATTTTACCTGCAATAAGCTAGTCGATGGTAAATATCAAATTTTATTCAGTTTTAATATTGATAAATTCAGTTAATTTTGAATAATGGAGGAATCTATTTATTAGATATATAAAAGCAAACATCAAGAATATTAGTATATAATTTTTTAAATTATAAAAAATTTACGTATAATAACACAAAACCTCTTAGAATGAGGATGTAATTATCCATACTAATAAGTTGATCAAAACTATGAATATATGTATGGTTCAAATGCATAAAACCCATTGTGTTTTAAAAAGTCCACTAAAGATTATCCTGTATTTTTTTAAATATAGCTCAATCGCCCATTTTCGTTAAATATAACTTATGGCGTCAATCTTTTTACAAAATAATCGTTGTATCCTTATTTAATAAATTATTTTTTATTTTAATAACCGTTGGATCTTCTTTGATCAGATAATGATCGTTAAATCTAATGAATTAATCTCAACCGTTAGATTTAAAAAAAATGAAAAGTTTGGATTCCATAAATTATTTAATTTATATTATATATAAATAATTTAAAATTATAAAAAAATATTTTTATTTTATATATATAAAAGTAAAAAACTAAATAACTACTCCACCCCCCACCCCCACCCCAATAACCCACCCCACCCATCGCCTCCCTCCTCCCCCTCGCAACCACGCCCCGCACCCCCCCGATTCCGTCGTCCCCCACAAATGGGGGTGATGACGAAGTCGCCCAGATAATGACGAAAGGCGACGGCGCATGGTCTGGGCAGCGACGACGTCGTCGCTCTGCTGTACGGGGGCGGCGGCTGTTGCCGTCGTCGTCATTTTTTTTTATTTTAAAATTAATCTAATTATATATTAAATATTTTATTTAATTAAAAATATTTTGAAGTATATTATTAAATATTTTAATTAATTAAGAATAATTTTAATTATATTTAAATTAATTTAAATATATAATTAATTAAGAATAATTGTTAACTCATTATTGTACTTAAATTTATTTAAATATATGTTTTACTTAATTAAAAAGAATTTTAAAATAAAACTAAAAAATCATATTTATTATAAAAGTAATTCGTTGAAATATTTTTAAATATAATTAAAGAAAGTTTTGAATTTCAGTTTTAGTAATTATAAAAATTATTTTAAATTTAAGAATAATTTATTTAAATATTTTTAACTAAATAATAATTTAAAGTAATAATATTATATTATTTTTATAATTAAAATATTTTATATTTTTAGAGGAGAGAAAAATACAAAAAAACTAAAAAATTATTTTCACTGTAGTAATTTTAGATACAATATACAGGTATTTTAGTCAATTAAAGACTAAAAATGGCAAAATACACAAAAATAAAAAAATAAAAAAAGCCCAAATGCACTTCAAGCGTGTGCATCCCACCTTTCGTTAGTTTCTAATAGAAGGGGGTTTTTTTTTGTTGAGTTTATTAAAACACAGGGAGAGTTTTAGCTATTTTTAAAATACAGGGGTTTTTTAACTTTTTTAACAAAACACATGAGGTACAATACATTTTAGCCTATACATACATACATATATATATATACTATTATCTATACCATTATAAAAAAAAAAAATTATTTAGCGTATCAACTTTAAAATGCCAAATTTATCCTTGATTTACTTTTTTCTTTAAATTTTTTTTTGTTAGAATAGTAAATTTAATTTCGTTTAATAATTTCACAATTACATATATTTTTTTCTCTCACCCACTACTCCATTATTTCTCTCACATCAAACTTCTCTATTTTTCTTTTGTTTATAAATTTCTTTATTTTATTAAATTTGGCAATTATAATATAATTTTTTTCTCACTCTTAAGTCATGATTGTTGTTTTTATGAGAAAAAAAATTCTTTTAATTTCACATCATATTTTTTTATGTTCGCGAAAACCGCGTGCAGCATGTATTAGTATATTTAAAAAAAAAAAAACAAGAAATGATGAAGGGCTTGCAGCTTTTGAAGAGAATTTTCATTTTATGTGTATTCCAAGTTAGGTTACACTGCAAAAGGAGGTTGGTATAATCATAACCCACGTGTCTTGTTCGCCTCCCCCTCCCCCTCCACCTTGCTTCTGCACTAATCATTCACCTCACACCATTTTTGCACCGTTGGAGTTAGGTTACTTTATCTTCTTGTATGCATAAAAATAATTAAATATTTACTATATATTAAATTTTATTCTAAAAAAATAAATAAATCTTATAACGACTTCTATAAGATTTGTTATCATTACAGTCATTCTCTCATTATTTGAATAAATTAAAAATATTCCACTACAATGACAGTAATTTAATAAACACTCTTCTAGAATTGACCATTATGAGTGGTATTTATTAGACAATTATTAACTCTAAATGAATATCTGTAATTTTTAAATAATAAAATAATATTTGTAATTATTGCAACTATTAAAAAAAATCCTATTATAATTAATCATAAAAATTAGGGATAACTATACTCCCCTTCTATGAGTTTTGATGTAATTACACATAGATTCCTTGTAGTTTGGAAAATTATATATAGCACCCCAAATGTTTATTCCATCTAATAAATAAGTCACCCCATTAGTCAAAATTTACTGAATTTGCTGATATTAACAAAAAATAATTGAATAAAAATTGATATTTACCTTCAATTGACTTATTACAGACTTATTGCAGGTCAAATAATTTTATCGGACTAAACTGCCCTTATAACGGTGATTTATACCTCCTCATATGCATTAACACGTGAAGACGTATAAAGATAATTTGATCATAAAAAAATATTTATTTGGCCTATTATAAGTCAATTTGGGGTAAATGTAAAACTTCTTTATTTTTTTATTAATATCAGTAAATTCAGTTAATTTTGACTAACGAATGAGACTTATTTGTTAGACGAAAGTAAATTTTAGGGGTGCTAGATGTAATTTTTCAAATCACAAAAGATCTATATATAATTACATCAAATCTCAAATGAGGAGAGTATAATTATCTCTAAAAAAATTATGTATATATATATATATGTATGTATTCAATGCACAGGACAATGAATGCACCATAAATTTAATTATCACTTTCTCTTTGTAATTTGTAAATGTTGGCGTCATTGGATAAAAAAATCGTGTATTACATATAAATATTATTCCTAGGCTATATTATTAAATATATAAAATATTAATTTGATTATAATTCTCCGATATGGATATTTAAAATCTAATTGAATATTTTAAGTATCATACAACTTTAAAATTCCAAATCACGGTAATTTGATTTTCAAAGAAATAATGTGTAAGTTAATTTAAAGATTAAATAGTCAAAAGTTGTAAATTAGCAAATAATGAGTATATAAGCTATTTCAAAATTAACTAAAATATATTAATTATATTATATTTATTTAAATTGTTTGGATGGAGTTACTTAAGTGTAACAATGATTTGTATAGGATTTGGGGATAAAAAATAGATCCCCGTAATACAAAGTATGTCGCTTATTTAATTTAATAATGAATAATATGTCGCTTATTTAATTTTCAACACAACTTTTAAATAAAATTATATAAAATAATAAAAATGTACTTTTTAATTTCTCATTAATGTTTTTCTTTGTCATAATTTTAGAATCCATATAAAAGTATGGTTGAAAAATACGAAGCTATTTGGTTTTTGATTGAAATTGATTGATAAAAGTATGTTCGAACTCGATTTGTTGAACTTAACAAATCAAATTCGAATATTTTTTTTTGTTCTATAAACTTTAAAGTTCGTCTGGAACTCGATTTAATTTGTCCAAAAAATAATAAAATATATTTAAAAATATTAAATTATTCTAGCTCGATTCATTTTCTATTCAATCAAAACTCGTCTGAACTCAATTTGATCATTAATCAAGCCAAATTCAAACACGTTTTATAAAACTCAACGATAATTCAAATAAATTTGAGTAATGTATATTCGACTCGACTCGAATTATTTTATGTAATAAACACAAGCAAGTGTGAAGGGCTTTTCTGTAATTTGATAAATGAATTGATTATTACCTCAGTGGATTGCAGTAGCGGAGAAGCGAAACGGACAGTAGCTTTGCGATGAGATGATGTAAGCTTAAAGGTTTTCGTACTTCTACGGGACGTATAATTGTCCTTCCAATTTTATGACACCCGTCACTTTAGTTACTACAATTATTAAATTACATTGAAATTCTTTAAAATTAGGCAAAATACATAATTATTTTTTATTTTATTAAAATTATAGTCACACTCTTTGAAGTTATAGTTGTAATAACAACTGCACCCCCGTCTAGAGGCAACGCTTACACAAACACCTAATGGAAAACATTAAATTAACAACACTCATGAAATATAATTGTGTTCTGAAATGACGTGGAGTATTTATATATTTGATCTAACATCATGGTGTGTCAATATAATTATTTTATTTTATTACACAAATTTCATACTACACTGTGAATGAGATTTTAGTTTAATGGTTAAAGTGCAAGTTCCATGATTATATCACTATTCAGTCAACGAGTCTCATCAAATATGTGGATTTATTATTATTATTGTTGATCATTATTTAATATTTATTATAAAGTACGTTCAAACATTATATCTTTATGTAATCATACAACTTGCTTCTATAAAAACAAACGAAAACAAGAGTCAACAGAATACGAAATTTGATATAATTATAAATATGATAAAAGTTATGACACATTTGTTCTCGTAGGAACTCTATATATTATAAAAAAATTTATATCTTATGGGTCCAAAATGTGCCACAACGTTATATACGATGAGGCAAATGTGCTGTAATTTTATTTTATGGGATCAAAAATACTACAATATTTATCCTATGAGATTAAATGTGATAAGTTTATAAACTATGGAACTAAAAGTGCAACACACTCTATTGTGCAGGAACAAAAATATAATTTTTTCCAAAAATAATATTGACGTTTTTATAAATATATATTTAATTTTTTAATAGATAAAAATAATTTGTGTAAATAAACTAAATCCAAAACGTAAATGTAATTATTTTTTAATAATAAAATAACTTGTCAAACTACATTTTCAAAAAATAAATAAGATAAAAAAATACAGAAAATAGAATTGTCTTTTCACATTAATTTAAGCAGAGTGTGAGATCCTTCCGAAACGTCGGAAAGTACAAAACACACTATTCTCCGAAGATACAGATTACAGATACAGTATAAATAACACTACACAAACTAGCTGCGCTGCGCTGCCCTGCCTACCTCCCAACAAACATTACAGCGCAGGAAATCTCGAAAGGACAACACCGTCATTTCAGTTCTCTCCTCTCTCTCCTCAGTTGTTGCTCAAACGACAGCGACAAGAAAGAGACATCCAATTTTTTGGATTCCGTAGTTTGCAGGAAACGAGTTTTTTTCCCTTCTCTTTCCCGAATTCGTCTCATCGGTAGCGATGGAGAGATGCACGCCGGTGAGGAAGCCTCACACGTCGACGGCAGATCTGCTCACGTGGTCGGAGAATCCGCCGGAATATTCCCCCGCCACCGCCTCTTCCGCCCGTTCTCACCAGGTAATAATGCCGACATTTTCTCTCTCTACTCCATTTTCTTTTTCTTTTTTTGGTTTTCTGAGTTTGAGAAATCAAATGGAATGGCAGCCGTCGGATGGGATCAGCAAGGTGGTGTTTGGAGGTCAGGTTACTGATGAAGAAGTTGAGAGCTTGAATAAAAGGTTAGAGATCTGAATTCTTTCCTTTTCTCTTTTTGGATAATTCAATTTCTTTACTATATATATATATAATATATATATATATATATAAGTCTGAATTAATAAATAAATGCTATGGGCAGGGATGTTGAATTTATTGCATATATTTGTATGATCTGATTTTGGAATTTTAAAGTAAAAGAGCAGTCAATATTACTTCAATCTTGCTCAATTAATTTTCTTCCTTAGTCAACAAATTTACCATAATAAGGGGATCTCTACGCATTTTGTTTATGTATTTTCATCTCGAAATTTCAATTACTTTGATCATATTTACATCTTTGCATTCGACATATCTGATTATTGCATTCAGATCTACAAAAGGTTTATGAATAATTCAACGCTCGTTTTTCTCCCTTCTCATATTATGCTAAAATTAAGGAATATATAGTAACATCATATTTTAGCACAAGGGATTCATTTAATACTAATATTTGAACGTGGCCCGCTCGCACAACACGAGACACCTTTCTTTCATAAATTCGTGATAGTGAGATTCGTACCCAAACTCTTGTTTGCTTGGCTTTGATACCATGTCGAACGATCAACCGATTTAAAAGTTTTAAAACTGTTAGAGAGGATAATTATTTAATATTAGTATCTTATCGGATTTTAAATCTTTAATAACAAATTTTTTGAATTTGTTTGGATGATTTTAAATACAAAGTATTTCAAATCTTTCAACTATATTTTATTGAATATTGATGATTTCAAATTCTTTTCAAATAATGTCATTTTAAAATACTTTTTTCCAAATCCTTCACTCAAATCTAAATACGTCAATTCAAATGCACCCTTGTGGAATTTCTTGCACACCGCATTTTAAGACTTGTGCCAAAAATTTTATTACACCATGTAATTAATATAATATTAACACAAGGCATTCTATTGCAAAATATGCAGTGGTTAAAGAGATATTTGGAGAAAATCAGAAAGCAAGATATATATCAAAGATCCCTGCATATAACTAAAGATTGGCCTAGGCGTGATCAATTGTCAGACATGGTCGCATGCGAACTCTACAATGTTACAAGTGAATTTTTAAAGAGATTTTTGCTCATTGTCAATTATCTAAAACAGGAACATCAAAACTTGATGCCGCTAAAATTGTTGTTTGACGAGAAGCATCATTTTCTTTTAATTTTCCCTTATGATTCAGATTAAAAGGCGCAATAGTATAAATATCCAGGGAACCTCTGTGATTGGATCATTGAACTATGAACTCGCATGTGCTCGTTAGAGCTCTTTCAGATATTGCACGCAACTTTTTAATGTGGTTTAATAACTGTGACTCATGAATTTTGCTCTCGTGCTATAAATTAAAGTTATTTGCTTACTATTTCATTTGCGATTCATTTTTATGTATTTTCCTTTATATTGTGTTCCACATTTTGATAAGAAATTCGAACTATTTCTGCAATTTGACATTCCAGGAAACCGTGTTCGGACTATAAAATGAAGGAAATGACTGGCAGTGGTATTTTTAAAGCAAGTGGAGAAAACGGAGCGTCAGAAGCCGAGGATGATGGCCAGACCCCAGTAAACAAAACGGGATTGCGCATGTACCAGGTATTGGTTGTATTAACATATAAGAGATCGTTTAGAGTTTCAACGGCCTGTAGATTAAAGCATTTAATGATTAATTTTGCTAGCAAACACTGGCGGGAATCAGCCACATTTCTTTTGGTGAAGAAGACACGGTATCTCCGAAGAAGCCCGCCACTCTGCCCGAAGTTGCAAAACAACGGGAGTTGAGTGGAACTTTGGAAAGCGAATCTGAGGCGAAGTTGCAGAAACAAATTTCTGATGCCAAGAACAAGGAGCTAAGTGGGCACAATATTTTTGCCCCACCACCCGAAATTCAACCCCGTCCCTCGGCCACTCGAGCTTTGGCATTAAGAGAAAGCATTACCATTGGAGAACCCACGTCACATAATGTATGTAAGCAAGTCCTTGCTGGACGACGGTTGATGCACTGCAAATATCGCAGTTTTTCTTGTTCTGGCACCATTTTCAAATTCATCAATCAGTTGATATACTTCAACATGGTTACTTACAACATCTTTTCTCCTTATTTACCTCTTTCGTTATAACTCTAATTAGATGTTGTCTAAATTCTTGCATATATGAATTCACTTCTTTTTTTCTAGTTTTGGTCCGTCTAATCGAATCTAGCATCTCATTCATTTAAAGGGTGCTGGAGGCCAGAGCAATGGTGCTCTAAGCGAAGAATCTGTGATCAAGACAGCAAAGAAGATTCCTAACCAGAAATTCTCAGAGCTTTCAGGCAATAACATTTTTAAGGAAGACACTCCCCCTGCATCGGCCGAGAAGCCACTGAGTTCAGCAAAGCTCCGTGAGATGAGCGGCAGTAATATATTTGCGGACGGGAAAGTGGAATCTCGGGACTATTTTGGTGGAGTTCGTAAGCCTCCTGGCGGCGAAAGCAGCATTGCCCTCGTATAACTTGTTAGGTCTAACTAAAATTTTCTTACATGTTAATGGTGTCATCGTTGTCTTATTTAGACAGGGATTTGCTCGCATGATTATTTGACCTTTGTTTTGTGGTTTTGGTGTTCCCTAGGTTTGATTAACATGTTTGAAGGTTATGAAGAACTGGCTAATTGAATTGCACCTCATGGTATTGTACGGTGGTTTTCGTGGTTATGAAGTGTTTGGCCATACGATGGTTGTATCCTAGTCTTTTTCCGTTGGCTTGCTATCTTTTTTGATTTAGGACACTTCATCCTTGTTTTGTGTTAAAGAATCCGGTTTAGCTGTTGGCATGGATAATCTGTGCCCCTTTCCTCTTTTTAGGAAGAATTGGAATTCTTACAATTGTGTTTGTCTATTAATGAATGGAAATACTGAAATATATCTATTTTAATGCTTGGATAACAGGATTTATCACTATTTAAGGAAGGCTTTGAAGGGTATAAAATTCGGACAAATATTTTAGTGTCATATATAACTGAATCATTGAAACGTAGATGAACCTAGGAATCAACTCTACTACTTAGTATAGGGACTGTACTAATTTGGACCGAAAGGTCCAATATAACCAAAGGCGTAAATTTTTTAACTCAGGATGGGACGATTGGTTTAGCCGAATTTAAATTCATTATATGTCATATGTAATATAATTTTTTGTGTAATTATTATACATTTTAAAAAAACGTAACAAATTACATGATAATTGTATTACACTTATTTTGTAATTTATTTCATTCGAGCAAATTTAATTTGGTTAAGAATTTTTCCCAATTGCACTTACACTAATTTAAAAGAAAACTTTGGTTAAAAGAATCTATTGATGGTAAATTATATTTATGCACCCTGAGATTTGTTTTAATTACAAACATATTTCTATTAGATTGAAAATTGTAATTATCCCATATGAAATTTGCTCCGTCTCATATATAAAACACGGATAGGGTTCTTACGATTTTAACTTTGCGATATTCCAAAATACCTATTACAAAACTTTCTCTGCAATTTGATCGTTTTTTCGGAGCAAAATACTCTTATTACGATTGGATTAATTACTATGATCTATTATTTTTGTTGTTAAATGTTATATATTGATTTTTTTTATTGGGATAATTACACTCTTTCTCCGAAATTTGGCGTAATTACATGTAAACTTCCTATGATTTGAAAAATTATATATAACATCCTTAAGGTTTGCTTCCATCTAACAAATAAGTTTACCCGTTAGTCGAAATTCACCAAATTTGTTGATATATATTAAAAAAACTTGAATGAGAATTGATATTTTCCCCAGTTAACTTATTACTGACTTATTACAAATCAAATAATTTTTTTTGACCAAACTATCCTTATAACGGCTAAAATATACCTTCTTACATGCATTAATGCATGAGAACGTATGAATGTAATTTGATCACAAAAAGATTTAGTTGACTTGTAATAAATCAGTAAGTAATTGAGGGTAAATACAAACTTTTTGTTTTAGAATTTTTTTATTAATATCAGTAAATTCGATAAATTTTAACTGATGAAAAAATTTATTTATTAGAGGGAAGCAAACCTCAAAAGTGTTAATTTTTCAACCACATAAAATCTTCTTATAATTACACCAAAGAAGTGAACTACTATTTGTTTTTTACCATTTACCGTTTTCGGAAGCCTTTTCATATAATTTCTTACATGGCATCTCGAATCTCGATGGTATACTTTATTTCTAGTGAAAGCAAGTTGAAATATCGAAAAGGGAGATGCAAGGAATGTAAATGTCTGAAGATAATCAATTAATCATTATTAAGGTTTTTGAAAAAGTAACAAATTGAAACATCTATACATTGTGTCTGGAACATGATTTCACATGTTGGAGTTTTACCAATTGGAGAAGACGCACTGAAGAGTTCATGATGTGTTATAATTCACAAGACAAAGCAAATCATGCATGAAGATAGAGAGCAATAGAGAGATACAAATAACTTCAACTTCTCCAATCTTTAGCACTCAAAACACGGATAATGTTATTTATATTAAATTCGGGTTATTCAATCTGTTGCTCCAAAAGAGGCACATAATTTAGTTCACAAGGCCACAGAAACACAACATAGACTCTTAATAGGAATCGAAATTTCAAGACAGTAGAACGGGACTATAGCCGTGAGAGCGAAAAACATACAGCCGGCGGTACATCTCAAGCTTCCTCATGTCCGACCAGGGCCAAGAGCATCTTTTCATAGTCTCCGGTGGTGTCCTTGGCAATGGCTCGATCAAGTGGCACACTGTTCCTCTTGTGATACTCGTCTTTAATGATCTTCAAGTCAGCCTCGGCCCTTGTGGCGACAACTCTTGTGAGGGCTCCTTCATCCGTCCCTCGCCTGTTAATTGCTAGGCGAAGAACTTTTTCAAAGTATTTCTCAGGGCAGACCAAACACTTCACTGTGGCTCTCAGTATCGCCAGGAACTCATCCTTGGGGTCGGCTTTCAAATCCTGCCGACACAAATTGCCTTATGTTATGTTTAGATGGAAGGATTTAGGACGAGTTCAAAGTACTATAGTTCAAGATACGGATAACAAATATTTAATCCATGTGACAAATTATCCAAACAAGCTCAATGAACGTGTTATCATGGATTTGAACTCTTAGCTATAAAGTTAGTAATGCAAACACAACCTGAAAGTATACTTGGGAAACGATGTATTGTAACGTTACATATAGAGACGAGACGGACAATGTCCGGAGAATGCTAAAAGCTTGGAAAATGCTTGCTTACATACCTTGTTTATATCATTTCCAAATTCATTTTTGTATTGGTTCAGCGTTGCATTGATTTGTGCTTTACTCCTCGTGGTCAAAATCCTAATGATATCATCGCAGCTGTACGCCTTCTCTGAGATTTTCTCGTGCAGAAGCTTAGCTTCCGCTTTTGCAAGAGTCAAGTTCACCTCGTCCCCCGCATATCGGTATGAACTCACCAGTGGGACCAGAAGCTACAAGAAAGAATCAACAATCATAAATTCGGAAAGAACAACTCCAGTACTAGTCTTCTAACCTTGGTCATCATGTTGTCTCGCATTTGAGCAAAAGTCTGAACAATTAGACAATAATCTAACTTGACATGTTTTCTTCCTCATTTTACCTTGCGGAAGTCTCCAGATGTGTGATAAGCGACATCTTCCTCAAGCGATTTCTTAAAACGAGCATGATAAGCTTCTCGTGCAAGCAATAGTTCTTTTGGAGACCTAGTACAAGCTATCTCCACAAGGACTTGATTGCTCGACGTCCGTTTCTTTGTAGCTTCATTAGCCAAGTATGCATCACGCTCTGGAGGGTCGAGGGTCCACAGCAACACAACCCTCTGATCCAGTCATTTGAGAAAAACGAAATGCATTAGATTTGCCCTTTCGATTGAAAAACTGCTCAATGTAACCATGGTTTTTGCACTTGGTGAAATGAAAAGAATCAAACCTCAAAATCATTTGTAAGTTCCTTGTCCAATGCTTTGAGCAGATCTTCTCCATATGTCTCTGCATAGACTTGCCTAATCAACTTGCGCTGGGCGGCATTTCTGTGGCCCAAAATCGATATGATCAAGTCCTCGTTGGTTCCCCATCCTGCCAAAAACATTGAATGACGGTCAGATTGCATGTATGGACACTAAAAATCATTCAGGGAGACAGACGCTTACATAAATGATCAAATGTGACAGATAGTCCCAATAAACATTACAAGGCATTAGTCATACAGGACAAGGCCGTATGAAATACAATAATACAAGATTAACAAATAACTGCACAGAGTTAGATCCATTACATCCTTCTTACAAATCGATAATTGACACATTTATATCTTACTACTAAAGAGAGTAATGATCATCCCACAAATATTCAAGATCCATCAGAATGGTACAGATTATCAGATCCAAAACATGATCTTTTTGCTTCTGCTTTTTTCATCAACATCCATCCGATCAAGACTACATCCCTCAAAAAACAACATGCTTGTCTTAAAGCAGATAACGTGCAAAATTAAGACAATACAACACACAGAGAACCAACCACTTCTTTCATTGACAATCTGACTCCGATCATCACATTTTCTTCAAAGATCAAAACAACAATCAAAAGGGCTCTTCTGGTAAAGCACAAGATCCATATCATAACTAACCGATTGGAAAACTCAAAAAAACAACAAACTTCAGCCATAATTCGTTGAATTCAACAACAGATGACAGAACCCTTTACAACACTTAAACTGATCAAACCTGAAAATGCTTTGTGGAGCTGTTCGCAGTCTTCGGCCACAGATGGAACTTGTGACGGCACGCAGAGAGTCGACATTGTTTGGAGTTTGGTATGAATGTGAGTGCTGATTTCTGTGTAGAAAAACCGAGAAACGCGTATAGGTTATATAAATAGCTCGAAGCGTTTTCTGATTTTTATGACAAGAGAGAAGCGACACGGGGATTCGAGTTTTGTTATTACATGTTTGACTATGAACCCACGTTATTTTATATCCCACCCAATTTCAATAATTATTGTTTCGAAATTCACTTCGCATTTTTTAGTTTTTGGTTTAATAAGAGGCTGCAATGTTTCTCGAATAATAATTTAATTTAGGGTAAATTATAACGAATTTATTTAAAATTTGTTATAATTATAAATATTTTTTGTTATTTAAAAAATTATAAATAACTCTATAAAATTACAAATATCATAACATTTACCTCATTGTGACAGTTCATTGTAGAGAGGCATTTGTTAAGATATTTTTAATTTTTGAGAAGTACTTGTAATTTTTTAAATAACGATAAGGTATTAATAATTATGACAAACTTTTGATAAATTCCTTGTAATTTACCCTTTAATTTAGTTAAATGACTGTTTTCGGAAATATAAATTTTGCTTATACTTAAATTAACTTAAAAGTTGTAAGTTGATGAAAATTGTTTATTACAATTTAAAAGGTTTTTGTATATAAGTTAAAAGAATTTTATGATTTTTTTGCCTTAATTATTTTTTGTTTATTTTTAGAACACTGACTTCATCCAAATATAATGGATAAAATGTATGGATAATTAATTTAGATTACTTGATCTATGATCTATTCTATATAAATCATTTATATTTAAAAAAAAACTACACATATATTAATTAGAAACGTCAATATCATATACATAAACATACAATAAAGGTCAACAACACCCACAAACTATCCCGCATGCTATTTGGTTGTCTGATGTAGTTTCTGTAATTACGTAAAATACATAAATAATTTATATAAATAAATCGTAGACTAAAGAGTGTAAATGTAATTATTCTTAAAATTTACCACTGCACAGAGTAGTTATTTGATAAGTAAGATGATAATACACTAATTTTTCTATAAAACACTTCTACATCGACTCTTTTCTAATTTCAATGCTCGAAACTTATATATATACATTATATATATTATATATATATATATATATATATATATTAATCATTTTATTCTATTTTTCTAAAATTAAATACTTTTGAAAACAAGAAATAAGTACTAAACACCCCAATTTTGAGGCTGAAAAAAAAATCTGAGTTATAAACTCTTACAATGATTAAATGTAATATCAATTCAATTAAATGATTGTCTTATTTATAGCTTATTTTAGATCGATTATTAAAAACCTATGCGATAATTATTTATGAAATATAGTAAATAGTGGATATTTTTATTTAATATTTTTTTTACCAATATCGATTCAACCAATACATCAATATGATTAAAAACAATAATAAATTACAATAATTAAATCGATATTGATATGACTAAAAACAATAGCAAATGCAATAACTCAATAACTCACATGAAATGAGACAAGCACTCACAAAATGTGTCTTTTTTTGGGTAACAATTAACTTTTACGGATGAAAACAAATCCAAATTTGCAAGTGTCTAAAGAAGGAAAAAAATTGGTTCGAATTGAATCAAATCTAAATTAATTATATATAAACATAAAATATTTGATTTATAATTCAAAACAAGTAACTAATCCTATACTAAGGGCTCGTTTGGTTTGTGTGATAGAATTATGCATGATAGGATTTTATAAGATAAAAAATTGAATGATTATTAATCCTAGTAGAAAATGGGAGAGAGTGGGGACGAGGAAAGAGAAAAGAGAGTGTCCAAGTATAAAATAGAAAAAAAATAATATTAACTTGTAAAATTATTAATACTAATTAAATGAGCTTTGATTCATAATCACATTTGTTGCGATTAATAAGATTGGGACCAATAGTAATATCGGACTTTAATAATACTAACCAAATATATAATTAGGCATGATAAATAATTTTATCATACCTAATGACACGAATCAAATAAAACCTAAATATGTTATATTTTAATATATAATTAATTTAATTTAATCAAATATAATGGGAATAATAATTTATTGAAGTAGGTGGAAAAAGTGGTAAAACATGGATCATACACACCTAAACTATGAGGAATGATGGGCTTTTACTTTATGTGGGAAAAGGAAAATAAAACTCATTACAAAATTAAATCTGATCCACCCATCTTCACCACGTGCATGAGAGAGATTAATTATTTGTCTGATGGCGTTTGGAGCGGAGCAATCATAGCAGGCATACATGATTCTATGCATTCACATCATTATCCCATACTCCCCATTCATAGGCTCTTTTTTTTTTCTAGTTGTTGTTGCACGTTATTCTTGTAATTATATAAATTTAAGATGTGGATCTATTGTTTGTCTCTCCATTTAGGTTGTTTCAGAATCCCAATCTAAGTAAAGGCTCATCCCTTGAAAGTAAATCTACTCACCCATAGGGTTGGCAATTTTAACCCGAACACGAAAAACCCGTCCCGGACCCGCCCCATACGGGGCGGGTCCGGGATGTCATTTTTCGGGTTCGGGGCGGGTCTGGGACAGCTAAAACCTAACCCGGCAGGGTCCGGGGCGGGTTATGGATCCTGTCTCCCGCCCAATTGGACCCGGCCCCGGCCCCGGTCCAACCCCGCCTCTTTTCTTATTGTATATTATTAATATATACAATATATTATAAATAAAAAATTATTTTATTATATATATGAATCCTAAAATTATATTAAAATATTTAAATCTAAACTGATATTATTTCTTAAAAAAATATTAATTTAATGTATTCTTTGTATAAATTAATTAGGTCGGGACGGGGCGAAATTTTGAGCATGGCGAGGCGAGGGCGGGTTATGGGGCTGGCAAAAATTAAATGAGGCGGGTCTGGTACGGGTCCAGGCGGGCGAGGGCGGGTTATGGGGCTGACAAAAATTAAATGGGGCGGGTCTGGTACGGGTCCAAGCGGGGCGGGGGCGGATTATGGGTCTGGCAAAAATTAAATGGGACGGGTCTTGAATCCGGACGGACCCGTATCAGACCCGCCCCATTGCCATCACTACTCACCCAAATCCAAAAAGACCAACAGGAAACCTTAAAGGCCTAAGACCCCCTAACTAAAATACAAGTTCATACCACATGACATCCACATCAGGGACACAACATCATTTCTTTAAACGCCCAAAAAATCCAATAAGAGAAGAATATTCCCTCAGCTGCTTCTTTGCAATTCTTCAACCTCATCCACAGTACCATCAAGAAGTAATCCTCCCCAAATTTGTGTCCGGTCATAGGACCTTATCCAAACACTAGAAGATAAACCTCCATCAAATTAGCCTCGCGCAACAGTCAAGATGCGCATCGCCGTTGGGGAGATAGACAAAATCTGTATAACACTGAACTAGCGGCTTTTGCAAGTAGCAATTGAACAAGAAGCTAAACCACAATCAATATTTAAAAAATAATGTCACAATACGATGCATTGCCTTTGGAGGATATAACTTCCTCGCTGCTGTCTCATAATGTTAGCCAAGCAAAGCCAGAAGTTATAAAAACGACTATGTTCAATGTCTCATAAAATATTTTGAGTAAGTTATGAGACATGGAACATAGTTATGATACTTTTACTGTGACATCATTCTTATTATTATGTGCTTACATGTGTGTGCTGTCGTTTACGAAATTCATTCTGCAATGATCAAATCCCCTTGCTCTGTAACCTCACATAGTCAGAAGCCAGAACTTCCTGACACATGCAAAAATTATAGATAACTTGCTAGATGTTGGTTGCCATAAGCAGTTAAAATATGTGTCATATTCCTTGGAAACCGGTAGGTCAATACCGATACGAACGGATCACCCATGGCCCAATTACGACATATTTTTACCTTAAAATTAAAAGAATAAAAAATACAGTTGATATAAATATCTATTATGCTTAAACCTTCAATTAGGACAATAAAATTGGTATAAAAATTATTCCTCATTTATGGCCAAAATGTTTTCTAATGTAGGACAATAAACTTGAGTTAAAACTCGTCATAATCTAAAACCAACATATGCTTTTTCAATGTTGAACAGAAATAAGAGTCGCTACTAAAAGAAAAAACTAAACATTCAAATTGCTTTGTTATTTTGATTTTCGACTTAGTCAGCCTCCTCTGAAGGATTTGTTGTTAATTTATTTTTAAATATTATTATAAATTATATTTATTTAATCAATTAATAGTAGATCACAGATGCGAGTTCATGCATGTAACATATGCGACATTGGCCTATTTTTTGGATTCGGTGGGAGCGATCGGAACCAATGAGCCGATAGTTATCTGGTCTCCAGTTTCAAAACATTGATTCCACTCAAATTTAGATCCAAAATCTTAAATAAACGCTTCATACATACACCTTCCTCTATCCTGAAAACCTGCCCGACCTGGCAGGTCTGAGCCGCCCAAAGCATGAAACTTCAGGGTAGGGTGCAATTCTATGATTCATCAACATACACCCACACGACCGCGACAACGTCAACACAACAAATGTAAAATAATTAGAATACGACACAACACCAACATAGCTATATACAATTTCTCAAATTTTCATAAAAATATAATACGAAACAAAAACACTATCAAAATAAAATATAACACGTTTTACATCCACATTTTTAATCAAATGTAGCCTAAAAAAATATATAATCAATTTATATTAAAAAGCAATAAAAAGTTCTAAATAATTCAAATTAGTTGAATCATGAACATCTTCAAAATTTTAGTAATTTTATACCAATCATATAGTTTAAAAGAGTAAATTAAATCTTCTTTTTATTGAGCCTAAAATTCTCTTTTGTTTTAAAGAGAGCCCAAAATCCTTTAAAATTTCACCAAAAAAAAATTAAAATGAGTCCAAAACATGTTAGACACACCAACCACCACCACCAACAATTGCGTCCTTTTTTTTCTTGAAAATAAATTTTCAGACAATCTGATGCCGTGTCCAACACAAAATCTGGTAATTTTTCATAATGTCCGTGTATCATAGATGCAAACAGACGACCCACTCATCCCCCAGCCAAACTCCCCCTAACAGAGACATGGCAAGGAAACAGAAATTTTGGTAAGAAAAGCCCAGGACGATTTACATTGAATCGCATAGGCAGAGTTGAACTCCCAAAACCTTTAATTTAGACATGCTCTCTTTATCATTTTGGTTTTGATGCAGGGGCAAACACCAGCCTCACCTATAAATAACCAAGTATAGTAGCTGGTAGACTACATATATCTATTAAATAAATCCAGTCCTACAATAACCAAGTCCACACCGAACTCAATTGTAAATTGTGTAAAAACAATACTCATAAAACAAACATGCTAACAATGACATGTACAAATTAATCAAGTTATAACTAGTTTTAAGTTCACAAGAAGATGAACACCAAACAATGGAATCAGAATGAAGATCAATCTGCGGGAAAAGCAATGATCTAAACAACACAGACAATGAAATCTGATAAAGATTCAAGTTGGAAATTAACAGTAAAAGCGTCATGGATCATTATAAGTGGGAAAGAAAAGATTCATCATCATACAGAAATAAAATAAAGCGGAATATGGCATCAACTAGCACAACTTACCATGCAACAAAATGGAAACACACGAAAACACAAGGAGTGCAAAGAACAAATTGGGTTGGAGGGGACACTGGGGTTTAGTGCAAAAGGAGATCCAGACTTCAATTGGACATCAACGAGATACTTGTACGTAAATCAATAAAGGACGTCCATGCATCCAACTGCAACACAGCTACCAAAACCATTCATCAAAAGTGGCAGCATCAGTTCTATAGCTATCAGCAAGTACAGCAACAACCAATCTACAAGAATATCGGCTATCACCTCACAGCTACAGACACGATCTCATGTGCTGTAACATAGTGTAATTGATATCAGCTTACAACTAGATAAGCTTTCCAACTAATGAACAAAATTCAAAACACAGACATGGAGCCAGAAAAAACACGATCAATCGCATTAAGCCAGTTAATATCTTACCACCCCAAGCTCACAGTTACAGTGGCAAACATCTCAGATGTGGCCTCAAAACATTATCAGCAAACAGAATATCTATTCATCAACAGCACCAGCTACACTTTATATGGACACCAGCAACCTCAATTGATCGCTCGTGAAAATCAGATTTATTTCCCAAAATCACAGTAAGGAGAGATTAGGACTTTCAGGTGATATCAGAATTTCAATGTGATTCAAGAATAACATGCTAGACTATTTCCTTACCGATAACGCCAGGTTGGAAAGGTCGTAAGAAACCTCAGATCGTCACCAGCAAGCAATTATAAAATCAACAGCTAAATAAAAGCAGTCAGCAGCTACTGCATCATTCTAAAAACAGCATCAATAGCTGCTGCATCATCTTGTCAATCAGCAACAACTACTCCTCACGAACACAAACTATAGAAGGCATGTAAAGGTTCACATGAGTGAAATATTCAATGATATACATTCAGATTAAGTAACAACAAGAAACTTAATTCTGAAGGGACAAGTAGGACGACAGACTAATACTCAATCCACCTAGTAAAAGTAAGAGTTTAGACTGGTACCAAGACATCAAAAGTTGAGTGCAACTATCAAAATAAAACATCACAGTGGATCTGGTACAACGGGAAGGAGTTCAATTTGCAATGATCTCAGCGAAATCACTCATGGAAACTACTACATAGAGAATAACAAGATAGATCGAGTTACTCGAGAAGGCATATGCTGCCACAAACAGCAAGGTAGCAAAATCCATCCATCAGCGCGAAAAAGGAAAAGATACAACATGTCATTGTGAAGAATTCTTGACCAAGCCAATAATGAGAGTGAGACCCAGAACTTACTTCAGCCTCAGAACGTGGAGATGGACTCCGAGAATCACGACGGCCGCGAGGAGAGACGCTCTTAGGAGTAGGTGATCGATCTTTGTGGTTACGAACATCTGGACTTTCACCCCTGGAAGGAGATGATTTGTTTGGAGTTGGGCTTCTCCGAGGACTGGGACTTCGTCGAGCAGGAGAAGCACTGTCAACACTAAAGACATAATCAGAAAGTACTCAAAACCAATAAGTGATGTCGCTCAAACATTTCTATGATGATATTAAATACGTACCTTCCATAAGACCGACTTCGTCTACGCCGCTCATCATCATATTTGCCTCTACCACGTTCTCTGCGATAACCCGGACTCCCACTGCGGCTTCGGCTTCGAGACTTGCTCCTGCTCCGGATACGAGAATCCCTGTCCCTACCACGATGACGTTCACGTTCATATTTACCTCTGCTTCTACTGCGGCTTCTCCTCCTGTGCTCCCTGTCCCTGTAATAACTCGTGTACAAAATTCATCTTCTTTCTGAGGGTAACCGTGATTAATTAAAAATCATAAGCAGGAAAGAGAAACTGCATTCATAAGCGTGAAACCAAGTTTAAGCTTAAGAACAGTAGGGCAAAACCCAACTTTCTTCCTCTTGCTTCCACGGATGATAATTGAGTTGGAAAGTAATTGTACATGGAACAATGGATGAATCAATCTCCAAGATAAGTTCCGGATTGGTTACATCACGGTTTGTCCGAGACACATAAATGTAGGAAGAAGGACAAAATGAAGTTACTGTAAATCATGATGCCTAGTGCATTCGAACTAATTGAACAAATATTTATAACATAAAAAAACAAGAACTTGAACATTGATATCAGCACTATTTCAGCTCAAATGCCTATTATTTATGCTGCAAATCACAACTTTCAGCAACCACAGCTGTAGCATAAAAGCAGCATATCCTACCTTGGTCGAGGACTGCGGCTTCGTGACCTTCCTCTGGCCCGGTAAACGGGTTCTTCAATTCTCCCTTTGTGACTGATTTCACGAACCACTTAAGTTTGTTATAACTAGATTTCTCATAATAAGAAACTAGAAATCTCCTTAAAACTTCAAAACATCTAAGCCATGCAATGTGTAGAACTCATGAAACACACTTCATACGTACAAGCTTAGCCTATAAATCCACAATGTAACTCCATCGAACACAAAGAAGCCCAAAATTGCAAAACTAGTAAGATAAGACAGTGACCAACTTACATTCGTTCAGCATTGGGGCCATATTTTGCGAATTGTACCATTATTTCTCTCCCATCGACAACTTTTCCTGCATTTTTCAGCATAACAATTATTGGAATATAAAGAAAATAAACTTGAATTCATTTTTTAAGCTAACATTTCAATTTTTCCCACAACTCACCATCTAGCTTTTCAACAGCCTTTTGAGCCTCATCTTGATACTTGTACCTTACAAAAGCAAAGCCCCTGGAATCTCCAGTCCTACAGTTAAAAGAATCATATACAGCACCTCAGAGTAAAAGAAAGAAAGTACACATAATCAACAAAATTAAAAAGAGACCCAAAGACTAGAAGGAAAAATTGAATTCTCACATTTGAAGCACCTTTTCAATTTCAAAACCACAACAGAAGAACGGAAAATCCCATTTGAAACCTAACTACTCAAAATCAATATTTAATCCACCACAACAAAACCTCACAGAGTCCAATTCTTGCGAGCGCCAAACAAACCCGCCAACTTATATCTCTCGATGTGCACACAGAAAACACACCAATGCATACACACAAGAATCTAATCACACACCTCCGGTCTCTGGGGATGAACACATCAACCACTTTTCCATACTTATCAAAGAGGGGAAACAAGTCATCCGCCGTCGTACCTGTAAAGGGCATTCACAATCAAAAAATCGTAAAACAAACGCAGAAAAAAAAAAAAAAAAAAAAAAAAAAAAACTTATCAACAAAAAAAAAAAAAAAACTACGGATATCAAAGACGAGTAGACGAGTAATTACGGAAAGTAATGTTGAGGACGAGGAGGGAGTAGGTGTCCCTGATGTCCGGCGGCCCAGATCTTCCAAAGTGCGACATCGTTCTGCCGTGCGAGGAGAGAAGAACTAGGTTTTCAGGTTTCTAGGGTTTGGAATGTGAGGCTTCTCTTATTTTCTATTTTAAAGACAGAAGTCACTAGATAATTCCGGAGGTGACTTGTTCGGACAATTTTACCTTACTTAGCTTGCTTGAAATTTGAGCTGGCGGTCAAGTGATCACTGCTCATGCCCCGTGGAGCAATCTATGCATCAATCATTTTATATTATAAATAATTTCAAATGGTTAAGGTCAAATATTATCAATTTAAATTATTATAAAAAAATATGTGTTTGTATCTTGATAGATTAAATTTTTAGATTTTCATAAATTCATGATATACTAGTTTTCTAGATTTAAAGCTGCAGTGTTTATAAGTATTAAAAAAAATTAGTATTACTCGACAATGTATAAATGTAAAATTAAATAATTATACGTCAAGTGTTTAGTTAGGATTTTTTTTTTTTTACTTAGTTGCGGTATTCATTTATTGGCATGATCAAGAAATTGATTGCTCGATTCTCTTATTTTTCGTAATTTTTTTGCTTTGATCACGTGTCTTTTACTAACTCTGAAATGACGAGATCGACAAAACGACTCTTACTTATTCAGCTTTAATTCGTTTTTAGCGTGCATGTTGGACATATCACTATTATTGCACTTACCTTAATAATGTCACATTTAATTTGAAAAGGCCCATAATTGTAGAAGGTTATGATTTCACGGTGAGATGCACTGGAATGGATTCATCCACCGACATTTTCGATGACTTTAATTGTGATGTGTTGTTTGTCATCTTCATGACATGTTTTTGCATACTCGGTAACCTATCATACTTCGTGTTCGTAATTATGTTATTAGATTACTAGCAAGTAACTTATGTGTAGAATTGAATTATTTAAAAAAATTAAAAACTTAAACGCACTTATTAACACTTCCAAAACGTGGAATTATGGTGTTGACGTTGTTATCATTAGTCATTTCCATTAACATGATCCTCGATTTGTCAAATCTTTCCCATCCTTGACGATGTAGCATCAAACTCTCCTTATAATGAAGAGGAAGAGGAAATCTTCAAACTATATTGATGGTTAGGGAGAAATGATGAAGGAAAGTAAAAAATCGGTATATATGGAACTCATTTACCATCCAATTTTGTTTCTTTTAAAAAGGTCAAAAGGACAAAAATATAGTTTTGATGATTTTATGATATGTTATTTTCAAAATACCCCGGATAAAAAAATTGACTATGATTTTACCAACTTTTCAGACGAAAATGTGCTTTGGACCAAATTGTAATTTTTAAAATATTGAGTGGGTTAAATGTTATGATCTCACATACTTGTACTTAATGTAAATATATATATATATATATATATATATATATTGCTAAACTAGCTGTTTTTGTCCATTAAATATTTCGGGATTATCTTATATATTAGAGTGAATTATATCCACACTATCTGATATTTAATATAACTACAAATACATCATTTTTAGATAGAAAAAATTATATTTTCTTCTTACGCATGCTCTCTATTTTTTGTGAGCTTGGTAAGTATTTGCATCTCCTGGTATATTTATGTAGGGTTAAATGCAATTTATCCCCTTGTGTTAAGGAAAATGAGCAATTTACCTCCCCTGTGAAAAATAAAATAGCAATTTAACCCCCTGTGTTATAAAAAAATAAAGCAAAATGCCTCCTAACGTGTTTTTGAAATTACACGCGCCTTTTTTTTTTTTTAAATTTAAAATAAAATTTTATATTTATACCCTTATTTAAAGACCATTGGATCTTGACTTCAATCTAATGTCCAAATTTAACTAATAGATCAATGAGCTAAATTTCATCTAGTTTAAATAAATAGTTTAGATTTAACTAAATAATAATTAAATATATATATATATCTAAAAATACATATATATACTTATATAATAATATTTATATATATAAATATATCTAATATATATGTATATATAGAAAGAGAGAGACAATGGAGATAGTGCCGGCGGCGAGTTGGGGAGGAAGGGGAAGGGACTACGCGGCTGGGGATGAAGGCGGATTCCAGCGAGAGAAGGGGCAAGGGACGGATCTGGGTGGACAGCGCGCAAGGGGCTGAAGGGGGGTCGACGGCGTGAGAGGCTGGGGTGTGGGGGCGCGAGAGGGGCTGGGGGTGGGTGGCCAGCGCGTGAGGGCTAGGGGGGGTGGTTGACCGGAGGTGAGGTGATTATATGTATATATATTATTTATAAAAATAATATACGTATTAATATATATATATATATATATAATAATTTATTAATGAAAAAAAATCATCACCAGTCTCGGAGGAGGTGTATGCAACGCACTCATGGGTATAAGGGGATGTTTTGCTCTATTTTTTATAACACAGGGAAGTAAATTAATAATTTTTTTTCATAGAGTGGTATTTGCACATTTCGCTTAACAAGGGGTAAATTGCATTTTTCGCTATTTATGTATTAACGTGCTTTTATTTGATGTTTTGATGATGGTTCTAAGTTCGCTTCCTTTTCATAGCTTGAAATGGATCATTGTTGATGAAATGTTACAAGCTTCATTTCTTATTCAAAGCATATGCTATTTGTTGTAAAAACATTTTGGAAAGTCATGATTTCATGTTACGTGTGCTTGGAAGATATTATGCCATTTTTGCCTAACTTCTTGTAACTTCTCCTGCCTTTTCCACCGTCATAATGTATTATTTTGCCACAAAAACCATATGGTTAGAATCATTGCAAAAAATGCTCCCCAACCATATATAGTATGCACAAAATGGCTAAATTTGAGGTAGATATATATAGGCTTTCAAAAATTAAATCGCACTTTAAAAATTAACTTTTTCAATGTATTTTGAATAAATAATACAATTGAACATACTAACTGATACTAGTCAGCGTCGGAAAATCTTCACTAGTACATAGTGAAATATTAAGATCGACTATGTGCCCAATCTAATGAGGTTCTAATATTTTTAGTTATTAAAAAAGTGAGACACACTCTTAGCATTCTGTATAGGAGAGTTAGAGTTTGAAAAACTCCGGAGTATTATGAGACTTGAAAGTATGAAGCGTCGCAAAATGAATCTGACACACACTTTACCTCAATATTTCAAGATAATTGAAAGGGATAATTACATTTCCCTCTCTCAAGGTTTGGAGTAATTGCACATAGACCCCTGTAGTTTGAGTAATTACATCTAGCACCTTTGAGGTTTGCTGTTGTATAATAAATAAGTCCATTCGTTAGTCAAAATTCATCGATTTCGCTTATATTAACCAAAAAATTGGAAAAGAAAATTATATTTACCTCCAATTGACTTATTATTTATTTATTGTAGGTCAAATAAATATTTTTAGGGATAATTACACTTCCTTCCTTTGAGGTTTGGTGTAATTACACGTAGACCTCCTGAGGTTTGAAAAATTACACCTAACACCCCTGAGGTTTACTTACATCTAACAAATAAGCCCCTCCATTAGTCAAAATTCACCTAATTGACTGATATTAAAAAAAAAATTAGAAATAAATCTATATTAACCATTGATTGACTTATTACTGATTTATTGCATGTTAAATAAATTTTTTCGGATTAAATTATCCTTATAACGATGAAGATATACGTCTTCAAATATATTAACACGTTAAGACGTATGAGAGCAATTTGGTCACAAAAAAATTTTATTGACCTGCAATAAATCAGTAATAAGCAATTAATGGCTGATATAGATTTTGTTTTTTCTGATTTTTTTGTTAATATCAGTTAATTTGATGAATTTTGATCAACGGGGGGACTTATTTGTTAGATGAAGCAAACCTCAGGGGTGCTAGATGTAATTTTCCAAACCATAGGGGTCTACGTGTAATTACATCAAACCTCTGGGGAGGGGAGTGTAATTATCCCATATTTTTATGACCAAATTACCCTAATACGTCTTCATGCTTTAATGCATGTTAGGAGGTATATCTTCACCTTTATAAGGGTAATTTAGTTAGAAAAAAATTATTTGACCTATAAGTTTGTAATAAGTCAATCGATGGTAAATATAGATTTTCGTTCAAAGTTTTTATTAATATCAGCAAATTTGATAATATTTTATTAACGAATGGATTTATTTGTTAGATAGAAGCAAATCTCAAGAATGATAGATGTAATTTTTGAAATTATATAGGATTTATATGTAACTATACCAATATCAGAAAAAAGAGTGTAATTATCTTTAATGAAAAATATGACGTTTGGAGCTTCTCAATTTAGGTCATTACTTTGGCAATCAGAAAGTAGAAATAGAGATATTAAAAATTTCTCTACCTACAACATAAAAACAAAGTAATGAATGAATGGTTGAGGTATATAATAATTAAGATGTTGAGGACAAGAGAGATGAAACTCGAGATGAAAAATTCACTTTCTTGATAATGAACACTGGTTCCCGTATCTTAAAATTTGTTCTTAAAAATAAATTTTTTATTGAAATAATAAATATGATATCTCGTCAGTATTTGATTGATGTTAGGCTTTTTTTACTATCATTTTAAATATTTGATATTATTTTTAGAAAGGAAAAAAAATTGTAATTCTTTTAGTAAATTACATTCTGTATTTTAAAAAATATAGCAAATTATTCCATATAACGTGAGGGATTTTTTTAATATCCTTTTAGAAAATAATGAAATTGACTTATCTGTTAGCTCGACGATACACCGGGCCAGAAAAACATTTAAAGTTGGCCCTTTTATAGGGATGGGTCGGGCTGCACCACTTGGGCTTCTTATCTGTTCTAGTTGGGTCGAATGCAACTCTCATTTTACTCCCTCCAACTACTCTTTACTACTCCACTTTCTATTATTCAGTATCCACGACAAAGAGGCCTTACAATTGAAAATTGTGGGTTTGAGTATCATGAATGTGAGTATATAGTTTACCCTTAATACTGAGTCTTGTTTCGTTGTTTCTTTGAATGCATTCGTTGATTTAAAATATTAATTAATTGAATTAATATCTGAATTTGAATGTGTTAAATATTCTAGTTGTGAATCGAATCTTATTGAGAAAAAAAATAATAAATTTTTCTCACAATATATATAGTTTTAGATTAAAAATTTAAAATCAAGAAGGGTTAACTAAACTATAAAAATTAATCATAACTGCACAAATAGGCTATCAATGATGTATAAATCTAGTGGTGGAAATTGAAATCTCGTAAACACGTTCGATGTCATGGGTTTGAACCCTACAAATTTGTGAGTATTTGTATCACTTTTATGTAAATTTATTTTAATATATTTTATTAGTTAAAATTATATTAATTTATTAAAATATTAATATAATCGTTTAGAAAGGATAACAAAAATTGGGTTGATATAGCTTTAAAAATGTGCATGGAGAGGAAAGAATTGCAGCCAGCAGCCACCAACAAGAAGTAGGGCCACAAATTTACTCTGAAAAATAGGGACCATATGTTTGTGTTTGCCATAAACTAGTACATGTATTATTAATTGGACAAGAAATTGCTATTTCACCATTTATTCTTACCCTTTCAATTAATGATTTGTTTCACTACAAATAGTATTGGTTTTATTGACTTTGGAGTTTGGTCTATTTTCATGCTTGCAATTTAATTTCCACTATTTGACCAAACAACCCTTCTTACCTTAAAAAAATATTTATATTAATACAAGAAAAAATACAAATATTGAAGGGTCGCTCTCAAGTGAAATGAACACCATCAAGAATCGTATGACATGAACTATTGTAATAATACGAGATTGACTGAAAAAATATTCTTACATCTTTTAGGCTCTTGAAAAACTTTGCTGAAAATATATTATCAATTGTGTGTCGATGGTTGCATGATTGGACCTTTTCATAGTTGTTCAAAGAGAATTTTCGGTGTCCTAAAGAATTTTTTGAGCAAGTATATTATTAATACACAGTTTTGAATTCGAATATTACTTATGTATGGATATTAATTTATTCCGATACTAATTTCTTTCATTACGTGTGGAATTCGTGGATTGACAAGTATTTTGATTTATGTTTTTTTATTTTTTATTTTTTATTTTTTATGGAAGTGTTTGTAATACTTCTTTAAGGTGATTTTGTTGTAATGGGGTTTTGAATTATCTATATATATTTACAAACTAGTGATTTTATGAATATTTTCACTGATTTTACAAATTAAATTACGATGATTTTTGTTTTGGTATATATATGGTAATGATGCTCATAATTTCATTATTACTTGTAGTAACTAGTGATAAAAAAATATTAAATATAAAATTGTTATATAAACCATTAATGATATACATAGTAAACAACCCAATGAAGAAAATATAATATTACCATAGTCGATTATCACTAACTAGAGATTAAAATAACTCTAAACACCAAAAAGCGACCAACTATGATATTTATTCTTTATTTAATTTAAAAAAGAAAATAAAAATACGACGTACTTACGTGCATATAAATATATTTACTTTTATCTAATAACAAATATTAAATACTTATATAAACAATTAAATAAATTCATACCCTCCCTTGCACACGCAATTAATGCGTCACAATTTGGTTTGCATGGCTATTTTTGAGTTGATCACAAATGAAAACATTTTAGGGGGGGGGGGGGGGGGGGGGGCACCCCACAAGCATGAATTAACTTCCAATTAATTGATTGTGAATACTTTTAATTTTTTTTTTCAAGAACACACACACCCAAGTGGGTATGTGTGTGTTGTGTTGCATAAATGAAGGGGAGAGGAGGTGGGTTGAAGACATTTAATCAAAGGCAGAAAGGGCTATGGTTAGAGTGGAGGTGTTTTAATGCTCTCTTCTTCAATTCTGCATTTAAAGCAATTCAAGGCGAGTTAGTGAGGGCAGGTGGACTTACTTTGTTCCTACAATTTATTCCATACATTTTGTACCAAATATCGGGTTAGGGTTTTTAAGAGTGAATTTAGGTGACTGTTAATTTTAATGAGTAAGATACGATTCGAGTTTCTCAACTTGAGAGCCTACAAAACAACCCGTTATAGTTATATCGAAAAGGCTCCGATTATAGCCCTCTGATACTTAAGTCAGATAGGTTGTAAAAGAAATTTAATAGAAGACTGTGAGAATGCTGGAAGAGCAAAAAGTCACACGTGCTGCATGAAGGGCGCGAGTATTTATAGATTTTTTTTCAAATTGTACGATTTCGCGTAAACTACGAAAACCATTATGATCGAATAATCACAGTGAGTTTATGCATATTAAGGTTTGTGAAGCATTGGGGCCGAGCCGCTTGAATGGGAAAAAAAAATGGATCCAAATCTTATTTGAAAATTATAATTGTACTATGGAAAAATTATGATTCAAACTTCATATCGAGAAATTCTTAGTTGGACTTGACTCGTCGGAACCTGAATAATACATTTGCCATGTGATTGGTATATAATACTTTATGATTGGATTGATTTGATCGAACCAAGTTCGGACAAATGTTTTTTCCTCATATCATTACACTTTTTTATCTCACGTCCAATCACATACAAAACAAAAAAATCAGCTCAATCGAATCATTTCATCTCATTTTTTTTTTTCTCATGGAGAGATGAAAATTATAAACAACCACAATTGACAACCTTATTTATCACTTCGGATATCGATTCATTCTATTTTGCCACATGAAAGTTCATGTTATTTTTATTTAAATTCAAATAAGTGCATAATATTTATTTTTACCAAAATGTTGATGGGTTTTTTTCAAAAAATAAATTAGTTAGCACATGACATGTGGATAAGTTTAATTGTTTGTTTTTATCCAAACATGCATAATTTCTCTATATAATTAAATTAGCCAGTATATGTGATTTAAATTTATTTTTATATAATAATAATATCCATACTACAATTTTATATTATTTATCAATGATCTATTTTTATATTTAAAATTTAAAATTATTTATTGATTTTTATTTATTAAATTTATATTGCATGTTAAATAGATAAACATAAAAATCGTTCATTACCCTGTTTCATAGGATTTCCCACTCTTCCTAGGTTTGTGTGACAGTGTGAGTGTGTTCGTGCATGCAGGTAGGTACACGCATGCACATATATATATATATATATATATATGAAAAATCTCTAACACTGATCAGTTTTAATTCAATCTAAATTAATTACATAATAAATATAATATACTTATCATATTGTTAAAACAACGATGAATCGTATTAAAATGTGGATCCGTACAAGTACATACATAATACCCCAAAGCTATTTTCGACTAAGTTACGCCACTATTACTTTTAGCAAAGCATCTTCACTTTTCTTCCGATCTTACTTGAACTAACTTAAGTATTAAAGGGTTTTTACTAAAACTTCCTAACAAGCCTAATATTTGTTCTTCTTTCTCAAGTTTTAATTTGAAACATCTTGGATTCGGACTACTCTTAAGGTAACCTTGATTCCCCACCTTAATCAAATAATAAATTAAGATAATAAATAGTTAGTTTCTTGATTTTAGATATATGTTTTTATTAAATTAATAAATTATTTTTCAATTAAATTTGATGTAAATAAAATAAATGATATAGTAAGTCGTTTCTCCAAGAAAAATAGAATACAATAAAGCCTTTATTCTAAGTAAGGGAGGGGAGAGGTACTCGGCTAGGGTTACACGGAACAGTCTTTGTCAATCTATCGGAGCGGGCTGCTTGGGGATCTCTCCAGTTGCTGAGGTCAATAAAGCCTTAATGTGTAGGCATCTACAGGAGATTGTGTGTGATAATCGATCCTCTATTTGTTGGGTTCAATGGATCGACACGTACAAACTTAAAGGTGAACCTTTGTGGTCAGTTTTGGCAGTTGGAAAGAAGCTTTTGAAGCTTCGTGCAAGTGTTTTGTTGGCTATTTGGTATCAGGTTTCTACATGTCATCATATCTCTTTTCGGAAGCAACTGTGGCGCCTATTGGGGGTGTTGCGATTCGTTTTACCTTTGTGGATCGCTGCTATCGTGCTTGGAGGAGAATGCCCAACTCTTAGTAGTAATCCACGATGGCAGGTGGTCTTATCTCCGGTTGTTATAGGTTGTGCTTCAAGAGTTGTAGCAAATTGCACTGTCTATTCAGGGGGAAGACATGGTTAAATGGAGAATGCTTCTGGGAAGTTCAACATACGCTGATGTAGTAAATTTTCCATCCAAGTGTAGCGCTGGTGTAGTGGAGTTCTCTCTTGTTAGGTCCCCTTAAAATCCATAGGAATACTTTCATGTTATGGATGGTATTCAGGATTGTTTACCAACAACGGATAAACCTTGGTTGCAACACATTGGTTCGTTTTGCATGATATATTCAATGCAAGCTCTTGAATCCCATGATCATCTATTCTTTGAGCGTTCATTCTCTACAACATGTATTCGAGCTATCAAGAGAAGTGTCAAATGGTGCTGGCTATTGCTTAGATGGGAATCAAGATGCACAGTGGGCCGAGTTGGGCTAACCCAACCTAAAACCCAATTGAACTAATAAAAAATGGGCTGGTTCTATCCTAGGTTGGCACTAAGAATCAATATCTGGGACCAACCCAGCCCCGTCCTAAACCAGGCCAAGACCAAGTCTGATGGTTTTTTTCTTTAATAATGCATGGATATATTACTAGTAGAATGTTGAATGAAGTATAAAATTAAAAAATTATATATATACATTTTGATGACATCAATATTCAAACCATAATATAAGAAAATCGGTTACAAATGGAGATTTTTCAAAAGGGATGTAAGTATAATTTTAATTTTTTTTGAAGAAAAAAATGTAATTTTATATTTTCAAAATGGGGTATATGTGTGTGGGTGGTAGGGGAATGAATTCATAGCTCACAAAAATGTGGTTGAATTATAATAGGTAAGGGGTGGAGTAGTGAGGTTCTTTAAAGGGGTTGTGCAGTTGAGAGAGGAATGAGGAATGGGTTTGTATGACAAAATATTTGTTACATCATAGGACAGTGGTTTGGTTCAATTGAATGGGCGTGTGAGTGTGCAGAAATCAGCCTTTAAAGCTTTGCTTGTTTGTGTGGAGTTGAAGCTATCAATGCCCTATTAAATAATCCATACCCCCCTCTTCAACTGTTTGCAACTCTCCCATTTAATGTCACACTTCTGCCCCCTTTCTTTTTCTTTTTCTTTTTTTATTTCTAATTTTCAATGGTATGAAAATATTTTATTGATTTTTGTACGAGAAATAAAATATATTTGAATTGTATCCTTTCAAATTTAGGTTTATAGGTGTGAGAAATGATAATTTGTTTGGATTTGATTTGTTATACATGCATTTTTATAGATTTTGTATTTTGAATACATAATATAATATTTTTTTTTAAAAATCAACATGGCATGACAACATGTCATGTCATGTCATCTCCTCTGTATAAATAAAAAGACATAAATAATGACGAGGTCTAGAAGAATGGTTTGAGAAGTACGTTTTCAGTAGACCTATACTGTAATTCTATTGAAAATGAGTCCTTTTTAATGAAATTGAACGAAACGAATAAGTTTTCAAAATGGTGAAATAGTGTAAAACTAGAAAATTGAGTTTTAGAAATAATACCAGACACCCCTAATCCCAATTCCCTCCCCTTAAACACATCACTGCTTTAGTATTCAAGGACCTTGGTCGAATCAAACAACATTTTCAGTTAATTTATAAACTTTTCAAAATATCTTATCAAATATATATATATATATATAAAATAAATATTTTAAAATATTGTAAAGTAGTTACTGTATTCCTCTTTGTAAGAATTTCTTTTCTATAGAATCCAAAAGTAGATAGTAAGTTCCTTAAATAGGTATGAAATAGTTTGTAATTTATTTTTAAAATTTGAATAAGTTTCTTTAATTTGAATGTACTGATGTGGGACCACACTTGAATTTTTTGAAAAATAATTATAAATCCCCTAAAAATCATGTTAATGGCAGAAATGGCCCTGGATATGCATATTTCAATTCGTACGACTCAAATCCAAGATTTGATAATTTACTTATCTCCACAACCATCTAATAAAATTTGGATCGATAGTTGAGGGGGATCGTGCGAGTCTACAGAGCTTATAATTTCATGTCTTCCAAATACTAGATACAACTTTTTGCTACCTCTGTTATTCTCTTGAACTTCACCTTTAAAAAACATCATGGGAACTTAAAATAAAGAGGACAGTAATCAAGGCCTTCCTAGTTACAGTCATGTATACAAAAAATATTTTGTCGGAATACTTTGTTTCACGGACATAATACGATGGTTGTGAGTGTATAATCGAACTCGACGTCTTTCTTGAAAAGTCTAATTAGTCATGGAACCTAAAAAACCAACTGCCCTGGTTGATCATTAAATGGAGATGATGGTACATGACATTAATTAAGGAGATGAAGATTGGTGCAATCAAGATCAGGTGTCTTAAGTGTTAACTGCTGCATTAATGTGTGTATAATGCATTCTATTACCAAGTAGAGTTGGATAGGATCAAACATCTACTCTTGTAAGAAAAGAGTTGGATCCATGTACTAATTGAGAAGCAAACTTCAATTCAATATATCACAGACATAGCAGAGATGGGTCCTCTCAGTTTCACATTTAAGGCTGTTTCCCTTATAGATTGAATATATCTGATAGAAAAATTCTTCTGTGACTCGAGTGTGCATGAATCATTTGGCTGTAGGCATCATCCTACACTGGATCATGTGTAATAGTATACTGCTGACCATTAGATTATAAGGGGTGGTGTTTCTACGATCCACCTATTTTAATCCAATGGTGTTGGATGAATCGAGAGTGTCACACGCTGCCTCTACTAAAGTAGAGAAACGTATCTCGAGCTCGTAGTGCTTCTTCCTAACCCTATAAAACCCTCCCCAAGATTTAAACCATTCTTACAACCAAACCCTCTTTCAGAGTTTGTCAAACATGATGTCTTTACAAACATCAGAAGAAGTGTTAACCGATTCAAAACAATTGTCAAAGAAAAGAAAATGGGATGATGTTCCAGCAGATCGGATCTCTGAGAAGCCAGAGAAAATCAAGAGCATGAAGCCTATTTCCAACTATGGCTCGCAGAATCAGACACCATTTCCTCTTGAGTGGCAACAATGTCTTGATTTAAAGGTGCGTCGTCTATGTCAAACTCTTAACACTCATACTTCCATTTCTTGCATGAATTCTTACATATAAATTCACACATGGAGACAACTGATGGATATAATCCTCTTGCATATGCAGTCGGGGCAAATGTTCGTCTACAACACGAAGACTAACAAAAGGGCCTCAAACGATCCAAAGTTGAGCATACATCCATACAATCCAGCTCCCATGAGCTTGGATCTGGAACTCAATCCACCATGCCAATCTCATCAAGTGGTAGACTGCAGTAGGAAGCATGGTTTTAGTACAAACTCAATCTATCATCAGAAAGATCATGTTATGATCTCTAGCGCTATTACCAAATTGCCCTCGTGGCTAACATTTGAAGGGGACCAACAAGAGATGGTAACTGCAGTGTGCAAAAAGTGTTACATGTTGGTGATGATGTGCAAGTCTACCCCTGCATGTCCTAACTGCAAATTCATGCACTCGTTGGATCAAGAAGTCGAGGGATGATGTTATATATCCTTGTAATCGTCTCAGCGCCTTCTCTTGAGGATCTGAGAAAGAAAAAGGTTGTCATAAAGAGAGGCAGATGCCTCATAATGTGTAATAAAACAGAGTATGTATAGTTAGTTAGTGGCGAATTGTGATAATGAGTTATATGTAAAGGAGAAATAGACTAGTAAATTTCTCAGTTGCTTCGCAATGGTGTGTATGAATAAGAAGATTGAGGAATGAAACGGTTTGATTAAATTGTTGTCAGCGGCCATGAAATGATCATCGATCTTTGGTTATCCAGGAGCCAAAGACACAAAAAGAGCTCTGATTTCACTTACAAGGAAGTTCGTCGTGTGAGTTGCTTTTGTTTATTATTCTAACTTTCACATTGATTATTACAAATGTGCGATGAATTATTAGCATGAAAATATATTTATTCTTACATGTGTCATAAACACATATAAGACTAATGTTGCGACTTTCAATGCAAAAAGTATCATACAGTCATCAAACTGACATGTCTTTCTTTCATGTCATATTTAGTCGAACTTGAAGTAATTATAAAGGGTAAATTGCAATCTATCTAGCTGTGTTAGGAAAAGTAGGCAAACAACTCCCTTATGGGAAAAAAAATAGCAATTCACCCCGCTATGTTTTCCAAAATATAGCAAGGGAGGTAAATTGCTTTGTTTTTTAAAACACAAGGGGGTAAATTGCTATTTATTTTTCATAGGGGGTAATTCGCTCATTTCTAATATTAAAGGGAGTAAATTGCTATTCACCCTAATTATAAATTGACCTCCCGTTTGATCCGTCTCATGCGATCAAATCCTTCCGCCTTTTGCATACTTAGTAAGTTTAACCAAGACGCACATTGGCTAGCTATGGAAGCCATGCGCACCAGAGAGAAGAAGACTTGGGCTTCCTACATTCCCGACCGTCTGAACGGTTTCACTACAATAGATAGGCTAGGGCGTCATTCTTTTAGATTTTGTTGTAATGAAGTAGTATTTCATAGGATTTAATGTTTTACTCATCGTAAAGAAAGTAGTACTCTGTAGATTCTTGTACTAAAATATTCTTCTCTTTTCTTTTGGAATTTTAATAAATAGATAAGAGTCCGCCAAACCTCTTACATAGGCACAAGCAACTTTATAAAAAAAATAAAAAAGAAACTGTAGGCACCCGCTCATGACAATCTCTTCTTAAGAAAGCGTCTCCTCGACCATATTCTGTCGTAACTAAATCTTAAGAAATTTCCAGCAACATGACATAGATGGAACCATTTTGAAACTCAATTTCATTTTATCTTAAAATTGGGTTAAAAGGTTCATCCTCGTTTAGATACTCATTTAGCGTATTTTCTCAACATTAACCAGGTAGAGATACTGCAAGAGCAAAAATGTAGAACAGCGCTGAAATCAGAAATATCATGAACAGCATAGGCTTTTCATGTAGGAGGTTGAAGGACCCTGGATTGGGAAATGTATTATTATACATGTCAACATACATCAAAATGAACTAGTAAAGGACTAGGATAGTGTTAATGATGATTCCTTCGTCTTGCTGCAAGAGACTATGGTAATATAAAATGACATTGGTTCCTACTGTTGTTCATCAATAATCCTTCATATAAGAATTTGGGAATTCCCTCTGTGACTATTTGTTAAGAAGGTTGTGTGATTCATTCCACCTTAAGAACGATCTTCATGAACTCGTAAACAAAGAAGCTTATTGATGCCGAAGGTAATACCTGGAGTACCACAGACAAGGTTTGGGACATAGATCAACAAACAGTAGCCATATTACCAAAAATTAAGAAAGAATTGTAATTGCAAAAGTTCATCCTCGTTCAAAATATCTATGAAGTAAGCACAAGCACCAACTGCAAAGCAACAAAATTGTCATGCCAGCCATGAATAAGAAACACAGTAAGTTACTGATTCTAGAATTACAATCCTTATTTCTTTTTAAATTTTCTGCCCGCAACGAACATTGTGTAATAGAAGTTGTAATATAATAAAGGCTGCCAAAAAGAGGAACTAAAACAGTCGTGGACAGAGGTGATAACTCTGTGCTCGAAATCAAGATCCAAATGAATAGTAAAAAGTAACAGATTTTTTTCTTAACCAAACTGATTTAATATGACTGGGCCAGTAGTTATTTCAGTGATTTTGGTTTAGCACTAGCTATCATCAAATTCTTGGGAAAGAAGTAAGAAAGAACAGGGATAGTCCATCTAGCATGTCCTTCACTAGGCCTTCCAACATGGGATCAGATATGTGTTTTCATTTTGTATATGTTTTCATGTGAAAATGCGAATATGTTTAGATTACTCGATGAGATTGCATTTTATGTTATTAGTGGTGTCCAATCAATATATTTTTTATTTGATAAAAATGATAGTCAAATCAAATACATTTTTTACAAAGTTGCAGTTATATGGTTAGTGATGTCATATCAAAGTATTATGAAAGGAATGAATATATTATTAGTTCATAAAATTAATAATTGAAATTTTTTCTACGCATGTAAATATATATAAAAGTATTGATTGAGATGAGAAGGATAGTAAAACTACGGAGAGAATACATATAAACAAATATGTTTTTGTTTTCAACATTGTTTTTAACCTGAAAATTTGAAAATGAAACCAAACAAGGTATTCAATAGCAGGCCAAAGAGGCTTCAATTTCACCAAAAACTTGAAATCAACTTTTTGCGGGCCTGACTACTGAATTGAATTTTATGGTTTAGTTTCAATTTTTAGATAATTTATTTAGCTGTAACCTTCATTTCTCAATTTCAAATGAAAATGAAAAAGTAATCTTAATTTAGTAAAGCCCATGCTTTTCACTGTTCCATAATACTCCATTTGGGTCTTAATTCAGCGATGGAAAGCAAAAGTTATCATAACTAGAACTCCAGACATTATTCTTTTTCTAACAAATAGAACTATCAATTCTAGTAATTTCTCAAAGTATAATTGAATACCATTAAAATAGAAATGAAATAAAATGTATAGATCAATAAATACCTTTAAAATTTAGAATTATGACATTTTCTCATTCATGTTTTCTTCAGAAAACATTTCCCGTAATACTTACCTCACTCAAATATATCCAAATGGAGCACTAAATGATAGAATCCCATTGAACTCTATCTTTTTCGTGCACACTGTTCACGGGCGAAAATCATGTAAACAGTCTACTCAAGTTTGTCCTGCGGCAATGTCTCTTAAGCTATTATGTGGTATATACATCTGATTATGCATGTTGAGAGATATAGAGAGGTACAACTCAAAGTATTACTAAATATTCTTAGGTTGAGAAGATGCCTTTACCCAATGCTGCAAAGTAAGAAACAACTTCAAATATTAAAGGCATACCTGTAATAAGCTGGGAATAAGACCTGCATAAAGAGCAGGAACACCACCTCGCTCAACTATTTTGACACAAGTTGCTAAGGCACTCAATTTAGATGCCCCGTCTTGCAGTTGGAGCTGCCTTCTCAACACCTCAAACGGGTAGGTAGCAGCTTCTGCACAAGCACCAGCAATAGCACCATGCAATAGAGTTCTCATTGGTCCCAATTCCAGTTGCTCCAAAGCATTCAATTCCTGATCCTGTTGTTTCAGATTCTGAATTCTTTTTCTTCCTTCAGGTGAATGCAAGTAAGCTGATTTCAACATGTCATATACACCATAGAAAACAGCACCTGATGGTGCCATACTTAAAATGGATGGCAATAATCCCTTGTAAAGAGACAAGAACCCTTCATGTCGGACAACATGTTGAAAAGCTCCAATGACGCCACCCAATGCTTCTCCACCAGGAGCCACCAGCCTGGTCCGGATCTGAAATGCATATATTAGTCCTGATATTGCAGACCATATAAAACGCCGTAAATAAGCAGCGTTCTACTTCTATATGAATTCAAGGATAGTTTACTTTCATAAAGAAAAATATATGGAATGACTAATCTATAGGGAACAAGAGTAGGTAATAGATCAAAAGCATACTTGTTTCATCCCACCTACCATCCTATGAGGGGGCAAATCCATTTACCTCTTCTTCAGGGCACATCAGAGACAAATTTTCTTAGGCATATTCCAATAAATCTGATTTGTAATTACTAATGTGATTTCTAGAGAGAAAAAGAGGAATTACTTCTGACTTACTTTCCTTACCTCTTTCATCCATTTTTAGAAAACCATATTCCTCTATGTTCTCTCCATCCATTATCCCTCCTTCAAAATTCGAACAAATATCAAAGGTCAAACTACCATCATGACTCAGGATGAAGTTCTTGATTTCTTTAAGTGCTATAACTAATTTTCAACTTATTTCCACAAAGAAATATAGTAGTACTAGTGCGCATGGAAGATGAGCTTATTCCAAGAATCAATGTGCATCACAGACTCCCAAATCAAGCATTCCCCATTTTCTTTTACAAACAAAGTTGGTTCTATATATAAGATTCCTGTACGCTTTTAGCTAAAACCATGGCTTAAAATATAACAAAACTATAAGATTGGAACAAGTTATGAACTGTCGCTCACAGTATCCAGTGGCAAGCAGAGCACAGTAGCTGTAATACCAGCAGCAGCACCAGCAACAAATCTCACAGAATTTGTGGTTTCTTCATCTCCAGATAATTTGAGTAGTTGCTTTCTGTATGTATCATAAGCACAGAAATTGATCGCCTTGAAAGGAGCAGTACGAAGTATGTTAACAAAATTTCCCTTCCAAAAGCCTCTCAAGCCTTGAGTTGTAGCTATTCTGGTAACAAGCTCATATAGGTTCCTCTTCTCACCCCGAACTATATATTCCAACTTCAGCCTCTCAAGCGGAGCAACGCAAGTTCTGATTAAAGAACAATCATTAGCACAGTGCTGTACTTGGGACACCAACAGAAGTAGTAGGTTCAATATTCGCAAATTTGTAATGCAAACTCACCATAACTAATTTGTTAAGCTCGATAAGAACTCGAAAGAAACAAGAATCTAGGCCATTATTTTCTTCCCCTTCACATTATTCAAGTTATTTTCTGAACAAACTCATAACACACACACGCACTCACATACACACACACACACACACATATTCCTAAGAAACTTAGAACCATGCGAAGCAGTCAGCTCAAAGGAATGAAATAATCGACACAACTAATAGAAGCATCGGTCAACTAACTACCATAATTTTAACAACAAAGAAGACAGACCTTGAAACCATAGCAGCAACAGCCCCTGCCCACAAATGCTTGGTGGTGTTCACCGCCCCCCGGCCCCTTAACCTAACCTTCACCCTTTTACCCGCCTTCACCGTGGCCCCGCCAACGGTTTCCTTACTCTCATTACCTCCACTCGCCACCACACATTCAGTTGAATTATTAATCACTCCATCTTTCCCCTTAACTGACAAGCTCAAACACAAAAAATCACCACGCTTCCTCCTCCAGCACACCGGACGACCGTGACCACAAACTTCACCGGAAATTGTATTGATAATTGAAGAAGGAACCGTAGTAGCATCCAGGAACAATCCACCGAAACAGAAATTCGAGTTTTTCGGATTATCAGGTAAAACCGGATGAGAATTTTCAAGCCGAGCACCAAATCCTGACATTTTGTAAGCGGAATACGGTGTTATACGCGATTGGGGTGTCAAATATTAGAGATTTTAATGGTTGAAAATTGAAATGTTTGTAGAAAATAGGGAAGAAAGCGATTGACAGAGAGGAAATGGCAGCGTCTCAGGGTAGCTTCCATTGCTGGGCAGAGTAACTCTGCAATCAATATCTCAATGTAACCCCTTAAGCTATTGATTGTTTATCGCTTTCTTTTTTCTTATTATTATTATTATTATGTTTGTATTTCTATATATTCAAGATTTCTGGTTTACTATCCATATTTTACGCTGTCGATGTTTGAGTATAATACATATTTTTATATTTTTAAAATATATTATTTTTATCAATGTATATAAATTAATAAATTATAATTAAAAAATAATTTCAATATATTATTAACACAATAAAAAAATTAATATGTGTTATAAACCGCCGTTTGTAAAAGACAAAATAGTTTTATAAATTATATTATCAAGTTATTTTTGGTTCATTTATTTGTGTTTTATAATGTTTTTGTGAAGAGATGCGGCAAAAAATATTAATTTGAAATATGAAAATGGATCTTAATTTTTATGAAAGTTAGTAGGACTAGAGTGAAACAAGCGTGTAGTATTATACGAAGCGTCGTATATGTGTAATTTAAAATTAAATTTATTTTAATTAAATTAAAAAAATAATTGATCAAAACAATAAGTTGTATAGATAGATATTCGAGAACAATAATGTAACTGAATTTAATATTAGCTTTATATGTATAATTGCACAAAATAAATCGTAATATAATATTCATCATTTCTAAAGATTAACTAAGACTCACTTCTTAAATCAACTATACATGGATAGCGTAAATCGAATTAAATTAAATTTTTTTTATTTTAAATTTTATTACATCTTCTGTTTTAATTATGTGAACATAAAATATATAAATATAATGCTGTTTATTTTATTGAAGAAAAGATTATATATATACACACAACGTATATATATTAAATGAAATATAAGAGGCAACAAGATTCTATATACTTTTTTTTTATTAATATCGATAAATAAATTGTACTAATTCAATCTAGATACCAATAACTCATATTATACCAATGCATCAATATGACTACCAACAATAAATAAACTACGGAAAAAATACAATTTACCCCATTGTGATATTATAAATGTGCAAATTATCTTTTTATGAAAAAAAGAAAAATTAACAATTTACCCTCATATATTTTTTAAAATGCAACAATTTACCCCCTTGTGTTTTTTAAAATGAAGCTATTTACACCCTTAGACAGGAGGTAAATTGCTATATTTTTTTTTTGTAGAGAGTAATCTGCTCATTTGCAATATCATATGGGGTAAATTGCATTAAACCCAATAAACTAAAATAACTCATATTCAACCAATGCATCAGTAAAACTAGCAACGATTGATAAGCTATAATAATCCAAACAAATACCCACACGTGTGACCGGGATTCGAACCCATGATTTTATACACTTGAGAGCAATATTTGCTGAGAGAAAGAGAAGTTTCTAACGTTGTTAATGGACAAATGAGAACAATATATAGATAGATTCTAAGACAATTAATAAGCAAACCTCTTCATTTACAAACATTAATAATCTTCACAAGTTCAATGACAGCAGTAGAAACAGTTCCTTACAGCCTACTAATCTTTACTGTCCCATCCCAGACTCCTCACTAACTTGTTATGAACTTCCACCATTTGTGGAAAGCAAAACCATAAACTGTTGTGTAAATAAGCAGTCGGACGGGGTAGAACTTGAAGCTGCATAACAGATCAGGGATTAAAATGCAAACATGGTATCATCTTACAATTTATGGATCTAATAAAAATAAAATTATTTTTTCAGGACATACTGTCTTTATATTTATAATATGAATTTTGTGAAGTAAATCTCTATATGAAATCATTTTCTTTCTCTGTAATTTCAACAATGAGTGCATACTTGAGATTTTCAGGAAGAGAAAAACAGCTACTAACTGCGCTGCTCTGTCATATTTATGACATAATCTTGTCAAATAAACCTATTCCCTCATGTCATGGTCTTTGAGAATGTAGTATACCATGTTCAACGCCCTCACGTGTGTAAAGGTACAGATACCATAACCCCCCTTTCACTGTAGTTGACATATGTGCTTCAATCAATTTCACAGTGCAACTCTTCCACCATATAGAAACTCGCGGTTCATAGGTGGGTGATTGAAATTTATGTGCCTCATTTTTTAAATATAAGGAGGAAATTCTAATTCAGACTTAATTCGGTTAAATTTGAATTAATCATATGACAAGTACAATATATTCACCGTGTGATTGATGTATAGTTAAGAAAAAGACCCATTACATAACAAGTGTATCAAATTTGTTTTATGATTGATTTGATTCGGCCAAACTTAGTAGGAATCATTCATATGTTCGACAAATACACAAAATATCAAGTATAGTATGTGTTCAACCACCCTACGTACTTTCTAAAGCATGTTTTGAAAAGCATACAGATATTATAAAATATTTAATATTTTTTTAAATACTATAATTTTTTTTGAAAAATTAAAGGGTTCCTGACTTTTTAGAATTAATTATAATTTAACAAGCTTCTTCAATGTTGTTATTAATAACAAAGTTATGGTTATTTGCATCTCCTTCTTTATGCCGTAGATTCGACAACTACCCTACTTTTAATTCGAATTGAGTTTAGTCAAATCAGAATAAATTATATGACTTGCGTAATAAATTTATTGTGTAATCAGTATACAACTTAAAAAAAGAGCTATATGCTTGATTAGGTTAGATCAAACCTGATTTTGATAAAAATTTAAACTTATCGGATAATTGTATACCCAAACTCCAATGTTCTGCTAAATCATTCATGACAATATTAAGAAATTTTTAGCTGAAATTTTTTAATTTATTTCATCGCTTTCTTATATAGCTGAAATTTTAATGACAAACTAATATAAAATTCTAAGATTATAATAAAATAATAGACTACTAATTTACACGATTCACAACAGTTCTAAATGCTAATGGATGATTTCCCCTTCTCTTTTTCCTTTTCATAACACAACTCAAAATTCGAGAAAATTCAGTAGCATAAAATCAAACTATAACAGCGAAAATTACCTTGCCGTCGCCGGTGCAGATCGAGAGGAGTCGGCGTCATCGTCGGTGACGAGGGTGCACCACTGAGATACAGGGCGGTCGAAGAACTTCCAATCAGGTAAAACGACGCCGCCGATAGCAAGCATCCCGAACAAGTAGGTAACCGCCATTTTCTTCAGAGACTGCGTGTACAGCCCCGTGAACACCATTATTGCAGCCAGCCAGACGAGGGAGGTCCGCAGAACGGCGTCGTTCCCCATCGGTATATGAGGGCAATGGCGGTGAAGGAGATGAAGATTGGTAAGGAGATGCTGATGGCTTTAAATGCACGCAGTTGAGTGATTTCAATTAATGCGTAATGGGACCTGATTCAGTGTATATAGATAATAGAGACTGTAATCGCTCATGCAAATGTGTTCTTTCAGAAGGTATGGTGTATTTAAGTGTGTTCTATAACTCGTATTGGCTTAGTTAGTAAGAACGAACAGCGTGTGTTTTATTTTTTTTGTCTGGATTTATTTTCCCCTATTAATTATTGTTGCATGTAATATTTGCGTGTACACAATTAAATTGATATGATAGAGAGTTCAAACACAAAAATAATTCATGATTAAAAATAAAGCAAGTGATAAATATGAATGAAAATTGAAGGATATACATGATAGTAGGTTAGCGGTTAAAAAATGATGTAGACCATTATCACAAACTGATATTTGTAGATGTGAAGTGGCTACTATTTTATATTAGTATAGATATAAATGTAGTAATAAGTAGTATATAGGCATTCACATTCGTGAGACTCGAACTTATATTCGTTTGTGTTTGGTCGAGGTGAAAAGTGGAAGTAAAAACGAATGTATGAGAGATAACTTGGTGTTTCATTACGGGGAAGAGATGAAAAGTGAAGTGAAACTCGATGTATATGAAACCCCTCCGAAGTTCAATTTTGTTACTGTTAGAAATTGGGTAGAAAAGTGGAAGTATAAGATCAAAAAGACAAAGAAGTACAATTTTTACTTTTATTTACTCTATTATCCATATATATATATATATATATATATATATATATATGTGTGTGTGTGTGTGTGTGTGTGTGTGTGTAATTTATTTCCAATTCTTTTCTCCTTCCCACTGATAATACCTACGAAAAAAAAAAAAGATAAACAAAGGTGCTAGAAAACTACTATATCAAAGTCAACAATCAGGTAAACAATTTTGTCAGTAATTTTTATTTTTAAACTAAATAATTTAAAATAAATGAACAAAACTCATTTTGATGAATATTTTTAGGTCGCAACCTTATCAATCAAGCAATGCTTCATTGACTTCCTTCCCTTGATGTTAATTTGGAGTGCTATAATGAAAACAAAGTTCACATCCACCTAAATTTTTCTATAAGGAAAGGGAAAAAAAATTAAAATTACATTGGAATTAATGAATTTGGATTTGAGTTCAAAATTGGGGAAACAAAATTCAAATGATTGCAATTTGCAAATTGAAAGAATTTGAAACCCATCATTATTAGAAAAATATAGTTCAAATTTAGAGTCAAATGATTTAAAATGCTTTGAATTGCGAATTTTTCAAAGAAATCCAAAGTATTTGTTGCTATCAAATTGAAATTCATAATCTCCAATCTACCAATCCAAGTGTAGCACAATTGAATTTTATTTTCTGTATGAAAAAGCCTAATGTCAATTCAAGGTGAATAACTCTACATAAAAAATGAAGCACATTCACCGTGTAATTGGATACATTATTTACAAATAGTGAACAATCATAAAGTAAGTACAAACAAAAATTATTTTTCATCTAATAACCATTCATGCCCATTAAATGAATTTTTAATTTCTTCATTTGTAGTAAATATGAGATTAATTTAAAATTTTAACTATAATTTATATTTGTATAACCAATTATTATGAAATTATAAATCAACATACCATGATCCATTTTGTTTAAATAAATCATTTTAAAATCAATTGTAATACAATCAACTATCTTATAATTAATTATGCAATCTTCGGATCAAATTCAAATTTTGCAAGAGAAGTTGATGCAATCAAAAGTTTCAATGATAACGAAATTTTACCATGTGTCAATAATTTTTTTATGCAAGTAACAAATATCCTACCATCATGATGTTTGTGAACTTTATAATAAAATCCTCCAAAATTTTATGAAAATAACAAGTTTTAATCGTGCCATCAATCGATCAATTGAGTTGGCATTCTTCTCATTAAAAGAAAGAGTTCTGAGTTCAAAACCAAGTGACCACGACCCCCAACCCCATTATCTATATCTATATCTATACTTCTATATATACTATATAAAAGAGAAAAGTATTTTTCTCTTACAAATGATGGTTATGACATTACAATACCAATTTTATTATTATACCAATTATACCCCTAAATTGATTTTTTTTCTTTACTTTCTTTCTTTCTTTCTTTATCGTTTTAAAAATATAATGTATTTGATTTATATATACTTTTTTTTATTCATAATATAGTTTAAAAATATAAAATATTATTTATTATAGGGTAAATTATATCTACCTCCCATGAGGTTTGTCATAATTACGAATACCCCCTCGTTGTTTGAAAAATTACAAATACCTCCCTAATTTTAACGACCATATAACAATTACCCCAATCTATCCATTTTTTATAGTGAACTGACCAAAATACCCTTATGAATTAAAAATTATAATTTTACTTATTTTTTTAAAAAAAAATATTTTTCTTATCGACTAAGGGGATAATTTTTAAAATTTTTTCATCCATCCCATTCAATATTTTTATAAGATTTTAATTTTTTTTAAATAAAAAAATACAGTAAGGGCAAAATTGACATTTCTATACCTCCATTCAAGGATTATATAATTTTATCAAACATCAGGGGGTATTTGTAATTTTTCAAACAACGATGGAGTATTTATAATTATGCCAAACCTCAGGGGGTTGTAATTTACCCTTTATTATATATACATAAAAACGACGTGTCACCGCGGCTCGTACTAAAAAAGAAAACAAGTTTTAGTAGTGACTATAATGTTAACATGTGAGGATAAGAGATCCAAGTCCATATCTAAATTCCAATAGAGGCTTTCCAGATCTAGGTTTGGATTTGGAGATTTATCCCAATGCAGAAAACTTTTAAAGGAAGTCCACGTAAATTGGTCATAACTCTCAAGTGAGGTTTATATTACTTAGAAAAAATGACAAAAGTTTATTCAATAAGGGGGAAAAAAAGACGGCGACAACAACGACCACCACCACCAGGAGTGCCTAATGATAGTGTTAGTGCAGGCATATACAATTTTACAATACAATAAGCTCCCTTGATGTTTGCAATAATTATAAATACCCCTTGTTGTTTTTGAAAAATTATAAATAACTTTTTGAAATACAAATATCCCAACAAATACTTCCTTATGACAACTCATTATAGGAGAGTATTTGTTATGATATTTGTAATTTTAAGAAGGTATTATAATTTTTCAAACAATGGGGTATTTGTAATTAAGGTAAATTTTAGGAGCCCATCGTAATTTATCCCATATTTATATCAAACCTATGAATGACTCATCCGCACCACCATCACCGGCTTATACTGGTGTGTTATGAATTGACGGTGATTGATTTATCATTCTTCACCAGCGATGACACGTACTAATAAGCTTAGAACTGAAAAAACATCCTAATATAGTTAATTCCCATAATTGAAGGAGCTGCAGTATAGCATCCCTACCTAACACGTTTTCTAATCAAAAGAAGAAAGCCACTCAAGCACAGCTGTTGGCAATCAGAGGCAATGTAAACTACACCACCTGCCAAGGAGGTGGCTTTTAGCCTATAAATGTAAAACCTAGTGAACTTGTCCTAAATGAGGTGGGTTTGGGACTATAACCATACAACATGTCAGTTTGAGGTTTCTTGGAGTCGGTCGGCCAGTCTACGGGCTTATCCTGCTCAGTTGATCAAACTTTTAAGTTTTAGAACAGAAATCCTACACAGTAGAGCGAAGGGCAATTTCCCTACATAAAGCAAGACATTTTGCCCAGAACATATCTTCACATAATGTAAAAGTTCTATTTAGAGCAAAGAATGATCTAAATGGAAGTGCTAAAACATTTAATATGTTGATTATACACTGAATTCAAACATGACGGAACAAACAAATCTCAGCATACAATTGTAAACATAGGTCACAGGGACTAATTATTGTGCAAGCCCAAGAGTAGGGATGGTTAAGATAACATACAATTCAAGGATGCAAATATATGTTTTACTTTTTCTCCAAGACTAAAGGCTGTCAACTGGAACGTATCCCTCCCATGAAGGTCCTTGGGTCAGGGCAACTTCCGGAGAACTGAGCCTGTGAGAAGTCAAAGCCCGGGTTCTGTAGAAAAAATTCCACAACGTAAAAGCAAATGTAAGTGGTCCATCAGTCAAAAATTCAGGATAACAAGATTATTGTCAGGTGCCCCCACATCTCACACCAAGTTCATTGTCTACCAATGACACTTAGAGACCACACAGTTTCTGATCACAAGCTAATTTACCATAAAAGCTTGTGTCAATCTTACTTCCCAGATTCTTGCAAAAATTTATCTGCAACTCAATGAATTGATTTCTCAACTTTTTATTCCTTGATTAACTATCCACATCTATACATTTGATCCTGAAACTTATATATTTCTCTAGTCAATACGTGACAGCCTGTTTTAAATTTCTAATTGTTTGGCTTTAACTGAAAAGTATTTATAAGAATAATCTCAATGTACTTCCATAACAAAGCAAAATTTTCCCCAACCCATGTAAGGTCACACCTAACCAATCACATGGTAAGCTTTATTGCTCTTACCATGTGATTAGTCACTCTCTTCGTATACTACAACATAGGAATATAATGTGCTTGACGTGATTAGTGTGGGTTGGCTAAATTTGGTTCTTGCTAGAATTTCCCAACAACTGACTACATGATTCTTATGGCGTGTGTATCTTACCTTAAGCAGCAAAGTGTTTATAAGCAATCAGTGGATAGTTTCTACTCGAAATATGAGCAAAAGAGCTTCTATTTCTAAGTTTGATATTATCTTTTAATCACAGAAGAATAATCAGCATCAGCAACCTGGAACTTTATCAGCAATAAAAACTGCAAAACCAGTAAACAGTGAAATCTAAATTTGGTCTCTGGAAAAAGCCACTACAAATGTTGGCACTCAGCTAAGCATACATGATGACAGATAATAAGGAGACATTAAGATCACCAGATAAAAGCCTCTTGACATAGAACCCGTATTGCCACATTGAAGACAAAAGATAACATTAACATGCAACAGAAGCAGTTAAGTTAAAATAAAGAATTAAAAGATAGAATATCAACTATTAAGCATAGAATCTTCACACCTCTTTGTTAGCTAAAGAAGATTAAAATGACAAACCTCCTCTTGAAACCTTTGAAGCATGAGTCGTTTCTGCTCAAGATCAGTGGTGTAGGGATCCAACTGGCCTTGACCCATTATAGGTGAAGACCACGTCTTACCTTTGTCCCTCTTCTGCAAGGTTATGTGCATTATATCATCTTCTGCAACAACAAGAATCATAAGTTAGCATAATTTAGATGTCACACTCTTGGAACCACACTTGGCCATTAGCGCTTTACTGTATGATGTTAACTCCAATTATTTGATACACACAGCAACTTAGACTCATCTGTATTTTCTGCCCATATAAGGAAATCGTACAAATTTCAGGTAATCTGAATATTTAGTGGTCAAATTAAGGTTAAACTTTATGCACAAAATTCATGATAACTAATCTTTTCTCCAGAAAAAAATTCATTATAGCATTTTGGTCTTGATTACTATGACAAAGTCATAACCCAAAAACTTCTCCTTGATGAATGATTCCAAACCAAACATTAAGTTAAATGCATTTTAAATATGCAAGTAAGACAGGAATTTAACAATTTGTGAATTTTACTTTACTTGACTTTCGCACTACTTAAGTAGTTAAAGCTTAGATTTTTAAAGAAAGGTGAGGAAGATCATTTTCATGAATTCATCTTCCTTTTCAATGTTCCCCCACGAAATCCTAAAAATCCAAGCATCTATCATGCTCCTCCAAATGTCTAAGTACCAAATTCTCATGGAGAAGACTAATGAATCAAAGTCCTTAATTCAGGCATCCAACGGTATTCCACCAATGAATTTTTGGAAACAAAATTTTCTCATGCAAAAATATCAAGCCCGGAAAAGTACCAAGAGTCCAAAATGAAGAATCAGTCTTCACTGGGAGCATAAGGTCATGCTGCAATTTATCAGAAAAAAAGAAAGTTAAAAACTGCTGAAATGCACTGAAAAAACTCCAGATACAAGAAGGAAAAACTGACATTAAGGTATGGAGGGTTGCCTTTGATCCCAACTTCAACGTGCTTGGAATCAATCTTGCAGCAGAATAGCTTCTTCGGAACATTGGGTGGAAGGGTTATGTACATGTTAACCTCTTCCAGCGTTTGGTCCCACTCGAACACTTTCTGACCTGAAATCGTAACAGTTTTACAAGTTAACTGTCTCATAAATATGTAAAGAGGCCAGTCTCAAGAGCCAATACCATTATGCATGAAGCTATGGCGTTTCTCAGGAGCCAATTTCTCAGCCATTGTTCTCTCGTTTCTCCCAATTCGCACTTTGCTTTTATTTCTGTCAATGCAGGTCTATTTGTCCTTCAGCTCCGGACTTTCAGCTGTACACTCTGGTTATTCGGCTTAACCCCAGACCCTTGAAGAATCCAGAGAAGAGAAGAATAAAAAATTGAAGCGCTATATGCTGATATAAATGAAACAAAACAACAGAAGTCTCAAGTTTAACTACTTCAAACAAGAAACATCCAACATATAAAATTTGATACTGTAATTCACCAACAAAAGTTTAACCTAGAAAGTTTGTAACATCATTTTTCATTCTTAATTCTCTGCTTTTACGCGATGCTTCATTCACAAAAATCCCCAAATGTTACGCAATTTGCAGCGAATCATGAAGAGATCATCGAGATAACACTATATGAAAAGTGGGTTTACATCTCAATTATACAATCAAATTCATCCCATCTCGACAAGGAATTTACTCGGGAAAACATCATAATCACGGAGAACGTGAATCAGCTGGAAACGATGTACCTCCGGTGAAAACGGTGACGGCGGTGTGGCGATGGAGGAGAGATGGACTGCGGTGCTTTCCTCCTTGCCGGAGACAAATGGAATACCAATTACCAATGGCGTTATGCAGAAAATATAGTAAATTACACTATAAACCCACCAGTTTTATCCCAATTACAAGAACACCCCCTAAAAGTTCGGTAATTACTAGACTATTCCATATTATAGTGCAAGGTGGGGAATTTACACAATTGCTTGGAATTTAAAAACTAGTACAAATCAATAAAAGAAAAAAATTATCAATTAATATAAATTTTAAAAAATTGAATAAATTAATTATTTTACCATAAAGGGTATTTTTAACTTCACAAAAAATTAGTGCAGCAATGTCATCAACCGTTGTTTGTGTGTGGAGGGCTTTCTTTTTTATATTAGTATAAATTGCAAATAGCCAATAAAATTTTAGTCAATTAATAAGTTTGAAATCTCACAATAAAAAAGTTTTATAAATATAGATATATCTTCTTTTTTTTTTTTTCTAGTCTTTTATTTGTTTGACTCGTTTTCAGATAAGTTGTAGATCCATTTTATTAATTTAAGGTTAAGATTCGATTCGTTGTATGTAAATCTTAATATATAGAACGCATTGTAACCATTTGATCATTTCGATGTCTGCGACTCACGTGAAATTATACAGTTTTTACTACCTTAATATTCTTACGACCTATATTATCACTTTTCTTACGACCTACTGATTTAAGCATCAGACGGTTATAATCAGAATCTTACTAATATGATGATTATGACAGGCGTTGTATTTCGTAGGTTCATATTTAGAATACTCGAAGTGTATTTCGCTCTTTTCAAATAATAATTACTCAAATTTAGGTTCAACATTTAATTTTCTCTTCATCTAATTAATTTTAGTAACAAAGGAATTGGGGGTTTGTCAATTCTAAGTAACATAACTATTTGGAGAAGAATCAATCAAAATTGGATTACAAGTCTGAAACATTAAGAAGATAAGCATGATGATATGAATTGTATTAAGCGTGATTGGAGGATAATGAGTGAGCCCCTGAAAATTTATCGTATTAAAATCTTTTTTACTTTTAAAATTTATAATATTTGAAATTAAAAAAAGATGTGGAGTGATAAATGACAATGTTAAGTCGATTTCAGAAAATGTGCAAGAGTGGACAAGAATGGAATCCAAGTTTCATTTAAAGAGCTTCCTCTTGAAGATGATAGAAAAGTCTATAGCCCCACATATCAATGGGAAAAAGCCTAAATCCAAGTTTTCAATGCACCTGTCTACTCACATCACCCTCCTTTCTAATTCTTCTCCAGATTTTCTAATTATACAATTAATTTTTATTTTAATATTTTTTTCTTGTCTTTAAAAGAGTTATGAGAATATTATTTTCAAAGGGTGTATGTTTTTCATAATTTTAATATTATAAAATGAATCCAGTGGATTTAATGAGTCAGCATAAATTTTATTTTTAGTCTTATAAGTATAAATATATCGCATTATGGGTCTTTTATATATGTTTTTTTTGTTGGTCAGATGCAAATAAAACGATTAACATATGATCATAATTTTAAATTCTCAAATTCTAAGTTTTCACCCAAATTCATTAAAAGACGCAATTTATCATCTTGTTTTGTGAATAAATGCCTAATTTATTTAAATCATTTCTACCCCGACCATTAATATGTCTTTCTAAGAGCTCAAGAAGAATTTATATGTGTTTATTTGAGGAGATTTATGCTTGATTAGCGGAGAATAATTCATTTCTAGTAGGATCGAAGAACTTAGGGTTTGAGGTAACAAGAGAATTTTGGAGAATTAGGGATTGCGCCTTTCTTTCAAATTACTATATAAGTATACTTAGAGTTTAATCATATTTTTAAGATTAAAAAGATGCATGAAAACACGTGTTTTTTTTTTTCTTTTTTTCGATCACAATTCTCAATCACCGACAAATTGAGGACTAAAAGTTATCAAATATAATAATTACATGACTAAATATATTATTATATAAATAATCACAAGACTTAATTCGCTCACTAAATAATTAAATTGTATCAAAATTATAAAACTTACAGGATCGAATATATTTTTTAAAAACAAAAAAAGATTATAAATGCAACATACCTATATTTACCGTAACGAGTCCATTTTGACTTGAATCCAAAAAAATAAATATAATAATAATAATAATAATAATAACAAATTAACAGATTAGTTCCTAAAATTTGACAAACTTGTCTCGTGCCCCGTCGGTTGTCATTACAATGAGAGAATAAAAATAAATTGTGATTGTGTATTTATTAAAATTGTGGAAGTTTGTGGAGATAATAAATGCCGTTACAGTTGGCGATCATCCAATGTACATGTAAGGATAGTATATTATAATTTGTTTTTTATTATTAATTATATTATTGTATTAATTGAATTTATATATTACTCAAGTTATTAAGATATTAATTGTTTCGTGTAATTCAAAACAAATATCAGAAGCAATTATCATATATCATATTAATATTGATAGAGAGGAAAAAGAGTGTTCATATTTGTTTCTTTTAACAAAGGGATCAGACAAAATTATGATGAAAGACTTGTTGGTGTTACCTAATCAATCATTCAAGAAACGGGAAAAATAAAAAGGGGGTTTCAGAATCTTGACTAATTTGTTTGTATAGATTCCAAAATATATGATTTTGAGAAAAAAAATTAATTATCAAAGTGGACAAAGTTAAGGTCATTAAACTCTATATCTAACATTAATACGGAATTAAAATCCCATACATGTCAATTATCCACTTGAATTAATTTTGTGCTACCTTAATCTAATTTCAGGTGGACATTGTAAAATAAATATCATCACTCGTATCTTGAAATTGAGATTGTAAGAAATCTTGGAAATGATTACTCATGCCCGATGGGTCTATCTCCAACCCTAAATGTCGTCGTGTGCTGCTAACTTTTCCGATATTTTTGTAACGACCACCTGTAATCCGCGTAGGTGTCAAGAGAATCAAGAACGGAGAGACTTCCCCCCTTCCCAACCAAACTCTTTTTGGTTTTAAAGATGATGGTTATTAGAAAGGATTGCCCTTCTCCGACTCTTACTTTTCAATTTGATAACGGACGATTAATGCCTCTCATTTATTGAACAGGTTTAATAAAAAGAATTTAAGAAAACTCAATGATAAAAACTAATCATTGAATTGAAAAGGGGCGAAAATTATTTAAAAAACTCATATTAGTAATAGTATTGATGATATAAGAATTCAAAATCCATACCTCATAAGGGGAATCATAACAATGAATCTGGAATTTTTAGCAAACTATTTCCACCCTGTCATTGGGAAAGGATTAGAGAAGGCACAAGAGAGGGATTTTGTTTTCTTGCATAGGACATGTAGTCTAGATAAGAGAAGGAAGATACATAAAATAAAAATCTTGAAAAAACAAAAAAGTTGTGGCTGCAAATAGCCCATCAGTTTTCTTGCAACCCCACTACCCAGAACCAATCGCATTCACTCTCCTCCATCTCTCTACCAAAAGGGTTCTCTTTGCTTGGCTGCCTATTTTGATAACAGTATTAACTTCAGGCAAATCAAGATTCACCCAGAATTAAATTCTTTCAGTTTCAGACACACATATGTAGTTCCTATGGAAATTAGGGACAAAGAACGGTTGTAAAAACGAGTTCTTTGCTGTCCAGGAATTGCAGTTTCCTTTTACGGTCTGTTGTTTGCAAGTCCCAATTGTTGAAACCAATAGCAAAGCACCACAAAGGGGTAACACCATTTACAGCCCACCTCAATAAGAGACAGAATTATGGTGTCTAGATAGCAGAGAAGTGCGTGTTGTGTGTGTATTTCTTGTTCTGTTATTTCTTGGAATTGTCTAGGTAGCGGAGAATTAGGATTCAATTTTGTGTGTGTGTTTTTCCTTTTTCTTGTTTGAGACTGATGGGAATGTCAGGAAGTGGATGTAGTATAGTATGGTTTAGGAGAGATCTGAGAGTGGAAGACAATCCAGCACTAGCTGCTGGGGTGAGGTCAGGCGCAGTTGTAGCACTGTTCATATGGGCACCTGAGGAAGAAGGGCACTATTATCCTGGAAGGGTCTCAAGATGGTGGCTTAAGCAGAGTTTAGCACATCTTGATAGCTCTTTGAGGAGCCTTGGGACTTCTCTTGTTACTAAGAGATCTACTGATAGTGTTTCTTGTCTTCTTCAAGTTATCAAATCCACTGGAGCCACTCAACTCTTCTTCAACCATTTATATGGTCAGTTTTTCACTATTTCTGATTGAATTATGATATTGTTATTGAGTTTGATGCTTTTATTATGTTCAGATTCTTGGGATTGTGTAAACTGAGAAAGATAATCAGATGTTTTATTAATCTTGTTTGATTCTCTCCGTTTAGCATTGTTTACATTATCAATCATTGTAGTTGCTGCTCATGTTGTTATTCTGTAGTAATTCAGTTCAGCATCAGTGCTAGTTGAGTAGTAGTGACCTTGTTTCGTTTTCCGTCTTCCAGTGATAAGTTGTTGCATTATGTGTCTGCTTTTAATTGCTTCCTGATCAGTTGTATATAGACTGGATGGTGTTTATTCAACTTTGATATTAAATAGTTAGGTCATTTTAGGTGGAAAATATGGAACTTTGTACTACTTTGCTGGTTCTTTCTCCTAACTGTTAAGCAGGCTAGTTGGTTGTCGTCCTTTTTCTGCCTTCTATTTTGGTCCCTTATTAATGGCTATGGTAATTTCCTGCTTAGGAAAACAAAGCATGGTTAACTGAAAATATTTGTAGTAGCTAGAATTGTAACAACTTTCTTTGTTTTACTTTAGACCCTATATCACTGGTTAGGGATCACCGAGCAAAGGAAGTTTTGACGGCTGAAGGTGTAGCAGTCCGCTCCTTCAATGCAGACTTGCTTTATGAACCTTGGGAAGTTCATGACGAGGAAGGTCGGCCATTTACAACTTTTACTGGATTCTGGGAGAAATGCCTTAGTATGCCATATGATCCTGAAGCTCCACTCCTCCCGCCTAAAAGAATTATTCCTGGTACTACTGTTATTTTCTGTTTTCATAATCACCGTATTATCTGATCCTTGTGTGCTTGTATATTTCAGTGCTGTGGAGAGAAAAATTCGTCTTATTAATTTTGCTATTCCAATCGCACAATTTGCTCTAAACTGCTGTTTGCTCTCATGCAGGTGATGTGTCAAGATGCCCTGCAGACACTTTAGTATTTGAAGATGAATCGGAGAAAGGAAGCAATGCACTTCTTGCTCGGGCATGGTCACCTGGATGGAGCAATGCAGATAAGGCCCTAACAACCTTCTTAAATGGACCACTCATAGAATACTCAAAGAACCGTAGAAAGGCTGATAGCGCTACAACCTCGTTCCTTTCTCCCCATTTGCATTTTGGGGAAATCAGCGTCAGAAAGGTCTTCCATCTTGTTCGCATTAAGCAAGTTCTCTGGGCTAATGAAGGTAACGTAGCAGGTGAAGAGAGCGTCAACTTGTTCCTCAAGAGTATTGGCCTTAGGGAGTATTCAAGATACATGAGTTTCAATCATCCTTACAGCCATGAAAGGCCTTTACTTGGACACCTGAAGTATTTCCCTTGGGTTGTGGATGAGGGCTACTTTAAAGCCTGGAGACAAGGAAGAACGGGATATCCTCTGGTCGATGCTGGTATGAGGGAGCTGTGGGCCACTGGCTGGCTACATGATCGGATACGGGTAGTCGTCTCCAGTTTCTTTGTGAAAGTTCTGCAGCTGCCTTGGAGATGGGGAATGAAGTACTTCTGGGATACCCTACTGGATGCAGATCTTGAGAGCGATGCTCTTGGTTGGCAATATATATCTGGTACTCTTCCAGATGGTCGTGAGTTTGATCGTATTGATAATCCCCAGGTATGGATTGACTATTTTCTGTATCCTCTTTAAATAACTTCAACCAAATTTACGTGATTTTTCATTCCACCACTCTTACTTTCTTTCGTATTTTCTGTGCTAGGGCAAAACTCTCTAGAATTTTTTAAATTTACTCGGGAAAGCTTCATTTTCAGGGCATCCTCCCACTTGTTTCTACAACCCCTTAGTTCCTGGAAGGACACTTGATTTATTGCTGCTCCCAGTGTCTCAGTTGTTAGGATTCTCAATTACATTTGCGTCGTTGTTGGGGAGGCATCTGCTCTCTATTATACTCCTATTTTCTTGCTTTATTAAAATAAATTTGAATTAGAATACCTCTGAGAATTTTTTGTTTGAGACAATGCTGAAAAGAGGAAAGAAAGCAATTAAAATAAAGCAAAAGCCATGAGGCTACAAATACATAAAAAAGCTCGTGTCTCCTAACAGAGAAGTCTGGAGGATTCACGGGGCTGATCTTTTTCTTTAAGTTTGACGATTTTTTTGTGAAACCCGCACTAATTTATAGATTGTCCAAGAATTCAGTGGGCTCAAGTTTTGTGTTTTAGCTGTATCTTTCTGATGTATATGTGAATCCTTGCCCTCAAAGCTTCCAACTCTGCTGTATTTCTCTGAAGATGCCATGATTTTAAGTGATTGTTAGGCATACAAGCTTGGTCAACTGCATTATGTGCACTTTGCTTGCCAGTGGACTAAAAGTTGCACAAATTTCATGCTACTAACTTGCGCTTAATGCTCCTCTGTTCATCTCTTTTTGCACCTTTTCTTTCTTTTTTATGGCTATGCCAAGATGGTTGCCCTTGAAACTTTTGATAGTTTCTCCAGATTCAACTGTTGCTTTTCTCGTTTTTCTCCTAAAATGTTAGCCAAAGTTTGTAAAGTTAATGTTATTATTTGACAGTTTGAGGGTTACAAGTTTGATCCCAACGGAGAGTACGTTCGACGATGGCTTCCTGAACTTGCTCGATTGCCAACCGAATGGATACACCATCCGTGGAATGCACCAGAATCTGTGCTCCAAGCTGCTGGAATTGAGCTCGGTTCGAATTACCCTCTTCCCATTGTCGAAATTGTTGCTGCAAAAGCCCGGTTGCAAGAAGCACTCTCGCAGATGTGGCAGCATGAAGCAGCTTCAAGAGCTGCCATTGAGAATGGAATGGAAGAGGGGCTCGGGGACTCGTCTGAGTCTACCCCTATTGCGTTTCCCTCAGACACACACATGGAGATGGATAATGAACCTATCAGAAACAACCCCACAAACAATATTATTCGACACTATGAGGATCAGATGGTGCCAAGCATGACATCCTCTTTTCTACGGGTCGAAGATGAAGAGACATCAATCGACCTTAGAAACTCAGTCGACGACAGCAGAGCTGAGGTACCATCGAATATAAACTTAACAGAGGAGCCAAGAAGGGAAGCACGTGGCCATGCTATTATGCAGGCAGATAGAACCAATGATGCTTTCCCGCACCCTAATTTTTCAAGAGCTCGTAGAAACTCTGAAGATTCAACAGCAGAATCATCGAGTGGCAGTAGAAGAGAGAGAGACGGTGGTGTAGTTCCAGTTTGGTCTCCCTCGAGTTCTAGCTACTCTGATCAATTTCCCAGTGAGGATAATGGTATCGGAACCAGTTCCTCTTACTTGCAAAGGCATCCGCAGTCTCACCAGCTATTGAACTGGAGGCGGCTTTCTCAAACTGGGTAGGTGACAATCTTTGCATGATGCATACAAACGCTGATAATGCAATTTCAACATATATCAATTAATAGTCGAGTCTCCTCGACAGTATTTTCTTAATTACTTTTCACGCTCTTTCTGCCAGATGACTTCCGCAAAGACCTTATACTGGAATGAACACAGCCGTTGTAGTCAGTGTGATGGAACCAGCATCTAATGTACAACATATGTGCTTTTCATCACACTGATCACACCAGATCAACAATCCATTGCCATTTACAATTTTTTTCTAGTCCGGATCTGGTGATCCGTCTTGCTGTTGTACGATATTTGTAGTTCTGCTGTATAGTTATATATATTGTTCCACAAGCTCGGACAAATATCAACGTAGAAACGTGCAGCCTTTCAATAAATGCAGGTTTGCGCCTTGTATATTATTCTATTGACTAGGGAGATATTTCGATTGCAATAATGCTCTACTCCACATTGTTTATCGATACAATACTTCTATGTTTGACTGCAAAGTTACGCTCGATCTCTTGTAGAGTAACCTGTAGATTGTTTCAATTCTCCACCTATTGTAGATTCTGAGAGACGACGATGTCTTCTCTTCTGGGAATAACCTGTCATATTTTATGTTCATAATTCCTTTTATCTCTGAGTTTTGCAGGTATTAGCTTGAGTTGTTTGGTGTACTTGTGCATTCAGGGATGCATATCTATGCTTGTACATTGTAGGTGCTTTTGCCACTCTCTTTACATCTTTCCGGTAGCCGTAAACGCCATATATGTGGCCTAGCTCCACGCATTCATGGATGCATTCAGTAATATTAACACTTCAATGCTCAAGCCATTTTAGCTGACACCCTCGTTACAATTAATCATACGATAAGTATATTAATCTGTAATGTTTGAACCATAGGACGGGTTTTGATTCAATCACATGGCATGTGTCAGAAATTTGTCCGTCTTAGATGTGGGAGGAAGTGAGGGACAGCTGCAAGAGTTTAATGCAGCAAATGGATTGACACTGTGAGGAAGAGGAATTATTACTGTGCCTTGGGAACAAAAATAGCTCCAACTTTTGCAACTTCACAAAGCTCATTATTCTGTTCTGCACTTGGAATATTGTAAAGTCAGTGTAGTTTTGTGGTCCAGAGAAGAACAAATTACAAAGACAATGGAGAGGGGTGTAGGCCTAATCTCTAATGATGGCTGGATTTTGTTGATCTGGGACCAAAAATGTTCTGTTCGGACAGTGTTGCTATCCTATACAAGTCGGATTTAATTTCATGTTGGTTCTATATTAATATCCCACCTACCCTGAACTTAGAATTTAGATGTATTAAATAAAAAGTGTTGTGATGATTTTGTAAATCTTTCAAATATCTTATGAGATTTTTTTTTTTTTTTTAATTTTCTCTAAGCTGTTACCTCGTAAGATATTTGTCAATTTTAAATTAGCAGTCATGTCACACTCTATGTCTGCAAAATATTTAGTTATAGTAATCCCCCGTCGGTTCAGCTTTTCTAATTTCAAGATTTATTCTATTTATTTTATCGCTTTATATATATTGTAATAATATATTCTATTGGTATTTTGTATGTGAGATTATTAAGAAAATATAATATAAACACAAATCACATAATTTTGACAATATTTTATTTTATATTATTTTTGTATAATTTATATCATGTAATTTCTATTTAATATGTACCTTTGCTCTGGAAAAAACGGTAATTTTACATATAATTATTTGTTGAATTTTTTAATATTTAATCTTTAGATTCAAATTAACTTTTTTTTGTATTTTAATATTTAAAAAAAATATTTTAGTATTTAATCCTTATACGATGGGTTTAAAGGCATTTTTAAAGTTTTATAAGTTATTCAACATAAACAGATTTTATGTTTTAGCAAATTATAAATTATAAATAATATTTAAAAAGCATTTTAAGAGAAAATGTAGACCAAAAAAAAAAAAAAGTCCAGAGTAAATGAAATAAAGGTGGGTTCATTTATATACAGAAGGGCATTATACTCAAATTTAATCTAAAAATAGATTAAAAAATGAAAGGGATAATTACATGAACCCCACTCTTAATATAGGAATATACAAATTCCCCTTCTTACTTTTAAAATTATAAATACACCCCTCTGACTAATCACGGTGAAGGTTGATTGGTGGAATTTTAAAATTTACACTTTTATTCCACTTAAAAAATTAAAAATATAGATAAATAATTAGACAAAATTAAAAAAGGCAAAAACATCCTTAAGTTTTTCTAGCCTGACAGAAAACTCTCTTCTCTATCTTCTTTATGTTACTTGTTCCTTCAAACCTTCAATTCATATCACAAAAATCATTCCTCCTTGTGCAACAACCACTGTGATAATTCCACCATCGATTGTAACTGGTTTTAAGACATTGGAGGCTCACAAACAGATAATACTAGTGGAAAGTACATCTAAATATTACTTTAACTAATGGAGGGATCAATTTGTAATGGTAATAAACTAAGAATGTAAATTTATTTAATTTTCATAGTAAGAGGGAGAAATTTGTATATTTTCATAGTAACATAGGAGGTTAGTGTAATTATCTCAAAATAAAAAAGAAAAAACAACTCAAAATCACAAATAGAACCCGCGTCTCTTACTTTCTGTTAGCTTCTAATGAAAAGGGATATTTACATAGAGTTAATCAATATATAAGATTTTTTTTTAATATTTACTTAACATAGGGTGTAATTTCAATACTTATATTGCCCTATTTATTTTGTATATACTTTTTAAATATCTTTTTATCTATAAAAATTTCAAACAATAAAAATTATAAATAATATTAAATATTCAATACCGTCACTGAGTTTTACCACAAATGATGATAATAATAATAATAATAATAATAATAATAATAATAATAATAATAATAATATATAAAATACCGTTGGGGTTGCAGCTGAGAAACCCTAGAGGATAGGAGAGCAGCTATAAATAGATGAAGTTGGGATCTCACACTCAACAACATTCTCATCTTCCTCCGCTTTCAAATCTTCAAAACATGAATGCGTCTCCTCTTCTCTGTTGGATTCATTCTACGAAAGAAAATTAGGTTAATTGAAGTGTACGAATTCTGTTAACGCGCCTCTTCTTTCGGCTGCAAGCGGCGGAGATCATCATCATCTGATGATCGATTTCTTGACGGCCTTGTTCTGGAGGCGTATACTAACATTTTTTCCAAAGCTTTAAGATAGCCTAGATCTACTTTTCCCTTTGTGATCTAGGTTCGCTCGCTTTGGTACATTTTTCCATTCTCACTTTTTTCTTTTTTCTTTTTATTGCAATTTACAGTCTTCACCTGTTTTCATCATTTTTGTTTATTTTTTTTTAATTTTTTATTTTTTAGAATGGATTGGATTGTCTCTGTTGATTTTTCTGGGTGAAACTAAAACTAAAAATGTAGCTCACAAAGACTTGTTTGAGGTTTTACAATAAAAAATCGGCTCTTACGAATGTGGTCTATGTTTACTTCAATAATAGTGTGTTATTTGAAATTTTTCTAATTATCGGGTGCGAAATTTCGCTCATAGCCACAAGACGGATGATGCAGTAGATGTTAATTGATAGGTCTGAATTTGAGAAATAAAATTTAAAAAAAAAAAATTGACTAAATGTCGAAATAATATAAAATTTATAATAACAAAAATAGGAAAAAATGCAAGCAATCATATATGATGTTGTAAATAAGTAATTTATCCTTATTAAAAAAACAGTAATCTTCATTTTTTTATTTTTTAAAATACAGTAATATATTTTTTTTATATTTTTCAAAATACATTAATTAGAGAGGTAAATTATTTTATTTTTAAATATATAAAGTAGTAAATTGCTATTTTTGCTTATAGAGCTTATTTATTCATTTGTAAGGTTTAAATTGCTTTTTTTTTTTTTTTTTCTAGGGTTAATTTGTTGGAAGGATTTTGAAGTGTTTTTTTCCTATAACTTTTTAAAGATAACAGAAAAAAAATCCAAACACACAACGCCACCTAAACCATGGTCAGAGCCACATGAGAAAATTATAAAAAAAAAAAAGAAAAAAACATTTATAATTGTTTGCGAGCACAGCCTTCAACTCCACCAAATCACCTCATGAGAATAGGAAAAAGAAATGCAAATTTATATATAGTTTGTTCTCCTCTTTCATTTCAACATCTCTCTCGGATTTGGGACCATTTAAATTTGAAGGTAAAAGTGGAAAAAGAAATTAATCCCAAAGTCTTATCATTAGGATTCAAATCATTGAAAAATACCACATAATATGGGCCACTACTTTAAATCGCAAGTCTTACTCACAAGTTTGTAAGGGTGTAAATAATTCAAGTTGAGCTGAACATATTATTGTTCAAGTTTATTTGAATTATTATCGAGTTTTTAAAAATTGTATTTGAATTTAATTTTATTATTATTTTAATCGAGCTCGAATAATTTGATATTTTTAAATATATTTTTACTATTTTCGCATTAATCGAATCGAGTTTGAGCTGAGCTCAAATATTTTTTTTTTTCAAGTTTGATTTATTAAATTTCACAAATCGAGTTCAAACGAATTTTTATATCGATCTATTTCAATTGAATATCAAATAATTTAATTATTTTTTCTACCCTACAAGTCTGCCACAAATTTTGTAAACAACAGAGTAGCCTAGATTAGCATGGATAGCCAGCAGCATTATCTAGGTTTTGCCTAATCTCCTGCGCAAATATAAGGCCAAGAAGGCCCAAAAAGAGAAGATCCGCATATTTTTTAGGGATAATTACATTTATACCCCCTCACCTATTGTCATTTTACACAAATCACCCCTGCCTTTTCAAAAATTATAGAAACCACCCCTAACAGCCTTTAAAACCCCAAAATGCCCTTGTTGACTTGGTCAAACTTTAATTTAATTTTTCATTGACATAAATGCCCTTAGGGGTGTTTTGTAATTATCAAAAGGTAGAGGGGGTGTCAAAGTAATATTTATGGGAAAAAATATATGACCCCATATATTTTTTTTATTATTTATATTAAATTTAATTTATTTTTTTATTGAATCTATATATAAATTTATACCTCTTAATAATTAAAATATTAAATTATTTAATTAATATATTAATAAAAACTAGTTACTAGCTTATAAATTCAAATTAAAAATTATCACATTTGTATGCATTATTTTAAATTCTTAATATTAAAATTTTTATTTTTTTATTTTTATTTATAGCTAAATTTTATTAAAATTAATAAATTATACATACATGTATATAAGTTTATATAATGTAAATATACAAATATGTATATAATTGAACATATTCATATGTATATATTTACATTTATAATAATTTAAAATATATTTAATAAATCAATTGTTTATTTTACTAATTCTACTATAATTTATTAATTTTAATAAGAATTTAATTATAAATAAAAATAGAGAATAAATAATTTTAATTTTAAGAATTCAAATTAATTTATACAAGTTTTATATTTTTTTATTTGAATTCATAAGCTAGTAACTAATTTTTATTAATATATTAATTAAATAATTTAATTTTTAATTATTAAGAGGTGTAAATTTATATATTTCAAAAAAATGTTAATAAAATAATTTAAACTTTAATTAAAAATTAGTATAAATAATAATAAAAGAATATATGGTGTCATATTATTCAATTTTCTAAATATTACTTTGACACCCCCTCTACCTTTTGATAATTACAAAACATCCCTAAGGGCATTTATGTCAATGAAAAATTAAATTAAAGTTTGACCAAGTCAACAAGGGCATTTTGGGGTTTTAAAGACTGTTAGGGGTGGTTTTTGTAATTTTTGAAAAGGCAGGGGTGGTTTGTGTAAAATAACAATAGGTGAGGGGGTGTAAACGTAATTATCCCTATTTTTTAACCAGGAAAGATAAAAAAACCCACCACATCATATTCATATTGATAGAGTGTGGAGATATTTGGGTGAAAGGAAGGTTCTTGGTTTGTGGCTAAGCATCTGCAAACAATCACCCATCTCTATGCTTATTACCACCTATTCTTCTTGTCCCTTTTTCCAAAAATAAAATAATATAATATAACAAGATAATAAACTAAACAAACGAGTTCCCTTAATATTTGATATAATTATAAATATATTTTTATTATTTTAAAAATATAAATACCTTATGATATTTGATAAAATTTTAAAATATGTTATGAAGGTTTGAAATTATTAACTTTGTCTTGTAGTATTCTTTTTGAATTTGTAAACAAAAATCAAACCAAGTTGATGGAGAATTTTGAAAAAATGAAAAAAAAAATTATTTGGTTAATCAAATTTTTTTAATTTTTTTAAAATAATAAAATTAAAATTTATAGTCCACGAGAACATTGTGGTCAGTTCATTAAATTGTGTTTGAATTTGGCTAATTGTTCGACGTCCATTAAAATCAGATGGTGTATTGATAATTTTTCAAACAATAATAAAATATTATAATTATATCAAAACTCATGGGAGTTCATCGCAATTTACCCTTTATTTTATGTATTATATATACACACATCTGGAAATCAAAATTAGTTATACATAAAATGATATTACATCATCTCTTTTATTTAAGACAAAAATATTGTGTATAAAATCTTTTTAAATAAAATAAATGGCATAATCATTGTACACATTGCCAATATATGTTATTGGAATAGAAAATCCAATACGCATTTACAGTTTTTTTTTCTACTTTATTTTTTTTTAAAGCAAAGATAGATTTGTAAGGGCGTTGTTTTTTGAAAAGCAAAATTATATTTTGGTCCTATAATTATAAATCGGCAGTTGTTTTGTTCCACAACTTATTCAATTTATACATTTAGTTTTTATTTGACGAATTTAATCATATCATATTTGATCTCTGTTTGACAATTTTAGTACTAACGGGCCTATAGCTACAAAATTAAAAAAAAAATAAGACTATAATTTTAGTATGAAGGAAATCAAAATTATCAACACACACTAAATTTTCCCCAAAAAAAAAGAAAAAGAAAAAAAGACCCAATGAAAACCAAAATTATCAACACTGAAAGATATTCAAAACTAAATCCGTCAAGACAATACTAAATGTGTAAATGAAGTAGCGGACACGTGATTCAGCTGCAACCTAACAAAAATGAGGCAGACCATAGAAAAGAGTAAAAATAAAAAAGAAAAAAGAAAAGAAAAGAAATGCATGTGATGGAGATGGATTGAGGACAGCATTTTCAAAATTCTGTCCAACAACCTTTCACTGCTATAAAAAATGCAGGACCAATTGCTGATGCTCACTTGTGCTATTTCTTAATAATTTTTACCCTTCTTTCTTTCTTTTTTCTAGATGGAAAATAACATGCAAACAATTATGGAACACAACAAAAATATATATATTTCAACAACACAAGTATATCAATATTTTTAAAAAAAAAATAGTTTTCACAAAAAAATCAAATTGCTCGATACTCGATTGAAATTGATTGATCTAATACATATATCCAATTACAAATTGCATCAATTAGTTTAATATAAGTTACTCTTTCAATAATTGAGTTCAATAAAATTAAAATAGTATTTTAAAAGGGCAGCAAAATTAAAGATTATGTATTCAAACCCCACCAGGTGCGTGAGATGTTGTTTGTTGTAAAATAAGAGTCGATTTGCTACATAGTATGAGTTGTTGTCTATTGTAATAGTAGATATTATTGAGCAGAATATGATTATTGTAATAGATTTATTTCAATTAATAATAGTTCATCGCTCTTATCTAAAAAAAACAAAACCAAAAAACAAAACAAAACTGGAGCAAATATACATTTTCATAGTTTGAAGGGGTGAAATGTCATAATACATACAATTGAAGGGGCAAAGTGAAATTTACCAAATGTAAAATTAAGGTAGAATGTTCTAGCAAATAGGGAGGAAGCACATGGAATAATGACATGATAAGACAAAGATGAGATATAAAGGTCGTTTATTTTATTACAAGAACAAATATGATAAATATCTTCTTTCACACTTCCATTTCATACATTAATAATACTTTCACAATTATATTATATTTATTGCATAGAAAATCATAATTTAAATTAAATTTGATCGGATTTGAATCAATTATATCACAAATACGATACACTTGTTGTATAATTAGCATACAATTCAGAAAAAATGACTAATTACATAACAAGTATATCATACTTATTTTGTGATTGATTTAGTTTGATCAAATTTAATTTAAGTAAAAAAAATTATGCTATAATTACTAATATTAAATAAGAAAAATTCTTTATTTGAACAAATCCAATCACACACTTGCTATGTGATTGGTCACTTTCTTAAAATTGTACACTAATTACATGTCAAGTATATTATACTTATTATATAATTGGTTTAGATTTAACCCAAATAAAAATTTTCCTATTAAATAAATACACCTCATGTATATAAAAATTACATTATGGTGTGCTTTATTTAAAGGATTATTTTTGAAAAAATAATGTTTGAAAAGCCCATCCCTCATCTCTCCCTTAATTCTAAAATTATATGTTCCATCTACCTCATCCTCATGCCAACCACCATTCCGCCTCTGCTTCCCCCCCACGACGCAATAACTCGGCTTCAGCTCCTCTTTTTCTCACACACACCCGCACGCGTGTGTGTGTACGCTATTCTTGTGGAGTCTGTGGCTGTTAGCTATGTCCGAATCCAAGTCCAAGTGCTTCAGCTTCACATCATCCAGAAACCGGTGCCTGAGATCCGCCTTCACTCGGTCGGGGCTCCGGCCCTTCTCCGCGGACCTTGGCGATGGCACCATCATGCATTGCTGGGTGCCCAAGACCCGTAACCCGGCCCGACCCAACGTCGTGCTGATCCACGGGTTCGGGGCGAACGCCCTGTGGCAATTCTGCGAGACGGTCCCCTTCCTGGCACCCCATTTCAATGTGTACGTGCCGGACCTGGTGTTCTTCGGGAACTCGGTCTCGACCCGGAGGGAGTGGAGCGAGTCTTTCCAGGCCCGGTGCGTGAAGCGGGTCATGGAGGCGAACTCGGTGGAGAAGATGGCGGTGGTGGGGCTGAGCTACGGCGGGTTCGTGGCGTACAGCATGGCGGCGCAGTTCGGGGAGTGCGTGGAGAGGGTGGTGATTTGCTGCGCAGGGGTGTGCTTGGAGGAGAAGGATTTGAAGGAGAGGTTGTTCCCGGTGGCGGACGTGGAGGAGGCCGCGTCCATTCTGCTGCCGCAGACGGCGGACAAGATGAGGGAGCTGATGGGGTACACTTTCGTGAAGCCGCCCAAGGGGCTGCCGTCTTGCTTGCTGGAGGACTTCATTGATGTAACCCTCTCTTTTTCTTTGGAATCATAATTCAATTCAAATTTGGGAAAGACAAAGTTATCCAAATCAAATCAATCATGGGCAGGAAATGTGTGCTCAATATGTTGAAGAGAAGAAAGAGCTGCTTCGCGCCATCGCCAAAGACCGGAAGCTCTCAGACCTTCCCAAGATCTCTCAGGTTATAACTTGTCATTCATTCACTCATATCGAATTGTTAGACATTTCGACGCTATTCAAATTTCATAATTGCAGCCGACTCTAATCGTCTGGGGGGATCAAGATCGTGTATTCCCAGTGGAACTCGCTAACAGATTGAAAAGGTCGGTATGGACGTGCCAGCTCATATCCTGATGCATCTTCTATTCCATTTTTAATATATACACGGCGATTATTACGGTGGGATGGTGTTCGTTTTTGCAGGCATTTAGGAGAGAATGCAGAACTAGTGGTGATCAAGAACACAGGGCACGCCTTCGTTCACGAGAAACCGAAGGAGTTCCACAGGCACTTGAAGACCTTCCTCTTGAGACAAGTTTCTCCAGACGCTAAAACACCGGCCGATAATCATCAAAACTGCAGATGAATTGGTTGCAGTGACGGACTCTTTGACTTCCACTCTTACTACTAAAGTAGAAACCAAAAACTTCCCTGATTCTTGACGGAGATTTACATGTTTCTTTCGGGCATTGATGTTCAACATTTGTCCACCAGACCAGACACATGGGGATCAAACAAAGTAGGCCGGATTTATTATCGTAATAATTGTCATCATTTAGACATTTTAACAAAAATCTTGAGTCTAAGGGAATGCCATCAGCTCTGCAGTCTCGTTGCCGGTCAATTATTTTTAACTGCGCGCAAACAGCCTGCAAACAACTGCTGCGTGGTTTTGTTTGAACTGTCAGAATCCTTACTGTATTCCGCGTAACATAAGTAAGAAAATTTATCAAGATCCTGTTATTTTAGTGTTTCTCGCGGACATTATTTTAAGAGCAAGTTTTACTACAAATGCAGTGTTCTATGCTAGGATCACGTGGAAATCTAGCTAGAATGAGGGAAATTCTTAACTTGTCATGTTGTTGATGTATAATTTATTAAAAATAATCAATCACAAAATAAATGTAATTGAATTAATTCGATCGAATCAACCCAGATAAAAATTGTTCTTAGAATGAGATATTTACTGTATCATTTACAAAGACAAATTATTAATCACTACCTAAAATTTAAGTCTAATTGCACAAATGTTCCTGATTTATATAAATTATAATTATAATTATAATTACAAATACACATCTCATTTAATGACAAATAATTAAACCATCCCTAGAAAGTGTTGACGTAATTTACGATATTTACAATTGAAAATGCTAAAGTTTTTCAATGATCCGAAACTAAAATTCCATTCGATTCAATTTTACCGAATGGATATCCCTGCACAAATACGTGCATAATTGTTCATTTGCGTATGAGACGACTACAAATGGTGCATTTTATTCACTTTTAACATATTATTAGACCCATTGTTAGCATGAACGTTAAAACAATCAGGTCGGGTGCAGTTTTGCAGATAAGATCGGAACCCTACATCACAACGACGGAGCATCTTACCATTGAGAAGAAAAAAGACGAAACGGTTTAAAGATACTCTGCTTCATCATGAACAAAATACAAACCAATTACGATTCAATCCTTGTCTTTCATGTAAACAACAAACAAGTTTCACATGCGCGCCCTCTGCACAGCCCAGACGCTTTCAAATAATCATCGTTCTACGCTGCAGCTCGCCCTAACTCTGTTTAAGTCCCAGCACCAGCAGAGCAAGAAATATATCAAATGGGGCAGCAAAAGGGGAGAGACACAGTTTTGAATATGAAATCATCAAGCATTTGCAAATGCCACCATCAAATTCTTACCTCTCCTTGAGGCTCATCGCCCTTGGATTGCTCACCTGTCACACAAAGATGAGTTTGAGAACTAAGCACCAAATGATTGGCACAATTACAAACGTGTGCTTTAAACAAAAGCAAGTACAAGATCGTGGAATGAATCAGAACTCGACCACGAGACTGTCAGTTCCTTGTAAGGGCATAAACTCGATATGTGATGATGAAACTCACAGCCGTGAGAAACTCAAATGTTATTCTAGCATTCCCTGGTTTCTAGGTTACTCTACACTCCTAGGGCCATACCTCCCTCCTCAGGAAGATCTGAGGTCACAAAGTTAGATTATCCCTAAGAAGTTGCATAATGAGAGTGCTGTCTTTGTAGGATTCTTCATTAAGGCTATCAAGTTCCGCTATAGCCTCATCAAAGGCTTGTTTGGCAAGGTGGCACGCCCTGCACAAAATCGGAATATGTCAACCAACAGTGAATATGCCGCGCTACAGTTCAAAAATAGAAAACAATAACAATGATCACAAGCACATACCAAGTCGGGATACAATATCAAATACGAAAACATGGTAATATTATAATTGAATTTACAGAACCACAAGCAAGAAATCCAGCCCTTTCTAGTTATTGATATATTTGATTTTAAAGTGTATAGAACTAGTCCTTAGTTGTCGTGCTAAGCGTGCCTTCTCCGCGCACACACCAAACACAGAGAGAGAGAATGTGCAACTGACCTCTCGGGAGAGTTCAATATCTCGTAGTAGAAAACCGAAAAGTTAAGGGCCAAACCAAGTCTGATAGGATGTGTAGGAGCAAGATCTGTGGAAGCAGCACTAGTGGCAGCCTGCAAGGTAAAATTAAAGTTCCCTAAATCACATACTTCCACCAACTTATCCAAGCAAAGAAGAAGACCACTGATTCTAGGTATATATTACCAAGTAAAATCGAAGATAAAAAGATGACAAAAATGTGCACAAAAAAAAAAAAGTGAATTGGAAAGCAATCACACTGAAAACAGAAACATATAAGCTGCAAAACTCACCTCATAGGCCTTGAGCGACTGATCTGCTACCTCTTTGCGTTCATCTCCTGTTTTGAACTCAGCTAAATATCGATAATAATCTCCCTTCCTAAGGAAAAGATAAATGAGGTAAATAAAACCTTAGCTAGAATGTTTCTAAGGATGCTCACTGGATACATGGTTACGTGAAAGTAAATCCAATTAATTTTGAAGTAATTGAAAAAATTATTAACCAGGAACAGCAAGATCGAATAGTTACAACTGACAAAGCAACATAAGTAGCAGAACAGATCATCAAGTAAAATCCTCAATCCCTGATGAGACTATTCATGCAGGCAGCAACATCATCCATCAAATACAGTAATACACCTTTCAATAAAGTACCTCTGCATGCGTGGCACTTAGTTCTTGTAACAAATCAGAATATAACATAATGTTGCATCATCTGCCAGGCTGGCATTTATTCAAACATCACACATTTACCACGCAGTGAGAAAGAAAATGATTAAGGAGGGGAACAGTGAAGGCGCTCACATTTTGTAATAAAAAACAGATGATTCTCCAGTTGAGGAAGATGGAAGAAGGTGCTCATCAATGACTGCTAATATGTCCATGCAGATCTTAGTGAGCTCATCTTCAACCCTCTGTCTATAACTCTTTATTCTCTTCACATTCTGTTCATGCCCCTTACTCTCCTCCTTTTGCTCAATGGACGACAAGATCCGCCATGATGCCCTTCTAGCCCCAATTACATTCTTGTACCCAACCGAGACTAAGTTTCTCTCCTCAACAGTCAGTTCCACGTCCAACCTTGCTACTTTTTTCATTGCGTCAACCATTTCTGGAAGAAAATTTTGATATTAGATCTCCGATCCGGTAAATTTTTCCATTATCCTAGAAAGGCGCACCAAGAAAATAAATGTTTTCTGTGCTATAAAGTTTTCATTTCAGCATTCAATTAAGTAAGCCACCAGAAAAGCCAATAATAGTGCCCAACACTCATTTCATACTTCACATACCACACAAACGATGAAGAAACAACAACCACCATTTGTACAATGAAAGTTTCATGTTCTCTACATTAGAAAATCAGGATACTACATGTACCAAACTGGGGTAAATCCTCGATATGAACAATTCAGATAAGAAATATAAGCTCCATACACATGATTAATTCTTGCATCATAACCCTATTCCACCTTCTAGAGAAAATTTCAGTATTAAAACAAATAGATTGTTTCCACAACGGAGAGGAAGACTGCCAATGGCTCATTACACAACACTTACATTAGGCAGATTACTTTAATCTGGTTTGTCTTTCCTTGGTTGTCCACCGAAAAGGGTTCTTCAATTTAATTCTGAGCCCCAAAACTCCCTCTTAATATTGAAGACACATCTATATAATGGACAAGATCCTCACAAGTAAAAGGCTTACTGATCCGACGTCCTCATAATCCATTTGCAGGTTACTTTGCATTTGAAGTCTCAAAATATTTATGAACTCATCCCACAATTGACATTAAGGCACTCACTCCACAAAGATTCAACTGGAAATTCTCGGTACACCACTGATCACCCTTTACAGATTCTTCGATAATTAGCAACACCAGCACAAGAATCGACATCTTGAAACCACAAAGAGACACAATTCTCAATAGAAAAGTTGAGTTAAAGACTAAGCCCCCAAATTGTTGCCTTTGCCTAAGAAAATATAAAAAACCACATTAAATCAAGTTACCACTTCACCCAACAAACCATACTCAAAATAGACAAAAGCCCACAAAAAAAAACTAACAGATTCCTTTTGCTATAACTGAAAACAAAAATAATCATCATCCTTACTATTGCAAAACCCATAAACAAGCAGATCCGAAAATTGACTTTACTGTACTTCACATATCAAAGACTTAAACATACTAAGAAACAGTACAAAAATCCACCAAAACAATAACTATTTTCAACTCCACAACAAACCCAGAATTAAAAACTCATAATTGATCCAGAAAAACCAGATACCTTTATCATTTCTCTAAAAATTGACAAGAAAAAAAGACCATACGTATATACATCAAGAAATTAACTTGAAAAGAAAAAAAAAAAAAACACAGAGAGAAATACTACCATCATATCTCTCGGCCTGCTCTGCAAGCCTGGCTAAGTAAACCAGCTGCTCTCTCTCTTTCTCCATCTCTCTCTGTTCCTCTCTGTGTCTGTCTCACTGTATCGAGTCCACGACTTTATATGATTATATTCGCTGATTCTCTCTCTTCTTTTTCCCTTCTCTCTCTACAGAAAGAAGACTTTTTTGGTTTTTGCGGCTTTTGGTAAATGAATTTACGAGTTGGGTGCAATGAACTGTTAAAAATCCGCCTTGGTTTGCGCGACCAAACCTCTGAAACATGGACGGTTGATTTCGGGCCTTAAGGAGCGGAGAGCCGTTGGATTCGGTTGTCGGTCGTATGTCTGATGTTTTTGACTGTGATTGTACAACTTATGATCATTGTCGCCTTCCTTCATCCGGTTCCACACATGCGGTTCCTGCAGTTTATTAATTATTCACTTTCTCTTTTTGGTTTTTTTTTTTCCTCATGTCAATTTTAAAATTCAAAAAATTATAATAGGAAACCTACTTTTATTTTGTTTCTGTTTTTGTGTAAAATTCAAAGGATGATTTAATAATTTGATTACGCAATTTAGAGAAAATTAAAATTATATCGCGATTACATTATAACGAAATAATAATTACCTAAATACATTACATATATAATTAATTCCTAGTGCATTGTTAATAATATCACATTACTTCTTGAATTAATGAAAGATAATTATTTGAAAAATATTTGTTGTTTTAAGTTGTCTTGTGTCAAAAAAGGGATTTTTACAAAAGAGTTTATTAAATAATAGAGCAATAAAAGTTGAATTATTATTTATCATTAAGATGTAAAATAAAATAATTTACATGTTGTTACGTTCGTAATGATAATTTTTTTTTTCTTTTGGAATATATGAAAAGGTCGTGTTAATGGACACTGGCATCGTCAAAATATTTAAAATCCATAATATACAATGTTTTTTGTAAAAGGAATTAGAATTAAAAAAAAAAAAAAAAAAAAGAATATTTCCGGTTGACGGTTACGATTGATTTATACATACATCTTTTATTTTCTTTTAAAAATAAAATATAAATTAATTGTGTATTTGTTTGAAGCACAGAATACTGAGTGTAGCATTAAGAGGACCTGATTTTCTTATTAGTTGTTATGTTTGGATTAGGGAAATGACAACTTTGTCCTCCCGTATAGGAGAAGAAAATGGGGTGCATGATTGGTGTAGAATGTATTATTAGAAGTAGACAACCCCACACATTATAACTTATTCTATTCCAAAGAGAAAAATTCAATGGCTATAAAAAAAAGGTGAGCTGCTCCCCACCCCACCCCACCAACTTCACTTCCCTCATTATTCTTTCATTAACTCATTTCTTGTATTCTTTTTTTGGTCTTACATTTTTGCTTTAATTGTTCAAATCGCTCAATTATTTTATAGTAACAATATTTTTTCATTCTATTATAATTGTTTGAACAACTCTTTATGTTTATCTTAAAATACTTTAAAATCTTATTTTTAGAATAAAGTATAGGATAAACACTATTATTATTACAAATAATTCTTATTGTTTGAAAAATTACAAATACCTACTCAAATAAAAAATAATTATGTAATCCTTTGACGATAATCTTGCTGGTTTTTTTAAAATAAAATTGTTTTGAAAATGTTGAAGAATTGGAGAGTAGGTAAAATGAATAATCCATAAAACATTATGAATAAAGAAAGCTTTTATATACTTTTCAGATTTTTGATCAAGAAACAAACCACCAAAAATTACTCCCTCGGATTTTCTTTTACTTTCCTCACCCAAAAACATCGTGCCAAACACGGTGCTAATGCAAGTAACACCGTAATGGAGTAGAACAACGCTGTGTTTGCCTGACGCGAAGAATCAAAACCTATATATGATTGCTGATCCAACATCATAATACACAAAGTAGAGATCCATTCACCTAGGAACTTGTGTAGAGACTGCCCCAAACAAGGCCAAGACTTTATATCTTACTCGGATACACAGGAAATAAGAAAGAAAGACGACGACTATACAACACAGCAAAACTAAAATCCAAGATTATCGGCCGGTTAGAAGCTAATCACAAATTGAAAGGTACATGTTACTCTAATCCTTTTCTTGAATGGTCAAACAAATTCTAATCTACATCACATCGAAATTAAACCTATTATTGCATTGCATCACCCACACTCTGTCATTTCTGTGCCCTATCATAAGATGTTGGGCTCATACAGAACCCTGATCGATGGTTAAAGAATTTGAGAAAGAATAAATGCTTCCCAACATTGGCAAACATTTTACCTGGATTGGGTGTTTTAGGACCAAATGATCATGATTGTGACACGTTGCATCACCACCCACCATGGTCGACAACATGTCATAATACTAACCGTTTGGTAATTCCAACCAGTCCAGGCAAGTTCAGTTCCCAATCTTTATATACTCCTGGTAGCTATCATCAAGCAGGATAGGAGGAAACGAGAAGCGAGTCGATATAAATTTTCAGTGGGCACAACTTACTGAGGCGTCGCGGCTTGAGCTAGCATCTCCAAAAGAAACAGTTGCGAGAGACTTAGATGCCCATGCCTTGGCATTTTTTGCTCCTTCCTGCAAATTGCTTCGCTTGCATGGCTCCTTGAGAGAGTTGAACAGTTGTATGACTTGTTTAAAGTAGACCACAGGATGCTCCCACAAACTACTTAGACTCACATTTATAGTGTACCTCCTCCAAGCTAATCGAGTGCATCTTCTTATTGTTGGGAAAGCAAAGTGCAGCAATCTCAAAATCACAAAAATAGTTGCAAGAGCCAAATAAGTTTCCTGCTGAAACAAATTCTCTGGAGATCTAGCCCAAGGAAATGGGCAACTTTCCTGGTAACTTTCATGGTTTTCGTCATATCCTGAACATCCAGTCTTGTCAAAAGACACCCCATGAGCCAGTGGTTTTATGCCTGAAACAAAAGGAGTAGGTTGCTAAGCATAAATTTGCCCAAGTAATGAAAAGTTATGCATTGGGATCATATTCTCCAGTGGTTTGCTTGAAAATTTTACACAATCAACCCTTCCGCAGGGCTTCAGGGACACTGTTGTCTGATTCATGTTCATTTTTCTATACCCTTACATTTTGATTTATCCATCTCTTATTGAGGCGGAATGGTGAGATAGATAAAGCTTACTCGGAAAAAGTAGAAATAGATCACCACATGTGAGCCAATAGTAGAACACTCAGAATAAAACATAAATCATCATCAAGTACAACGACTGCACGGCAGGTTGACTTTCTGATTAAGTCAAGAAACACGTACCAGGAACAATGACATCTTTTCTTACGACAGACCACTAAAATCTACAGCATTAGTAGCAAATCCAGACTTGGATCAGCTTTAGCCCCAAAACAGTGATAAACAACTAAGAGTAATCTTTAATGCCGGATGAACTAAAGAAATATTATTTAAACTAGAGGTTGCAAAGTAACCTTACCAGTAAATTCACCATAGAAAGAGATGAGGGAATCTAGAGTGCGTGACCCCTGATAGCGCATGCGCATGGTGGAGTTCAGAAGAATCAATGTAGGAAATCCATGAACTCCATACTTTGATAGAATGCTGAGAATATGCAGTTAATGTTAATTCCATTTGATAATACAATAATGTAAACATAGCATAGAACTGGAGGTACTGCGATCCCAACCTTGGCCTTACAGCTGATTCTTCAATCGCAAAATGAGGAACAGAAGGGAAAATGGAAGATAACATGGAGAAGCTTGGTCTAAACGGTCCAGAGAAAGGACACCAAGATGAATAGAAGAGAAGAGCAACATAAGCATGTTCATTTTTGTGAATGATGTTCAGTGCCTTTTGCAATGTGATTTCATTCCCCTACAAGGGAAATTTACAAAATTAGCACGAATCCCTCATAAGAAATAAGAATTGCAATGTGTGCTTGTAACTCAATAAGCCAATTGTTTTAACACAAAGATGATACTATTATCATTTCCCCCATCTCCAATGAACATAAGAGATGTCTTAAAGAAACTGGAATACATTCTTACTAGTATTCTACATCCCTTTGTTGACTAGATGGAGGATATAGGAAAACAGGCAAGCCATACGATCACCATACCCATTCTTCTCTTCCATCTACAACTCGATCTTCATAACATCATCAAACCCTAAGGTTCATTCTCAAAGTACCAGGGAACCCACAAAATACTAGACCAACATTCATAATCTCAAAATGAAAGTCACAGATATGAAAGCATCAACCTAGAAATCTAAAAAGTATCAACTATAGTATAATACCATCATAGTCAATAAAGAAAAGAAAGGTCCACCTACATTGACGAGTAGTGATGAGGAGCTCCAGATAATACATAAAGACAAACACAACAAAAATCAAATGTGATGAGAATGACAAAGGGGTTTAGAACAAAATGTTGGGTGGGCTGAGTTGCAAATATGGCCACGGACAATAGGGCTTTATGGTGAGACTCAAATTTGTGTGAGCTTGCAAAAGAAATGGCATTGTTACATGAGCATTTCCACGTCTCTCCGTGTCAGGGGAAACAAAGAGGAGAAAAGCATGAAAATGACATGGAGAACATGATAGTGGTAGAAGGTAGACATAACTTTGTGTGGTTTTAGGTTATAGTAGAACGGGCTATCCTCAGAGAAGAGGGAACAGGACCCTGAGGTAATGGATTTCCACTTTCCAGGGAATAAACATCCAACTCAGCCTGAAGGGCTGAAAGTCTAAGGAAAGAGCACAAGTAACTTGTAAGGTTTGCAATTGCAGAAAATCCCAACTATGTGGTGCGCCACAGGTGTGAAGCAATTGCGTCATAAGAATATAGATTTCCTATTTCCAGGGAATAAACATCCAACTCGCATGAAATGCTGACAGACTAAGGTAAAAGCACAAGTAACTTATATGGTTTCCAATTCCAGGAAATTCCAATTGTGTGGCGCACCACACGGTCACTGGTGTGTAGCAATTGCGTTCTAGGAGTTATGTAATAAATAAACCCATCAACCAGAAAGAAATAAATTATATTGTCGAACTCCTGACACAGTTAGTCATGACATTCAATTTACTTTCCCCAGAGAGGAAATCTAGATTACCAAATTCCAGGAGGTGATTTCCTCACTCAATATAATAATCTGCAGAACCGTTTTCCCCCAAGAGATTAAATCACTTGGTCAAACAAAATTTCCACTAAAGCTTAAAACTTTAACAATAACTTAAGTTTTTCTTAACGTACGTAAAAACCCATTACCACAGCTACACAGTTTGCGGTAAATCATACCATTTTGCAATATTCCACCCCCCCCCCCTCCAAAAAAAAAAAAGGAAAAAAGAAAAAGTAAAAAAAAAGGAAGAAGATATAAAAGAAAAAAAAATAGTCATCCAATTGATTCACAGCCAGATCAAGTAAACCCACCATCAGAACAACTCAGGAAACCAAAAATCAAAGCAGAAGAAGAAAAAATCCAAACAAATTTGCAGCAGTAAATAGAACAAATCAGAAAGACCTAAAAATAGAATACCTCAGTTACACCAGTGGTGTACGCAAACTCCGCCTCGCCGGAGGAACACATATCGTCCTGCGAAGCAAAGATAAAGTCTTTGACGGAGTTTACCGGGCAGATCAACGGAACCCTAACGGGGTAGGCGCACGTTATCCCCCCAGGAGGAGAAAGAGCACCAACCCAGCTCCGTGGACGACTGCCATTTTCCGTTCTCTGAAATTGAAGAAATTGGGATCCAAAATCAACGATGGAGGAAGCTCAAAGGGGGTGAAGAGGGAGCGCAGCTCATTTTAGCATTGAGCCATGAGTCATTCTCATCTTCGTCGGATCTTTCCCCTCTTCTCCTTTTCTTTTTTCCTTTTTTTTTTTATTTTTTGATGTAAAAAGTACAGAAATGGGATAATTGCGTTTTTTTACACCATATTATAGGAATATTGCAAAATTAACACCATAGTTTCTAAAAATTGCACAATAGCGTCATATAAATGGGCCCGAAGCTCCATTCCGAAACTTTATTCAACTGATTTCAAATTGTCCCATTAAAATAATAATATATAATAATAATAATTTCAAAATTGCATTTTTTTTATTCATCTTCTTAGGTAGTATCTAAAGTAGGATATTATGACGTCATTTCTTAAATTTTTGTGTAATTAAATACATATTTTGTGTTATTTAAAAAATAAAATCTAGTACCTTTAATACTTGTTACCGTCTAACAAATAGATATATCCATTAGTCACTCACTGAATTTGTTAGTTACAATGTCCATCCTTAAGTTTCGTGTAATTACACATAAATTTTATATAATTTGAAAAATTACATATAACACCATTAACAATTGATTCCGTCCAACAAATAGATTCATCCATTAATCGTTCACTTAATTTGTTGATATTAGTAAAAAAAATTAATAAAAATTTATAGTTAATTCTATTTGACTTATTACTGACTTATTGTAGGTCAAATAAATCTTTTATGACAAAATTACATACTCTTATAAGGATGAACATATACTTCCTCACATGCATTGGTGCATGAAAATGTATAAATATAGTTTGGTCAGAAAAAGATTTATTTGACTTGCAATAAGTTAGTTAGTTAATGGTAAATATGGATTTTTATTCAATTTTTTTGATTAATATCAACAAATTCGATGATTTAGACTAACATATAGATCTATTTGTTAAACAAATCATACATAAAGGTGTTATATGTAATATTCCAAACTATAAAAAAAATTATGTATAATTACACTAAATTTTAAAGAATATCATTGTATTATTATCGCTTTAAATTATATAAGTTGGGTTAAAATCATGAATGCAAATATTTCTTGCAATAATATATGTTATTATTATTCGTAGTTTTGCTCAAAAAACTTTAATTTTTTTTAAGTAAGAGCGTTGAACTATTATTAATTAAACAATAACTTCTACTATATAGTATACTAAATTCTATTATAGAACAAACAACATCCCACGCACATATCAAAGTCCGAATCCATGACCTCTAAGATCTTAATGCCTCAATTTTACTAATTGAACTAAGCCTTATTAGCAAAATAAATAAAAAATAAACACTTCAACTTGAGACATATAATCATTACACAAACATGTCTGGGTGGATGCGCTCATGAATGTGTTACGTGTATGTATTTGTGGGCGTGTGTGTATTGCACTTTTTTTTTTATATATATTTATATATTGATATATGTGTTATAAAATAATCATTTCAACTATAATATTATAAATTAGTAACATACTATGTCATAAATTGTTCTATATATATATATTATGCAATGATTTAAAATTTATTTGTTTCACTAAATACTTAAAAAGTTATAAACAATGTAAGTGGTTGTGTTTAGGTATGGCAACTAAACTGGTTCGATCATATCCGAACTTGCCCCACATAGTTTTAATTGGAGCCAAGACATGCTACGTCTCTCCTTAAATCCTTTTTAAACTCGCATCGTCTGACCTGATGGTTCTAACCAGCAAATTTTCAGTATTTTTTGAATTAATTAATATATAATTTATTTAAAAATAAAATTATTGTTTATAAATATATAATAAGATTTTATTATGTTAAAAAATATATTTGTTTTAAGTAAAGATTAAAAAACATTACATATGATTATAAGTATGAGTAAATTTCATTTTAATATTCGAGTTTCATCATTAATGTTATTTTGATACTTGAGTAATTACAAATTATTCAATTAGTACCGAAATTTCACTATTGCTATCACTTCGGCACACTATTGGTTATTTATTTATTTATTTATTTATTATTTATTATTATTATTATTATTATTATTATTATTATTATTATTATTTATTATCTATTTTCTATATTATTTTGCCCTTAGATACTAAATAAAAACAATTGATATCACACAAAAAATTGCATAAGTTTCAATCAATATATTGAATATAAAAATACTTATCTTCTATATCTTTAGTATATTAATTAATTATAATAAAATTATTAGTTTAAATTGATTCATTGAGTGGACTTACTTGAGTATTACAAAAGTTATTCAATAATGATTTTTATAATTTTAAAAATAAATATAGTAAAAAACATCGAAATTGATAAAATGAAATAATCTTGATATATAGTCAAATAGGAAGAATAACAGTAGAATGATTGAAATAAAGACAAAATATGTCGATCGATACGTTTGCAGATTTTTCTTAAGTATATTTATTAATTTTTATTTTAAAATCTAAAAGTAAAACAGTCGTTATTTTGAAAAGATAATAAAAAGTAACAAAAAAAATCGATTAGATATCAAAGTGATATTAATGTTGAAATTCGCGTACCAAAAGTAATATTAATAATGAAACTCAAATATCAAAATAAACGTTACCTTTGTAAATATTATTCAAAATAAAGTTGACATGAAGTTCGTAAGAAATTATGGCCAAAACGAGACCCAACCCGAATCTAATCAAATATCATAAAATCCAAACCCCTTCCCAAATCCAAATCCAAATCCAAAAAATTCAATCCAAACACGAACCAATTGCCATCCCAAGTTATGCAAGAACATCAAGCTCTTTCTTACAACACTTAATGAGAATTACACACTTGTTATATTGCTATTAAGTAATAAATCAATGTATGCCAGAAATATTGGAATTTGGCTATTGCTTTGAATTATAGATAAGCAGTTAAAGAAATTATTCAATGCAAAATCCTTTTTGTTATATTATAATTTCTACATTGATTGATTTAAATTCAAATATTAATTTAATAAATTAATAATTTAAATCAACCAACATTCGTAATAGGTAAAAAATTAAAAAATTAAAACACTAGGTAGACTATCTATCAATATTCATGGATCTATCTTGCTTAACTTTTCCGAATCTTTTTTTTTTTTCTTTCTCAAAAAAGTAATTCTATGCCATGCAAGAAAAAATTGCCCGTCAACTCGGATTGTTTAGGATAAAGAAATTAAATCAAATAGAAAAAAGAGAGGAAAAAAGAAAGAAAATCTTTGACTTTAATGTACGAGTTGGATTGAATTTTATATTGCAAATCCTATTTTATTCTTTTATTTTATTTATATACACGTCATGTGTATAAAAATAATTTAATATATTTATTTAATTTTTTTTAATATACGCCACAGGGCGTGCGTTAAATGAAATAGAAGATAGATGGTACAGAAATTGGATCCGTGTACAAGCACCTTACAACACATTGAACTGGGCTGGAATTCTTGTACTACAAGATGGACACAGATACGTACTCTATCCTTGGCTCCAAATTCTCACGCACCGCATCAACAACACTCACTTCCATGGCAGAATCAATCTCATGATTCGCCGGCAATTCGTTCAGATAACGTCCGCGTTTACATGGGAAGAGCGCAATGGCGACAATTGTATTTGTCGGGGAAGGAGGGAATCTGAGCGATCTATTTTAATTGGGACCAATTCTCCAGGATCAACGTCGGCCACAAATAATTGCTTCAGCAGAGCAACCATACGGCAGTTCTCATCATTTTCCGGTTCAAAATTACTTTTGATAATGTTACCGAGAGTGGTGGATGATGGGCGGAGATGTGGAGCGCGGCCGTGAGGGGTTGGCGTGGAGGGAGGGGCGAGGCGGAGGCGGGAATAAGTCTGTTTGCGGGAGGCGGCGGAGACGTTGAAGACGGAGCGGTCGATCTTGGGAATGACGACATCGTCGCAGCGGCGGGGGTCGAAGGCGGAGGAAGAGCAGCGGGAGAGAGAGTAGAGTTCCGACTGAGAGAGTAGTCGGAGATCCACGACGGGAATTGATTCCAATTGGAGTGAGCCACCGTCTGCGGCGGGGGTGGTGGTGCCCATGCTGAGGTTGGTTTGGGGTTTTCTAATCTGGGGGTAATGAGAAATCTCCAGAGTAGTGTTAAATATTTATTAGTTGAGTTTTTAGCTGGAAGTTGGAATCGAGCCTCACCAATATATATATATTTGATAAATATTAAATAATAATTATTGATATATTATAGTAATAATTATTAATGAATTAATATTAATATTTATAATTAATATATTAATGTATTAATATATGATTATAATATAATCGTGATCAATTTATTAAATAAAAAAGAATAATTATGGTGAATCACTGCAAGTGTGTGCAAGTAAATGTGATTTTGTGATATACAGAAATAGATAGAATGATGAACAATTCATGTCTTATCATATTGTCATATAAAAATGACAACAAATTATATTAACAGAGTTAATCATATTATTGAATAATGTGAATCATATTCGGATCTGAAAATATTTATGCATTTTCATACTCAGATTTATCAGATGGTATAATGGATCACTTTTATTAGATAATAAATTAGTCGTCTTGTTTCGTAGTTCTTGTATGTATGTAATAAATTAATCGTCGCAACATTAAAATTAAATGATAAATTTAGGTATTTGGGTATTTACTTTTGAAATTTGGGTATTTGGAAATTAATTTTTTTAAATTATTGTTTTGTCTATTTTTTTAAATAATTGAATCAAATGGTAAATTTATGTATTTAAAAGAAATGTATTATAAATAAAAGTAAAATATATAAACCAACAAATCATATTTAAAAAAAAAAGAAAAATTAACTTATGTAGAAATTCAGAATTGAATAAATTAGTTATCTTATTAGTTGGGAAAAAATAAATTATAAAAAATAATTGCAACAATGTCAAATGATTATAATAATATAGATATATACATAAAAATTAACTTTTTAATATTCTAATGCCAAAATATTGACAGAAAAGCCCAAAACACTACTTGACTGGATTTCAAAGATCCAGCCTAGCTTAGAAAACCAGGCCCACTAAGGAAAATCTAGGACTAGCCCAAGAGGTCTACTGGCCCAACAGGCTAGAAACGGACACATGACTAAATCAGACACGAAACATTTCTACGGGATGTGATGAAAAATTCTTACTCAAATTAAATTTATTCGAACCAAATTAATTACAAAGTAATTATGATACATTTATTATATAATTGGTCATTTTTATGAATAATATATCAATCACATAAAAAGTGAATTGTACTTGTCATATAATTGATTCAAATTCGACCAAATTCAATCTGTATTCGACTTTCTCGAACTAAGATAAGCCACGTGCACAATATAGAGTAAGGTGGGGGACGTGGGTAATGTAAGCATAAATGACGTAGGAAATAACATGGTCAAATAGAAATCCATCTAAACAACAGTTTACTCCAATATAATAGCTATCAAAATTTATATCTAATATATACAGGGCACCTTTACTTTGGGTGATTAGTCATGATATCATGGCTAATCACCCTTTATTTTTTGTTTACTTTATTTTTTATTAGCTTGTGATTAGTGCTTCAAGCTTAGTAGATGATGTGATTTTTTCATGATAGTAATCACAATTTAATATATCCCATTTTAATCACATCACTCAAAGTAAATGTGGCCACATAGTATTATATCATCTACATGTTACATCAGTAAGTACAGAAGCAAAATGAATTGGGATACTTACCTCCAGTCACTGATTTAAATGCAAATAAAAAAAAACTACAAGAAACTTGATGATAAATTCTTTTGAAATCTGGTGCAAGCAAATTGATGGTGTCTTCTTATGATCACAGGATTTCAGAGGACCAAAGCCTCAAATCACGTTTTTCAAAAGAAATTCTATAAAAGACCAATCACTATGTTTGTTTTTATTTTCAACTTATTTTCGAAACAAGTCAAAACATATTTAATGTTTGATATTATACAGAAACACCTTATCTTAGTGTTTTTTAACTGTTTTAAAATAAATATATACATACACACACACACACAAATACATAAATATATATATAAAATACATGATTTGACAACGAACAGTTATTTTTGTCTCCAAAAAATACAACATTAAACATACAACCCTATTAAAAAAGATATGATTTGACAATGAACAATAATTTCTGTCTCCCCAAAACACAACATCAAACATACAATATTTATTTTAAATTATTTCTAAAAACAAATCCAAACATACACACTATCTCTAAAACATATTTATTTATCTTTATTTTTATCTCTCTATCTCTACAAAACACAACAAAACACTCAAAAAATGAATCCAAATACTACGAATATTCTTCCATACATTCCTCCATAAAAAAATGTATCATGTCTACTTAATTAATGATGGTTATTGAAAGTTATTTAAGTTGGATAGCAGACTACATCCGAAAAACTCTCACGCAGAGATAAGTCATAGCCACAGCTTATAAGGCGTGTTCTTCTATCTAGTGTCTTATGCCGTAGCCACGACTTATCTCATATCCGTTCTAACTTCAAAATAACACGTCATAATTGTATGTCCAACACGTAAACATGAGGAGTGACAAGTGCACAAGCTGGATGATCCACGTGGAGGCAGGTAACTTTTACTGCACGTAGTACACCACACTACAACTCTACTGTACCAGAGTATGTGTAGCACATTCAGATGAATACGCACATTAAATTAAAAAAATTAAAATTTAATTTTTAGATTTAAAAAATGTCAATCGCATAAGTAGAGAAGCAACAATATCGACCAAGAATTTTTCAAATGATTTCAACCACAAATCGTGCAATGGTGGACCCACTATTAGCATCTTTACACCCTTGCATTAATGCAACTTTTTTCCTGTGAAATATAATTTTTTTTTAAATACAAATAATTTTTTATGATATTATAAATAAGTAAATTATTTTTTTATAAAAAAATAGTAATGTACCTCTCTGTGTTTTTTAAAATACAATAATTTACCTCCCTATATTTTTTAAAATAAATCAATTTACCTCATTAGACAGAGAGGTAAATTGCTTCATTTTAAAAATACATAAAGATAAATTACTATTTTATTTTCATAAAGGGGTAATTTACTCATTTACAACATCACACGCCCCGCCTTTCCATTATTTTCTAATGAAAAGAGGATTTCGAACTGAATTTATAAGGGTAATTTAGTTTAAAAAAATTATTTGATCTGTAATAAATTAAGTAAGTGTATGAATTTCCATTCAATTATTTTTATTAATATCAATAAATTTAATAAATTTTAATTAATTAAAAAAATTCATTCATGAGATGTAAACAAATATTAAAAATAATAAATTTACGTATAATTACATTAATTTTCACAAAGTACGCATCAACTCACCAGCTGGAAATAAAATTGTAGTCCAAGCTTTAGTCCCATCAATGTTTTCTGGATTTAGTTATTTTCTTTTCATCCTAAAAAACTAGAGACTAAAAATCGTAGGAGATGGAATAATCTAGTACAGTAGTACACAGCATCTTATAATGACGTGGCAAGAACATTGAAAATGAAACTTTAATATCATAGTTGTCTAATAACATCCATAGAGTCGTAGCCCATTAATTAAAAGGACGAATTTGTAATTTCGTTCCTCCTATTGCACCCCCCTATCATTAATGAGGAAAAAAAAATTAAGAATAAAGATAATTACACTCTCTGCTATCGAGGTTCGGCATAATTATACGTAAATTTTTGTTAATTTGAAAAATTACATATGACATTCTTAACATTTGTTTTTGTCTAACAAATAAGTTTATTTATTGGTTAGAATTTACTGAATTTGTTGCTATTAACAAACAAACGAAGAGACTTATTCATTGGACGAAAACAAACCTCAAGAGTACTAGATATAATTTTTCAAATTATAAAAAAATTTATATGTACTTACACCAAATGTTAAAAAATGAGAGTGTAGTTATCCTTAGAATAATCCTAGAAGATCACACAAGATAGGGGGATTCTCCAAGACTATGAGTAACTACCCTGAAATAGGGAGTAATACAGACCAATTATATATCGACACCCCTTAAATTAGGTATGGTTACATAAAAATTATGAGTACATTACATTTACAAGATTATAATTGTAATTTATATCGATATCCCTTTTCAAATAAGTATCTTACGACAGCACCATGGGGTAATTTACATTAGCATTTATTCGAGAAATGTATTTGTAATTTTATAAATTATATGATATTTTATATATAAAAACCTACCTTTAGGTGATGTTAATGATCTTTTGCTTTTGTTTTCAATTATTCTTTTAATTGGCAATTTTTCTATATTGAATAATTTCCATAAGGACAATATAAATTACATCAACACCTCCCGATCTAGATTTAATTACATATACAATATATCACTTATAAAATTATACGTACATTCTCTAATTTTATAATATAATTTATATAGCACGCCCCTAGGGGTGAAAATGTCCGTCAACCTTGTGAGGTAAATTACTTCGATATTGACATCCACTCAAGGAGTATGCTTGTAATTTTATAAATAAAATGGGGTGTTTGTATAATTAAGGATGAATTACATCAACGCCTCTGAAGAAATCGGTTTATTAGACAAATCTAATTAGGTACCCGTTAAAGTCGGGTACCAAAATTGGATATTCAATTTTTTTTCTTTTTATATTTAGAATAGATAAAAAAAAGTTTGGTGGTATGATTATGAAAATTAATCTTGGAAAACATATGATAAAATGAGATGGAATTTTCTTCACATTTTAAATATAAAAAGGGATAATCATTAATTCTTTTTATTATTATTTTTAATTAAATATTGAGTATTCGATTAACTCGATAAGGTATTTTTCAATTTTTACTACCCGATTTATTCAAAACCGGGTTTGAGTAATCCAAAATATTAAAAATTACCAAACTCGATTTATCCGAACCCATTTGAATCGGGTAGGGAGCAAACAATCTAGGGATGCTGACCTCTAAGAGTTCGTTTGGTTCAAGTAAAAGAAAAAGAAAAATAAAAGGAGGAGGAGAAGTGAAAGTGGGAGGGGGAGGGGGAGGGGAAGGATAATAGTTATCCTTCAAATTGTTTTGTATAATTAGAAGGGGATTATATCTCAAATACTTTCTCTTGTTTAGTACGAGGATAACATATTGAGAATAAAAGACTAATTTTAAAAAAATTTCTGAATTACTCTTCTCTTCACTTTGTATTAGAAAATAAATAAATAATTAATATTATATTAATATAATTTTAGTATATCAAAAAGTTAAAATCTTATTAATAAAAATATTTATCAAACAAGAATAAGAATATTTTTTATTAATAAAAAAATTCATCAAACTAAGTATTGTTCATTTATTCTATAGTATTTAGTTTAAATAAATAAAAATTATTAGAAAGATTGTTTATCTTATTGTTGACTTCGATGTAATAGTTTTTTTAGCGATTTTTTTATCTTTTTTGCTTTATACTTCCACTTTTTCGACTAATTTCGGACTGAAACAAAACTAGAATTTGGAGGAGTTTCATATATATCGAATTTTACTTCACCTCCATCTCTTTCTCTTAAACAAGCACAAGATTATTTTTTATACATTCATTTACTTTCACTTATCTTATTCCTCCATTTTTCACCACAACCAAACATACTGTATATATCACTTTTTTTCTTGACTTCGTTCTCCGCACATCAAACTACATACGAGTCTTTTTACAAGGTATTTTTTTTTACCTCACTATCTCACAATACGATTTCTTTTTATATACTCATGGGACCGCATGCGACATCGACTAGTATAAACTAAAATTTTAAATAATTTTCCTAATAATGCACCAAGAAAAAGAAAAGCAAAAATACTTAGGAGGCACAAATTCTTTGTGGTGTATGTTTAAATTGAACATAAACTATGATAAGGAGTTGGGAGTTAAAGAAGGACTGATCCGCGTAGATTACGCGGAATGTAGTTTTCTATCTCTTCCACCTCAACCCATTCCCACACAAATAAGAAGTCTTCTACCTGCTGGACTCTTCGCACATTAATACACCCGAAAACACGCACAAAAGATCCATCTGCTTGTGGCCAGACGAGAAAGGAGCAGTTGAAAAGGACGCAATAATTCTCATCAACCCGCCAAGCCCTTTACGTTGTTGCTGGTAAATATGCCTTTCGATCATCACTGTTTGTGGTCCAAGGAGTGGTGCTGTTTGCTTGCGTTGGCTTAAAGCTTTCGTGGGTTTTCTATATCAAGAACTTGGGATTTGTCGGTTGTATGTGTTAAGTTGTGTTCTTTAGTCTATCTGTGGCTTTCTTGAATAAAGATTGCTTCTTGACTTAATGAAGTCCCGAGAATTTGGCTATTTGATTTTGATTGTAAACCGCAGTTTTCTTGAAATGGGTTTCTGATGGAGTATGGTTTGTGGGTTTTACAGCGATTGAGTTGGGGAGGATGAGGAACTGAGCTGCTGAGTGTATCACTCTGGCCTGGACTTGTATGCTTGAATTTTGTTGCTGCTTGAATTGGGTTAGTAGAGCAAGGAGAGGAGGGCTTCAGAGATTGCAGCTCGTTTGTTCTGTTTGGTTTTCATATTCATCAAATTGGCATCTCTCATTGCTTTGGCAGCTGCCCATTGATTATGGCTAATGTTTGATCCAATGTGAACTCTGTTATAATTTGGAGATTTTCTGTCTGGTTTGCTGAGAGCTCTCTTGTCAGAGATGTGAGAATTTTGATTGGGATTGATAACACTTAAATCTTCTCTCTGAAGATATGAGGATGGGGGCTTTTAATTGCTTTGGTTCTTCCTGGAGGAAAAAGAAAGATAAGGTGAGTGTGTTTTAATAAGTTTGTTCTTTTCTGGAGTTTGTCGTAAAGATTATGATGTTTTTGATATCTCAATCTATATATTTCATCTTGTTTCCTTCCTCTTGCTTTTGGTTTATGCTGAAATTGTTTGTTTGCGTGTAGGTTGAAAGCAGTGCTATTTCACCTTCTGAAAATAACAACGATGCCAAAACTCTTCATGTAAAGCTTGAGCATCTTAAGAATTGTTCGGAAACGACTGAGTTGACATCAAGTTCTTTTAGTGTTCCGGTTCCTTTCTCTATTCCCGGAAGTTCTACGTGCAAGGTCAAGGTTGTAAATCATGGTATTCCAGTTGCAACTGATGCTGGAGAGGCAGATTATGAAGGGGGAGATGAGCATGATGAAACTTTGTCCATGAAGAGGGATAATTCTGATTTTGATTTACAAGCCCGTGTTGAGAACTCGGATGAAGTAAAATGCGGATCAGTTGACATTTTCTGCTCCCTTGATATGAATCATGATAATATACAAACAAATGATACTGAGGAAGGCGTGGATACGGATGGAAATGGGCATGTTAGTGATCCAGGCATTGGGAAATTAGAATTTTGGGCCTCGCCAAAACTCAAAAGATCGTGCTCTGATTTGGTGATCAGAACTATGTGCCACGAGCTTGTCGAACACCTGCCTCCATCTGAGAAAGTGCAAAGATTAGCTGACAGGTACAGAAAGGAAGTTTTTGTGCGGGATGCCACAAGTCCTGTGTCTGTTATGACAAATCGTAGTGCCGACAAAGTTATATTGAAGAAGCACTCTTCCAGTCAAATACTTCCCTCCGGGAGCCGAAGATTGTGGTGGAAATTGTTCCTATGGAGCCACAGGAATCTGCATAGAACAGGTCCTGTAAAAACACAGCCAGTTGCGACCAAGCCTGCTCCCAACCAGCAAGGTGGATACTGTTCAGATACCGTGGAGCCAAGACCAGCTGTGGAGTTGAGTAAGTCGGAGTCGCCTAGCTCATTCATTGGAGAGTTCATTGACCCTGGCAACAGTGACATAAATACCCAGCGCTGGGATGGATTTTATGGTTTTTCTGGGATGTGGCCTCAAAATCAGTGGGTTGCATTTCCCACGGAGTCTTCTCCTTTGGCAAGAGTAGATGAGTGGGTGAAAGAAGTTTCAGAACAGCCGTCATTTCAGATTGGAAATGATGATCAGACAGAAGAGAGTGTCATCTTTCCACCCTCTCCCGAAAATGGAACATCAGCAATGGTCTCTTTTCATTCGACTCGACATCCTGCTGTGAACATGCCAGAGGATATTTCACATGCCAATAGTGTTATACAATCCCTGAATGCTTCTTCAACTGTGGCTCATATAACAGGCATCGGGATAAAAGTTATACCTCCCATAGCCCATTTTTCTAGCCTCCGGTCTGTCAATTTGTCTGGCAATCTCATAGGTATGCGAACAAGATCCGACCAGTTAATGATAATAAATGCACTTGTGTTAATTGGTTCTGTTAGTTAATGATTATCCCTCTTCAATTGCAGTTCATATAACTCCAGGATCTCTGCCAAAGGGTCTCCATGTTCTTAACTTATCCAGGAACAAGATAAGCACCATTGAAGGGCTGAGAGAGTTGACTCGACTACGGGTGCTCGACCTCAGCTACAACCGTATCTCCCGAATTGGCCAAGGTAAAATCTGCAGCAACCCGATTTTTGCTATCTTCAGCATAACAAATGCAAGAAACACTAATCCTTGGTCTTTGACGTTTATCAGGGTTGTCCAACTGTACACTCGTTAAAGAACTCTATCTTTCCGGTAACAAGATAAGTTATGTTGAAGGACTCCATAGGCTTCTGAAGCTGTCTGTCTTGGACCTGAGCTTTAACAAGATAACCACAGCAAAAGCACTTGGGCAATTGGTAGCCAACTATAATTCTCTATTAGCTCTAAACCTGTTGGGCAATCCAATACTAAGCAACATCAGCGACGACCAGCTGCGTAAAACGACATGCAGCCTTCTCCCAAAGCTAGCTTTCCTGAATAAGCATCCCGTAAATCCTCAGAAAGCGCGAGAGATAGGTGGAAATGCCATTGCTAAAGCAGCACTGGGGAGTAGCAGTAGTGGCCGGAACAGTAGAAGAAAAGCAGTCAAGAGGGTAAACCAAGGAAGTTCGTCGTCTCCTAGCGTGCGGAGAAGCAGCGGCAGTGCTGCACAGAAGAGTAGTAGGCAGAGGACAAGAAGTGGTTCTCGCTATCACTCTGCTGCAAAGGACAAGATGTAGTAGCCATCTCCTTTGCAATAGGACTTGTATTTTTCCTTTTTCTTGTTCCCCCTTCATTTGTTTGTATGGAGTGAAGGTTGTGAATTGCATGTGCGTGTGAGTGTCGTGAAACTGTAGATTTCTGGAAATGTAATTGTTAGCGCTTTTTCCACTTCCATTTGAGTTTTCTTGATTGTCCATTTCAAAATTATGAGTGATGAGTAGAGTACCATAATCATTGGTTCCCTTTTCTTGTTTTTATTTGTAGCATTACATCGATTCAATCAAATACTTAATGTACTAAAAACAATAAATAATAAATCAAAATAATTTTTTTGTTCAACTAATATATGACACGACTCTAAATAAATTATAATATCTCATATAAAGTGAGATAAATATTTACATAAAATAAAATAATCATATGTCCGGTCCTCAACTACAAGGCTAAAACATCGTTGATCGTGCTTTCGAATTAAATGTTAGTAGTTTGCCAGTTTTTTCACTCAGCATGTCGATGTGAGATCCCTCTATTCAGCTCAAATGAGGTAAAGGTGAAAAACAAACAAAAAACAAAACAGATAAGAAAAAAAAGATCCGACCTGCCGGATTCGAACCAGCGACCTAAGGATTGCTATGAAACCACTACAGTCCTCCGCTCTACCAACTGAGCTAAGGTCGGTTGTTGCGAATTTCTTCGACCAGTTTTATAAAAACAATTTAATTAGGTGAATTTGTTGTTTTAATCATGTCTATTTATTATGTTTTTGTTGATTTTTTCAAACTTTCATATGTAAACATGTCACATTTTTAAATGAATCAATTTTGTAAAATCCGGATTTTGATTGTGAAAAGGGAATGTTATTTTACTAGAAAATGGCTGTACATTAATTTTGCAATTAGAATGAAATTCACATAGGACTTTTTAACCCCATGCATTTTTTAAGACGAACTATACATTTTAAAAGTTGTACCACATTATGATGGTTTTGTGCACATATTAGCTTCTTTAATTGTAATATGACCTTTTATATTTATCAATGTTCTTTTTATTTATTTGTTTATTTATGAATGTTTGTATATGAGATGGAAAAAGTAAGAATGAGAATTTGACGCAAAGACATAATTTATCGACAATAAAGTCTCGTTAAATTGGTGAAGTTAAGATCATACTCGTGAGGTTGTGACTTCAAATTTCAATAAATAAACATTGATTTATTTTAATAGCAGTCGTTTATTTAATGTAATAATAGTTATTCGCTGCATATAGATATTTGATACTTCTAGTTAATATATTGACTATGAATAATAAAAATATGTGATATAATTGTAATCCTTTCATTAAAAAAAAAGGAAAAGAACCATCAATTTCCTCATTTTTTGCTTCAAGGGAGAAAAATACAGATTTAAAGAAATTGACTTATACTAATATAAAATGAAAAGGCCCTTTACACTCACATACGAAGATTAATGTTATCACCGTACCAATTTCTAAATATGACAATTATATGTTTAATTAGATCATTTTAAAAATTAATTATAATTACTTTCATTTTCTTTTTTTCTTTTTTACAAAAGTAACAATTGTACATTTAATTAGATCATTTTAAATATCAGTATATCAATTCTTTTGTCGTGTTGATAATACCTTAAGTTAATTTTTTCTTTTGTTTTTGAAAATATGACTTATTGCTTCATATATTTTATCTTATCTATAATATATTTTTAAAACATAAAAATTATATATTATATGTTTGCAAGTCGACTAATTAAAAAATATCAAAAGTATGCCATAATTTTTAATTGTTATTTTTGCTCGAGAGTTGAGTACTATAAAAATGAGACTGAACTGTAATAAGTTGATGAGATCATTACAAAAAGAAATAAATTAACTAAAAGAAATGTCCTGTTTGGCCCTCAAATACTATTAAGAGAATATATTAAAAAGCAAACATACATTTAGGACTCCTTTATTATTCACCCAATCTTAGGTGGCTAAATTTAGCTATACATTTAATTTAGGAAATAAGATTTTATTCTGTCATATTATAATCAATACTTGTATAATTAAAGAGCACCCTTTTAAAATTTTCACTGTTAATTTTTTTTAATTATTTTGTATTAATCTTTATTTTTTCTCTTCCCATCTTTCACAATCCTTCTTTCATTTTTTTCCCAATAATTTCTCATAATTTTTTAATATTTTTTTAAAATATATTTTGTTTACCTTATTAATATATTATTTAAATAATAATTCATTTTCTAAATTTGAAATTAATATGCTAGTAGTAACATAAAAATAAAGGGTTAAAATTGAGATTGAACAGAGTGTGTGTAAGAGGAAACAACTATAACTGCATTCAATCATTCAGCAAAAGGAAACACTGAAAGTAAACCAGAAATCTCAATGGATGCAGAAACTGAGAAAGGAATTCTCCCAACTTAAAAATGCATATCTAAAACTATGTATCGCTATACACTAGAAAATTGTATCTGTCGCTTATTGTAAGATCTTCACATTTAAATTCCTCCTGTAATATTGTTCTCACAATGAGACATCACAAGAAAAAAACCAGTGTACGGCGCCATACCTGTTCCACTTGCTGAGTCTCAGTGTTTAATTACATGGCCCTATGTCTGCCTTGCGGCTCCATAGGTGTTGGCGGCTCGTTTCTAGCAACAGTGTGCATTTTCTGCCCAGTGCTATCTCTTTCCGGTTCTTCAAAACTTTTAGTACCACCGTTTTGGTGGAATGTTTATGTTGATATATATAGATCCAGAAATGAATGTGAATAGTGTCGTCTACCATATATGAATATCGCCTTTTTTTTCTTCCAGAATTAGCTTGCTTGTCTTTTCAAGAAAGGTTTCTGGCAGACCAGGAGTTTCTCGTCGCTATTACTCTCAATGTCTACAACTCGTGCGTCCCATTTCAGCTGTGTTGTTAGAGATCTTGCAAACTCAATGAGACGAGCAGTGTCCTTTAGAATCACCCACCCCTGCATTTGCATGTTTGATTAGCTAAACAGAAGTTTGGAAAAGATAGATTGATAAATTTAGTATTCAAAAAGTCATCACTTGTCGATATTTAATCATCTGGACCATAGATCTAGTCATCTAAGCTGGTGTTCAGCTTTATGAGGAAGAGGTTGTTTACATGCATGCTTATCAGAGAAAACTCACGGCAGCAGCCATAGTTCTTATGTGCAGATAAATTTCAAGTCATTTGCCTTCTTTGACTCTTAGAATTACAGTCTGAAACCACCAAAAGGAACCGGGCAATCCTCAACCTGATCTCAGTTCTGCATATGATCATTTAACTTTATATGACCTCTTGATATCACTCACACAGACATACTCAGCAAAATACATTTTTAGCCTCACAGGAGTTCCGGCCTTAGCAACTATTATTGCAAATACATAACTCCAAAGAATTTCGAGCTCTTCACAGTATAGAGCTTGGCCTCTGAAGATTATTATCCAGTGTAATCCTATTTCGGCTAACCTAGTTACTAAGATAACTCTGAAGAATTTCGAGGTCTTCACAGTTTAGAGCATGTGCTATTTCTGGAGATTCATCTAATATTTCACATCTTATAAAAGAATGAAACTCAATCAAGACAAACATTTTCGAGTGGCTCTAAATCATAATCATACCTCTGGACGAAGAATACGATCAATTTCGGCAAATAAATCTAGCATTTGGCATCTTGGCTGCTCAGCAAATTCAAGAGAGAGAAGTCCTTCAGCATGAACCAGATCATATGTTCTTGGATATGTTGGAAATGGTTCGCACCTGCACATAAAGATTATTTAAATGATGTGGAAACTAGAGGAAGCATAATGATGTTTGTATAAAAGATGTCCACGAGAATAAGAAGCTGAAGAGTGCACTCTTCTCAGTTTATCGAGTTATCTTAGTAATTAGAGAACCACAAACAATCACACGTGTTACATATAAATTACTGGCATCAATAAATTTCCTATCTTCGACATCTCAGAGCACAGGGAAGACATCTATTTCTCTTGTTATAAGTAACTGTTTTCCTCTGTTTCCCGAAGGGAGAAAGAACAATGAGGAATTCTCATAAAGAAAAAGCATGCAAACAGACATCTGCAATCAACCCACAGCAGAAATTTAAATGATAATTTCATCAGTTGCTCACAGTAATGGCAACCCGGAGATGTGAATCAAAAAGTAGATACACCATAATGCATACTGGATTCTTTAAATCTCTTGATCGATTAATTGATTTTCACGTTCACCAAAGCGTGGATAAGGAAATTTAGTACCAAGTTCATAGAAGTATGTAAACAAATTTCAGGACATTACATTATAGAAAACTAAGACTATAGAGAGAAGTCTCAAACTCATCATCTCTAGCAGAAAGTTTGGTGACCAAAACACACTTTTTCTCAGATTTCAGTGGTTGCAAATTTCAGGTTCTGAATCATAAGGTAAGGCGTCTCAATTTTCAATAGAGGTGCACTGACCAGGTCCATGTTAAGGCACAAGATATTAGATAACAATGATTGTTGTAATCTATAACAATATCAATCAAGTAGAATGAAAGGCCAAATAGAAGGTCAAAATTACCAGTCATGCAGCACTCCAACAAATCCCCGGTCAAGGATTAAGGGTAGAGTGTTACGTCCCCTTGTAGGGACCACATTCATAACCCATACGGATTTCCCGGTTTCTAATAAGGCAGCATTAAAACCACCAAAACGAGCATTCATGTCCAACACATTTCTCAGCATGTTGTAAGGTGGTGATGGATCCTCATCACCAGGTCGCTTAGGATGATCTGAAAATATTAGCGGTGACAGCAGAGACCAATAATTGCGGACTGCTGAGTTCCAGTTAATAGCATCATCTGCAAACTCTTCTGAATGCAAACCTAAAAGGATGAACAAATCATTACTGTGATGCTTAGGCACAAACAAAAGGTAATATGAAGTTTTCAGCATCAGAAATTTATAATGCAAAAGTATAAATGAAAATACACTGCTCAACTCCACTAAGATTTCCAATAACAGTTGTATATGTTAAGGACTTTTACCATGAATTGCAAGTTCAGCTGAGTTCAATTTAGCCAGAGAAGGCCATTTTCTCCTTTCTTCAATTGGAACCCATCGGCGGCTCTGCGTTCCTCCAATGCACGATTGCAGTGGTCTATAATATGGGGACTCAATGTCATGGCCCTTGCTGCAGAGAGAAGGGGAGCCAGCTTTCCTGAAAATAGAAGCAAATTGTCCCTGCGTAAGATGATTTATCACTCACACATGCAATAATCTGTGCAGATATGACATAACTAGATGTACTTCCAATGTCTTATTTAGTCGTGGCAAAATGATGTTCTATGTGAAACATCGACCTGCACATTCTAGACATCTCATCTTTTCTTCTATTTCTCCAATCATTCTAATATGGGCTACCAATGAACATAGCTGATATGAAGGGAACTCCAAAGTAGTTTGTGAAAGGCCACTTAAGACCTTTGTGGGAGGCTTGGAAAGGTCAGAGAGGAGGCATGTGTACACACAGAATAAGAATGCATCCTATTGGTAGCCTTACCTTGATGAATAGCATTTCTTCTTACTAGTTTTCTTCCACACAACAGTTTCCTCTTGCTGCGGCAACATATCCCAGCAAAGTTTTTCTGTAAAGGAACTCACTGCATTCCATTTCTTGAGGTTAACTTTGTCACGAAGGGAACGCTGAGAATTTATAAGTGGATCAGTCCAAACAAAATATCCACCAGGTCGCAACAACCGATCAACTTCAACCAGAAATATGCCATCTGCACACCATTAAAAGAATCAGTGCACAAAATACATTGACTCTTTAAAATTGCCACATCTCAGATAGCAGTGAGTTCAAAGTAAACATTGACTCGTTGCAAACACCAGCATCTATGGAAATCAAAATCTTCAAACATTAATATTTCTCAACTTGTTCTTCAGCAATTCAGTCATATCTACAAGTATCACCGGAAGCAATCATTTCAATGCAGTGAAATCTTTCATCACATAATTGTCTCTAAAAAGGTTCACACATACAACGCATACAGCAAACACTAAATCAAAGGAAAAAACAGAGGGTTAAACAGTGACAATAACAGAATCAAGGTACCTTTTTTATCCCAATCAATATGGCATCTAGCACAATGTATCATATCAAATGAGAGAGATGAATATGGCAACTGCTTTGAAGAAAATGAACCAATCATTGCAGGAAGACCTCTTTCTAGAGTTAGTTGAACTTGACTGCCTGATGCCTCATAGTTTGCTAGACACATGGTCAATAGTTGGTGCGAAGATAGATGTGCACCAAAACTACCATAACCACATTCTATGTCCAAGATGGTTCGGACCTGAAATGGAACACAAAGTTGGAGTTACAGTCTGCAACCACTGAGGAGAGGCGCCTAGAATAGTACAGAAATGAAACATTTTGACATTAACAGATACAGCATTATCAAGCTCTGAAAATACATGAACATTACTGGGATACAGATGATCTATTTTTCAAGAGAATACGCTGTGACTAAGTCATCACTTCAACAAGGAGTGTAATACATAAAACATTATCAAGCGAGATGTAGTGGATACAGTAAATTCCGGCAAACATACACATAATAAACTAATAAAAGCTATCTGCTGTCTCTATAAGCCATTTTTAAACTTTATCCTTTTTCTTTTGGGAGGAAACATATAGCCTTATCCAACATGAAAAGAACCACCAAGACCATTTGTGAGGGAAGTATCTAATATAAAAAATAAAATATGATAAATTCATTTCATTTTGAAATTCTTTCTGTTGATGCTATCTAAGATCTGATAAAATCTGTTACTTCCCAAAATTCTGTGCATATCGAGAAAGTTCACAAGAAGTTTGCAGGCTGGGGACTTGGAATTTAACACAAGCATCTCCTACCAATATTTTGGTCTTTCCTAAAACCAATAGCATAAAGTTTTATCAGCAGCAGTTTGAACCAGTAAAAATTTTGCATGCATTTAGTTGCATGAAGTTGCTGGACATGATCATAATGTTGGAGATCAACTCTAATAAGTGCAATTCAGAAAAAATCAACACGTCAATAAACAGATATTGAGATAATTTCACTTACTCCAGCTTGTGTAAAGTAGGACACGTTTCTTAGCCCAATAATTTCTGCAATTTGGTGTGAATAGTCTTCAACATCAAATTTAGATGATACTGAACGGAAAGAAATCTGATCTTCATCCAACATCATCATTCTGCAGTTATCAAATATGGAGAAAAAAATATAAAACACTGGCACCAAATTCTGGTTGACTAGTAAAATGCAGCTCTTTCACTCACCTCTTGGTCAAACTTCCAGAAGATAGCACCTCTTGTGCTGTAATGTTAACATTTGCAAACCAGATGACATCCTTTCCAGTAGGCCACCGAAGGGGAATTCTGTAATTGACTGGTGGAAGAACCAAGCAATTATGTTTTAAACCATGTATGCAATGACGGTCATACTCTTCACCATCAGAAAAACCCAGCGCCAGATTTTCTGAAACATTGAAGCACGGAACATAGTTTTCTGACTCCTGCGAACAATACTCCAATTCTTTGAACCTTGAAGTACCAAGAGACAGCTCCCCTATCTCATACAGGTCCGAGACCAGTTGCTCTTGAAGCCGCCTATATCCGCGGAATATTTGTCCTCTCGTAGCAGAAGTTATAGAAAGCGTCCACCAGAAGGAACCAGTAAGAGCAAGAATCACAATCACAACTAAACTAAATTTTAGCAAAGTGAGTGTCACTTTATGCCGACTCCTCATAGGCCCAGGGCTAAAGGGATCAGACATGAATCCATTCTCACTGAAGTGTTTTGAAGATAAATTATCTGCGAAAAGATACCGAAAAGGAAATTTGATTGATAAGAAGGTATTATCAGCTCCATTTGCACGATTTCGATCCAAATCTTCCTTCTCTGTCTTTTCTTTCATCTGGGAGTCTTCCCAGAAATCTTGACTGTTCCCCGAGAACCGCCCGCCACCTGCCGATACACCTCGATGAAGAGGCCTTGCCATTTTACAACCTAAATAACCCCACAAAAGGAACAATCATAAAGGAGCATGAGACCCAAAAGGGACTAATCAAAGAACCCATACATAACAAACAACAAGGCCCTCGATAAGAAACAGCCAAACTGTGATAAGGAAGGCAACTCACCCAGGAATAGATCTGTTTCAAAATCTCATAATAGATCCTCTAACCAAACTAAACAATATCACATGCTATGACATTGAACACAATTAGACAGTCCATAAGAGAGAGCTTTTCCAGTGTACATGACACTTTAACTAAAAGCAGAAATAGAAAAACAATATCCAATAAAGAAATCAATGATGAATATTAAATTAAGCATCTAGATGTCTAAATAACGAAAAGTGCCAGTTCATGAGCATCAGTGTTGAGTTCTCGCCTTAATCACCAAGTAATAACAGATAAGCAAGCTGAACTGAAACTGAAATTCACTTCACTTCAATCACCCCCGGAAAACAAAACCGCACAGCTCAGAAACGAACACCCACAAAAGAACCCATTCGGATCAACTCAGCAAAGAAAGGAATCTCCCCACCAATGAATCCAAAACAAAGAAGAAAAAAAAAAAAGAAAATCACAAAACAACAAGCGCAAGCAGCTGCACAAAGCAACAGTATCTCATTCCAAGTGTCTTACCTCAAAAAAGAAAACAGAACAAAACGCAAAATTCACCGAAACGAAACACTTATAAAATGATAATCCCCCGATTTCAGCCTGTTCTGCTCCGGATTTTCATGAATCTCACAAACCCCAAGATTCGCCTCGCCTCGCCTCGCCTCCGTCTCAATTCCCTATATCATTCCCTCATTTCACACACGAACACACACTAGAAAACACACACACTTCCCTCAAATTCCCTCCCACCTGCTATCCTCTCACGCGGCTTTGGCTCTATTTCAGAGAATACGAGTGAGAAACCAGCAAAAGCGAGTGGGAGAGAGAGAGAGAGAGAGAAGAGGATATGGCGGAGTATTATATACATATATAATACACACACAAATACACACAGTAAGTCAGTAAATATGACTCTGTACATTGTCGATCCAATCTCAGCACAGTCGCTCGTGAAAGACTGTCTTTTTTTCTGAAAAAAAAAAAAAAGAAATCTACTGATTTGCATTAATGCGTAATTAATTACTTGATATAATTACAGTAGCACAATTATTAATTTAATTTTTAATGTAGTATAGTTTATTTAATGTTGAAAAATAAACTATCAGTATAGAGAGACATAATTTATTAAGAAACTGTATTAGTGTGCATTAATCACGCACCGCACCGCACCGCAGGTAGCCCACCCCCGCCCAGCTTCAAAATTAGAGCTCACTCCCAACTGCAATTCTTCTTTTACTTAATTAGCAACTAATTAATTGTCGTAATTAATGAAGAGAGACGTCATTGGGAAGCCATGCAATCTACTAAATGGGAAATTCTACCCCATTTTGACCCAATCTGAATGCATCGCATGCCAAGTATATATAATTAGTAAAGATAATTATACTCTTCTCTTCTAATATTTGGCATAATTACACAAAAAAATTTATAGTTTGAGAAATTATATCTGACACTCCTAAAGTTTTTTTCGTCCAAAAAATTAATTCATCAATTAATCAAAATTCACCAAATTTATTGATACTAACAAAAATATATATATTTACCCCAATTAATTTATTACTGACTTATTGCAGGTCAAATAAATATTTTTATGACTAAATTACTCTCATACGTCTTCACACATTAATGCATATGAGAAGGTATATCATCTACTTTATAAGGGTAGTTTAATTCGGAAAAAAATATTTGACTTACAATAAGTCAGTAATAAATCAATCGAGTCTATATAACAATTTTTATTCAGTTTTTGTGTTAATATCAATAAATTTAGTGAATTTTAACTAATGAATTAACTAATTTGTTAGACGAAAGCAAACTTTATGGGTACTAAATGTAATTTTTCAAACCACGAGGAACCTATGTGTAACCAAATCTCAGGAGATGGGAGTGTAATTATCCCTAATTAGTATGTGAAATTAAGCTTTTTAATTTTTTTTATAGATTGTAAGTTTTTTTTTTAAATTAAACGGGCTCATAAAATTTAAAAATAAGATATTAAGAGCTTAAACTCATTTAAAAATAAAATAAAAAAATAACTTATTTTAAAATCTTAACAAGTTAGTTCAATTATCTCTAAGTACTATAATTCACCATTAATATCATATTATATAAACTTCATAATGTTATTTTATCTAAAAACTTGTGTAATTTGTCTAACTTTAGTAATCCACTTATGTCTAATCCAAATAGCACAGGCAAGTTTAAAATTTAGTAAACATGGCTGCAAGACAAGAAACTGTAAAAATCATATTGAAAAGTGGGAACTTTGTAATTATAGTAGTACGATGTTTAAGTCAGTAAGATTGTAAAATTGCACGGAGACTAGTATATTATAAATATCATAATTGCACGATCTCATATAAACGATCAATTCATAAATAATCAACTTATCATCATGAGTTCATATATACTTGAGTTCAAATCGAACAGGCTCGAATCGATACGATCGAAATGGAAAAAGTACGAATATAAATCCTGTAAACTCAACAAATATTTGAAAAGAAGTACCAACTTATAATATTTTAAAATTAAATTTTGGCAAAACACCATCTTAATTCAGTCAAAAATCAAATCAAAGTTTGGATTGATAAAGTAATTAGTGTGTGTTGTGTGATGATTTAAAGTTAAAAATGGAGACAACATTAAGGAGGGCTCATCAAACCTTATTCCTTCATTTAAAAAGGAGGAGAATAATTAAAAGGGAAAAGAATAGCCTACGTAGTAATAATTATCGCCTGTGAGTGAACAATAAGAATACAGTATCTGGTGGGGACCCCCAAGCTCTCATTGGATGTATATACCTACCTCCAAATGCCTGCAGCCCTACGATGAAAGGAGCAAAAGGTATTTTACCATCGTTCTTGATCCAACGGTCTTTAATATATATGAAATGTAGAACACATTGAATATAGGGATAATTACACTCCTTCTCCTGAAATTTAGTATAATTATACATAATTTTTTATAAAATTTAAGAAATTACATATAGCACCCTCAAATTTGCTCTCGTAAAAAAAATTAGTATATCCGTTAGTCAAAATTAACTAATGTTGCTAATAATAGAAAAATTAAAAGAAAATTGATATATATACTCGATTTATTTATTGTAGGTCAAATATTTTTTCTGAACTAAACTACCCCTATAAAAGTGATAATATACCAAAGTATGAAGACGTATGAGAGTAATTTGATTGCAAATATAGATTTTTTTTATTTTTTTTGTTAATATTAGTAAAATCGGTAAAATTTTACAAATAAATAGACTAATTTGTTATACGAAAGTAAATCTCAAGGGAATTAGATGTAATTTCTCACACCATAAAAAGTTTACGTGTAATTACATCAAATATCAAGAGATAGGAATGTAATTATCCCTTAAATATAAGAAGGGACGTTTATTTCGTCGTTTCTTAAAAATTTGTATAATATTATATAGACATTCTGCGTATTTGTTTTCCTTTAACAAAAAAAAATCTCTTCATTAATTAAAATTCCAAATTATAAAAAATTATATATAATTATACAAAATTTTAAAAGACAATGGTGTGATTATACCCATATAAAAAAGAGATGTTGGATCTGCACTTGTGAAGGAACATCGCAATTCTGCCCATTCACATCTGAATATATCCATCACCCCTGATTTATTTTTCATTTTAAATTTGTATATTTTAATTTATATTTATACAATTTCCAAAATAGATATGTCAACTATCAAAGACAATTAATTAATGTGATCCAAATTTATAACCCTTCGTTGGAATACAAAGACATTACCATTGAAATGGTATTTTAAAATGTAACAGATTGTGTTTTCTCTTAAGATATGTGTATCAGATCACACGAGCTTGTTTATGGTAGTAGTCTTATATCTATACGATTTATTGAGTATGAATGCTTTAAAAAATAATAATTTTGATTGACAATTATGTATTGATTAAAATACCCTTAATATAAATTTTCTCTCTCTACCGAATATTCCAAAATAACCCGTATATATAATTAACAAAACCTTATGAAAGAACAGTGTAATTACGCTGGTAAGCCTTTGGTGGAGTTTTAAAGTAATTAGTGACAAGATAGAAGGTCATAACCTAGGATTGACTTTTAATTACTTGGGATGTAACACTACATATTAGCTTACGCAGTAATTAGTGCACTTTTATTTTTATTATTATTTATTTTTTTAATTTTGCAAGAGACAGCACCTTCTTTGATTAACTAAAGGAATTTACTCGATCATTTCGAAAAAATTAAAAAAAAAAGTTGCAGGAAAGAAGACAAAAGACTGCATTCATTCATTAATTAGCGTTAATTAATGAGATTAGACTCACTAAGAAAACTCTATTAATTAAATAAAAAAAAAGTAAATAAAATAATAATAGGAGTCACATGCAGACTTTTGTTACGTAGGTGGGTGGGGGCCTCCCGTCCCGTGTGTCGGTGAAGACAGCTCGACTGACGTGTCGGTTGCGTGTGAACGCCTCAAGCCACACCGCGTGTGGACTCCTGCACCGGATCACACTTCTGCAATTCCTTCCCTGCTAAAAAAGAATTTTGCATATTTATAAAAATTCAGAAATTAAAATTTTTGTCTTTCTTGTTTCATTGTAAATTTTATTGAACCAATTCTCCCAAGGCCAAGTGCTCATTGTCCGGTGAATTTTATTTTACCAGTTGATTGGTTTGAACAGTGTTCTCATCTTCCAAAGAGATTGGGTATTCTGTATAAATAAATTGAAGGTATTTATGATTATGTATCATTTAATGAAAAGTGAAATTTTTATTTTCCAAATAAATTTTATTTCTTCAAATTTATATACGTAATTTGTTTTTAAGTTCACCGATATTTTGATAGTATATATTTGATAAGCCATCTAATTCTTTTTTTTGTTTGTTGTTGTTTTTCTTTGGTTTTGTTTTGTTTTTGTTTGTTTGTTTTTTTTTTTTTGTTTTGTTTTGTTTGTTTTTTTTTTTTTGCTTTTACAAGCTTGAATTTCAAGAATTTGATTGTATTGTCATTAGTTAATTTAGACTTTGGATCGCTTTTCAATTTTTATGTAACATATTAAACATATTATATTAATTTTCTAATGTGCCTATAACAATACTTTAATAATCTCTCATTTAACTTATGTAAATTTATTTTGCTTTAACCGTCTATTTTTAAAATAATTATAAAATATTATTTTAATAATAATTAAATTAATCCGTGCATAGCACGGGTAGCACACTAGTATTTAATATATGAATCCCCTTTATATAACACATTGTATTTACAAAGAAAAATGCAATAGAATTTTCAATATTAAATTATTTATTTGACATACTTATATTAGATTTTGTTTTTTTAAATGAAACTTATCATTATATCATAAATTTTAATAATTTAATAATTAATACACATTATTTTTTTATATGGTAAATTTTATAATCAGAGCAAAGTAGTTCAAGAGATGTGGAGTCCTTATCACAAAAATACATAATATTATAATTTTTAATAAATTAATTGCTCCACAATAGTTTTAGTAAGTATAAATTGCAGACCAACCCAAATTAAATAATTAAAATATATTAATTAGTAAGTCAACTTGGTAGCTGTTTGCCTCTACCAATATAAATTAAGTTAAAAAACATACATTTCAGTCAAAAGCCATGGATCTCTATGGGTATGGCCACTTAATTTTTACTCAATGCCCAACCCCCAAGTGAATTCATTACCATCATCTCATTCTCATGCATAATTATTAATAAAATAGATCAACCATTAATATTAAGTAAATTAATATCGAAATATTGATGCGATTTGAATACATAACCTCGTAATATTTAATTTCTAAAAATAATATATTTATACCATTTTATCTATGGCTAGATCATTCTTATCTTTTGCGTAATTACATAAATAATATTTGACAGATAAAAAATAGGGATAATTTGTGTAATTATGTTGATCAGGGGGATGCATGCGAAATTTTTCAAAAAGCATAGATGATTTAGGTAAATTATGTTGATATTTTTTTTTTTATAGGTGTATGTAATTTTTCAATAGACAGATAACTAATATTAACTACTATTAAAATAGACCAATAACTAGTATTACTCAATGCCGACATATTGATGTGATTTGAAAACATGACCACATGACATTTAAATTTCTAAGAGATGATTATATTCACACCTCCTTATCTATGGTTTATCAACATAAACAACTTCTATCTGTTGTTTAATTACAGAAACCGCCCATGAAAACAAAAAAATAGTTTATACAATGATTTTGACGTTTCTGGGGGTGTATGTGTAATTTTTTTAAAAATATTGACGATTTGTGTAAATAATATTTTTTTTATAGGTGTACGTATAATTTTTCAAAAATCATAAATAATTTCATTATATAAATAGACCATAAATAAAATAAAAAGAAAAAGAAAAGTAGATGCAATTATTCCAATGTCTAAAGAGCTAAGTGTGAGTAAAAATTAGTTGGAAATTGGAAGATGGGTAATTGAGTATGGGATGGCCTATTGCAATTGGGTTAGTCAAAATTGAAATCAATTCGCGTGACATGGAAATGTGCTCCATCTTCCTATTGCATCAACCCCTTTGACCTTAACAATTTACCCATCTACTATATACATATTTTCATGTATGAACGACATTAAAATATAATCTAAATTTAATTATAATATATATAATTAAATTTTAAAATGTAAAGTTAACCCCACTAATATTTTAGGCTTCTATAGAAGATCCGACTGTTGGATCATTGGAAATCATTGAAATATTGATATTTTATTTTATAATATGATTTGAACGGCGCGTACATATAAATTTTTTACTATTATATGTAGATAGTTTTGAATTGAAAAAAAAATAGAATGACCCTCCCTGTAATATTGAGAATATTCAGAAAATTTTTTGATGATGCATTGAAATCATTGAAATATTGATATTTTATTTATAATATGATTTGAATATACATATAATATAGTTTTGAATGTAATAGTAGAAATTAAAAAAAATAGAATGACCCTCCCGTAAATAGAGGCAGAATTTTTGATTTTTGAAAAAAATAAAGTATCAATTACTGAAAAAAAAAAAACTCAAAAAACCCATGAATACAGGGGTCTGTTGATATTATTCATAACATAAGGGTGAATTTTTAATATTTATTTTATAAAGACTTTTTAATATTTTTTTTATACAGGGATTAAAATAAATTTAACTTGTTTTTAATTATTATTATTAGTTATAGAAGAAGTCAACTTTACAAGAGTGTAAAGGTAGGTACCAAATGGCGCTTTAATGAAAAGTAGGAGACTAAGCCCACTCTTCTTGCATGATTAAAGGGTTGAATTGAATCAAAGCATTTTAGACAGCTCCAATGCTGGCCAAGGTTTTTCTTACAAAACAACATAAGGGATTTGATGTAATAAAAATTCTTTTGCAGGATAAATAGGTAAAGTTAGTTATCGGTTGTCTCTAGTGTAAATTCCTAACCCGAAAGCGGGTAAATTTGGCATTTCATCTTATCGTTCAAGGGTTACATAATTATATAAAATATCAAAGAGTAACAGTAATTTTCAAATAACAAAAAAATATTTATAATGATATCGAATTTCAGGAGAATTGGATGCAATTTACCATATTATTGATTTTGTTTAGTTCAATGAAATATGATGAGCAATTTATGGGATGAACACATAAATACAATATATGAAAATAATGATATGTTAAATCGGAAAAAGAGAATTTTAATTTGATAATATTTGTAGGTGTGTGGGGTTTGGGACAGATGACAACCTACGGGAGTTGTAACTTTTTGTTAAAAATAAGAAAGGAAAAAGATGACAAAATCTGTTAACCTGAACGTCACTTTCTTGTAAAAAACGCGCTTTCACAACCATTATTCGCGTCGTCGTCACTTGGACTCTAATTTGACAATTTCTTTATAAATTCAATGATTGACTGCAAGCCTCACAAGTTAGGCATTTGGATATTCACTCTTTTTTATCCTCATGAATTGAGATTCAATTACCTCCAAAAAAAAAAAAGAATGCAGAAATCTACCTTTTCATAGCAAAAAATATAAAGGAATTGGTCATTTGAAATTTATGAACACCATTTATTCTCATTTTGTTTAATTAATATTTATCATAATTTTTTTTATTTAGTGAATCGATTACATACATCATTACATCACAAATAACACACGAAAATCAGGCAGGATAGATTGTTGTTCTGTTCGAGCTAGCCCCGTCCCATTTTTGACAGATTCAGGGTTAACTTAATAGATTAAAGAACGGGTATCAATTTTTATTTTATAAATATGAATTTCTCACAAATTTTGGCTCAGACTTATTTACTTAGAGTTTTTTTTTAATACTTATATTTGATAAATAATTTTGCAAATTAAATTATATGTAAGGTAACAATATCTCGTTGGACTCTTATAAACAATAGTAATTAATTAATGGGGAAAAAAAAAAAGCACAAAGCTTTGCGAGGTAGACACTGTTTCAATTATGTTTATGTATTAATTGAATTAATGTAAGTTAGTGGTTAATTTTTTATTGTGAAGGTGGACCAAATCAAACAAAAAAGGTGAAGTAAAATCTAAAATGGGGTGCAATCAATTTGCCCAAAAACAGCGACGAAGGAATGGTTTTAACCAAATTCAAAAAAAACAAGACATTATCACATTATTTATAATTATGGTGGAAGATGGAGGATCGGACACGGCACTACTCCTACTCCTACTCCTACTACACTGTCTGAAAATGAAGTTGAGGACCAACAGATTCTGATTGTGACTCACACCAACACTACCTCACGTCCCATTATATCTTCCTTACAAACAAAATGAAAAATAAGACTGGCTCTTTACATATTCCTCATGGGAGAATTGTTCATCTACTATGTGTGCACAATTAAATTTTAATTATGTGAAAAAATCAACATACAGTTCGTCAGTATTTATATTTAATGTCTTATAGTTTGATAAATTAAGCATTGATAGAAATATTAGATTAAACGTTTCTGGGTTGTACATTAAATGGTTATATAACTTATCAAAATTTGTCTCATTGTCATTTCTCCCCCGTTTCTGTATTTTTTTTTTTTTTTGTTTCAAGAATTTGATATTGACACTTGAGACAATGCTGCAAGCGTTGAGTGTTTGTATTGCTTATTACTTTCAAAAAACTGTGAAAATCGAAATGCAAGTTTCTTTAAGTAAACAAGAATAGTAGGAGAAGAACGTATGATCAGTATAATAATTTTTTTCAAGTACAACGGATTTAAATCATAACTACTATTTTAAAAATGAATTCGTGGCTACAGCTCCATCAAAATATAAAATTATGAGGGGTCGAAATTCTGTACATATGTGTGTTTGAAGGGGAAAAAAAAAGATTAGTAATGATGATAGTCACAGAAAATGTGTGATGAGAGTGGGGAGTCAAGGGACAGGCAGTGTATAATATAAGCACCTCAAACCCTCCAAATTGCATGTGATGTGTTTTTAAATTTAAATGACATGAGTTTGAGTTTCTTGACTCCCAATCATGCTCTCTCTCTCTCTCTCTTGCATGTGCCATCTTCACCACCTACAACACACACACACACACTCTCTCTCTCCCTCTCTCCAAACAACACTGACTTCTTTGATTGGCCATGGAGTTTTTGATCAAATTAATGTCTTACGTTTCTTTCTCGTTTTGATGACTATGTCTACTGTTACAAATTATCCGACCCGGCTAGACGGGTATGGGGTGAGTTTGGATGAATTTCAAATCCGCCCTGCCAATTCAACATGGACTTGAGATCCCAACCCCCATTTTTAGACTTGAATCCGTCCTATTAGAAGTAGGTTTGAAGCGCATCTAATTACCGAAAAATTCTTACTCGAATTTGATTTGGTTGAACCAATCCAATCACAGAGCAAGTGATACAGTTGCTGTGTAATTGGTTACTTTCTCTATACTGTACACCAATCACATAATAAGTGTATCGCATTTGTCATATGATTGATTCAAATTTGACCGAATCCCGATAAAATTTCCCCTAATTCCACATCAATTGAAAGGGAGGTTTTGGAAGTCTTTAAAAAGTGAGGTGTCCATTTTCTTTAAGAATGATTTTTCTAAGGAAAGACGTAGACCTTTGACACGTTACTACAAAAAGATATAAAATTACAATAGAAAAAGAAAAATAAGTAATAATTTTCATATTGTCGATTAGTAATCATATTTAGTGACACAAAAATTTTATTTTATCATAATAATGAATTTTATAATTTTAGCAGTAATAATTATTTTGCGAAAATTATCATTAGTAATAATCGATGATAAAAAGTTGTGATTAAAAATAATTAATAACATATATATAGTGACAATTTATAACTACAAATTATAATTGTAGTCATTATAGTTGCACTGTCACTCCAGACCACTTCATACACATTTTTTTTATCATTAATAATTATATTATAATAAGAAAAAATTGATATCATGTAATATATATTTTATTGATAATACTTTTAAAATTATCACTTGATATTATGTCAGTGATATCATTTTTGTTGTAATGCATGGCTACTGAAAGTATTAAGAGAAATATCTTTTTTAATCTCAAATACTAGTATTTTTGTAATTTTTTTATATTAATGCATTTTTTTTTAAAAATTATGGACCAAACATATAGTACAAATGCTTGGTCCCTGCAATTCTAAATAATGAAAAGATATTTTCGGAACTTTAGAATTAAAATCAATATAAACACATGAAAAATATCCGGACATTACTACTAACACGTGGGCTCACTAGAAAAAATTATAATCGACTATAATATTAACGATTATGATTAAAAATTAGAGTAAATAATTATTATTAACTAAAATTAAATAAAATAATGCAAAAACAAACTCTTCCATCATAGTAAAAGCATTTGTAATGATTTTTAAACATCACCGAAAAAATCAAAATCGACAACTGTTGCATAACCGTGATAAATAATTATTCGTCAGAACTATTTATTATTAATTATAAGAATTATCTATAATTAAATATTATATTTCTTATAACGGCCAGACACAAACCCAGCAGGCTTCATACATGCATACATCAATACACATGGCCATATCACATCCATGGGAAAAGGATGTAAGAACCAACCACATGCGACATTAATTGCCCACCATGAAATCTATGTATGTACATTGATGTTATGAATATGGCTGATAGCGATTAAACATATATACAATATTATACAAAAAAACATGTGAAGTTTTTTACTTTCAACCTTAAATTTATGTACACCGATTTTATTCAATAACATAGCCTATGTAAATTTATTTTTAAGGATGTGAACTATTACTGACGTGATCTGTAATATAATCAGAATTTTCGTGATGGATGTATTATTTATTTTATTTTTTAGTCTCAATGAGGGGAAGGGTTCAGAACTTATACATCACGAAATTTGTAAATTTTTTTATTTGCAATTAATGTGAGATACATGTTGAATCTTTAATCTAATATTGGGCTTATATGTAAAATAATTATGTATTACGGACTGTCGAATATTAGGCCCAATAAAATAATCATAATAAGGTATTAGTAATTTGGATCCTGGTGTATCTGATAGGCTGTGTGCCTTTAATGTGTAGAGACTAGCAGACTAATGGTAATTCAGTTCTAGTGATGGGTTGAAATTAAAATACCTTTTATATATATATATATATATATATATATATATATATGTGTGTGTCATGGTTCTCAGATTGTACGGGTATTTCATTATATCTTCTGACATCCCATTATCAGTGAGAAATCAAAGAGAAAAGAAACTAAATGATACTCTGTGAAACCGTGTTGATCAGGAAGGTCGTTGACGCGATTCCATTAAGTTCCTATAATTATGCTTTCAAGTACGCTTTCGCATTTACAATTCTCATATTTCTTAATGATTCATCATGATCGGTTCTAGAATTGATAGTGATTTTTATTCCACTACGAAATATTTGAATTATTTAAATTCCAACAATGCATAACAGCATTATATATCAACCCTTTAAATGAGGGTTTTGAGATGGATACATAATTTCATTTTCACAAATAATGCAAAATGATACGACGTACGAGATGATGGGATCATAATAGTGCGGTGTATTGTTCATTATGACTTTTTTCTCCTGAAACTATATCTTGCTAATAAAAAACACATTTAAATTTATAAGTCTTTTAAATCCCTCATTTGTAATGAATTCGAGAAGCGTGATGACATCATTTACTTCTAAAAACGAGTAGTAAATGTTGAGATATAGTACAAAATCTTTGAATACTCTTCAATAATATTAATTTCGAAGACACCTTCAAAAAGTTATTAAAGATAAATTTTTAATGAACAGTAATTTCCGACATCTTTAACATTTATATCCAATGTATCTAATATACTAAATATTAATTTCAATTTAAATATAAGTAAACAAAACGATTTATTTTTAATTAACGTATAATATGTGTATAAACAGCGTATTTGTACAGTACCCCGCACATTCAATGGTCCATATGTCTTCAACGCCAACATCTGTATTCCATGGCCCAATCAATCATATTGGGCTGAGATTGTTAGATATGTGGGCCCAATAACAACCCCTGAGTCCAACACATAGATAAAGTTATAAAGAATATTTGTCAAAAAATTTAGTTACAACATTTAAAAATTATCAGAAACCTAATGATGAGAAGAAAGGTCGAAATTGTCAAACTGAATATATTTTGTTATTTACTATTAATTAAATTATTCATAAGTAATTTTTTTTTGTATCACTAATGATTAATAATGATAAATCAATCAAACACAAATGTGAAATTATTATTTTTATAATGATCCCGATTAGATAATTTTTCTTTCAACATATAAAATTAGCAACACTCCACTTTTTCTACTTTAAGTTATTTTATTTCATATTATTAGAAGAAGTATGGTTTTTTTTTTTACCATTGTTATAATTATCATTGTTAAAAGTAGAACATCGTGGTGGATAGTAATGAATCAGGGTTCCGCAATAATTATAAGCTATTGTTTCCGCAAACGACATCAAAATACTTGTTATAGTTTTTAGATGTTGCAAATGTTTCGAACATAGGTAAAATAGCGAATAATGGTTAACTATGTCCGACCGTGATAGGTAATATTTAATATTTTACTATAATTTTTAAGCTATGGTGATTTATAGTATATGTATAAAATTTACATTTTTTTCTGAATAATTTAGAAAAATATTTCGTATATGTACTATGCATATATTCACACACTTATACATTAAAATTTCAGTATATCTTTCTACCACAATAACAAGCAATTGTTAATAGAAAAAATTATTTTTTGAATACAAAAAAGGAAATTATGAAAATAGTGCTATTTTAATTTTTTTTTAAAATATAGACAACTTTGGGATTTAACATAATTTTAAAAAAAAAAAATGCAACAAAATAGGGATTTGAGTAAAAAATGGAATTTCAAATCCCAATTTTCAAATGGGATTTCCCATTTCAATTTTTTTAAATCTATTATTTGATTTTAAATATTTAACCAAATTTTATATTTTCAATTTGAATGTTCTTGTTTTCATTTTTTAAATTATTTCACCAATTCTTTTTACTTTTTCTCTGGTTAATTTTTGCATTCTATTTTTCCTCAATAACTTCTTACAAGTATTTGATATTTTTTAATTTATTCAAATTAAAATAGAATAATTATCTTAATTTTTTTAAAATTATTTGGTACTTACATTTTTTTATTGCCACACGCACTAATAATAAAATTAAGAATAACTACATCATTTTCTTCTGAGATTTGGTGTAACCATTTTCATATTATTTTTTTTACATTTAAAAAATAATTTTCCCTCGTTAATAATTATAAGGCATTTAGTCATTACATAATTTAGTATACGTCCATATACCTCACACAAATAAAAAATTCTTACATGCACAAAATCTCACAACATGACGCGGCACATTACCACTACATCAAAAAATTCAAATCAGAATTAAGTTTGTCAAAATTTAAATTAAACACGTAATGTATTTTGTCATGATACGATATAATTCGTAAAAAATAATTAATTAATAATAAGTGTTAGTTCAATCAAATTTGATTTAGATAAAAATCTTACTTACATCAGAGCCAATAAACCGAAAAAACACAATCGCACCACAACACATCCAATCCAAGAAAACCTAATTGATCAGACAAGGAACTTCCCCTCGACCCGATCAAAAGTAGGCGGGCATGAGGGTACATGACCGGAGCCGAAGGACGCAACATGGTCCTTGAGCGAGCGCTTGTGCTTGAAATCGGAACCGCAGACGCAGAGCCAGCGCTTGCCGCAGTTCTTCTCGTGCGTGCGCCAGTCGCCCTTGACGGCCAAGCACTTGCCGCATTTACGGCAGGAGTAGCGCTTGAGGCCGTGCTTTCGCTTGTAGTGGGTCTGCAGCGTTCTGAAGTCCTTGAGGGGCTTGGCTCTGGGGTGGTTGATGTTGTTCTTGCACCCTTCTTGGCAGCAGTAGCATGGGATTCCCAGCATGGCTCGGGTTGGCTGCCCTTCAGGGAGTCTGGGCCACGCCGGAACTCTGAGCCGTGACCCCACATGTGCATCTGCATTCATTAGGGCAAATGGGTTGGATCAATCAAGAATTTCATTTTACTGTAAATTCGTGTTACATCTGGGATTAAATGCAACTTTGGTTTCGTAATTCAGGTTATTTGACATTTTTCTCATTTAACTTTTATAGTAGTATTTTGATTTTATATTTTTTTAATTTTCGTAATTTAAGTCATGTTGTTTGCCGGAGTTTACCTCCACTGCCACCAGCAAGAAGAGTGAATTCCTACCCTAATTAATTGTGAATTTCCCCGAATTAATTGCATACAACTAAATAATCATCCAAGTTTGATAGAATCAAACCAATCATTCTGTGATTTTTACTTTTTTTGAATCGTACGCTAATCACATGAGGATAAGTGTATTGCACTTGTTATATAATTATTTCAGATTTGATCAAACTTGAGTTTTTACCTTTCCCCTGCAAAAACCCTCGGACCAAACAAAACCTAACTACAAATGAAAGGTGCAAGATTTACGACAAGATCACATGAATTGTGAAGGGAGTAGTAGTAGATCGCACCTGCAGATTATTGTAGCGATTAAAGGTCTTATTGCAAATATGGCACGAAAAATGAGTAAAGCCAACCACGATTTGTGCAGGCGTAGGTATCCAATACTGCGTTGTTGCAGCTGAATTTGAACTTTTTTTCCCATAATCACTTGAATTCATGACACCCTTGTTGCAGAAACTAGGAAGCCCGATACGCAACGCGACGACAGAGTCCTCGTTCTCGTCCACGACAAAGTTGGACTCACCAACACCGTCGACGTTCTTGGAAGAGGTCGAGGTCGTTTTCTTGGCGAAGAAATCAAACGTCTGGACGACAGCAGTGGAGGAATTAGCATTAGGGCTAAAACAAAAGCTGCCTGAACCCTCCATGCTCTGAGTGGTGTTGTCTTTTGTGTTCGAGGGGCTAGGCAATTATAACGACATCGATGGATGGATCGAAAACAAACGTATGATGCAATGAGGGGGGGGGGGGGGTTGGTTGAGTGAAAACAACCTTTGTCAAGGGGATAGTTAATCCCTGCTGTCTGAGCAGAAGATCCTCTTATGGTATGATACAACACAAACCTTAAATACAGCCTTAATTGATCTGGGCCAGGGTGGGGGGTGTCTATTTGTTGCATGAGGCATGCAGCAGTGAGTTTTGAGTATATATGACAGAGTTTCATATGTAAGACTCTGAATTTGAGGTTGCTGGAGGGATTAAAACATGGCCTTTTTTGGGAGGGCCGTTGCATTTATGTGGTTTTTGTTGCTTACAGTTTTCGGAATTCCAGTGAGAATTGATTGAGTTGCAACAAATTTGCATAAGCCTGTACATAGCAGATTTTGGCTAGCTAAGGCCTTTTGAGAGTTGCAGGTTCTGCAAGTTTGCGCCTTTGGTCTTATGTTTATCGGTCTGAATATTAATAATGGTAAATTACAATCGACTCTGCTGAGTTTTGTTATAATTATATATACACTTTTGAAATTAACAGTTGTCTAATAAGTACGGCTGTCACGAGGTGATATTTCTTAGATACTAATTCAGAGTATATTTGTGATTTTTCAAATAATAAAGAGTATTTATAGTTGCGATAAATTTCAGAGCAGTCCATTCTAATTTACCCTATAATTAATAATGGTACATAAAACAATGATGTTATTTTGTGGCAGTCGTAGGAATTTTTTGCAGTCAGTTGTGTCCTCTAGTGACATTTTTAAGGAAATCAGATTGGCTTAAATGTAGTTTTGGTCTCGTAATTTAATCTTTTCATATTTTGGTCCTATAACTTATTAGGATAGCAATTTAGTTATATACATTTTAAATTGTGTTGTAGGACGGGGAGACCTAGCTTGGCGTTCCATTTTCACTGGTGAATTTTAGGTCCTGTTTAGATTGTGTTAACTTTTTTTTCTATTTTTTTTTTTCATTTTTCTTACCCAGTTACCTTTTTCTTTGTGAAATTATGTACATGAATACAGTTATATTGTAGTAAATTATCTTAAAAGCATTAAGAGATCAACAAATGCAAAAGATTGTCGTTGGATCGATTGTGATCTAGGTTGTCGGAGGAATGTTAAAATGACTGTATAGAGCAAGAAGCATGTAGTAAGTGAAAAGTTCTTGCTCTGATCAGATTTGATTCAACTAAATTAATTTACATTTGTTATGTGATTGGTCAATTTTTTTAAGTTGTACACCAATTACACAAAAAATATATTACACTTACTATATAATTGATTCAAGTTTGACTAAACCAGATCCAAACTGAAATTTTCCATACTAAGTTAAGAGAAACAACTTAAATTTTCAAATATGATATATACATATATATATATATATATATATAGTTCATTACATTATGTCTATATTTAAGTTATAATATATAATACATCAATAATTTCCAAGCAGAAGATATATTCGATAAACACAAATAAACAAAATACTAGTATAAAATATATATATATTTACGTTAATAAAATTTGAACCCATAATCTCTTTATTGTATCCAACCTCAATTTCACCGCTAGAGTAAGATCTTATTGACAGACAAATGATTTTTTCAATAGATACAAGAGTAATCGTAGTTGCCGGCGCGCTATTAATTATGTGATTTTTGAATTCCTAGTAACTTTGATCTTAATTGATTTTTGCGCTTATTGAATTTTAAATATAAGTATGAGATATATATTTGTAAACTTATCAAATTATATGATCAATCCAAGAATTCGTTTGATGACAGCATATATAGAAAACTCGATCAAACTAAAAACAATTCTAAACTTGAGAGGACCATATTTAATCATAATTAATTGTGATATAAAAATTTATCTGTTATATTTAACAATTATTGACCATGATCATACAATGTTTGTTGGCCGTGGTTTTCGTGAGTGTGACTAAAATTTTTACTATGACTAATTAAAAAAACCATGATAAATGTCTCCATTATGGTTAATTAGAGTCATGTTGAATATCTTTTTAATGATGAATAAGCTAAATTTTTTAATTAAGTTTATTTAATTCATAATTAATTATAATTATTTATCATAGTTTTTAGGCCCGTAGCTATTAAGATGCAGGCAATAGTAAACTTTATTCTAGTCAATATTCCAATTTTTATTACGTTTATTTTGTTTATTATTGCAAGATATCTGCAATTCTGCTCCAATTTAATGCATTTAAGTTTAATGATTTTATACATTTATCCTGAAGTATTATTGCAAGATTATAAATTTTTAATTTGATAATTCAAATGTATATTGTTTTTGTACTAAAAACTTAAGAACATAGAACAATTATGCGAGCAAATTCAAGCTGTCATCAATTTCCATTAGAAATTTAGGGATTAATGCATTTCTTTCATGCATCTTTTAATATTTGCGATTTCAATTTATTTTTTCGCCGGAGTTCACTTCCACAGACAAGAAGGGTGTCCGACGAAAAAAAAAAAAAAAGGGACTAAAATCACAATAAAAGTAAAAACACAAGACCAAAATGCTATTTTAAAAGGTTAAAGGACAAAGATGCTAGCAAAAAATGAACAAGTAGAAATATACAGTAGCTACAATTACAAAAGGTTATGTGAGGTGCAATTTTTTTCTAGTGGTAAGGGTGACAGGAAAATTACAAAAATTAAAAGATGTAGGACCAAAATACTGTTTTGAAAAGCTAAATAACGAAAATGCTAGATGACCTAAGTTATGGTACTAAAAATACATTTAAGCAAGAAATTTAAGTCTTAAAAAACCGAGCTCGTATAATATTAATCAGACAAGTTCGAAAACTTTAGAAGTAATTTCAAATAATTAACATCTATATAATATTAATAAATAAAAGGCAAAATAATTAAAAAAGAAAAAGAGGGAAAGCTAAATACATATCCATGTTATTAGTTTGGGGGCAGTTTGTTTCCCCTGAATACGGGTGGGTCAGTACAAGAATTTTTCGTTAATATGAATCATCATGGACCCAAAATCAAAAAATAAAAATAAAAATGAATGGGTGTTACATGAATTTTGGGAAGAATTATATGGATTGTACATGAATGAACAACTTTGAATTTGGTCCCCCAGACCGTGTCTTAAGCAGTAGGACTCGTCGATGTTGTTGCTGCTGCTGGACCAGCTCCTGCACCTTCCCTTTCTATCGACGTTTGAGCAGCTACACCACCGCCTGAATCTGCCATCCATCCATCATCTTATATAATTACAATTCATCTTATTACAACCTATAACATAACTCTACTCTTGCAAACACCATCATTAACTTATTTTCAAGTAATTACCGTAAGCTTGAATCTACAAACAAATACTATACTGGGAAAAGATTGTGGTGTTTCGAAATTCTGAATTCTAACATGGGATTCTTACTGTTTGGAGAATATGATACTTGTTGTCATAAAAGGTTAGATCGAATTTATAACTGATGTGGCTATACTATTTATGGGAATCTGACTGCCACTGAAATGTTTCTCCGCTAAAACGAGTTGAAACAATGTCCAACTTGATCACTGTAGCTCTGTAGGCGAACTAAGTCCAACTTTTTATTGAATTCAATACTTTGAGAATGTCACGACCAAGTTCATAATATGTATAGAAGTTATTCTTACCAGCACAGTAGGTATATTAAGTCAATTTTTCACTAAATCAAACATTACAGACTAGTTACTACAATTCAAAATACATCCACTTATAATGACGAATGCTATATTTTTAATGAAGTTCGAAGTCATGACGTACTCGTAATGTTCCAAGTGAAAAACTAAAAATTTAACCATTGACCACGGTGCAAGTACTAAAACTTACATAACATAATAATATAACATTATATTTATGATGCGCGCTAAATTAATGATTTTACGTACAATGTTAGCATATAAGGGAGGGATGTTAAAAACTTAAAATATTAGATATTTTTTTTAACAACTTAAATTTTTAGATGAATCGTTTAATCTTTCTCGATATATGAATGGATAATATACAAAATGTATCGAAAAACACAGAGACAAAAAACAAGAGCAAAAACAAACAATGTTGCCTAAATTTGTCCGAAATGCACATGGTGGCAGTGAAAGTTTACTGCCATGCCTCTCTGGCATAAATTCCCATTTGACCACCCATTGGATGGGTCATACCACAAAACCAAACAGCTCATCTCACGTGACTACACTTTCAATGTCAGCCCCCTCCCCCCACTCACTACCTTTCACAAATTTTATTACCAATATTATGTGGATATAATTTCAATTTTGACCACATTAAATTAATCAAATTACAAGTATTTAATATAAACAAGCATCTAGACGACGAGCTTTTAAGTCACTTTAAGTCTCAATACTTTCAATTTTTTTTAGCAGAGGTATTTTTTTAAAATAAAATTGTAAGGCTTCTATATAATTAGAGTAGACAAAAAAATATTGATCGCATCGTATGTCGTATTAAATTATTGTACTTATCATGTGATTAATTATTTTTCTTTATATATATTGTGTTTAATTTATCAAGAACTCAATTACGATTTTCGTACATACTAAGACTAATTCTTTATACGCATTAATCGGGAAGAACTAACATGGGCTATGATTTCTTTGTCGTACGGTTTTATTAAAATCATCAAACATAATAATACATCAACGAATCTTTTAAAATTATAGGTTTTTTTTTATCTTTTATTTTCACAACAGAGGTCTACATCTCACAACAGAGATGAAATTAATTTTATTTGAGATAGAAACGAAAGTGTTGAACCTCTTGACAAGAATTTATCTTAAAATCCAACTCGCTTATTATTGGACCAACAATTTGTCAAAAAACTAAATAGAGACTATATAAAAATATAAATTAAATTGTAATAAAAATTAGAGCAAAAATAATGAAAAAGAAGAATGAATTAAGTGAGAGAGTTACCGGTGGAGGGTGGGAAGGTAAGCCTTCTTGGTTGGAGTAGAGGGAGAGGAGGAGGAGGATAGGTGGGAGAGGAGGCCTCCACCTGCGTAGGATAGTAAAGATAAGAGGGTCCTTGAAAACGTTGCGCCGGGGGTATGGAAAATGTTCCCCTGGGTGCCTGTACCGAGTACCCATAGTAATACGGTGCTCCCATGGATGAAGATGAAGCTCCATACACTTGATTGTAGTACTGTGCTTGCTGCATTTGTGGGTTGTACATTGTCTGTCCAAATTTCCCACAAAAATTTAATATATATATATATAATCATATTTGTTTTTAATTTAGGAAATTTTTATTTTTATAATATGTGAAATAGAAAATCCTAACAAAAAATTGGGCGTAATTAATTAATGTATAATCTAATTATACTCATCGTCTTATAGTAATTAATTAATAAAATTATATTTGTACGCTTAATTTTATTTTAATATTTTATACGCGTATATAATTAAAATAACTAACCTGCTGGTAACCAATCAGGAGGGTAGGTCGCGTACCTGAAAAAATAATACATAAATATTATAAATTAAAATAAAATTGGAGTTTTTCTTTTTTGAAGAATTATTGATGCAAAAATTGAATTTAATATCTAGTTTGGAATTATTCAAATCATTAATAAATCAAATGATTTATAATTGCGTAATTGGATCAATATATCTTTTTCAAATTTGGTCAATATAAAAAGAAATGAATAATTAATACCTTTACTATATTGTAAAGAGCATAATAATTATGACTATATATAGTCCATTCATGCTTCTCACGATCTATTATTAACTTTTATTTAGTGTATATTTCAATAAAGCATTACATAATTATTTACATTTATAAAAGGCTAAATAAATTAATATTCACAACGGTAAAATAATACGATAATTATAAATTCATTGAAAAAAGTCCCAAGAAATAGAAATTTTAATTAGAAACAATTTATCTAATACGTCGCTAAAAATAAACCATGATTTCAATTCCAATCACATTAATTAATTATATTTAATGACCTATTATTTAAATTTGTTAAATGTATTAAATTGTCTCATTTATTTTGGATAACTAACATAGGAGGTCAATAAAGCATTGACATTGCTGACAAATTGTTTACTCATTTATACCATCAATTTTACTTATTTATTGTTCATCTGCCAATAACCACTGCATTCAATATTTTCTTTTTTTTTTTATTAATTAATTCCCCCTTTTTCTATAATTATTAATATATATATATAATATGAAAAATGGGACAGCACATATTCATAAGTACTTATACCCCACACATGCCTGTCATATATTTTGCATAATGTCCCATGGCCCATATTTACACAGCACAATATGCACAACAGCAACAGTATGAGCAAAACCAACATACCCATACGGCGGATAAATCACCGGAGGCGGCGGCGGCAGTGGTGGCGGAGGTGGTGGAGGTAGAGACGGGAACGATGACGATCCTCCTCCTTGATATAAACTCCCCACTTGATTTCGTCCTACGGTTCAACACACCAAATAATCATATCCGACGCGCCATTATTAATCGACTGAAATTGACGGACGATGTTTAACCTCATTTTAATTTGACGCGTATGTAATAATTTTTCAAATTATTGTTAAATTTAATTATATTTTTTAAAAATTTTAAAAGGGTCGTCAAACTGTGATAGAAGATTCCGACCGGAATCATACAAGAAAATGCACACACCTCTGGGTGGAGACGGGCGAGGCCGTCCCAAAGAGGCAATGTTGCAATTGGCTCGTCTTCCGTCAATCACAGGGTTGGGATCAGAGCAAGCCCTCTTGGCGGATTCAGGATCACGAAATGTCACCTGTCACATCAAATTTTTGCGACTATAACGTAATTATCAATATTAAAAATTAAATTAATTCAAAAAATTTACGAGGCTCGGAGAAATGTATATTTAAAATTCACATAATAAAAAATACGCTTACGAATCCGTATCCCTTAGACTTTCCGGTGGTCTTATCGTTGATGATCACAGCCTCAAGAATCTCACCAAACTGCTCGAAATAGCCCCGCATTACATCGGTCGGAGTCTCCCACGCGAGCCCTCCGACGAAAACCTTAGTCAACGTCGTGTCCCCAAACGGCGATCGATAATGCTGATGAGCCATTATGGCATGTCCAATGCGACTTTACTGACAAAAACAAAGTCCTCAACTGGTTTCTCGTCTTCTCGTGGATGTCGACTCCACCTCCATCCGTTTCCCAAGACGCGGGTGCAGAGGGGTGGAGGCGGCAGTGGTGGTGGTGACGATGATGCTAATGATGGTTGACAGATAGATGTCAAGTGAGAGAGAGAGAGAGTATAAGAAAGAAATATTGGGTGGAGAGAGAAAGGAAGAGGGTGGGGGGATCCGACAGTTGCAAACTCTGATTTGCTGTATATGAGAAAGGGTAAGGATTTGTGGGTTTTGTGTGCTCGAATGACAGCTGCGTCACTAAGGGCACTTCACACTGTCCTCCCTGTCCTCTCTCCTATTCTGCATTAATATATATATATTATATATATATATATACATACACATAATATGTATATATATGAGAAGAGTCCTACTTTAGGACAGAAATGGTGAATCATGTTCTCGGAAAATTTTATGTCAATTTATTTGGGTACTAAACAATTAGGTCTATGAGTTGTTGGACGCATACATATGATCATGTCATAGAGAGAAAACCTTGTATTTATTATTTAACCCTCCATGATTTATTTAGAGATAATTATACCTCCGTTTCGTAAAATTTGATATAATTAATTACGTGTAAGTCATCAATAATTTGAAAAATTATATTTATTTTTTTTAAAATAAGAGCGATGAACTATTATTAATTGAAATAAATCAATTATAATTACAATAATTCTTATCGATATCAATATCTAATAAAGACTATTACAATAACCATATCTTACTGAACAACACATACTCTTACCGTAGACAACAACTCCTACTATGTAGTAGACAACATCACATGAACATGACATGACAGGGTTCGAACCCATGACCTCTAAAATTATGGGGCCTCAACTTTGCATCGCGTCATTGGCAAGAAATTACATCTAATACTACTAAGTTTGTTTATGTCTAACAGATAAATCTTTTTCAAAGTTAGAATGTATCGAATTTTCTTATATTAGAAAAAAAATTAAATAAAAGTACATATTTATATCCAATTAACTTGTTATCGACTTATTACGGGTTAAATATTTTTTTTAATCAAACTATCCTTATAAAAGGAAAATTTGAGTGTTTGACGAGTAAAACATAAATACAAAAATTTAAAATTTAACCACGGGTAATCAATATTTATCATCGTTTTCAACTATAATTAATTTATTATTCATGAAAGAAATAACGATTAATAGTCATTGTGAAATTGAGTTATATATTGTAATTTATTTATTATTTAATTTATTAAGATATTCGTATAATTATGTATGTAATTACCATTTCAAAAAATAATTATAATTAATTTAGTCAAAAGAAAGAAAAAAAAAAAGGAGGAAAATAACAAATAATGTGTGGGGGGAAAAAAAGCTTTCCTTAATGTGATTCTTGAGATGAGGGGGTGGGTGGGGGTTGCTATGAATTAATGAATACAATACAAATATAAAGAATCAAGAAATGGCATTAAATTATAGTAAAATATATACACTTTATAACTGTATTCCAAGGTAGCTAGCTAGCTAAGGTTGCTTACATATATATTAATTAAATAAATAAAAATCCTTATTTTTCTTGAATTTAGACAGACTAATCAATCAGTACATCCACATGAGCCCACGTTCCTAACCTTCAATTAGATGTTACACAGCTAACTGTCCTAACACCCCTATACTCTTTTTTCAAACAAACCTCCACTTAAAAACACACACACACACACTTTCAAGAATCACATCATTATATATATATATATATATATATATATATGATTCTCTCTCTCTGTGTTTTATTTCTTTATTTATTTTATAAAAAAACCCATGTCTTGTATTATGAGAATTCTCAAATAATTTGTGTTTTTATTTTGAGCGGAAATTATGTATTTTAATTTTATAAAGATTTTCGTTCGAAATTAGGATATGTTTAGATTAGTTAATGAGATTATATTTTATGTTGAACTGTGGTATAACATCAATATAATTCTAATGAGAATACATATAAATAAACATATTTTTACTTTAATTACTGTTTCAAAAAAATAAAAATTTTAAATGAAAGCACAATTAAACAAGCCCTTTAATAAGCGGTCAAATAAAAGTCCGACAATAAGTTTTGAAATTCGACTCCAACGGTTGATGCTTAAATAAATATTTAGAGCATAATTGTGTAGGTTTTCAATTCAAGATATATGTTACTACAAAAAAAATTACTTATCGTCTAAGCGTTTCTATACATATATATTTGTGATAGTGAGACAACTATATTTTATTGTTTTTTTAGGACACTGAAAAATAGTTATGCCGTTACTTAGTTTTCTTTGAGACAACCTAAGCGTCTTAATTATGTCATAAAAGAATAAATTAGAAGTCACTCTCTAACTCAAATTTTTTTTTTTTTTTCTTTTCAAACAATCATAAGTTTTAACATGCTTATAATTAATTATACATGTACATATATATATCAACCTCATAACTTACCTAAATAATTAATATTGTGAAATTGGAAGTCCCCTATATATAGGTACCTGTCTCAAGATTTTAATGACCACCTGCCCTAAAGTACACAAACCATCCTTGCAGCCTCTTGGTTTCGCAACATCCATTATGAGTGAAGAGTTTAAATAATTTATAAAATTTTAATCTCTTTTTTAAATAACAATTAGCAAGATATTTTTTTAAAAATAAAATTATAAAATTTATATAAATAAAATCAAAACAGACAATATTTCGTACAAAGAAACATCAATAGATGGTGTTGCATGTCTCATCAATGCATGCATAGATGATGATGAGGAGAAGGTGAATATGAAATGTAAATGCCAGCGAGTGAGACAGCTAAAAGGTTGTATTAGTTTGAAGAGTAGTAATGTAATGTATAAGTGGGTGAAGTGTATGTCCTCTCTCCACGTGGGGTCTTGTCATTCTGAGCTGGATTTCATCTACTTTCTTTCTTATTTCCTCTCCCCTTTCCCTTTTAATTCTTTATCCACCCCCCTATTTATGATAAATTATATTCACATCCTTTCTGATTAAATTTTGGTGTAACTTTTTGTTACTGAATAAAATTTTTACTTTAATTACAACTACAATTTAAAAAAGTATAATTGTAATTTTACAAAAAATGTAAAATATTTGCGTATCTGAATTTAATTTCAAGATGTGTTAATATAATTTACCCTATTTATATCGTGTGTAGCATTGGAGAGGGGTTTTCCAATGTCGTGATTTTGCATAACTGCCTTTTGATGATTCTTTTATTTGATTTTTTATGCGTTTGTGATCTCTGCAACGCTTTGCTATTATCTTCTCTTATAATTTTTATAAACCAAATATTTAAATTGAGTGAATAGCAATGTATTCTCCTGTGATATTGCAAATAAATAAATTTTCCTTTTATGAAAAATATATATAGTAATTTATCCTCTTATACGCAACTTGCTTCATTTTAAAAAAATATTAATAAGTAAACTGCTATTTTTTTCATAAAGAGTTAATTTGCTCATTTACAATATCACGGGAGTTGTTTGTAATTTTTTCTATTTAAATTAACTTATTATTTTATATAAAAATTTTAGGTATTTTTTATTTATAAAAATTAAATAATACAATTTATATAAATATTTTATTTTAGGTCATGTTTAGAAAGTATGTATATAAAATGTGCCCCGATTGACGGGTTCTTATAAGAAACTGGCAGCTCTCGTGCCGTTACTACATCGAGCTTGCAGTTCATCATTATCTTTTTTACGGTGGAGTGTTTCGTATTTGTGTTTCGGTTATTATCTACTGCTCGTTGTGGCACGCCTTTCTTCATTATACAATAAATAATTTTTTTATATTTTAAAATATTTTAAAATTAATATTATAATTAAATAAATATATAAAATTAATACATTACATTAAGCCAGAGTATCGTAAATGCAATTATGACGTGATCTTATGTTGACAGCACTTGGACCACAAGTCCTATGTTCAACTAAAAATACTAGCACGATATTACTGATCAATATATAGTTATATGACTACATTTTATGAGGTTATTGTTTTAATTAAAAGTTAATTTTATATTCAGTATCGAAATTTCACAAAAGCGTGAGCTCCAAGACTTAAACCATATCTACGGTTTATCTCTGCACGACGGTTTTTTTACATGGTCTACTATTAAATTTAAGTAGTTTCTGGTAATCGTCAAACGAAAAATACATGAAACATTTTTCATGGAAATTTGATTCCTGTGAAATCCTGCAATCATAATGAGATACACTATCAGTTTGATTGTACTAAATTTTAGAAGAATCAAATATTATTTTTTTTACAATTTTCCAATTTTCATTATAAATTTACATTTGAAATGGGTGGGGGTAAGTATCTAAAGTATTTCGAACAAAAAATATTTACATATTTGAATTACCTTAGAGAGGTGAATATAAAACTTGACGTGTCAAAATAATAGTTATAGCCCTCCATTTGGAAGAGATGTTTTCAGCTGTAATATTTAAAGATGTAAAATCTGCCGTTGGATCTTATCTGAAACTTGTGGATGTTAGATCTTCCCATAAGATTTGCACAATCATCATTAGATTATTACTAAGCATATCAATTCTCCTATTTTTTGTTGTTTTTTTTTTTCTATTAAGAAAAGCATATATAAATTCGTTGAGATTTTTTTTTGTATAAAAAACACATATAACTTATTTTTTCTATAAAAACATATATAACTTGTTGAGATTTGCTTAGGGATAAATAAATTCAAATAACTTCATATTAAATGAGTTAAAATATCTCTGTAACATGAAATTATCCGAATAAATTCGATAATTTTTGTTGATTTGAAATTTCTAACTCCAGATCCTTCAATCTAAACAAAATCTTAATTATATAAATATATGGGCAAATTGCATCGTTTTCCTGATGTTAGATTTAACTATACAAATATCTCTCATTCTTTGTAAAATTAAGGTATAGTCCTTAAGGGGATGCTAGTGTAGGTACCTCAAGAGGAATTTATGTAAAATTTTATTACTGAATAGGAAATGTGCTTGCAGTTACAACTACACTATTAAAGGATGTACCTGTAATTTTGCAAAGACATGGAATGTTTGTATAATTGGGGAACCACATTGTGATCACCCCTACTAAGAGGTTCAATTCGAGTAGAGCCCCTAAGGAATTTGGTAGAAAGTGCTTCTAGGAATTGAATTGGCAAAAAAAAATTCGATTGGGCTAAATTTGAGAGAGCTCCTATCTAAGAATGCCTTATAGGTCCAGAAGGGACTTGAAACCCCCCAAAGCCATATTCCATCACACATGGCGTTCGTATGTGACCTAGGTAGCATTCACGTAGGATTTCTAGATTCACACCTCAAAATATTAGATAAAGAACTAGCAGCCCCCTCGAGGACAATTGGTGCCTCCAGCCAAAATCTATAAACTCTAAACGGCTGGACTCCGGTTGGGAGGATGTGTCTCCTCAATCACCTCTCTGAAAATTCGAGAAGGCATCCTTATCACTAGAAGATGCCTTCATCAACAATGGGCTCCAACATTCCCTTGAGAATCGCGAGTCTCCAATCGCTCGGACCCTTTACCGAATCCGTGGGGGATTCAATAGGAGAAGGCAACTTGAGCTTACATATTACAACTTTCACCCTTATGTTATCACTTTAACTGAAATGAACATTGTATTTCGTATTTAGAGTTTCACTTTGATATCAATCTTCCATTTGTATACGAAAATCAAGTAATAATACTATCTTCATAACTCATTTACACTCTTTTATTTTATAACACTTATTTAACTACTTTCCACTCCAAGTGCACCCAAACACCACATGTTTTGCTCGCATTATATAGATAAAATGAAAAGAATAAAATTAAAAGTATATATATATTATATATAATATATATATATATATATATATATATTGTTGAGATCTGTAGTTTCTGTCCAAACTATTATCTCAATTATTTTAGAAGAGTGTAATTATTTTGTATTTTTAGAAAAAAAATATATAAATATATTTAACCCTAATATATATTCGTTAATTTAGGCCATAGTGTTGCACGTTAATTAAGTTGCAATAATAATAATAATAATAATAATAATAATAATAAGGAGTTTTTGGCATTTTTCTTGATCAGCTACGAATTTACGATCAATTTATTATGTGAGTTGAGGATAAGTATATATATTAATATATAATATATTAATATGCATGAACCGACCTGCCAACTACTACTGCTTACATACATCGTGTTGTCCACTTACTCTCCTTGCTTTCAACTTTAACATTTAAATGCCTCTATCTTCCCCCTTTTTCTTTTCTTTTTTTATTTTTAAATTAATTATCTTACCAGTTTAACGGCATTATTTTAATCACAAAAAAATACTATAGTGGCGTTAAAATTGTCACTTTGTATTTTTTATTTACTAGTCGTTGTGGCACGTCATTCCTGTATGTGTATAATAAATAATCTTTTATTCATTAAATATATAAAGTAATACATTATATTAAAATAAAGAAAAAAATCATCAAGTAATATAAAATTTAAAAAGTTTAATAAATTAATTATCTTATTAGCTAAAAGTGTGCAATGATTGTATTAACCGTCATTTATTAGGGTGGATGACATTTTTTTTATATATTAATATAGATAATTAAACCACACAGATGCACATATTAATTTAGTTTCAGAGTATCTAAAAGTTCATCATAAACTTAAATCATTTGTGAAAAATATCAGATTGGGCGAGATCAAAATTACAATGAGCTCTTCTAAAATTTAATGTAATTACGAATATATTTTAATTATTCGGGAAATTATTAGTATCCCTGGTGTTTGATTAAGTTATATAATTCTTGGATTGAAGCTTGAAAATATCCATACTGCCCTTGTTGTTTTTTATAATATAAAATAAATTATAAAGGGAAAAATTGATGATGCGAAATTTTTTTCTTGCCCTTCTAGTCCATAAAAATAGAAAATTTTAAAAAATAAATAAAATTACAGTTTGATTAGTTCATCATAGAAAATAGATGAAAAATATAACAAAAACTAAGAAAATAAATTAATTTTTGGACGAATATTAAAACCAACAAGATATTGATAATTTTTTAAATAATAAAAATATATTTATAATTATATCAATTTTAAAAAATTAATTGTAATTTACCCTAAAATATAATAGAAGATCCTTACTGCGTACTGCGCCCTTATAGTGCTTTTAATGCTTTATGAAAATACGATAGGAAATACGGCGCTCGCCATCTAATTGATGACTGTTTATGGGCCATTTGCAATATTTCTGACGAAGCGGTTGCCGTATTTGGGTTTGATTCTGGGGCTGTTTTAGGAGCCCAAAAAACCCTTTCACCTTAACAGGCCGAAATATGGTCGGCCTGTCTTGGGATTTTTGGGCCTGTCTTGGCCTATCTTCAGAATATTATATTAGGTAAATTATAGTTACCTCACATAATCCTCGAATAAATTACAAATCCATGAATATCGCCTCGTAGTTTGAAAATTTATAAATACCCCCTGATATTTGAAAAAATTATGTAATCATTTGATTAAGGTATGAAATTATCAACTTTGCCCTTACTGTATTTTTTATTTTATTTTAAAAAAAAAAAACTTATAAAAAAAAATAGAACAGTGTGGATGAAATTTTTTAAAAAATTATAAAAAAAATTATTCACTTAATTCATAAAAAAATCAAAAATTTAAAAAATAAATAAAACTATATTTTTTAATCCACAATGTCACTTTGGTTAGTTCACCACAAAAAATTGATGAAAACCTATCGGAGTGGGCTAATTGTTAGACGACCGTTAAAATCAGGAAGTATTAAAAAAATTTCAAATAACGAGGGGGTATTCGTAATTATGCGAAACCTCAGGGGAGGTCGTTGTAATTTACCCCATAATCCTCGCATTAAATTTGATATAATTACAAATACCTTGCGTTGTTCAGAAAATTATAAATAATTCTTTCACATGAAAAATAATTATGTAACATCTAAACGGTGAGGTGGACATAACTACTTTACACTTGTTGAATTTTTTTTAAAAAATAAAATGATAACTAAAAAAATATTTTAAAAAAGATTGAGGGTAGGTAAAATAAAGAATCCATAAGGAATATTAGTCCATAAAAATATATACAATTTTTTAAAAATCTATAAAATTATAGTTCATAATTCTAAATTGCATATATGTCAGTTCACTATAAAAATTACATGAAAATCTAGCGGATGCTAATAGAATTGGGTTTTATTAGACGGGCGTGAAAATAAATGTGATATTTATAATTTTTGAAATAACGAAAAATATTTACAATTATGCTCTATCTCATAAGAGGTGATTGTAATTTAACCTATTATATTTAGAAACTCTCTCTCTCTCTCCTTTCCACACTTATGTTGGCAATTTATCTTTCCTTTTTCCAATTCTTTTCCAAATTGCCGATCGTTACAAAAGAATTATTTTAAAGCAAATATAATGCAGACATTCTCAACGTAAGTGGTTGTTTACACTGTACACACAATCGTCTTTTACTTTCAAATATTTTTATTTATATGAATTTTTATTAAAAATATATTGATTTTTGACACCACAATGTAATATAAAAACAATCTTAATAATTAATTTAAAATATATTATTATTTTCACACAAAAATTCGTAGAAAATAATATATATATATATATATATATATATATATATATATATATATATATATAATATATATATATATATGCATTTTCTACCGAAAACTGAAAAATGAAGAACTAGGGTTTGCCATTGAAAAACAAAGAAACGAAAAGAAAAAAGGTGGAAATCATGGAATTCGTCAAATACTAAGGGGAGATGGAGATGCGGGGGATCGAACCCCGTGCCTCTCGCATGCAAAGCGAGCGCTCTACCATTTGAGCTACATCCCCTCTTTGACAAAATGTTCTTCGTTTTGATTCTGATACTCTTCTTATCTTATTCTTTGTATCCATTCTTTTATATAACTTTATCATTTTTTTCAGTTTCTTTTTACAAAATGCCATCCATTAATTTCAAATTTCGTTTATTTCCAAATAGTTAAACCATGCCTTTTCTTTCAATTACTTAAAAAAAAAATAGAAATTTGGCCACATCACAAGGGTCGAAAGATCTTTAGTGAAATTCTAAAATTATCAGGGACTAACACTACAAAATAAATATTAACACTTGGATACTTAAGTTAATAACAAATTAAAGAAGAAATAAGAGAAAAAAAAATGAATTAAAATGAAAATAATAGTATAAAATGATGATACGGTGCATGCATTAGTGTGGAGTGCAAAATATAGACTTAGAATAGCTCAAAAACCTAGAAAAAATAATGAGTAAAAGCGAATTAAGTGTAAATAATGATGTTACTAAATGAATGCAGGCTACAGGGTTGTACAAATTTAATTCTTTTTATTTTATAGTATGAAAGAAAAAAATAATTTAATTAATATTTTTCAAATTTTCAATATAAAATAATAAGGAAATTAAATATATGTTCTTTTTAGATTTTTGAATTAACAAAGATGAAAATTGCCCTTCTAGAATACATTATCTATTATCAAAATTCAATATCCAACTGATATAATCAGTTAATTATCAGTTTTATATTTTTATTTATATATATAGAACATATAAAAAATAAAACGACATAACAATTCAAGTAATTTTTTTTTAATATTACAATAAAAAGAATAAAATAAAGGAATCAATGAATACATTTGGCACTATCTCCTATTTGCATAAACTCTAACCTCTATATTACATATATGTCAACAGAATTACACTAAAGTGGAACACTTGGAAGTGGAAGGATCGTATATAGCCGGGAGCAGGTATTTCCGCCCATTCGCACCGTGCGCATTGTAGCTAGCACCGCTCGCGGGGTCCACCAACAGGTCCCCAGCATAACCAGGGTACGCCCCCTTAGCGTAGACTCCGGGGCAGGCGGATGCAGCCTCCAGTGGGGCCGTAGATGGGCCTTGGTAGAACCCATTTCCAAACGGGTTGGTTGCAGTACCCGCCAAAAGCCCACCCAAATTCATGACGATACCGTCCAGGCCCACATCGTTGTTGGGCGCAATCAGTGGTGGGCTCTGCGGGCCGTAAATGGGCTGATGGAAGGGCCAGGCGCAGTAGCCCGGGCACTGACTCTCCGAGTTCCCAACCCATATGTACGCAAACTTGTTGTTCTTGCCCTTCACGAGGGCGCTCTTGGAACCGTGGGTCCCGCAGCGGTTGACGCAGAATCCGTCGACGGTGACGTCGGCGGCCGTAAGAACGACGTTGATGGCGTTCTTCTGGTCGCCCCGTGAGGCCAACTGGACGATTTGCTTCTGGGAGAGAGATTTGCCGAGGGAGTAGGTGTCGTCGAGGAGTTGTTTCCCCAAGTAGAGGGAGAGGGAGGAGGATGAGGTCTTGGAGCCGGCGAGGTGGTAGTATTTCTCGATGGCCTTCCACCAGGCGGCGACGGAAGGTTGGGTGGGCGGCGAAGCCGAGAGGGAGGTGATGAAATCGGCGACAATGGCCCTCTGGGAAGGCTTGAAGTTGCCGTACCAAATGAGATTAACAGCGATTGTGCCGTGGAGAAGAGCGCCATTGTGGTAACGGAGGAGCTGGTCTTGTGAGTCGTCGAGGGGAGGAGTGTTGAGGAGTCTTGAAGCCGAACAGAGGCTCAAGAGAGAAATGAGAGCCAAGAACTTGAAAACAATGAGACATTGAGAAGCCATTTTTAAGAGAGAGAGTTTGAGGAGATGGTGATGGTGATGAAGAGAGAATGGAGAAGAAGGGTATTTATAAGTGCATGTGATATTAAGTTGGGCAGAAAAAGCAGCCAATAGTCAAATTGGAACGCGTTTTAGGTTTATGAGAGAAAGCAGGAAGCATTAGATACAGGCTACAGCTTGCTGGGGGCGGAAGTGTGTGTATTTCCCAAAATACCCCATGTCTTCCTTGTTTTACTACTACTACTTCTCTAAGACACGTATGTAGGGTAGGTCTTCACTCTTCACTCTTTAAGCCCCCTAAACTAATATTAAGGTAAATATGGATAAGAGGCGTTGGGATCATTCATACCCTACGCAACCAATATATATATTTTTTTAAAAATATTAAATTTATAACAAGTGCACATCAAACGAAATATATTTATTTTTATATATTATTTATAGGAGGAATATACATGCACCAAACCAAATCCTGCATACTGCATATAAACAATTATTAAAGTTCTGACTATGAATCATCTGTATTTAAATTTTTAGCAACTCTCATATCAACTATAAATAAAAGTCCATTGTTCTACACAATTGCTATTTGAATTTGATCAGTTTTAAATTACGATTTCACGTTCTCGTTAGGAGTGTAAACTGGATATAAAAACGGTAATACACTTGTATTTATTTTTAATAAGGATAAATTACATTACATCAATTTTTAAAATTGGATATTTATATAAATACATCTCGATATTTGTAAAATTATAACTACACTTTTTAAGGAGGTGTCAGTTCACTTTAATTCAATGATATGATTTTTGAAAAAAATTTCTATGAATAAGAAGTGTACTTGTAATTATAATTATAGCATCAATTAATATATTTATAATTATGTAAAAAAAACACTAAATATTTATGTAATTAGGCTCAAATTAGGATTGTGTTAATGTAATTTATACTCTTAAATTTTGAAATGAGGTAAGAAGTCAGTGTTTTAAAATTCATTTCGAATCCACAGTCAAATTGTTGATCGGGCAACAAAGTGGATCAGATGAAAGGCAAAACTCAGTGGGAGTAAAAATTGTCTTTTTTAAGAGAACTATTATATTTATATTTTATGTTATTTAATTGTAAGTATATATTATTAAAAATAATAATTGTAAATAGAAAAATACTTAAGAAGACAAAATTTTAAAAAATATTTACAATATTTAATAGTTAAAATAAAATCTTAAAAGTTGTAGGAAGTAATAGAGAAATGAGGGGGAGGGCGTAATGGGAAAGCTAGAGAGGGTGAAGAAAATGACAAAAGGTAGAGGGTTTAAGGGGTTAGGACAGGCTGGAGAGGAGAGGGGAGGAGTAACTCATCATTGGAAACCGCGCTTTCCAGCTGTCAACTCCACTCGCCATCCTCTCTCTTACATACCTAGTACATTTACTTTAATTTTTTTTTTAAACTTCTTGTCCCCCCCCTCCCCTCCCCTCCCACTATTTATATTCTCACCTTTCAATCTTTTGGAATTTAATTTTATGTATGCCCCAATTTTTTATTGAAAAATAAAATAACTATATATTATGTATGGTATAAATTTAAAAATAATAGAAAGATGAAATAAGTGGGGAGTTTTTTATTACTGTAAAATTAGTTCAAAATTCTCATTATTTAAATTTCCAGACTGAGTACTAAGAACTCAAACTTTACAAAATGCAGACTCATTCTTGATATATATATATATATATATATATATATATATATTAAAAAATGCAATTCAAATACAACTCCAAATACTTGTTATATAAAGATAATACTAGTGTTGTTGATTGAAAACTGTTAGAGCTAATGGTATAAATGAATTGAAAACAAATAAGAATATAATAATAATAATAGGATGGGGAGTTGAAAAGCATGAAATTGTAGAGAGTGGGGGAGGGAGGGCTGTTTTCTAAATTTTTATACACCAAGATGAGCTGTCTTGTCTCCTCCTCCTTCCTAGCAAACACCCAAACTTCAATGCTACCTGCACCCTCCAATGCCATCTATCTAACTTAGATTTTCACATTATTATTATTATTATATAATAAACCACATCAATTATTTATTGTATCTATTATTAGCTCTCTATTTTATCATAAAGTATTTTTGAAGAGCTTATTAATTAAGCAGCAAAATAAAAAGGCATGAGAATGGATTTGATTTTGGTAGGTAATAGTAATTTTTATAATTAATATTTGTGTATCGGATTTAATTATTTTTCAAATTTAAAATTATTGATATGTTTGATAGAAACATGTAAAAAAACAAAATTGAAAGATAGTTGAGTTAGGGGAAAAATGAAAAAAGGGTTGGCTGGAAATAAGCTGTAGTAGTGGACCAGTGGTGAAAGGGCATCAGAGCTGTAATGCTTTTTGTTCTCTTCTTCTCTCTGCTCTTTACAAAAACCGCGTCCCACTTTTGACTAATACCCACTCTCCACTCTCATCTCTCTTCCTCCCCCACCTACTTCTACTGCTCTACCCTATATCTATATAAATACCCTTCTCCTCCATTCTTCCTTCATCAACCAATCGCAATTCACAATCATCTCTCTCTCTCTCAAAAATGGCATCTCAATCTTTCCTTGTATTCAACTTCTTCGCTCTCATTTCTCTCTTGAACCTCTGTTCGGCTTCAAGACTCCTCAGCACTCCCCTCGACGACCCACAAGACCAGCTCCTCCGTTACCACAATGGCGCCCTCCTCCACGGCAAAATCGCTGTTAATCTCATTTGGTACGGCAACTTCAAGCCTTCCCAGAGGGCCATTGTCGCCGATTTCATCACCTCCCTCTCGGCTTCACACCCCACCCAACCATCCGTCGCCGCCTGGTGGAAGACCATCGAGAAATACTACCACCTCGCCGGCTCCAAGACCTCATCCTCCTCCCTCTCCCTCTACTTGGGGAAACAACTCCTCGACGACACCTACTCCCTCGGCAAATCTCTCTCCCAGAAGCAAATCGTCCAGTTGGCCTCGAGGGGCGACCAGAAGAACGCCATCAACGTCGTTCTTACGGCCGCCGACGTCACCGTCGACGGATTCTGCGTCAACCGCTGCGGGACCCACGGTTCCAAGAGCGCCCTCGTGAAGGGCAAGAACAACAAGTTTGCGTACATATGGGTCGGGAACTCAGAGAGTCAGTGCCCGGGCTACTGCGCCTGGCCCTTCCATCAGCCCATTTACGGCCCACAGAGCCCACCACTGATTGCGCCCAACAACGATGTGGGCCTTGACGGTATTGTCATGAATTTGGGTGGACTTTTGGCGGGTACCGCAACCAACCCGTTTGGAAATGGGTTTTACCAAGGCCCATCTACGGCCCCACTGGAGGCTGCATCCGCCTGCCCCGGAGTCTACGCTAAGGGGGCGTACCCTGGTTATGCTGGGGACCTGTTGGTGGACCCCGCGAGCGGTGCTACCTACAATGCGCATGGTGCGAATGGGCGGAAATACCTGCTCCCGGCTATATATGATCCTTCCACTTCCAAATGCTCCACTTTAGTTTAAGAAATTGTTTTATATATATGTAGAATAGAAATGTATGCATACAGGGAATAGAGTGCCAATTGAATTCTTTCATTTGTTTATTATTTTTATTTTGAAATATAAAAAAATATTACTTCTATTGCAATGTCCTTTATTTATTATGTTAAAAATATTTTATTTAAAAAAAAAATCTGTACATCTACAAAATTTAATCAAACTAATTAATGCAAGAGACAAAAATCCTTAAGGTGACATTTGAATTGATAGACAAAAAAATAATAATTTTATATGATTTCATTTGAAATAAATTTGAAATTCATCCATATTTATCAATTAAATCACATCATATGCTTCATATTAAAGGATATAATTGTAATTATTTAATTAAAAAAACTAAAAATGAGCGTGTATTATGCACGCACCAAGTCAAGGGGATATTTTGTTTATTTATTTTTTTCATATGGGGTTGTTTTGCTAATTTAATCATCATATGGGGTTTTTTTTTAATATTTTTATTGAACAGGAAAGGTAAATTACTTTTTATCTAATTTATTATTCATGATTTCAAATTCTTTAATTTTAATATAACATAAAAAATCAGAAAAATCGAGTCCGAATAAGGGCCGATGTTGCTCTCAAGACCCAAGTGACCGAGAAGACCACAAGTACAAGGAGAGGAATGACCCAAAGCTGAGAAGGAGTGACCCAGAGCTAAATAACACCACACGTACAAGCAACCCTAAGGACCCAATCCAATTAAATAATTGCAGGGATTATCACATTTATATTTCCTTACCTCTAATTTACAACTTATTCATTTTTTTAAAAACTACACATACGTTCATAAAAATATGTCAATATTATTTATATAAATCACACCTATTTTTGGATAATCACACATACTCCCCTAGAAACATCAACAATATTAGATAACCTATCTATATTTTTGGACTATCATGGATGATTTACGTAATTATGCAAAAATAATAATATTAATAATTTTATAAATAAACCAAATTAAGAGATGTAAATATAATTATTCCATAATTATATGATTTTTTTAAAAAAAAAGTAGTATTATAAGAAATAATGATTCAATACGTTATGAATTTCACCGACAATTATTATTTGATTCACAACGAATCTTAATTCCTATATTGGTCGGAGTACATGATATCTACATCATCGCATTAAAAAAATAAAATAAAACACAATCAATTGCATAAATTTCAACGAAATATAAATAGTTCATGTAATAATTTTAAGTACATTTGTGTTACAGAGAAAAGATGAGGACTTGAAACATCCAAATATATCAAGAATAAGAGAAGAAGATAATCTTATACATATAATTTTAGAAGAAATTTTGATCACTAAAGGGGATGTAGCTCAAATGGTAGAGCGCTCGCTTTGCATGTGAGAGGCACGGGGTTCGATCCCCCGCATCTCCATAAGATCTGATATTCTTTAAATCTTTTCTTTGATTTTTTGTCCCTTTCAAATCTTTTTCTCAGTTCTTTGTTTAATTCTCCTTAAAAATGTTGTCAAAATATATCATTTAATTTAATTTCTTTAAAATATATAGGATAAAAAATTCTTTTATAATATATCAAAATTGTATAAATAAAGAAGAAGATGGAGCTGAGGTACACACATTTACGGCGTGGCGGAATTTTCTGGCTAACAATGCATGTTAGTGGCATACCTCATCTCTTTTATCTTAGATATGCTTTCGGGGAAGGCGACTGAGCAAAGTAGGCTTGTCAAGCTCAAGCTCGAGCTCGGCTTATTTGCACTCCTACATCTATTTTATATTAGGAAGGCGTTCGGGGGAGGTGGGCGAGGCTGAGGCTGCCTATTTTGCTCTATTTTAATAAAATTGCTTCTCTTTGATTTCATTTGCTGAGTTTACGTATGAACGCCTCTCGTAATTTTATTTAGGGTAAATTATAACTTATTTTTTCGAAAATTTTGTATAATTGCGAATACCCCATCATTGTTTGAAAAAATTGCAAACACCCTCCTCAAATGAAATAAGTATGTCGCCCTAAACGGTGAGTTGGATATTATTATTTTATCCTTATTGAAATTTTTTAAAAATAAAAAAATAATTTATAAAAATCTAAAAAATTGAGGGAGGGGAAATTTAACAATCCGTAGAGAACATTAGTCCATAAAACTAGAAAATTCAACAAAAATATATAAGATTATAATTCATAAATTCGAATAGCATTTTTTGTCAAATTACCATAAAAATTAAATAAAAACCTAACAAAATATACTCGCTGTCAGATAAATATTAAAATCAACAAAATATTTATAATTTTTAAATAATAATAAAATATTTATAATTATACCAAATGTGACGGCTAAAATTTAGCCTTTTTAGTAGAAAGGGGTAGGAGTAGGGGTATAGCCAACTAGTCATACCTACGTTATATGCAATTGAGACAGTTAGCACTCATATTAATATGCATTAGTTATAAAATATATGTAATTAGTTCACTTTAAAAAAAAAAATACATGCTAAATTTAGAGAAAAAAAATGATTAAAAATTTCAGTACCGTTAATGTCATATGCAATTTCATTTTGTTTGTCCTAAATAAATTAAAAATTCATTGACATATGCCTAAGAATAATAAAATTATTCGGTCCACTTTGTTCTATTTAAGTTGTTTATGTGAATGATGCTACTAGAATATTCCCCATTATTCATCAACACACAAACCATCATGTCATTATTATTACGATAATTATATTTACATTCATTGTTCTATGATTCATTTACACAAATTACTCATGTCTTTTACGTAATTATAAAAATTACTCATGACAATCAGAAAGTATAGGTAGTTTGTATAATTATTATTTTGGGGGAGTATATGTAAATTTTCAAAAAAAAATATATATTATTGTAAATATAATAATATTAATATTTTTTATGGATATATGCATAATTTTAAAAAAATATATAAATAATTTATATATATAGATTGCAATCCTTCCGGGTCGGGTTAGTGGTATATGTCAACACCCGCTACCTGACCCCGATAGTCTCAGTGAGCCAACGTTCTTAGGTCGGATCATGGGTTTGGATACTGACCTGGCACCTGATTCGGAGTACTGACTCACAACTCTTGGATTTTCCAAGTACCCTTGTAATATTAATCAATTATGAGAGTATTTTATTTTTTTACGATAGTTCTATTAATTCCTCGTTGGAAATGTAGACGTATTTATACGTTGTTATTATTAAATTCCACTTGGTTTAGATTGGGTGTGGTCATACATGGTGGATGTTTCATTCACTACATGCGTCGAATAGTATGGATATTTTACTTTGATTTTATAGTTCGCAACAAACCTTACATCCCTTCCATGTCTTAGGTGATCAATAATGACTCAATCCCACACGATTTGTATACCTCTTAGTTTTACCCTCAAACAAACAAACTAATCAAATAAATAACTATTATTTAATCCCAATTTCCACTTGACTATTTTATTTTAATTCGTCATTGCTTGATTTGACTTTCTCATCTAAATTTTAATTGCACCATCATGTCCATTATTAATTTTTTTCTTACTAAGTGTGGTTATGTTATTTTGTGCATGTGACGTATATTAATTAAGTGGAAAAATACAATTTACTTCCTGTGATATTGTAAATGTATAACTTATTTATGAATTTTATTTTAGCAATTTACCATTGTTATTTTTAAAATGCATCAATTTACCTCTCCATGTTTCTTAAAATGAAGCAATTTACCCCCTGTTTAGGGGGTAAATTGCTATTTTTTTTATGAAGAGATAATTTGCATATTTACAATATCACAGGAAATAAATTGCATTAAACTCATTAATTGAGTATAATGTAATTTAATATAAAAGATTCAATCCAAATTCCCAGAGGGATATTTCTTCATGGTATTAGCTCTATTCATGAGAAGCAGCTGGGTCAGGGTGAGGACGAGTTTGAAATGAGGTGGGGTGGGTTTCGGGTCGAGTTCTGTATTATTGCATAGAAGAATAATACTCGCTCTCAAAACAGACATACTGCCCATTATTGCTCCTAAATTTGCTTGGTGACGATGGCCTCATGTTTTCTTCACGTACATCATGTGGCGGTCTGTCACTCCATAGTGAAATTCCGATTGCCTCATGTTATCTTTTTATTTAAGTTTAATTATAAGATTAAAGTCTGAGAAGATTTTAAAACTCTACTTTTTTAATGCAGACGTATTTCCAAAATAAAGTCATAATTTTTTATTTTTTTATTTATGAAAATAACAATAGATTGAACATATATATGTATATTCAAAGACATGCAGCATCATCCAAGACTTTATTAGGATGAATTGAATCCCAAATAAACTAGGTTTTAATTTTGGGGAGGTCAACTTGGTTTGTCATCATCATTAAAAATTGGGATAATTACACTTTTTTCTCTTAAAGTTTAGTGTCACTATACTATACTTAGATCTATTGTGGTTTGAAAAATCGCATCCAACACCTATGAAGTTTGCTTTTATCTAACAACAAGTTCACCCGTTAGTCAAAATTCAGTAAATTTGCTAATATTAACAAAAAATAAAATAAAAGTCTACATTAGCCCCTAATTGATTTATTACTGACTTATTGCAGGTCAAATAAATATTTTTATAACCAAATTATCCTCGTACGTCTTCACGTGTTAAAGCATTTGAGGAGGTATATTTCACTGTTAAAAGGGTAGTTTAATCCAAAAAAAATTATTTGACCTGCAATAAATCAGTAATCAGTTAATTGAGGGCAAAATATTAAATTTCATTCAATTTTTATTTGTTAATATCAATAAATTTAGTGAAATTTGACTAACGAATAGACTTATTTATTAAATAAAAACAACTTTAAAGGTGCTAAATATAATTTTTTAAATAAAAAAATCTATATATAATTACACTAAATTTGAAGAAAAAAATAGAATGTAATTATCCCTTAAAAATTGGAGTGGCGAATTTACTCAGCCGTTTCAATTTAGAAAACCCAAAAAAAAAAAAGAATAATTTACAATAAAAAAGTTAGGTGGCGGACAAGAGAAGCTGTCACGTTTGACTATGAGTAAATCTAAGACATGTGAAATTACAAAAGTAGCCCTCAACTACTACTTCCCTCACCAACACCAAGAACCCTCCTACCCCACCAGACAACACCCTCTACCCCCCCCCCCCCAATAATAACCAAATTCTAAATAAAAATCATTTATGACACTTTTATAATATATATATATATATATATATATTATATTTTCATTGTAAAAGATACGAAAATATCGATAAACTGACAAATTCATTACTTCGATTAATAAACAATATATATATTTTTATAAATAGTAAAAATGCTACATTTTGTCTATTTTCTTATTTAAGGAATCCATTTATTTTTATTTAAAAAATCAAAATAATTTTGAAATTAATACATTATATTGATTTATAATAATATATTTAAGGGCAATTTGTTGGTGTTTTGTTTTACATCTTCTGTATTTAAAGTATTTACATAAAAATTTAGAAATAGTTTTCTCATCAATTTCTGTAATTTATTAGTAAAATTATGAATAGTAAGCAGTTTTTTTTTTCTTCAAATAATTCGACTAATTTTCTTTTTACTTTTATTTTCAAATATTTATAATTTTAATATGATATAATTTATAATGTGTTTTAAAATTTATTTTCATTACAAAACAAAGCTGATCAAATAAAGAAAAAGTTTTTGAAGAAAAAATAATAAAAAATTGTTCTTACCTATCCTACCAAACCCAAAAACACGTTTTCTAGCATAAAAACCCCTTCCCTCCGCTTCTTTCTTCAGGTATCGGTATACAAAGGTTACCTTCCTTCCTCGTCTCATACACTTCCAGCTCTTCCACCTACCTGCTGCAATGGCGCTCGCATCTCACAACTCTCTTCTTCCCACCAAGTCTTCCCCCTTTCCTCAAACCCAATCCGCCCTCTACGTCTCTCCTTCCTCTCTCCCCGTCAAATCCGTGATCAAGCCCATTTCAGCCGTCCACTCCGCCGATTCTTCCACTTCCAAGACCACCACTATTCCCGCCGCCTCCGTCGGCACCAAGGTGGCTCCCAAGAAATGGGCATTGGACAGCTGGAAGTCCAAGAAAGCGCTGCAGCTGCCGGAGTACCCGAATCAGGAGGATCTCGAGTCCGTGCTGAGGACCCTCGACGCTTTCCCCCCGATTGTGTTCGCAGGGGAGGCCCGGAGCCTGGAGGAGCGTCTCGGTGAGGCGGCTATGGGGAATGCTTTCCTCCTGCAAGGTGGGGACTGCGCCGAGAGCTTCAAGGAGTTTAATGCCAATAATATCAGGGACACTTTCAGGATTCTCCTCCAGATGGGCGCTGTTTTGATGTTTGGTGGCCAAATGCCTGTCATCAAGGTCTAATTTCTACGCTTTCCCTGTTCTTTCGCCTTCTTCATGAGTCCGTTCGGGACAAACAAAATTTGGGTTCTGGGTTCTTTTTCTTCCCTTCAATATTTTTTTTCCCTGTTCTACTGAATTGATTTTAGCTTAGATTATGTTAGTTTTTATCTTGGTATTGGTTGATTTGCACGTTTTCTGAGAATAGTAGATTTGTCGTTATTGCTTGCTTGATATTTTGGGTTAGTTATTTGTCAGCAAAATGAGATTTGTCTCTATTAATTACAATATTTTACTGTAGAGAGGTAGAGCGACTTCTTTTACTCTATATTGATTTCTGTGGTGATTCTTGAATGGATTTAACTGAGCAATATGCAGAAAGCGATTTGTAATATTGTTGCTTGTGAAAAATAGGTGGGAAGAAATGGCGGGCCAATTTGCAAAGCCGAGGTCTGATTCATTTGAGGAGAAAAATGGAGTCAAGTTGCCAAGTTATAGGGGAGACAACATCAACGGAGATGCATTTGACCAAAAGTCGAGGATCCCTGATCCACAGAGGATGATCAGGGCCTACTGCCAATCTGCTGCTACTTTGAATCTCTTGAGAGCATTCGCAACTGGAGGATATGCCGCGATGCAGAGGGTTACTCAGTGGAACTTGGACTTTACAGAACATAGCGAGCAGGGTGATAGGTATATTCAGCTTACTGTTGATTTTATATGGACTATAAGCTTCAAGTTTATGTTGATTGTGTCAATATTTGCTTGCTGCTGCTACTATGTTGAAAGTCGGTTTCACGAACTATAATTCAAGAAATGGATGGTTTCCTAATAAATTTAAAATTAGATGTTCTGGACCTTGGTAGTACTTTCTTTCTAATTTCGCTCACCAGGTTATCTATAGATGGTGAAACTTTGGTTGTTGCAATGCAGGTACCGTGAACTAGCTCATCGAGTTGACGAGGCCCTAGGATTTATGCAAGCTGCTGGACTCACAATGGACCATCCCGTCATGCAGACCACTGAGTTTTGGACGTCTCATGAGTGCTTGCTCTTGCCTTATGAGCAATCACTTACCCGACTTGATTCCACATCTGGCCTGTATTATGACTGTTCAGCCCATTTCCTTTGGGTTGGAGAAAGAACGAGACAACTGGACGGAGCCCATATCGAATTCCTTAGAGGAATTGCAAACCCTCTTGGTATTAAGGTATTGGTTCGAAATTGACATTTTCCTTTCATAATCAACTATTGAAATAATTTGGCTTTCATATTTGTCCTATTGATACTAGTATTTTGGAGCTAATGGTTCTTTTCTTTTTTATTTTTCCTGAGCAGGTGAGTGATAAAATGGATCCCAATGAACTTGTCAAGCTCATTGAGATTTTGAATCCTCAGAACAAGCCCGGCAGAATAACCATCATCACAAGAATGGGGGCAGAGAACATGAGAGTGAAACTTCCTCATTTAATCAGGGCAGTGCGTCGGGCAGGGCAAATTGTTACCTGGGTTTCTGATCCTATGCATGGAAACACCATCAAAGCTCCCTGTGGTCTGAAAACTCGCCCCTTCGATTCTATCAGGGTAATTTGCTGGTTACCATTCATAAATATGTAGTCAAGTTTATTATGTCCTTTACAATGGTGCCTTTAACTAGAACTCGCGTAGAGTTTAAAAGAGGGTGCTACTTGCATTCGTCAGATGACATTCTTCAGTCGAAAATCTGATGTTGCCTGTTTTAAGCTTCTTAATATTAAATTAGCTTAAAGATGGCCCTAAATTATTTATCCAGTTAGGAGAAATGTCTATTTTTAGGTTAATATAATAAAGAGTTCCTAGATTAAGCTGGTAGGAAAAATTTACATGTGGCTAGGTGGCTACACGAAGTTAATTGATTTAAATTATGGACCCGTCACCTAACTGCGCATGAAATTTCTATAGTTGGCAGGCATCTTTACCAACGACTTGGCTTCTATAATACTTATTGTAGTAGGTGGGCACTTGTATTCTTTGACGACATTCTCTCTCTCCTCATTATACTTTAGTGGAAGGCTAAAAAGTTGGATGTTGATGTGTAGGTTAAGATGGTTTTTCTGGAGTGGGATAACTACATTTACAATCCTTAACGTTGAAACATATTAAAAAGAGATGCTTTCATTCTGCAAAGTTACATTGCATTCTTCCAGTTATATACATCACAAATTCCTTTTAGGTAAAACATGACGACTATGAGTGGTTTTGATAGTGTATCAAAATCAAGGAACTTTGTTTTGTAATATGATTATCAGAACTTTGCATATAGTTGCTACTTATTGTGGCTGACACTCATCTTACTGCATCAGGCTGAAGTGAGAGCTTTCTTTGATGTACACGAGCAAGAGGGAAGTCATCCGGGAGGTGTGCATTTGGAGATGACGGGCCAAAATGTTACAGAATGCATTGGAGGATCAAGAACTGTGACGTTCGATGACTTGAGCTCCCGATACCACACCCACTGTGATCCAAGGCTCAACGCCTCACAGTCTCTTGAGCTTGCGTTTATCATCGCTGAACGCCTAAGAAAGAGGAGGCTTGGTTCTCAGAGCGCTTTGCAATATTAGATCTCGAGATTGGCTTCCAAAACTGCCCAATCTGTGTTGCCTAGCTATATATGATTTTGAAATATTTTTTAGTTAAAATTATGTCTGTACTGTATATGTATCCTGAGAGAGTCGAGCTTTCTGAATCTCTGATCAAACCTGAATAAACACAAGATCTATATATTTCAGAGCGGATTTGATTTCCTATTGCAATTCTTGTTCCGTAATTTATTCCGTTTTATATATACATGTAATGTGTATAAAATATTTCTTTAGTTGGAAATTCTAACCCGGACTCGATTTCTCCAAATCTGAATCAATTATATGGCAAGTGTAATATATTTGTTGTGTGATTGGTTTGATTTGATTAAATTTGGTCCCGTCAAAAAAATTTCAAACTGATAATGTAAATTTTGTACAATGACATTTATATCCGTACTATATATCTATATTTACATCTATATCTATTTATTATTATATAAAAAAGAAAGGTCATTCATCCTCATAAAAGATGGTTAATGACATCGCCGCATTAATTTTTTATAAAGCTAAAATACTCTTCAAGTACTACAACTAACTTATTCAATTTTTTAAATTTTATATTAGCTGACAAATTAAAATTTTCTTTTTTTCTAATGTAATATATTAGTTTATATATTTTATTTTTATATAATTATTTTAAAGTATGAAAAATATTTATTATATACACACAGATGTAACGTGGCACAACAACTAAGTATAATAAAATAATATGAAGGGGCAAATTAGCTGATAAGTTTGTCGTAAATGTTCTTTCCATTAAAAAAAATAATTTTGAATATTTTCCTCCCAAAAAAGGCTTTTTATTTAAAGTATTTTATTTTGTTATATTTTATCCAATAGAAGATATAGTACCTCAATTTTTAATATAAGATTTTATTTAATACTTTTTTTATATTTATTTAAACTTACAACAAAGTAAATTGCTAGATACATTATTTAATTAGCTAGTTTTCATGTGGAATAAAATTGGGCTAAAAGTTGATGTTTTCTAATTTCTAAAAAGAAAAAAAGCTTTTTCTTTCAAAATTAAAATACTTGAAGACTATATTTTCATTGGTACAACATTATACTTATATATACATTTTATCTAAATTTATATAAAAATATTTCATTTAATTACTTTGTATGATGATATTTAAATTTTGATTTTTATAGATGCCAAATATACAATATAAACTATATTAGGAAATAAATAATTTTTTTTTATTAAAGTATAAAAGTATATTCAATTTTACGTGATCTTAACTTCATAACAAAGTAAATGAAAAATATTTCATCTTTTGAGTATGCAGTCAGTTGTAAATATTAAATCATTCTGCAAATGAAAAAAAAAAAAAAAAAAGAAAAAGAAGATAAGAATGTTGCTTGATTTATGTGAAAATAGATCAATTTCATTATAGAACGAACGAGTTTACATAATAAATTCGTTCGAAATACAAACATTGTGAAAGATTATATGACTGATATCTTTTTTCCCTCTCTATTGTTATTGTTCTTTCGCTAATCCATGGAATAGTATTCTATACATTTGTTTTTAGTTTTTCAGTTTTTCTGATATATCGATTTCCAGCAATTCTTTGGATCGACATCCTGAGTATCTATCACTTGAAAAAAACTTCGATCAAAGTACCAATCTCCAATGACCTTCGCAATTGTCTGCAAATCCAATGCCACAATAAATAAGTATGAACCAAAGGTTAAAATAAACACGTTTTCTTACAATGGACAATTGTGCACAAAGTTGTTATTATAGACAATTAATGACACACACATATCACTGATGACGATATTAAAATTATCATTTAATATTTTGTCACTGATATTATATTTGAACATTCTGCAGTGAGATATGTAAAGGTAGGATTTATAGAAGTATTTCTTACTTTATTTTGCAATAGAGGTGAAGGATCCCAGCCATGAAAATTGAGGAAGTGGCCATGAATATGGCAAGAGTGCACAAACATCCCTATTGATGATGATTTAGCAATTGCTTGCAATGTCTTTAGAAATTCAGCTCTAAATTCTGAAATCAAACATAAATTGTTAGTAATGAAATTTTTTAGCAATTTATATTCAAGATATATATTACCTTAATTTATATTGACAGTACTCGATGAGGTTATGTTTAATTCCAATATTTCACGTCATTTATAGAAAATATATTATAATTACATTTATACCCTTCTGTCTTTGAGATAAATACAGAAATCACCCCTAACATCTAAAAAAGTAGGGGTAGCTTGTGTAATGATGTTGACGTTTGCGAGATATATGTGTAATTTTTCAAAAAGTAAGGGTAGTTTGTGTAAATGATTTTGACGTTTTCAATTAGTGTATGTGTAATTATACAAAAGACATGGATGATTTGTGTAAACAGATCATAGGTCAGGAGGCGTGAATGTAATTATATTTTTATAAAATTATAAGTATATTTTTTAAAGTTATAATTGTAATTACAAGTTCAATCAGAGTACTTATAATTTTACAAAGTACATAAAATATTTATATAAGTAGATTTAATCTTAGACTGTATCGATGTAATGTAGCGTACGTATTAATATAAAAATTGAGTACCTTTCATGCTTTGTATTTGAGGACACGTGCAGAAATCCAAGTCGTTGCCGCAGCCGTACCAGGTGGTCTCATTGTAGGGAAGGCCGGGGTCTAAGCCAGTATATATCTGTTACAAAATTAAATCAAATATGAGCAATTCAAATTGAAATTTTTAACTGTATAAATATTAATAATTTAATATTCATGTTTTGTATCAGAATAAGTGTGCTAAAGGGTAATTTTGTCATTATACATTTGTTAGCCAAAAATAGTTACTCTGACTTCTCACACTTAATAAATAGTACGGATATATCAAAATGATCATTTTCTTTCTTTTTTTTTTTTTTTTTTTTTTCTCTCTCTATCATTTGATTTGAATCTTTAATACTGCAGAATAATAACTTCACCTGGAAAGAATCATAAGACGACTCGATGATGAAGAGTGGCGTTTGAATATCTCTAACCACATTTTCTGGGAAATGACACTGAGAATTGCATGTAAAAAAATTTATTAATATTCAGTTATACCGTCTCAAAAAAAAAAAAAAAAAAAAAGAAAAAAAAAAGGAAGCTTGTGTATGATTTGGTAGACTCTCACCAAATTTACGTTCATTTTCGATGTGCATGATTTAGGTAAAAACTTGTCAGTTCCCTGCATCGTAGATATGAAATAGTAAAGAGTTAGCAATTATGTATTCCGTAAATACGAAAATGTTAAATTAAAACCTCTAATTTAATTCTAATTAAAATATTTGAACTTGAAAAACTAGGTCAAAGCTAATAAACTTGAACAACTCCAAAATTATCTGAATTTTCGATCTGCTATAATGATAACAAAGATGATGCGCCCATGATAAAAAATACATATATGTACTTATAATAATCAAAATAATTGAAATATTGTATACAACCCTAAATTTCGAAATTCTTCAAACAAAATGTGATAAAAAGTTCTTCGGCTAGGATTTTCTTTTATGTAGAGAGATAGAGAAGCATACGTGAAAGGCGATCAACTTGTCAAAACGATGCACCCTTTTCTCATACCCGATGAGGTCTTTTTTATCTCTGGAAACAAATATGTACGCGAACAAATATTTAGCTTTTGCATAATATTTTGGCTCAATATTTAGGGTAAATTTTATTCTACCATCCGAATTATATCTGCCGTTTCTACACTTTGTCATTTAAACTTTTCTTTTTTTTTTGTCAACTTACCATCTCAATTTTGCTAAATTTGTATTTTACCATATGATGGTTTTCTTGTCAATTTTTTTTGCTGGAAAAACATCACATCACATTGCTCTTAAATATCACATATATATGCATGCATGTGATGTTTTTCTGGCAGAAAAATTATCAGAAGACGGTCATACATGACAAAATACAAATTTTGCAATTGAGACAGTAAGTTGATAAAAAAAAAAAATCAGATGACAAAGTGTAAAAACGAGTATAATTTATTCTGATATTTATGCTTCGGAGTCTTACGCAGGAGTGAAGATCCCAGAATCAGCAATGCACTTATATCTAGTAGCACCGGGAATGAGTGTTCGGAAGCCATCACAGTGATAAATGGTCGCCATTCCACCGGCTGAGCCACCGGACAGTATTGCCTGTTCATTTCTAATATTATCACCACTCATAAATAATTACCTTAATTAATTTCCAAGTAATCATGAAAATTTAGGTAATACATTTTTCGCATTTTTCATTCCTTTAGCCAGCAAATCTTCCATCACAGCATCAAAAATCCTGGCTCCCCTACGAGTGAGGTTGCTGCCCTGATAAATAATATGTACGCAAATTAATTAATATTTTCATATTAATTACCTAATGTAGGATAAATAACCCATAAGATAAAAATGATAAAGATTTTAATAAAATTTCAGTATAACAGTAAATTGTATAACTTTTTAATCATAAAACTTATGGGTGTGACCTCTTCAACGTCTCCCATAAATGATGAGCCATCGCAGTACGCAACAAAAACTCTATTCCAGTTGTAGAAATCTGCAAATAAAGAGCAACTACTATTATTTATCAAATTACCCGTAAAACATATATGTCAGCATTGTTCGATCGATGTTCCAGATATAAGAATACACATGTTGGTAGTGGATTAATAATCAAATTATTTATGAAATATATTGGCATCAATTAGTAATTAGGTAGATGAACTATACTAAGTATTTGATACTAGGTTACCTGGATTAATAGTTTGTTCGGGGGCGAGTATGTGTCTGAACTGCATTTTTTTCTCCCTTTTAAAGGTGGATTTGGTGCTTATCCACTCGCGGCAAAAGTCAGTGTTGGCACACCATCCACCGCCCTAACATTCAGAAAATAACTCATAATACAACACACTTGTCATGTAATTAGCATACGGTTTAAAGTAATCAATCACAGACAAAAAATTATGACACAGATCGAGTTTAGTCAGACTTGAATCAATTATATAATAAATGCAATACACTTGTTATGTAATCGATTTACAGTTCAAGGGAAGTCCGAAATTAGTTTGGTTTGGTGGAACCTAGTTTGGGTAATAATTTTCCTCACATAACAAGTACAATTGCACTTGCCATTAATAAGTTCAATTCTGCTAAATCTGATTTGGATAAAAAAAAATTTGCGTACTAAGAGAACTGACCTCTAAGTAAACTACCCAATTGTCGGCTCCTTCTCCATACCCCTTATCATAGAAGTAAGCTGGTGGACTCCCATCCAGGCAAACTGTATCAAGAGAGAGAGAGAGGGATCTTAATAATCAACATGTTATAGTAAGTACTTGCATAAGGTTAAATCACAACGAGCTCTCTTTAGATTTGACATAATTAAATACTCCATGTTGTTTGGATAATTAAAAATACCTCCCTGATGTTTGATGAAATTATGTAATCATTATATAGAGGTTTAAAATTATCAATTTTGCTCTACTGTATTTTTTCACTTTTTGAAAAGAAAAAAAAAAGAATTGTAAAGAAAAACCAGACGATGTGGGTGAAAATTTTTGAAAAATTGTAAAAAAGATTGTCCACTTAATCCATAAAAAAAATTTCAGATAATTTTTTAAAAATAAGTAGAATTATAATACACAGTCTATAAAGACATTTTGATCAAAGAATAATTGGAAGTGAAACAGACCTGCTCCTTTAGACACTGCACTCTCAAGTAATGTGATGGTAATATTCTCGGATCCATGGACTACTTGAATGATCATGACAAGAGAAAGAACCAGTAGCTTTATCCAGTGATCAGCCGTGGTCTGAATGTGTTTCTCCATTCTTTTACATGAATAAATCATTCAAACATTTCTAAATTAAGCTTACAAATATTAACAACAACAATAATAATTATAGATTTTCATTGCGCGGTATTCAAAATTAATTCAACAAATTCATATAATATATTAAAAGCCGTCCGCATTCATTTTTTTTTATAAAAAAATTAACACGAACGTAATCGAAGAATATACATCGAATAGAAGTACGAGATTATGGTAATCATTTATGTAAAAGTTTATAGTGCAAAATTAAATAACAAAGAAAAAATTCTGATTGTGAAAAAAAAAAAGGAAGAAATTTAAGAAGTTTGAGATGACGATGAATTACCTTATGGACCACGTATGATCACCTTTCACAATGTTTGGTTAATTATTTTGATGTTTTAAGTTGTTCTTTTTGTTGCTTTTATAGCTGAAGTTATTTAGAGAAGACTCTTTCTAGCCGGTCCTCTTGACGAATTTTTCGATGATAAATCAGAGTTATCGTTCTATATCTTCTATTTTTAGGTGAAAATTTGAGAAATTCCCCAACTTGACCAACAAAAAATTATATGGCCGAGGTTATTAATGATCCAAACCTTCGACAAGTTTGAATGTTATCTTGTTATAATTTAATTTGTAATAAAAATATAATTATAGTTAAATACGTACTTAGGTAAAAATAAAACATGTTACTTTCAAATTTACAATGATCACATAATACTGCAACGAAGGGATTCGTATATTATATGAAGTATGAGCCTATATTTGGTGTAGATTGCGACGTATTCCACTGTTAAAAAATGCATTAAATATGAGTTCAGAGATATTATATACTAATAGGATAAATTGCAATATATCTACCAATGATATGAAAAATCAAAAAAAGCTTTCTTATGAAAAGTAAAATAGCAATTTACCTCTATCAATGTTTAAAAAAAAAATGCATTTTACTGGAGTAGTTTGTGCGCACTCAAATTTTCCTCTTTTTATTTTTATTTCACATTTGTTGAATCTTATAATATAATCGACGGTTCATATTTCATCTTCAATAATCTACGGTCCAATCATATGTTACTTAATTTATGGCCAAATATCTTATTTTTTTCAAATTAATGGTTGAATTTGTTCTCATACATTATAATTATAAAATATAAAAAATACGAATAAAAAATAAAGCAAAATCGCACCCAAAGAGCGTAATGCACATCGCTCGCGTGAAGGAGGCATTTTGCATATTTTTTAGAAACTAAGAGGTAAATTTGTGTTTTTTTTTTTTTTATAAGGGGTTTGTTTGCCTATTTCATATATCACAGTTAGTAAATTCCAATTTGCCTATACAATATTGATGATGCAACCTAAAAAAAAATAATAATAAAATACTCAGCAGGGTCTAAAATCTACGTGTTTTTCTTTTGGGTCGGATTGTGCACCGACCTAACCTGACCTGGGACCTAGAACCAAAGCCTTTTGATGGCTTTGTACTTGAGAGCTCGAGAGATGAAACGTGGATTTATACAAGTACGGACATCTAGCCCTATAAATACTCGTAATCCTCATATGGCAAAATTTGAGAAAAATGTTTATCGTTTAGACACTTTTCATCTTATGTAATTTTTTTAGAACAAAAGAATAATTTATTAATCAAATTTAATGTTTAAGACTTAACGACATAGCGTTGATATAGAAGAGAAATAGATTATTCAAATAAGACTAAGTGTTCATTTGGCTCTGTGATTGAGCAAATCAAACCTGTGCGATTTCTTGTGTCGTTTAAACCCTTTTCTTGTATTCAACTTTTGGCTTAAATTTAATCTGAACAACAATTTCATAGAAGTTATAATTTTTAATTCCACTGCAACTGTTTTTATATAATTGTTATCATGCTCTTATTAAATTATATATTAATTCTTTCATTAATCTTAAAAATATTTACTAAATTTAAAATTTAACTACAATTTGCATTTGTTCACTTAATTATATACTTCAAATCCAAAATAAAAAAAATTAACTATACTAAATAATTAATTTGATAAAACTCTAATATTAGACTCATTTGTACTATTAATTAAATGGAAGAGATGTATAGTAATTATCATTATATGTTTAAACTAAATATCCTTACTTATATTATTTTTTCACCATTTATTAAAGTTAATTTACCATTAATAATTTTTTCATTTACACATATTTAATATTAATTTTATCAATTTTGATTAATTATTTATATAATCATTACTCTTTTATTCAATTAATTAAAAATATAATAAATGTCTGAGTAATTAATTATGCATACGTCCCAACAAATTATGCCTAAAGTCTCCCGTTCTGAGTTGATTAATTTTACTCTCGTATAAAATAAAGTAAATACCCACACATTTGATTAAATTCAAATATAAGATTTTAAATTTATTTATAAAACTTAACTTTAATTTTAATAATAATGTTTTTAAAGTAAGAGCAACAACATTTTATACGTATGACGGGTTCGAACCCATAACTCAAAAATTATGGAACCTCACATTCGACGTAGATTGCATGAAATTTCCCATCTATTATGTCCACGCGTGGTCGCCGCGTTTAAGGAACGAAACGCAAAGACGGAATTACCCCCCCACCCCGCGTGAAATTGAAAGGGGAAAAGGAGCAAAGTTAAATTGAGCAACTCCGGGCATAGCATCAATACTACGCTAGCACTCAACCTGAATTTCGTTGTGTTCAATCGCCAATCGGTTTGGTTTTCAATGCATTCCGGTGTGAGCAATAGCAATGGTAAACTGCAATCGGAGATGTCGGCTGCTTTCATGAAAGATCGCCGTGCGGACGCTCTCGGTGACCTCCGCGTTCTTCCCGATGAAATTTTGTGTAACATATTGACAACTCTCACGCCTCGCGATGTCGCTCGTCTCTCTTGCGTCAGCAGGTCTAAATTATTAGTCCATCATCATTTGCTGCGTAATTGGGTTTTTAGTTAAACCATTTCCAGTGTTTGGTTGCTAAGAAAATTGTGGAATTGGTTATGTGTGCCTGAGTAAAAGTATTAGCTCCCCCAATTTTTGGTCCCTTGCAATACTAAAAATCACTTGATTACTTTTTCTTTTCGTTTTCTCTTTTTGCGGGTCAAATTTGATCACTGTATGTAGCGGATAGTACAGTTTCTGCCAATTTGAAGAGATTATAATTGTAAACGAAAAGAAAAGTTGGTCTGAGGTTGATGCAGCTGGGGATACCTGCTTTTAAATAGAATTTTTGAATCACTCCAATCTGAATGTACAAGGTGTGAAGTTCTGATGGGAATATTAAGCAATTGATGCAAATTAAAGAGCTGCATGCAATTTTATATTTGTAGAGTATTAGCTTCTGAGCAGGGCACAACTCTGAGTCACATCTCTTTGGCGTAAGAGTTACAAGTCGAATTGAAAACCTATTAGATTCTGTAGTAATGTTTAAATTTTGTATGGCATAAGTTGGGACAGAAGTTGCCCAACTACATGTATCATTGCTCTAATGGTGCACAAGGAACAACTCTTATTTGCAACCTGCATGTGAAGTCGTTCTTGTTTCATACTGTTTTGTACAGTGTAATTTCTATTTGAAGGATTTTCTAACTCTTATTATGGGTGTCAATGCACATTGTCTGTAGCTGCTTTAATTTTGACAAAGCATTATGCTTTTTGCCTTTTAGTCCTCGACAATCCTAAATAGGATGGTCAACATCTGGTGGTCAAAGCCATGTTCACTTTCATACTGCCATGTCCATGTACATTTAAATTAATGTAGTTGTTGTTCCATGTAGTGTATATATTATGCAATGAGGAGCCACTCTGGATGAGTCTATGCCTTGGCATTGTAAATCATCAGCTCGAGTACAAAGGTTCATGGAAGAAAACAACCTTGCATCAGTATGATTTGTTAACTTCTTCTTTCTAATAATACTTTTCTGTTAAATTTATTGATTACAATTTTGAAGAAGTTTGACAGTTTTCATCTTATTCCATGTTTTACTTTGGCCTCAGGCTAGATATGCCGCAGGCATATAATGAAGCCTCCAGACGACCTTTGCAGTTTGACGGTAGTTTATTTCTAAATTAACTTTTTGATTTTTGACATCTGTTCAAGGAATATTTCCTAATTGTTCTGACTGAGATTTTATATCAACTGATGCAGGATTCAATTCATTGTTTCTCTATAGGAGGTTATATAGATGTTACACATCCTTAAATGGATTCTCCTTTGATAATGGAAATGTGGAAAGAAGGGAAAACCTCTCTTTAGAAGAGTTTCATAAGGAGTATGATGGTCAAAAACCGGTATGTCAGCTATATTTGGCATGAAATAAGCAAACAACTAAAGGATGCTAATTGTTCTACTAACTTACTTATTTTATTAATGCTTTACATTCAAGACCATCCAGAATGGATACTTTTCGATTGCAAATGCCTGCATCTGTTTTTCATTGATATGTATTAGTGGCTGTATCTATTTTCCATTGTTATACAATACTCCTAAATTATTGTGGGTCCTTTTTGATTCGCTTTGGATTTTGGATGAGATTCATTCCTCCTACCAAGTTTGAGATTGGGGAACCATTTCTTTAATTCTTCATCTAGAAGGACTATAAAGATTAACCAACTTGTAGAATTTCTGGCTTTGGCTTTGGTGATTTTAGTTAATTGATGTGTATGACAACATCATCTTTTATTTAAGCTTTTGTCGTTGTTAATTTTCGGGCAGGTTTTAATCAATGGATTGGCTGATAACTGGCCAGCAAGGAAATCATGGACAAGTGAACAGCTCTTATTGAAGTATCCAGACACAAAGTTTAGAATATCACAGAGGAGTTCCAAGAAAATCAATATGAAGTTTAAGGATTATTCTTCTTACATGCAAATTCAACATGATGAAGATCCTCTATACATTTTTGATGACAAGGTGTGCTGGTTTTGCTAAATATCAGAATGAAGTTTTGAATTTTATGTTGCGTTGTACGACTCTGGAATTCTACCAATGCAGTTTGGCGAAGCTGCACCAGACTTGTTGAAGGATTACAGTGTGCCCCATCTCTTTCAAGAAGACTATTTTGATGTACTGGATGCTGATCAACGACCGCCTTTTAGATGGCTTATAATTGGACCAGAAAGATCTGGGGCCTCATGGCATGTTGATCCAGGTCTGACTAGTGCATGGAATACACTCCTCTGTGGCCGTAAAAGGTAAAACTTAATAAACTCTGTGTCAAATATGTTAATGGCAAAAAAAAGATACGAAATATAAGTGTGTAGTTGGTTTTGGGGCTTGTTTGATTCTAGTTTTGTATGAGTGCCACGGCAAGAATTGACTTTAACTATTAAATTATGCTTTTCAGCATAGGAACTATTAATATACACAACAATAGAATACACCTAGAAGAGAATCTGACCAGTCTGTATGTCAAACAATTCCCTGCTAAGAGTTCTTTGTCATATCTCCAAGCTTTTCGCCAATATGAGTAGTGTATCCCATAGTTTTAAAAGTTCACGATGCATGACTGCATGCTATAGAGTCTTCCATAGCGCGAGCCAAGCTCCATCATTGAAGATGGTAAACCCTTTCACCTGGTGTTCGAGGGGATGCTTGTTTGGAGGGGCTGTGGCGCACCATTGGGCGCCCCTTTGTTGTGAAAGTAGGGAACCACTGGTCTCCCTCTTCCCCGTTACGCCCTCTCCTCTGTCCTATCCTTCTTCTACTTCTTTCTTTTTCTCATCTTTACGTTTCCCAAGCTTGACTTTTCTGCCTGTGTGTTCCTACTTTTTCTTCTTTTTCTCATCTTTGTTTTCCTATTCTGCTGCCTCTGCAGTTTCTCTTTTTTCTTTTCCCAGTTGATTCTCCTCCATATTTTCTTCTTTCTTCCTGTTTCTTTTTCTGGCTCTTTTTTTTGTTTCTTTTCTTTTCTCTTCTTGTCCCTCGTTTGTTTTTAATTGTTGAATTATGGTGGAGGAATTTTCTTATTTTTTGGCTGAAATTGTACTTGATATAATCTAAAGTGTGTTGAAGTTGCTGATATTTAAGAAATTACTAAAATTTTTGCTGAACTGGATTAGGTAATTGCAAAACTTTGCTGAACTAGCTCATATATTGCTGAATTTTCTGAAAGAACATCTTGAATTTGCTGAAAGTTTTGCTGAATAGGTATGATTATGGCAAAGTTCTGCTGAATTTCCAAAAACAATAATCTTGAATGTGTTGAAGTATTATTGAATGTCTAAAACGTATGATGAAATTGCTTAAATAAACATTGAAGCTTCTGAATATGCTAAAGTATTACTGGAATTACCGAGATAAATGCTTAATTTGCTTCAATAATTGATGAAATTGGTGCAATTATAGTTAAATATTATTTTTCTTCAGAGTTACTAACATTGTGTTTATATATATCTATATGATATGCAATTATATGCCTCGCTTCAATAAGGCATGTGTTTTATGTCTCTGGGGAAGTGCTCCATGGTGCTCCTGGATCCGTTGGCAATTGTGGTATAGATTGATGATAGCCATTATATAGATTTATTAAGGCAGTATAACATTGGTTCTATCATATATATCTTGGTTCCATATTGCATCGAATAGTATATTATTCCATGGGCTGTAGCTCCAAGTCTGTTGTATTTACACGAAGTATATGGAGCTGAATTTGATAATTATCTCTGTTCTAATGCTGTATGGTCTCCAAATGAAGACTTGAACTTCAATCTGTAGCTTTTTCCCACCTATTTGGTAACCGCTTTTACAAAGACCAATGATTGCCTTTTTCTTTTTAGACAGGAGCACTAAGTTTAGTTTAAGATGTTTGCTGAATTGGTCACTCTGAATAATACATTGATGTAAATGTTGACTTGGCGTTTCAAATGTAACACCATCCTTTCCAATAGGTGGGCATTGTATCCTCCAGGTAGAGTTCCTTTAGGAGTGACAGTACACGTAAATGAAGATGATGGTGATGTCAATATTGAGACTCCGACATCTTTGCAGGTATTGCTTTGTGTAAAACTCTGCATCTTTTGGTCCTTTTTATTCTCCTTTCCCTCTATTCTTTATGTGCATTCTTGAGTATTGCTCATATTCATGTATTCTTCTAGTGGTGGCTGGATTTCTATCCCCTTCTTCCTGACAATGATAAGCCAATAGAGTGCACGCAACTTCCTGGAGAGACAATATATGTTCCAAGTGGGTGGTGGCACTGTGTGTTGAATTTGGAGACAACTGTTGCTGTCACGCAAAATTATGTTAACTCCAAGAACTTTGAATTTGTGTGTTTGGACATGGCTCCTGGTTACCGTCATAAAGGCATCTGTCGTGCGGGGGTACTTGCTCTTGATGATGGTGGCTTTGAGGATGTTGAAAAGAATGCCCTGGACATTGAAAGTGGTTCGAGCTACTTGGAACTCACAAGGAAAGAAAAGAGGGTCAAGATATGCCAGTCCCAGGAGGACAGAAACTGTGAGAATGGTACAAATGGCATGTGTAAAGGCGATGGTTTAGGTGATCTGGAATATTCTTACGATATCAATTTCTTATCTATGTTTCTGGATAATGAGAGGGATCACTATACTTCCTTGTGGAACCCTAGTAACTGCATAGGACAGCGAGAAATGCGAGATTGGTTATGGAAGCTCTGGGTTGGAAGACCAGGACTCAGGGACCTAGTATGGAAGGTATTATCGTTTGCTTCTTTATTGCTAGTGTTGGAAGCTTCATTTTAGTTGGACTATTCTTAATGAATGTTATAACGTAGTACACTCTAGACTGCGTTCTGATCGTTGAAGGGGTATCTGAATTTGTGAGGTTGATTTCTTATGAAAATGACATATATTTCAAATAACCCCTAGATGCTGCCATGATCTTAATACTTTCCGCAGAAGGATATTGCCGAAAATAAGATCTCTGGTACTAGTTATTTGTCCTTTTAGTTTTGATCTATCATATGCTTGACCTCTGATTAACTTAGTAAGGGCATTCCTTGCAGTTCCCCAAATTTTTTTATAGCTTACACCTTATAGTTTGTAGCTTCTCTAATGAATAAAATTTCCATGTTTCCTTAGTAATATTAGATGGCGGTTGATCCAGATCTGATCAGCCATATAGAAGATCATGGCAGTGTTTATTTATGTTGCTTGAATCATCACCTGTTGCATCATGTCTCAGGGAGCCTGTCTTGCACTCAATGCTGGAAAATGGTATGAACGTGTGAGAGAAGTTTGTGCCTTTTATGAGTTCCCCTCACCTCTGCATGATGAGAAGCTTCCTGTTGGCACGGGCAGCAATCCCGTAAGTTTCTGCTCTGGTGCAGACAAAGTTGCTAAGTTTTCGTTCCCGTTGTCTTGTATATTGTTTCAATTAACTTTCAGGAGCTATGTTCTCAGAACTAAAACTTCACTTTTGGAATAATTAGATTCTTACAGTAACTGTTAGCAATTTAGCAGCAAGCCATTTAATTATGTGTCAATGTGTAACTAATAACCAGCACATATAAGAACTGTTTGGCAAAAAAATTGCTTGTTTGCATCTCTTTTTTGTGGTGAATGTTATGAGTACCACAAGAAATTGACTAAACGCTCCATAATTTGATGACAGGTTTATCTCATCGATGACTATGCGATCAAAATATTTGCTGAAGGAGGGTTGGAAGCTTCTCTTTATGGTTTAGGCACTGAGGTATTATGTCCTTGTTTGTAGCGTAGCTGTATGCCATTTTTCCTTCTTCTTTGTCTTATTAACATCTTGTACTTTTTGCAGCTTGAATTCCTTAATGTACTACATAATTTGAACTCCTCTTTGAAGAATTACATCCCTTCTGTATTGGCAAGTGGGATTCTCCTTCTTAAAAATGGATCATATAAAGTATTACCTTGGGATGGTAGAGGCATACCTGAGGTAATTGCCAGCAGCAATCTCATATCAATAAAGCATAAAGAAGTTGATTATCCATTTGGTGTCTGGGGCAAAAAACAATTTGAATATCAAACAGCTGGAAAGCCATTACATGAATCAGGAAGTTGTGGGAAAAGCTATTCAATGTGGCCATATATTGTAACAAAAAGATGCAGAGGGAAAATATTTGCTGAACTGTAAGTAATTACATAATTTGGTCAGTTTTGTTGATGTTATTGGCTGAAAGCAATCTAAATGCATCCTTAGCTGTAATTTTTCATTTTTTAATTTTCAGAAGAGATATCCTCTCATCAGAAGATGCCCTCAATTTGGCTTCTTTTTTGGGGGAGCAGCTGCATAATCTTCACCTTTTGCCTGTGCCCTGTTCATCTCCTAACGACACAATACAAAATGTCGAAGAAGATTGTATGCAGCCTTCACTTGGTAATAGATTTTCTGAAAATATTACAGATAAGATTGACCACCCTCCAGCTGAAAGGAAATTATTTATCAGCATCCTAAACATGCAAAGGAAGAATGTTTTGAGCCGTTTGACTGAATGGTATGTAATATTTCCGATTTTTTAATTAAGCTTTATACACTTGCGTGAAAACTGTGATGATTCTTTTGTCTTTAATTTGGTTTGGCGCTTATTTCCATATGCCTCTCCTTGCGGGAAGGTCTTTGTACAAATAAGAAAAAAGAGGAATAAAAGATTATATGATAAAAATGAAACCTCAAAATCTCTGGAACCTTCCAATAATCTTTTATTAGAAAGTTAACGATTTTCAGTATTCAATTGCAACTTGCAACAATAGATATCTTTGGTTATCATTGAGAGAGGTGAGAATGTATTTATAGACACATATACTTAATTCTGCATGAAAACTGTTAAGACTTAAGATAGGATAACCGAACAGCACCAGAAATTCCCACCTATTGGATAATGTTCTCAAACTGATATTTTCAGGTCATTAACTTGGTTTCTTCTCCTCAACGAAGGAGAGGATCCTGGGTTTGAACCCAGGTTGTCCTTGACCCCCCTCCCCTATTGTACTAAAAAAAATAAAAAAATTGGTTTGTTCTCACATGGCACATCTTGTTTTCTGTACGTAGTGTTCACTTCTTTGTCTGCAAGTTGCTGGTAGCATAAACACGAAATGGGACAGATAGTGTAGAGAAAAAAGGATATGAGCATCTGTGTTGCATGCAAAAATGTTAATCTCCCTTGCATTCCCTGACAGTGATTACAGTCTTTTGCATATTGAATTTTTCAGTCAGAAATGCAGATTATTTAGATACAATCACTTAGACCAAAATGATGAATGTCCACCCTCATCTATAGTTAGAAGCCTCTTTTCTTCTTATCCAAAGATCCAGCAAAACTGGGTGAATGTTATACTTCATCAGATAATGATGCACAATCTGTTGTATACAGCTTATGGCCAATTAAATGAATGTCTTTTCTTGGTGCAAGCACATGTTCTACGGCTCGGTGATCTTTATTAAATGAGTCAATTGCATCTCTAATTTTCTTTCAGTTCATTATATATTTATAAATTGCCTGCAATTTGGAGCTGCAGAATCATGTTTTTTGCCATTGAATGCAATTGCAAAAGACTAAGTACTTGTTGAATCTGTGTTTCTTTTTTCCTCCAATCTTGGCAGGGGTGATCCAATTCCATGCAAACTGATAGAGAAAGTTGATGACTACATCCCTCATGACTTAACAGTACTTTTTGATGTTTTTCAGGTGATCCTTTATTAGTTCATATGGAGCATTTTTCCTCTACTTCAGCTTTGTACTGTATCCTCTTATTTACAAATCCACATGCATAACACCTGCATATTTTTCTTCTTGTGTGCAGAATGAGACGGAAGTTGGCACATCTTGCACCTGGATACATACCGATGTAATGGACGATAATATCTACATGACATCATGCTGCCCAGCATCCTTATCTGAGGAAAGTATCTCTGATCCTTCTCAGGCAGACAGCACACACGTGAAAACATGTAACAACAGTACTAGACAAAAGCATTCTTGGTATCCTAGCCACATCCTTGACTTCAGTAATTTGTCTATAGGTGAGTTCTTTTCCTGAACTTTATACTAGATTGCTCAACCTTTTTGGGTCGTATCCAGAAAGATGATTTAAGTCTTATATTTTTAGAGTCTTTACATTACCTGCCTTTCAGATTTTATTTTCAGATTCGATGTTGTTTTAAGGGAGTAAATGGTTTTTAAAGGTTTATGGTGTACTATGTATCAGTCAAAAGTTGAATTGGATTCAATTTTGAAAAATGCTGACGCATGATGAAAATGTATTTGAAATTTAGGCAGAAACTATTTGGATGGATTTGTTTTTACTGGATACGAAAAGCTTACAAATGGCAGTCATAGGGAATGAGCATTGGACTGCTGGTTTGACCCATTGCAATCATATCAATAATCTTTGAGATAATCTATATGCATCATCATGGAACCTCTGGGTTAAAAATGCTGTCTGACATACTAACAATTGATTACTACTTTTATGCCTAGAGAATAGTAAGGGATTTATATGATTCACTGCTAACCTTCAGAAGTGCATAAAGGTGATGCATGCTTTGACAAAAGAATAATAACTAAGCTAGTCATTATATGAATCATCTTCTTTGAGCAATACTCTGCAAAGGCTACTTCAAACCATAAAGGTGCAAAGTCTTGCTTAATCTCTTATCCGTGGTAGTTCTGATTGATTCCTTTCTCCTTTTCCATTATTCTGATCTCATAACCCAAGGCGTGAGAAAAATTTTAAGTCTTATAATTGATGGGTAAATATTACTTCCCGTGAAGCATAAGCTTTCTGCCTGACCATGTATTGATACTTTGATTCTTCAGGGGAACCCATTCTTGACATAATTCCACTATTTCTTGATGTCTTCCGTGGAGATTCTCATCTACTGAAGCAGTTCCTTGAGAGTTATAGACTTCCATTGCTGAGAAAAGAATCACTGAAAGAGTCGGTAGAGAACAGTAGATTCGGTCGACTCTCTTACCGAGCAATGTAAGTATAAACCTTTTTACCTTGTCTAGTCATCAGTTTTTGAATACACATAATTACTACAGAAGACCATTTAACTCATTATACATGCTTCTATTTCCAAACAATTATTTTTCTTAGAACTAGAATGATCAACTTCTCTAATTTCCCATATTTATTTATTCTTTGTATGGATCTATGTCAAGTAGTTATTAGTCTTTGAGCTTGTTGGAATTCTCTTGTTCTCAGGTGTTACTGCATTTTACACGATGAAAACGTTCTGGGAGCTATTTTCAGCCTCTGGACAGAATTAAGGACGGCAACATCATGGGAGGAAGTTGAGGAAAAGGTTTGGGGTGATCTAAACAACTATACAGGTTCCTGTTGACCGGTCTGTGTGGTCGATAGTATTAAATTTTACTACACGTCCGAACATTCTCTTACACATTCTGGAAAACGTTTCTTCTCTTAAGGGCATGTAATAAAATTTACGGACCAGGGGGCAGAATCAACTAGAACTTCCCTGCTGCAATTTGCTTTGTGTCTTTTGTTCATGTTGTTATTCAACATTCTTTTATCACTTGAGTTGAGTAAAATGATTGTTGGGACATCCTTCGGATTAATGAGAAACAACATTGCCCCCTCAATCAATAACTCAGAACTAGTGCGTATTCATGTTTCAGTAGTTTTACAAAAGTTTGGAATGTATGTTGAACGGCCTCGTGATGATTGTAAGTTTTTTGCAAGTAATATTATTTAGAAATTTAAGCAAAAATTGTACTTTGCAACAGTCCAAAAAATCAATGCCCCATATTCTCCAGTTGAGCACAAAATCCAATCACTCGGATCATGGAATTGTTCGTTGATGTGCAATTGTCATGTTACATTAATTCCAAAAATTTTGAATTTTCGATGTAACGTATGTTTGCTTTGTTGCCCACTGAAATTATATACCAATAATATCTAAAAGGTTTGATATAATTAAAAAATTCCAGTCGTTATTTAAAAAATTATTAATATCTCTTAATATAAGCAATATTAATTAGATATGATAAATATAATTTTTCAATTGAGCGTGCGTAAAATAGGACATAAATTCAACTAATATTTATATAAATAAGCAATATTAATCAGATCGATAAATATAATTTTTGTTACACTTGTTGTGTTGTCAATCTTTTTTTCCTCAAAATTAGATAAAATAATGTATAGTTAACATTATAAAGTTTGTGGAGATAAAAAAAATATACAAATACAATATTTCAAGCTCAAGGTGATTCATTAAAAAATAAATTAAAATAAAATAAGATTTCTTTGCTTAATTAAATTTTCTTAAACATGTGTTATTAACGAGCGCGTACTTTGTCTTATTAGGTTGATTCGAAAAATCAATACAAATTAATTACGTGTTTACTTCATACATAGAAATGAGATTTAATAAGCAAATTGCAAGTTATTTATATTTTACAGATAAGTAAATACGAAATTGGATAATTTCTACAAAAACAATCAATTCAAGAAAAATTCTTACAATTAATACTGATTTTTTTTATCATTAATTTATTTTATCACCCAAATAATTTATATTATAAAATAAACGTCAAGTTAAAATATACTCATTATATTATATATAAAAGAGTATTTTAGCCTAATTTCCAAATAGTCCCTAATTTCCTTGTTTATGTCAATCTAATACTAATTTAGACAAAAAAACATTGCAGAAAGTGATCCTTCCTTGAAAAGGCAAGGCCACAGCACAGCACACACAGACAGAGTGTTGGTTCTTGGAGGCTCCGCATTCGCAGCAATACCTTCCAAATTAATGCCTAATTCCCCTCCCCTCCTCTCATTCTCACACCCCAATTCCAATTTATAGTTTCCTTCCCTTTCCACATTCTCCACTCCCACATTCCCTTCATTTTTTTCTGAGAGAACCCACTTCGAGAAATTCATCATGGCGGCGGCGGCAGGGCGTGAGGAGAACGTGTACATGGCGAAGCTGGCCGAGCAGGCTGAGAGGTACGAGGAAATGGTGGAGTTCATGGAGAAGGTCTCCTCGTCGCTGCCAGAGAAGGAGGAGCTGACGGTGGAGGAGCGTAATCTGCTCTCCGTGGCCTACAAGAACGTGATCGGCGCCAGGAGGGCGTCGTGGCGGATTATTTCCTCCATAGAGCAGAAGGAGGAGTCCAAAGGTAACGACGATCACGTCTCCTCTATCAAGGAATACAGATCTAAGATTGAGACGGAGCTCTCCGGCATCTGCGATGGCATTCTCCAGCTGCTCGACAAAAGGCTCATTCCTTCCGCTTCCGCCAGCGATTCCAAGGTTTTCTATCTCAAAATGAAGGGGGATTACCATAGGTACTTGGCCGAGTTCAAGACGGGTGCTGAAAGGAAAGAGGCTGCTGAGAGCACTCTCACTGCCTACAAGGCTGCTCAGGTTTGCTTCATCGTCTTTACCTTTAAATTTTTTTCAATCTTCCACTCGTTTATTGTTGTATAAATCAGCTAGGAATTGTCCTGTATTTAATTGTTATTATACTGCCAGTACAAGTAGATCAATGTCACCCCAAGAATCATATCTAGCAATGTTGTGGTAGCTGCTTTCTAATTTTGAATGCTGAATGTGGGATTGGAGTTTCGGTTTCGATAGAGCATTCATTGATTTCAAAATGATAATGTTGCAACTCATGTGTGGATTGTATGAATTGCATGTTTGATACATCAAAGAAATGACCAAATGGATTATGCTCACGAATCTCTTTGAGTTTAGCTACATAATAAGACTACCAGTTCTTGTGACGGTATTGAGGAAGCATTTTCTCAAATTTGATCATGTTTATGAGTTGCAATATACTAATATGTTTGTTCGATGTTTTACTTCCACAATCAAGTAGGATTATTGTCTCAATCATCGACCCTATGACTGATGTAGTTACAAGTTTAGATTGTATGCTCATGTGATTAATTCTTTCTTTATTTGACACCAATACTGATAGCAACAACATGACAGCATTTGGAATATATCGTGAATCATGCAACCAGACGGGTTACTAAAGCTGCTAAGCTAAAAAGCATGAAACTTTTATTTGCTTCTGCTACCCCTTTCTTGCTGATATTTATTACTGCAGTTGGTTCGTTGAGTGTGCATCTGAAATAATCTGGTTACAACCACAACAATCCTATCTGCTCTGCTACACTAGTGCTGTGTGCTTCATATTACATTGGAATGGTTTATATGATTCATCTACATGCATACATTTATATGTATATCACGTTATAGAGGGTAGTTTTGAAGTTGTACACCATAGAACCTACTTCTTCAGTCGAGTTCATTTAGTAAAGAATGGTAATAAGATCTTCAACCCTAACGCTTACAAAAGAATTAATCTCTCTTCTGCCAATGCAGGACATTGCCAACGCAGAACTTGCCCCAACACACCCAATCCGACTTGGATTGGCTCTGAACTTCTCTGTTTTCTACTATGAAATATTGAACTCCCCAGACCGTGCTTGTAATCTTGCAAAACAGGTGAATATTTGAACAGATTTAGCTCAAGTTATACCGTTTTTCCTTTTACTTGTCAGTTGAAGCAACTCCAAGATTTCTCACATCATTTTCCTGTCCTAAACTAAACTATTTCCACTTGTGTGGTGCCCAGGCCTTTGATGAAGCAATTGCAGAGTTGGATACCCTGGGCGAGGAGTCCTACAAAGATAGCACCTTGATTATGCAACTTCTTCGTGACAACCTCACCCTATGGACATCTGACATGCAGGTATTGATTCCTCTCGATGTCTCACGAGACACATTAACATTTCCTTGAATCATCAAACAAAAAATATTCTTTCTTCCAATCTGTCTTGTCCATATCAACTCATATTTTTTCTCAAGCGTATAACTAGACTTCCCAACAGCAACAATTTTACACTAGAAACCACGGTCATTTTTCTGCTGCTGAATTTTAACTGTAAATGGGCATTAATGCAGGACGAAGGAGCTGATGACATCAAAGAAGCTCCCAAACCCGAAGAAGCTCAAAAGTCCGAAACATAGAGTCCTCAAGTCTCAATCAGTGGTTAATTATTACAATTTTTTTCTCAAATCTATTTTAAGTTTGCTTTTTTACATGCTAGTTTGGGTTTCTTCTAGGAGTTCATATATTAGTTACTGAATTATGGGTCGTGTAAGTTCTCTTTCATTTCCTAAATTTAATTATCCCTAGTTATAAAATTCTTCAAGCAGTACTGTTGTTGCTTTTTGTTTCCACTAGGCGGCAGCATATCATATTCTGTCGAAAATATCTCTCTTACCGTCCGGGCGCAACAACCGTAGCCATTATTTTCTCGCAAGTTTTGCAGTTTTAAGTGGAAGATAAATGAATGATATGTTGTTTGGACGAGGGAAATTGTAATAATTCACATCTTGGTTGGATGAGAAAGAGACCCTTGTGCTGAATTTCAGGTGCAGCTGCACTCCAATGCATCACCACTTCTAGACAGGTATGGTGTCTTACAGCAAGATGAGAGTGGAACCCACGTCCAAAGATTCTGTAATCGTGTCTTGATTGATCTTAAGATAAGTCAAAGTCGCATACGTAAAAAGAATAAGAAATAAAAAAGAAAATTGCCTTTTTTCTACTCATGTCTTTACTTTTTCTAATATAATTAGGAACAAAGGTAAAATAATCATTGAGCATTTTCCGGCAAGTTCGACTTAGGATTTCTGGTCACAAGGGGTATATATAAGTTTCATAGTCAGACGGGAAATCTACAAATATCCATATCGGTATTTATATTAGTAGAAAAGCGCAAATTAGCACATCAAAAGCATAAAAAGGAAGCGTTTAAGCAATCCATAATTCATACACACCCTAATCATTCTACATAATAAACTTCTTCTGCCCCAGAAGTTGACCTGCTACAGATAGATGATATATATCATACAACATTCCAATCCAAGGATAACAGAATCTGCCAGTCAGATTTCTCTTAACAAGGGCACATTTGGAAAACCATACAACTATTTTGCTAATGTCAGCAAGACAACTTAACCAACCGCAAGGGTGTAATCATTGACAGAGCAAAACATCACGAAGTGTCCATGTAATAACCAAATCGACCATGATCATCTATAATTAGGCCAAATCTCATTGGGTGTAGCTATAATTTACTACCCTATTGTAGTGGAATTGATAAATCTACAAGCATTCATTCCTCACTATCAGTACAAAAGAGCAATTCATGCATATACTTGTAAAATTATCAAAATGAAGTATCTAAAATGAAAATTAGTGCGTGTGCTCTGTATTCTAACTCATAAGTAGTATTCCCTTGGATCTGTAATAAAACATGAATGCTATTAAGTATGCAACACTCACCCATCTTTCCGAAACCATGTAGACGTATTCCCCTTGCTTTCCTCGGCCGCAGAAATTCAATTTATAAACAGTTCCAATTGGTAACAGCAGTGAGAATAAAATCAGAGGAGCTCCAACTATCATTTCTTTTGTGCTTCATCAACACAGGGATCCAGTCTTATCACCCAGAATTGTGTCCTAACAATGCATATCTCGAACTATACTGGACATATTTCATAAATCTAAAGTGCAAATGTCACGTATATGACCAAGGGGCGCCACCAAATTAGTTTTGTGGGGATTTTGACAACATTTGGTAGATTAATTATATATTCCCACATGCTACAGGAAAAGACCGATACAGGCCAATATGCTATGAGATATTTCCTTTGTGGTAAGAACCGGGAAGATATCTTGCATCTCCTTATGAAGTTTGTGGATCTCATTACAAGCAAACAAAGGTATTGAATCAGTATATTCATGATCCCATTACACAGGAGCTGACCTTTGTAGATAGCTTGCCATCTAATTCCAACTGCCTTAATGCAGATTAAATTTATTCCTGCACAAGGGTACCTAAAGGCTTATTATGTGCACCTATCTTATCCCTTTGTGTGGATGAAAATAATAATTAGGAGAACTGAAACATTTTTACCATGCAATTTCACTGAAACCTTGTGACAGTGTCACCCTGGTTGTCCCCCTCCTCTGCCACCGCTTAAATGAGGTACGCACCATTTCAAGTGTTCTAGTTCTTTCTTCTAATCCTAAAATTAATCTCTTACAAGGACCATATGTCCTTATTTGGAACAAAATCAACCAAAAGAACATTAAATACAAGTCATTAAAGTCAATAATCAAAAGCAATAAAGCATCAATACATTTATTCACCCACCCATATGGACACGTATGCAGAAAACATATTTTCCACTTTTCGGTCACATCTTGAAGGGATCTACCCATGCACAACATTTATCTTGCTGCCAATTGTAGGAAAGTAGTCTTTGGAAATCCTGCATCATTATACTTTCATCTCATTAAACAGAATTCTTAGACCATGATCCAGCATGTTTTTATGGCAAAAAAACACTGATGTGCTATCAGCGTATACTTGCCCATCCTAATTTAAAACATCCTTCTATATTGAACATCCTCTTGCCCATCCTAGGTACAGCTAGACTCTAAAGTACAACTAGCATGACATGAAGAATGTCACAAAATCCTTAAATCTTTTTCTCAAGTAGGTATTGTAGGTTATAGCTTCATAAAATTGAACTCAATTGCATATAGACAGAAGTGGATGCTACCAAGGGAAGAACTACTTGTATAACCAATCAATTGCATGTATTATATCATTCTAGTGCCAGACAGTAAGCAAGCTGTGAAGAAGCAACTTCTAGCTGCATGCTACATTTACCCAATTAGGGTTTCCTATTGGGGTTGACGTTTCTAAACAATTTGAGGTGATACATTTAGGATCGAAAAGCCTGATGTAACACGTCCCATGTGGGCTCGGTCATCAAGCAATTCCTTCTAAATTGCAATTACCCCCACTCCAACAGGAAGGATCTTAATCTTGCTTAGAAGGAAAAGAATAACAGGACTAAGATCAATTTTTTGTTCCTCTTCGAGTTATGACACTTGAAATATCTGTCTAGCGTTGAGTGCCTATGCTGAAGTCAAGTCAGACAGGAGTCCTGATATTTGCAAACGTAGAAGTGGAAAAGCCGGTAAAGACCGTGCAACAAAAATTGATTACAATAGGACTTCTGTTAATTAAAAGCATAACGACGTGCTTCTAGCATTTACGGACGTATAAGTCATCCGATACAATTCATATGGGAAATGAGAAAAGTCCAAGTACAGAACCCACTCAGAGTATATGGAAATTACACTTCGCGAACCTAAATGCAAATCCATAAAAAATAGGAGTAAACAAATAAAACATCAGAGTTGATTGTTTACAAAATCCAATAGATTCAACAAACATGTAAACTCGGGAAGAAACAAGTCAAGGTTTTCCTTCACTTTCTTCACCACTGATGTACAGAACAAAACAACACTAATTAACCAGCCTGACCTACGTTTCTTGTTCCACTATAATACACTGGTCAGTTTTTCACTGTAAAAGCATGTACATGTGCAAACTACAGCTTTCCCACTATAATAATAAGAAACTAAAGAAAACTGTAAGAAACCCTAAAAGCACTAACCTTTCTGATGGTTAGCTAAATCCTTACATGCCCTTCCATCTTGGGCTTGGAACAGGCAGCGTCGGCGACAAGGGTACCTGCGGTAATCCAAATTGACCCGCCGGAGAAAACAGAAAACTGGGGGAAAGCATACCATACGGTGACCTTGGTGACGGAACCCATCCAAATGGCAGAGGTGAGAAGGGCATCGACGGAAAAGGCGATGGCAAAGCAGCAGAAGAAGGTGGAGGAGGAGGCTGCTGCTGCTGTGGCGCAACATGAGGAGGCTGCGGCGGCGGCGGCTGCTGCTGATGTGGGGGGAATGGTGGGAGATGCGGCGGAGGTGGTCCTAACCCGTTCCCCCTCGGCGGTGCAGCAGATGAAGAGTAGGGAGAGCTCTGGAGGAAGCGCATGTAAGCTGAGACAGGAGACTCCATAGGCGGTAGCGGCGAGAATGGCGCCCGTTGACCAAACTCGCTTGGCGGCGGCAGAGAATCAGGACGAGGTCCAATCGGTGCCCCCCTGTTCCACAGAGGCGAAGGTGCAGGGGATGAGGCGGAGCTCTGGAGGAACCGCATGTACGCGGAGATCGGGGATTCCGCCGGAGGGTGCACAACAGGAAGCGGCGGAAGTGGCTGGAAAGGTTGGGCCTGCGCCGGCCCCCTTTGACCGGCGTCATTTTGTGGACGAGGAGCGAGCTGAGGAGGGCGATTAGTGATCTGGGGCAGGGGAGGTGGGCGGATCCTCTGGAGGCGGGAACTGGGTGGCCTGGGGTGAGTAACGGGTGGAGGCTGAGCCGGAAAGCGCTCGTGGGCAGGGGAGCCGGTGAGCCTCTGAACGACATCGCGGAAGTCGTTCTTGTTGATGTTGTAGACCGGCGGCTGCTGCGATTGGGGATGGGTCGGGCCGGGATTGCGGGGATTGAGGTCAAGAATAGGAGCAGCGGAGGGAGGAGGCTTCCGGACGGGCTTAGCGATCTGGTGGGAATTCTTGTTGACTTGTTTGAGGAACATATCTCTACTGCTGCTGCTATTACTGTTAGAATCATTGCCAAACCCTTTATCCATCTTCACACATACAAATACAAATCTCTCTCTCTCTCTCTCTCTAAAATTCTCTCTTTCTCTCTCTATATATGGGTTTCATTGTCTCTCTCTCCCTCTCTCTCTCTCTCTCTATTCTCTCTGTGTATATATATATATATTATGATGATGATGACGATGATGAAATGAAAGAAAGATGTGCCTTATATAGTACGGTAGGACCATCGGGCGCACGCGTCTCGGTGGGTTTGGTTTTCCTTTCTCGTCTTCTTGGGAGCGGACATCGTGTACGGTGTGCATCATCATTTGTACCCTGTGCTTTACTTGAGGTACTTACCAATATAATTGGGTTCCAAGTCGCAATATATATATAGTTTCCGATTACTCTGTTAATTTTTGTAATTATAATAATTACATTAAATTAATTAATAATAAAACTTATTTAGTGTAATTAGTTGTTATTCTTCACAAATATTTAATTTTAGCATTTCCGAAGTTCCGATTGTAACAAAAAAAGAATCAAATTTGAATTAACATTGACTGAATATAATGAACAATTTTAGGTGCACACATCGCATTGCACGTACGTTGCATTAACTGACATTATTTAATGCAACAAAATTATGCTCGTGTGTCCTTCTCTAACTCTTTATTTATGAAATTTATTATTTTATATGCACTATATATAAACTATAAATAAAAATTTTATACGACTTACAAGTTCTAAGGTCTCTTATTTCTGTAAAAGTTGTTTGGTTCGAACACGAATCATTAACTAAAAATTCAGAGATTTGATCCATTTGTATTTTATTTTTATTTTTATTTCCAAATTTTACTATTTTAATGGAAAAAAAAATACTTGATTAGTTTTTGTACGACAAGATTAATATATTTGAATTCTATGTTTCCAAGCCTACATTTATAGGTGCGACAAATGAGAATGTAATTTATAGTATTTGTTATATAGGTATTTCGTAAATATTGTATTTTAAATTTATAGTATAATATTATTTTTATTTCTAAAAAAATCAAGATGACATATATGAGAAAATGGACCCAGACTGCTAATTTTTATTGGAGTTGAACTTTTTTAATGAGAATAAATAAACAAAAGCATCCAAAATATTAAAATAGTATAAAATTTTAAAAAAGGAGTTTTAAGAATAAATCCAAATACAAACTTGGAGATCATTTAAATTACAGTGTAATAACTCAACTAATTTGACAGGTGGACCCATTTTGAAATTCTTAGCGTGTAAAAAACAAGTATAGATTAACATGTAAACCGTATTGATCAATCACATCATTAGGATGCAGATTTTATTATTAAATAACGTAATTCAATATTATAGAGAAAAATGGATATAAGAATGTTTTTTTAAAATATATTTTAATAACATGGATCATGGTTAGTTAAGCATTATGAATTTATATCATAATTATATAGGATAAATTGATTAAACAATATAATCAGCATTCTTACAAGAGATGACTTTAGGAGTCTGAAATTAGGAGATGGGCAAATTTGACTTGAAATGCAAGTCTAAGTTTGAAGTTTTATTACATTCTTTTCATCCCACTTTTCACTCTAAAACGGTTTTTTAAGTTTATTTGGACTAATATTGAATTTTGTATTTTGCATAATTTTTAGCTTAATTAAAATGAATGACCCCTTACAATTTTTAGCTTAATTAAAGAGGCATAAGCAAAAATTATATCTCAAACACTTCTATTTTAACTTAATTTAAGCTACAAATTTAAATTTTTAAATACCCCTAATAATTGGGTTGTATTTGTTGTTGTTTTTGCCTGAAATTCTATGTGTTATTAACATCAATTGACAACTTTCTTAATTTGATTTGATTAATAACTTTTTCTTTTCTAATTAGATTTTTTTTTTTTTTTTGGTATAAGTACGAATGCATGAGTACTATGTGGTTTTATTTTAGTTCAAAGATTGATTTATCCAAATACAAGTGGATAAATCAATTTCATCGAAAACCAGCCCTCAAGTTAGTGTTTTGTTGGCCCAAACAGTAAGAACGAAACACTTTTAATTAATTAAATAGTTGTGAGTTTGATTTTCTCTATTACTGCGAGGACTGCGCTGATGGTATAGCAGTCAAAATTACCTAATTTTTTTTATTTTTTTTTTTTTATAAAAGAGAAAAACGAAACAAGCCACCAATGTGATAAGAACGTAATAGAAAGAAAGAAAGTTGGGAGTTGATAAAGAAACCATCTCATTCTCATCTGTTTGAAAAAAAGAGCAAAATACATACAAGATGGGTATTGGTAGTTTGACTCACATATTACATCTCCACCATAGATTTGATTTGATGATACAAACCAAGATATGAACCCTTTTGAGTTGATAATAACACTGAAAGTGCACTTGTTGGCCTGTGGGACCAAAAATAGTCCTACAAAAATTAAAATTCAATAAGTTGGCAACTTTTTACTCAAGAATTTTGTAAGCTCCTACATCTTGTTTTTAGAGTTTATAAGTACTTTTTTTTTTAAAATTTATCTAATACGTTGTAGCATCTCATAAGCTCTTAAACATCTTATAAGCTGACCCAAACACTCCCAACAACTATTCTCCAAAGCTGTACATCCACATCCCAGTAAAATTGCATCAGATCTTGTGAAAATCCATTACTTGCCATAACTAGTTCAAGAATCAATCCATATAGAAATGGTCCAGAAGAAGAATACGAACCGAATCAAGACTTCAAATCCGTAATCCGTACATGTTTGGTGGATCTCTTCTGGATAAGCAGAGAATGGCTTGATTAAGTTGCTATACTGTTAGAGCCATGCTTAATCAAAACTCGGTTCTCATTCTCACACTGACATTTCATTTCTACCTCCCAAACAAAATATGAAAGATAGAAGAATCCAACCCCCACCCTTCTTGCATACCAAACAGTGCCTTAAGTTCAAGAAACGGTCAATAAAAGGGATCATGCGTACATATTTCATAAAACTAAACTGTCAATTAGTAACCAAATAGTCAATCTGGGAATCTGTTTGGCATACTTTTAGAAGTTCTAACCAGTTTATACGCGTACATATTTTCCATGCATATCTTGTGTAGTTGAGCAATGGACTACTACCTTTTCTTGAGTGCTTCAGCAACACAAGTATCTGCTCATAATTGTTCATGAAAACTTCATCCAGAATCATCTCCTAATAACATCGCTAGGACTATACTGGACAAATTTCATAACCTTACTGTGGTAACTCACATGTATGAGCAATGACATTTGGTAGATTCCTCATATGTTCAATGCTATGGGAAAAGGTGAAAATGCTAATCAGATTTTTCCCGTTCCATTATGAACCGGAAAGATCTCTTGAATCTTTTCATTATATTTGTGGATTTCATTAAAGCAAACAAAGGAATCGATCCGATTTTCATGATCATATTACACAGTTGACCTGCAGATACCTTCTCGTTCCATCGTGACCCTCTGATGCAGACTTAAATTTATTCATGCATACATACACTATCTAAAGGCTTATTTATACCACTTTTAATGCTCAGACATGGGTGCAACCAATCACTAGAAGAATTTGAGTGCTTTACATGCAAATTCACCTAAATGTTGTGACAGTGATGCCTGGGTTTCCCCCCTCCCTCACCTCCTTAAATGATGTTTGCCCATTTGAAGAATTCGTCTAATCCAAAAATTAACCTCTTAGAGAGCCCACGTGTTTTGGGGAAAATACACAGAAACAACATTCATGAGTTACTAAGCTTGACACATTAAGCTACAACCGCCAATACATTTATTATTCACCATGCACACATCTGCATGAAACACATTTCCTACTTTTCAGGGACATCATGAAGCAACATTCACCTTGCTGCCAATTGATAAGAAAGTAGTTTTGTGAATCCTCCACCGTTAAATTATCTCTACTCCAAGAATTTTCTTATCATGATCATGCATGTACTTATGACAATAAAGCATCAATAAGAGGTCCTTCAACATTCCATTGTCAACCCTCAACAGATCAAATCTGATACACACTAGCACTTCAAAACAACAAGCAATTATCCCCACTCCAACAGAAACAAAGGATCCAAAACTCTTGATTAGACAACAAACAGCATAGCTAAAAGCTTATCAGATTTCAGTTATGGGGCCTAAAACTTAACACGGGGGTCCAAGATAAAGTGCCTAACATGCAGTCAGTCTTACAGCGTTCCTATTATTAGCAAAAGGTAGAAGTGAAAGAATCCATTCTTTCGCAAAAACAGACATTCAAGAAGACTACACAATATCATACCAGGAAAATGCGAAAAGGCAACACAAACACAAAGAGTAGCATCATCAATTGACAATGTATCGATGCAGATTACAATACTTTAAACATAATAACTTGCTACTTTTGACATCTAGACATCAATACATCATCCAAGTAACAATATAAATAGAAAATGACAAATTCAGGACACCCACCGTATATAAAATTAAAATTTTGAGAATTTAAAAGGCAAATCATTATAAAAATAAAAATAAAGAAAAAATGAAAATTATAGGAGTTGATTGTTTACAAAATCCAATAGCTTAATAAACATGTAGACTGGAGAAGAAGCAAGTCAAGGTTTTTCCGTTACTTTCTTCACCATTGATGTATAGAACAAAACTAATAACCAGCCTGACCTACATCTCTTGTTCCACTATAATACACTGGTCATTTTTCAGTATATTTTGTACATCTGCAAACTACAGTTTTACCACTATAATAGTAATCTATATAATAAGAAATCAAAGAACTGTATGAAACCCTAACTGAACTTACCTTTGTGATGCTTAGTGAAATTCCTTACACATTACCTTCCACTTGGGCTTGGACAGGAAGAGTCGGCGACAATGTGGTAGCTGCGGCAACCAAATTGACCAGTCGGCGAAAACAGAAAACTGGTGATGATCATACCATACGGTGACCTCGGCGACGGAGCGCATCCAAATGGCAGCGGTGACAAGGGCAGCACACTGGAAGGGGGCGGAAAGCAGCAAGAGAAGGCGGCGGCTGCTGGCTGTGGCGCAACAAATGGAGGTTTGCGGCGGAGGCGGGTGGCGCTACTGCGCCCGGCGAAGCAGCAGATGAGGGGAGAGCTCTGGAGGAAGCGCATGTAAGCAGATACCGGAGACTCCGCCGGCAGCAGCGGGGAGAAGGGCGCTCGTTGACCAAACTCGTTTTGCGGCACCAGCGAATCGGGACGAGGGCCAGTGGGCGCGGGCCCGTTCCACAGAGGCGAAGGTGCAGCAGTTGAGGCAGAGCTCTGCAGGAACCGCATGTAGGCAGAGATCGGGGATTCCGCAGCAGGGTGCACGGATGGAAACGGCGGAAGTGGCGGAAAGGGTTGCGCCTGCGGCGCCGCCGGCCCCCGTTGGCCAACGTCGTTTGGAGGACGAGGAGCGAGCTGGGTGAGTTGAGGAGGGCGGTTGGTAATCTGGGCAAGGGGAGGTGGGCGGATCCTCTGGAGTCGGGAACTGGGAGGCCTGGGATGGGTAACCGGTGGAGGAGGTGTCGGGAAGCGCTCGTGCGCCGGGGAGCCCGTGAGCTTCTGAACGACGTCGCGGAAGTCGTTCTTGTTAATGTTGTAGACCGGCGGCTGCTGCGATTGGAGCTGGGTACCCGAATTGTGTGGATTCGGGTCAAGAATTGGAGGAGTGGCGGTGGGAGGAGGGAGAGGCTTTCGGAAGGGCTTAGCGATCTTGTGGGAATTCTTGTTGACTTGTTTGAGAAACATATCTCTATTGCTCATGCCACTGCCATTGCTGTTAGACATTGCACCGGAAGAAATGGAACCAGTGGAGTCATTCATCTTCAACACATACACAACTCTCTCTCTCTATCTCTCTCTCTAGATCTCTTCCTTTCTCTCTCTATATATGAGTTTGATTCTTCTCTCTCTCTCTCTCTCTCTGTGCGAAGATGTTGAAAGGAAGAGAAGATGAAGAAAGCCGCCTTACGAGTTGCAGCAGTGCCGCCGGATGAAAGCGTCTCGGCGGATTTGGGATTTGGGAATGGGTGTGCGCCACCAGGAATTGTACCATACGATTTATGTGAAGTACCCTAATGCCTGGAGCTTAAGCTATTTTATAAATATAAACTCAATTTTGAAAATGTTATAATATTTTAAAGTATTCACTCAACAAATTAAATTAAAAAAACACAAATCATATTAATTTAATCATAAACAAGGTTCTTGATTATTTCATATCAAATAACAAAAAAAATGTAAATATATATAAAAAACTAAATATAAGTAGATATTAATAATAATATTATAAAGTTTGAAATTAGAAAAACATACTGGTTCAAGTTAATAATAAAAATGTATTATATTAGAATTTTATAGACAATAACTACTTTGAAAAAGAAACAAAGTCCAAACAAGACTTTGATACAAACAATGTGGTGATGAACTCAAATTTAGAGGTGGGATTCCATATGATGTTGGGTGGGTCCAAACCACTTATGTGTGGCATTAATTTTTTTGGATGATTTTGTTTATATTATCTTGATAAAATATTGGAGGGTATTACTACCTAACCTAGTTTTTAGGTTATTTTTTAATTATTATTAGATTTTATAATAGTTTCAAGGTATAAATTGATTTTATGTTGAAATTAGGTTATGTGATTTACATTTTGATTATTTGATTTCGTCAAGATGCAAAGTTTAATAAGAGAAACATCCGGTAATTTTATCGAGTTATATAGCTTATCATTAATTGTTGATTCAATTTTGATCGAAGAATTGAAGAGATCAAGCAAATAATTAGATTTATTTGAAATTGATACGATCCAAGCAAGAACTTTGGATACTGGTTAATCATATCAAATCAAATAATTTTTTTATATTATACTATATACAATATAATATTTGTTAGTGTAAATTATATTTTGACATTCAAACTATTACAGTTTTCACACTTCGACATCTAAATTTTTTTTTTTTGGTCAATTTACTATCTCAATTTTACAAAAATTTACACTTTGTCATTTATAATTATATTTTTCATCAAGTTTTTTGTCACATGCAGTGCACATGTGATATTTAAGAAGTATGTTATGCAGTATTCATATGATGTTTTTTCGGGGAAAAGAATCAGCAAACAACAATCGTATATGGTACTGTACAAGTTTCACAAAGTTGAGATAGCAAATTGACACAAAAAAAACGTTTCGATACCACAGCGTAAAAACATGTATAGTTCAAATGACAAAATATAATTTACTCTAATTTTTAATATTATATATAAATATAGATTTGTATGATTTTTTTATTATTTTTTGATAATTTACCTAATCAAATCTTGAGGATTTCAATTTGGCACTCGATACAGTATTACCAAATAAACAACGCTAAATCAAAGTGACATGTAAGTGTGTCGATGATGGGTCCCCAATATCCATGGAGATTTCATGCCTTTTCATTAGGTAACCTTTGCGATCAAATTCCACTGGCTCGTTTACTTAAAGATGAAATTAATGAAAAATATGATTGAAGTTGTATTATGCATGTGATATGAGTATTTAATAAAATTATCTATCATTTATTTTCATTGTATTGAAAGTGTGATTGAAATGAGTGATTATATAATATATTATTTTACCTCGTGTGAATATTTAAGAAAAAAATCCCAAATTACCCTTTTTAAAAACCCAAAAAATGAAGGCATCATCGATTGTTCTTCTTCTTTGATCTGCATATGAAATTATGCATGATTACCGGAAGCAGCAAAATGAAGAGATATGGAGAGAAAACATGAGGCCGAAAACTAAGATGGGAAGACGACAGATATTCTGCAAATGAGGACAATGTTGTAATATGTATAAATAGTGGAGGGTAAATCAGTAAAATAAGTGTGTGGACCCCAATGTAGTGAAGGATTGGACCAAACCGGCCTCCTTGGCAATATAACAAAATATAAATAATGCCAGACTTGAATTTTAATAATCGAACTTTAATAATCCATGCAAATTTTGTACTAATATGCACTATTAATCTAATACAGGCTAATAATCCAAAACTAGCAAATTGGTTTAGTTACTAAATAGCCGTCAACATCACGAGGTGTTTATAAATTTTTAAATAATTAAATATATTCATAATTATATCAAAACTCAAGAGAGATTGTTAAGTTTTTTTTTTTTTTAAATGTAATTGCAAGACGTAGGTATGAAAGCAAAATACATGCACAACATGCTATGATAGAAGTTTGGTATTCTTCTTGACATATTTGCAGTGATGATGTACTTATATTCCCTTGTTTGTATGTTACTTATACTAACAAAGATTTTTATTTTTTGGTTTTTTGAAGTTTTATACCAACAAAGAAAAACAAATTTATTTGGTACATGCTTTAGATTAATTCAAATACTACTCATATTTTTTCTTACCAAAATAAAATTTATAGAACATATTAAAAATTTGTGGTGTTTGGTGCGTGATTTATCCATTCGTGCATCCACACGAATATGACATTACGGATTTAAATCCATCTATGAGTTAATAGTTTACTATTTGTTGATTGATACAAGTTGCTAACAATAAGGGATAATTACATCTACACCTTCGGCCTTTGAGTTATTTGCACAATTCATTCCTGCCACTTTGAAAAAATTATACATATACCTACAAAAACGTCACTATTATTTACACAAAACACCCCTACTTTGAAAAATGACATATATATCCCTCAAAAACGTCGGCGTCGTTACACAAACTACTGCTTTTTGGCTGTCGTGGGTGGTTTATGTAATCACGCAAAAGATAATGATATATGGTTTGTGTATAGATTAGGGGTGTAAATATAATTATTTCTAATTATAAAAATATGTAATTCCAAATTCCAACTATCACTCTTTGGCTGTGTGCCAATCAAACTCAACCTAACATAACATAGAACAAATATCAAAGCCAGAAATGCAGTCCAAATGCCCTCAGAAATGCAGCAAACCCATAAGATGCAGAGGTTTGCTTTCATTACATCTATGATGTCTACCACTACTCTTTGTGCCTTAACATAATTTTTCAACCTTGGTTTTCTGCAGCAGCAGTTGCCAGAAAAGCAGGAGAGCCTCTTGTTGTTGAAGAAATTGATGTATTGCCCCCCAAGGCTTGGGAAGTTAGGATCAAGATCCTCTGCACATCTCTTTGCCATTCCGATGTTACCATTGGAAACAAGATCTTGTAAGTTTATTTTTTTCTTTTAAAGGAGGATCAAACTGATTTTTCAACTCCCTCGAAACTCAAACCCTTTTACAAAAATTAAGATTTTTCTTTTTCTTTTTCCAACTTAATGTGATCACTGCAATTAAGGAATCTAACTGTCACGAAATATTTCTCTTGTTAAAATTTACTGAAACATTTACAACTCTTTCTCTGTTTATAGTGACGATGCCGATGTTTGAATCTTTTTTTCTAGGGCCCTGCAGCTTACTTTCCAAGAATTTTCGGCCATGAAGCAGCCGGGTACGCAACTTTTACTAGTTGAGAATTTTAAAATTATAACGGCAAATTACAAGCGCCCCTCCTACGTTATGGGGTAGTTGTTTCAAGACATCTTCACTTAGTACTATGTTGTAAAAATTATAAACTTTTAGTGTTTGGTCAAAATTATATTTATCTCCGTCAAATCCAAATTCTTCCATTGGGACAATTCCATCGTAATTGTCTATAATAATAATTGGTTTCTTGACTATGTATATAGTATTGTGGAAAGTGTGTGGGGAGTGGTGTGAGGAAGTGAATGCAGGGAGGTGGTGGTGCCAGTATTCCAACGGAACTGTGGCAAATGCAAAGACTGTCTGTCGCCAAAAGGCAACGCTTGTTCCAAGTTCCCTCCCCCCGCGGCATGCCGATATACGGCACCACCAGATTTCTCGACGTTAATGGAACCCCGATCCACCATTTCTTCTTCGTGTCGAGCTTTTCTCAGTACACGGTGGTTGATATCACGCACGTCGTTAAGATCCGTCGCGACTTTCCCATCGACAAGGCTTGCTTGTTGGGCTGTGGAGAACTACGGGTAAGTGTGTGCCGTGTGTGTTTTTATTATTATTTCTAACCTTTTGTCATAATTTACTCAAATTATGTCGATGTAAATCAAATAAATCGCATAATAAATATATTACACTTGTTATACGATTATTTATTTTTTTTTAAATTGTACATCAATTATGTGATAATATATCATATTATATATATAATTGATATTAAAAATAACTGGGACCAATACCATACATTAATTTTATTAGGATAATTGAGTGGGTATGTGGTTCTTATTAAAATCATGCTATGGTCAAGAAACGTCATGTGGGAGGATCAATAATTTATGTATAATTTAGGATTAATTACGCTTACATCCCTTTAAAATATAAAATTATATTTTCTTCAAAAAGTTTTAAAATTAGATTTACACCTCATTTAAAAGTTTAATATTTACACATGACCCATTTTGTTATAGTTTGGACGAAAAATATTAACTTTAGCAAAAAAAATTATATAATTGTTAATAATATATATACATGAGAATATTAAATGAGGGCCAAAATTGAAATATTGTGTAAATTTCTTATTGACATTAGTATTTTCAGTTTAGTTTATCAGTGAAAATTTCGAAAGATCGTCTTTTTCAAAAAATATATAATTATTTATAGAGATATAAGTGCTATCAACCTTATAATTTATTATAAATCCATAATCTGATTCGTCTTGATCCCTTTACTGTTAATTTGACAAAAAAAATATTAAAACTTTGGATACTGACAACTTTTTATTATATTTTTAAAAAATAAAAAAGAAATGATGGAAATACGTGGGTACTGGTTAGTGTAGGTGTTGGTGCAGTGAGCAAGATTGCTGAGGTGGAAGAGGGTTCCACTGTTGCAATTTTTGGACTTGGATCTGTTGGATATTTATATATTTTTTGATTTTATATTATTTACTTTTTTTTATATAATTAGTGACTTTGTTTTACCTTATAAGATATTTTTGAGCTTATTATTAGGGATAGGTTTTATTATTATTATTTTTTAAAACAAAAGCTATTAGTAAAAATAAGATCATGGAGTTTATAATATGTTATTAAAGTCAATTTGAGAAAAATATAAATAATTTATTTAGAATTTGAGAAAAAGTTGAGAAATCCTAACTATTTCTTAAAGAAGTTCAGAAGCTGCAAACATTTTACTTTTGGGGTGATTACATTGTTATTTCACGAGGTTTGATGTAGTTATATATAAATTTTTGTTATTAGAAAATTATTTATAGTACCTCTAATGTTTGTTTTATTTAACAAATAGATTTCTATATTAGTTAAAATTCACTAAATTTGTTAATATTAGCAAAAAAATTTGAATAAAAATTCTTATTTACTCTCAATTGACTTACTACTCACTTATTGTAAGTCAAATAATTTTTTTCTAGCAAAATACCCTTATAAGGGTGAAAATGTATCTCCTCACACATATTATCGTGTGAAAATGTATAACAATAGTTTGATATTAAAAAAAAATTATTTCACCTGCAATATATGAGAAATAAGTCTATTTGGATATATATATATATATATATAATATATATATTATTTTTTTAATATCATCAAATTCGATAAATTTTAACTAACGAGAGAGGGGGTTCTATTATTAGTACTAATATAATTTTTCATATAAAAAAAAAAAAAAAAAACTTACGAGTAATTGTACAAGTCTTTGAAGAAAAAAAGTGTAATAATTTTTTTTTAATCTTATAAGCTCATTATTCTATAAAGTCTGTCAAGCACTTTGAAACATTTTAATCTTGTTTGGATAGTTTTAATATTCTAATTTATTATATATAAATTACCTTGAAATCCCCTATACAAAGTGGTTATGTTATTTTAATTGGTTAGTCGATAATTTGCAGGTCGCTGAAGGTGCAAGATTACGAGGAGCTTCCAAAATTATTGGTGTTGATATTAATCCACAAAAATTTGAATTAGGTGGCTTTCAATATTTTAATATTTACTCCCCTCATTTCAATTGAATTTCAAATTTTTAAATTGAAATAAAAACGTTGGAATATTCCCCTTGACCCGTGTGCTTGATGCGATTTGCAATGTAGTTGTTGATATATTTCACGAGGTATAATTTATTTTTGTTATGTATGAATATCACGATTTTGTTCTGAAAAGTCGTTTCACTTGTAAGAGAAGACACTTACAGTAGATGCGGAATGAGTGATAGCATCAATTTCATATATTGACAATTACTTATTAAGTTATGTTTTTAATATAAAAAATATGTATCGGATATATAAATTCGATATTTTGTATAGAAAAACATTACGAGTGAGTTTAGTCATTTTTACTGTAATTCTTTTTTATTATTTGAAATTAAATTTGTTTATCAATTCATGCTAGGGAAAATATTTGGAGTTACGGATTTTATAAATCCAAATTCCTGTGCGGAAAAGACAGTTTGTCAAGTAAGTCAGGGTGGTTCTTCTATCATAGAATAAACATTAAAAACAAAAAATATGCAGTACTTTTCAATTATCTGATTAAATACTGTTGAATATATATTTTAATAGATTATACAGGAAATGACCGATGGTGGTGTTGACTACTGCTTCGAATGCATTGGTTTGGCGTCGTTGATGCAAGATGCGTTTAATAGTTCTAGACCGGTACTCTTCTATCTCTTCAACTCCCATATATAAAAAATTCGAATACGATCTTTTTTTTATTAGATTTACAATTTAGGTCAAGTATTATCAATCTTTTGAATTTTGGTTCGGATTCAAATCTTTAAAGTAGTCATGCAACCACATGTTCGATGAAAACGACACAAACAAATATCTTAATTATAATTTTCTAATACTTGAGAAATATCTTTCAAAGGATAAGTTTGAGAGAATGATGAAAATTATTATATGAATTGTGTGGATTTATCCATCTTCAATCTTTTAAATATACCCCTAAACACCCCCCCCCCCCCCCCCCCCCCCTCCCTGTGGTTTAGGGTTGTGGAAAGACTATAATACTTGGGTTGGAGATGCATGGGACACATCAACCCTTACGAGCTTCTCAGGGGCAAAAGTGTCATAGGATGCCTTTTTGGGGGATTCAAACCAAAATCTAATATTCCAATCCTTGCCCAAAAATATTTAGACAAGGTAACTTACATTTTTTGCTTTTTTTTTCCCGTAATTTATTTCCTTGAAATGTTAATTATTTTCAGAAGATTGGCATTCTAAGTTATATGAATTTAGTAAATTTTAATTATTTTTTGCAAATATACCCTTAATCTTACAGTACAAAAATCGATATAATAATTCAATCACTTGTCAGTATCATTAATTTATACAAAATACACATATATTGTACAACAGTAAATACTTGCAACAAGGACACACTCGATGTTTGTTCAAATATTAGCAAAAAAATGAAAATTCATACATACCATTGATTGACTTATTACTACTAATTTGTTGTGGATCAAACATATCTTTCCTAACCAACCTACACTTATAAGGTTGAAAATATACCTTCTAATATGTATCAGCATGAGAAGATGTATAATGACAGTTAGGTCATAAGAAATTTATTTGACATGCAATAAGTCAATCGACGGTAAATATGATTTTCATTCGACGTTTGCTATATATCAGTAAATTCGGTGAAACTTGATTAATCGAGAGATGTATTTGTCCAACAAAATTAAACATCAAAAGTACTAAATATAATTTTTTAAATTACAAGATATTCACGTAAAATTACACCAAACTTTATGAGATGATGAGCAGGTAATTGAATGTAATAAGTTGCAGCTGTGGTGTGTGCAGGAGCTTCATCTGGATGAGTTCATATCACATGAAATTGAACTGAAGGACATCAATAGTGCATTTGAAATGCTACAATATCAAGCCAACTGCCTCAGGTGCATCATTTGGATGCATACTTAACTAAGATGCACTTTTTTCTATTTTCCTTTCTCCTCCTTTTTATTTCTTTTATATACATTTTTTTTCCCTATATGTTTGAGACGTTATTTAACTTCATCGCTCTTTAATATTTGTCGTTTTATGTCTGCTTTCGAAATATTTTCTTCACATGTTTCGCCTAACAAAAAATAAAATTACAAGAGTTTTTGAATCTTATGAACGTTAACTAATACATCAACAAATCTGAATAGGATCACTTGTTGTCGTTTGTTGCATGAGTAATATTTTTTTGGGATTTTTTGCTAGAAATCGTCTCCAACGTGCAATTAGTTAGAGGGCGTTTCGCTAAACTTATAAACTTCTCAAAACATCTTAGAAAATGTTTGAGAGCTTATAAGCTCTAAATATTTATTTTCCTGATTTTTTTAAAGAGCTTATAAGATCTCAAAATAAGATTTTTATTTTGGATCTTATAACCTCTTTTTTTTTAAGTTAATTTTCTTAACTTTTTTTTACAACATCATATAAGTTATATAACATTAGTATTTCATAAGACAAAAATAACTCCATTCATAAACTAACTCTTTCTCTCTCTTCTCTCTCTCTCTCTCTCTCTCTCTCTCTCTCTCTCTCTCTCTCTCTCTCACACACACACACACACACACACACACACACTCTCTCTCTCTCTCGGATTTAATTTTTTTTTGCTATTTAATTTTTTTAACATTCAAAAAGAGAAATATTTTATTATTTAATAATAAATTATTATATTTGAGTAAAAATAAGATTGGTATCGATATTATATTTATTGAAAATATAAATTTAAGATATTATAAATTATACGACTAGAAATAATCATTGCATTAATAAAAAAATATTTAGTTTATATCTATATTAGTATTCGACTAGCATAAATGTACATATATTATTTCGATTCAAAAGTTTTAGTAATAATTTGTCATTTTTTTATTGTAAAAAATTATCTATGAAATTTTTATTTGGAATTAAACTATGTATTATTTATAAAATCATATTAATTTTTTTTAAAAAAAAAATACGTAGAGATAATAACAACTTATTTGATTCCAATTGTACCATATCCATATTAACTATTTTACAGATTAAAAGATATGATTTTGCCAAACACCCTAACATCTTGTAAGATGCTTTCTCATTTTATAAATTTTAGGGTAAATTGCATAAAATTCTCCTGTGTTTTTAAAATTTAGTTAAAAATCCCCCGTGTTAAGAAAATAGGCAAATAATCCCCTGTCCTATCAAAAATATTGCACATTCTCCCCTTCCGTTACATAAGCCCTATTGGCGTTAAATTATTGCTAAATTTTCTGTTATACCCTTCTTATATCAACCATTGATATTCAATTGCAAACAATCAACAGTCCAAATTTTAAGTAATTTAAATATATATATTTATATATATTACTATACATATACTATATAATATAGGCAAAATGTCACTTTTGGTCCCACTAGATAGGGCCATTCTCACTTTTGGTCCCGAGCTTTATGGGCTCAACACTTTTTGTCCCAAAACCCTAATTTTTTGACACATTTGGTCCTGTGCCGTTAGATTTAACGGAAAACGGCACGTGACAAGTCACGTGCCGTTAGTCAACGGTAGTCAACGTCAGTCAAAAGTCAATTTTTTTTTAGGGAAAAAAAGGCACCAAAAAATATTTTTTTGCTATTTATATATGTAAATAACCCACAACACTACATAACATTTTCATCTTTTTCTCATCACTTTTAAATTGATAGAAATATGCTAAAAGATCAAAATTCTACAAATATTGAATGCTATTGTCACAAATTGATGGCTTAAATGCATAAAATCCCTCTGTATTTTAAATATTCAGCAAAAACCCTTCTTGTTTTAAAAAAAAAAACTGAAATTCCCTCTACAAATTGATCGTCATGCCCTTGCTTATTATATATTTTTTATTATTTTAATAACTATTGGATCTTTTTTGAATGAATAAAAGCTCTGAATTTGATCAATTATTCGTAACTGCTGATTTTAAAAATTTGAAGTGTTAAATTTACCAAATTTATAAATTATAAAAATATTTTATTTTAATATTATAAAATTATTGTATTTCAATATAAATTAACGGTCATAACGGTCAGTTTGTAGAGGGGTTTTTATTTCAATATAAACTGACCGTTATGACCGTTAATTTATAGAGGGAATATAATAATTTTATAATATTAAAATAAAATATTTTTATAATTTATAAATTTGGTAAATTTAACCCTTCAAATTTTTAAAATCAGCAGTTACGAATAATTGATCAAATTCAGAGCTTTTATTCATTCAAAAAAGATCCAATAGTTATTAAAATAATAAAAATATATAATAAGCAAGGGCATGACGATCAATTTGTAGAGGGAATTTCAGTTTTTTTTTAAAAAAAAGAAGGGGTTTTTGCTGAATTTTTAAAATACAGAGGGATTTTATGCATTTAAGCCATCAATTTGTGACAATAGCATTCAATATTTGTAGAATTTTGATCTTTTAGCATATTTCTATCAATTTAAAAGTGATGAGAAAAAGATGAAAATGTTATGTAGTGTTTGTGGGTTATTTACATATATAAATAGCAAAAAAATATTTTTTGGTGCCTTTTTTTCCCTAAAAAAAAATTTGACTTTTGACTGACCGTTGACTACCGTTGACTTGTCACGTGCCGTTTTCCGTTAAATCTAACGGCACAGGACCAAATGTGTCAAAAAATTAGGGTTTTGGGACCAAAAGTATTGAGCCCATAAAGCTCGGGACCAAAAGTGAGAATGGCCTTATCTAGTGGGACCAAAAGTGACATTTTGCCTATAATATATAATATATATGCGGCGACGGTGGTTGCCCAGAGAAGAGGGCGACCTCCGTCGCCGGCTGCTACAGTGGCCGGCGACGGGAAGAAGGCAATTAAAAAAAGAAGAAGTAAAAACTATTTTTTTTAATTTTTAAATATTGAATATTTTAAATATTTAATTTAAGTATTATTTATAATAAATAATATAAATTAAAATAATTTATATTAATTTTTGAATATTTTGCATTTAATTATAAAATATATTTAAATTAACAATAATTTAGTTAAGTTAACAATATATAATTATTGTATTGCATATAAATTTTTAATTTGAAAAGTGAATTTTAGTATAATAAATTTGTATTGTATTTTTTAAATTCAAAATTTTAAGTTTTAAAAAATTTATATACTTTTTATATGCTTTATGTTAAATTAATATATTTTATAAATAAATATAGTTATTATAATATATTTGGACTCAATCAATAATTTAAGTTAATTAAATATAATTTTTAGATATAATATATAATTTTTAGGTAACTTTATATTTAATTAGTACATTTTATAAATAATTATCAAAATTATTTTTAAATTAAATAATAATTTAATTTAATTAATAATATATAATATTATAAGTAATTTTGTTTATATTTATATAAAATTTTAATTTAAAAAGTGAATTTTTGATATTAATTTTTGTATTGTCATTTGTTAAAAAATACCTACTTAAAAAAGGACAAATTGGACATTGGACATTTGAAAAAACAGTGTGTGTGGTTCACTCTCCGTTACTTTCTAATGGAGATGTGGTATTTTTTGTATTTTAAATAATACGAGGAGTTTTTTATCTATAAATATAATACATGGGATTTCGTGCTATTTTTCTAAAATACAGGGTGGTGTTATGCAATTTACCCTAAATTTAACATCTTATTTTTTTCAGACGGGACAAATAAATTAAACGCCAGAAAAAAAAGGACTATAATTTCTTAGGAGCTAATTGAATATATATAAAAAAAAAAAAACTTTTCATGTTCAGGCTAACATAATTTTCCAACAAAAGATTTCATCAGAAAAGAGTGGAGCGTGCATACTGCCCAATAACTTTACAATTGAAGGGTGCAAAGTGTTGGTTTTATAATTTAAGATCGCACTTGTGTAAAATACTATAATTTCAGGGTGCAAATATCAATTACCCAAAAATGTAGATTTGATTTGTTTAATCGTAAGAACTAAGATCAAATGAGCACCCTATAGAATTTGGGCCTGGTCAATCAAAAAAGAAATCGCAATTACGACGAGCTCCCATGAGATTTTATAAATATCACTAAATATTTGTAAAAATAATCATTTTTTCATAATTTTAACAATCGTTTAACAACTTAGTTCAATTTGTTAATTCTTATTAGATTTTATTTATTTTTTATGATAAACTGACTAAAATGCTTTTTTGGATTATAATTATTATTTACTTATTTTTATTTTGTAAATTTTTTTATGTGTTAAGTGGATAATATTTTTGCAATATTTCAAAATTTTCCACCCATCCAATTCGATTTTTTTTTAAAAATAATAAAATATAGCAAGACAAAGTTGATAATTATAGATCTCAATTCAAGAATTATGCAAATTCATCAAATATTCAAGGTATTTATAATTTTTAAATAATACAAAATATTTATAATTATATCAAATTTTAAGTAAGTTCGTCGTCAATTATTAAAAAAAAAAAATGTCCGGTCCATGAAAGCCCATTAAAGTTGTATTGGGCCTGGCTGGACCTGCTTATCTATCTGCATTCAGCGTTACTGTGAGTCCTTTCTCGTCTCTTTCTATTCTCTCTCTCTTCTTCGGCAGCCGAACAGTTTCTCCGCCGCCGCCCAATTTTCCTCGTTCAATGGCCGAGGTTGACGCTTCCAAGCCTCAATCCCTATCTGAGGTATTTCTATTTCTGGACATCTACTTGCCTTTTAGTTTTTATTGAATTTTGTTAGTTCCGTTGTTTTTAATGGATTTGATATTTGGATATTGTATTGTGCTCGATGAAGTCGTGCTACGACCTATGAATTTATGAATATGTCAGATTTGATTTCTGCGGCGCCGATTTTGTTACTCTTTTTGGGGTTGGGGGGTCTGAGTGGGGTTTAGAGTTCTCGTTAGTGTGTATTTTTAGTCTGAATTTACGGGAAAAATGGGGGTTGTTCCCTTACCTTTTTCGTGGGAATTTCTGTTTATATGAATAGAAGGATCCGTAGAATGGGCATGGTATTGGATCGGGGGTTTAATATCGTGCAAAAGACTTGGTTCTACATTTGATGGAGTATCTGTTTGAGTAAAACTGTGCCGATTACAGAATGAGTAAATATTCAAACCATTTTAGTTTTTCTTGTTTGTCTCTGGTTCTTGTACTCGAAATTTTACTTTTTAGCCTGGAAGCATTTGAATTGAAGAAATCATGTCTGAATTTTTTTTGGCAATCTTCAGTGTGGAAAGTTTTGAAGGGAAAATGTATTTTAAATAAATCTATGCAATTCATTTTGTATTGTTTCAAAACCAGTTTAAAAATAGACCCAAATGTTTGGCTTCACAAGTTTGGGTTGATTATGGAGTCCACTCAAAAAAATGGGGGTTGTTTGCTTACCGTTTTCATGGGAATTTCTGCATATATGAATCGAAGGGTCCGTAGAATGGGCCTGGTATTGGATCGGGTTCCAATATCGAGGAAAAGACTTGTTCAACATTTGATGGAGTATTTGTTCTACATTATACTTTTTAGCCTGGAAGCATTTGAATTAAAGAAATCATATCTGATTTTTTTTGCAATCTTCAGTGTGGAAAGTTTTGAAGGGAAAATGTATTTTAATAAATCTATGCAATTCATTTTGTATTGTTTTAAAACCAGTTTAAAGATAGACCCAAATGTTTGGCTCAGTAGTTAATGGCGTGCACCATGGCTAAAGGCGCAAGCTCATCGCCATTCTTCTGCTGTGGCGATGGGCTTCGCCCTGGCGACGCCATGGCGCGCGCCTGAGCGCCATTTCAGCTGTTGCTGTGGCGCGCGCGCCTTTGCTAAGCCAGGCCTTTTAGGCCTGAGCCCATTTGAAAAGGGGAAAGAAACAATAAAAACCCTTCGGCTCCTGCATGCTTACTGCTTCCTCTTTCAGGACCAGAAATGTTTGTAGATTTTCGGCTCTTTTTCTTTCTTCTTCTTCTGCTTTCTTTCAGATCTCAGACCTCCTTTTCAGTTTTCTCTTTGCAGAACTTAATTTCTGTCTTTTTTTCTCCTTCTCTTTTCTTCTTTCTTTGTTTTCTACTTGTATATTCTATTATCTATTTTAATTAGTAATTAATAGTAAGTTAGTAAGATTCAATTGTTTATTATTGTTGAAGTTATTATACTATTAGTGTTGATTAATAGTTTGGTGATATCATGATATTTAATTTCTAATACTAGACTACTAAGTATATTTATGCTATTATTATTACACTTTAGAAGTGCAAAAATTTACTAAAAATCTGATTTCGATATTATTTTGATTTATGAGAAATAAAATGTATTCTTTTATATTATTCTCTATGAATAATACTAATTATATAAATATATATTATTTTGTGCACTAGTGCCGTCCTTATCAAAGGTCCGCTGTGCGCTGTGCGCCATGAGCCATTGACTACTATGGTTTGGCTTCACAAGTTTGGGTTGATTATGGAGTCCACTTGATTCTGGTTTATTCAAAATCCTGCGAAACTCTGAACCTAAATATTTTTCAATCATTAAGACAATAAAATATAGTTCGAGTTGTTAACTATATTTTTACGCATGTACCAGTAAAAAGCACTCACTGTTAAGGCATGATTTGACAGTTGTAGTAAATTTTGTCTCCTCCCAACACAATAGTGGACATCTATGCATTCATTTTTAATAATTTTCAAGTATCTTAAAAACAGTAGTAACCATTCATCATAATCTCTAGTGTACTTTCCAGACCTCCAAAACTCAATCTAAATTTTTTCCCACCAACTAAAACCTCCCCACAAGCAACTTCAAACATAGCCCTAGTGTTTTGCTAGTGAATGGCTTAACAAGAGATGTGATAGGTGCTATTCTCAACTGGTGGGTAAACTCAATTCTTTATGTGGCTGGTCTCTTCGCTTTTGAAATATCTAGACCTTTGTATATCTTCATTACTGGTTATTTAAGATTTAATATTTCCATATTTTGGGTTCAAAAGATTAATTGCTTAGAGATACTGAAGTTGATGTCAAATATCAAGGTTCATGAGATCAAATGGGTTTTGTTAATATTGTGGTGTTGAAGAAGTATTCATCAAATGGAAGCTAAGTTCTATAGGACCTCAATGAATCCATAATGCTACATCTGACCAATCTAACACTTGGTGTAGTAAGGAAGACTATACACATAAAATGAACAGATTATTTGCATACTAGTTTATGCAGTGTATTGTTAGAGTAAACAGTGATTCTTTTTACAATTTTGCCTGTTATCCATTACCAAAAGTTAACACTTGTTTCATGCTTTTGTTGGGCTTGGAAAAGGGTAATACGGTTCTTAGCATCCTCAGGTTGAGTTTATTTCTGTGATACTGTGATAGGATATCAGGTTTAACTTGCGTCAAAATCATTTTCTAATTGCAGTCAATAAGATAATTTAAAGTGTATCAGGACTTGGAAATCAGATTTTAAGTCAAGAAACAATCATCTATCCGTGCGGTGGCATGGAAATGATATGAGAATATGGAGGATGAGCAAGCTGACAGTTTTAGTTTAAGATTTTGATAATCTCATCTGCAGTTTTATTTCTTGATTTTGGGCTTTAGAAATAGATATTGACATTAAGAGAAGAGGCAACAGTTTGTTATGGATTATTGTCTTTCCAAATTGATTTTGACAGTATTTATATCCACCTTTTCTTTTGGACCCTGTTTTAACTCATACCATCTAAACAGAAAATAATGTTGATGCATTAAACTTTCATCATGTGGAAAATTTGTTATGTCGAAGGTTAGTGTAAAGGTATGGGTAAGACACTTGTAAATTGAAATTACCTAAACCAAGGACATTTAACGTGGAAACTGAAAGTAATAAAGATGTTGCTTTCATTTTGCCTTATCAATTTTCTATTGCCTTATTGGAGCTTTAGTTTGTCATAGCATACTGTATCTAATTGCTTGGTGTACAGCAATATTTACTGGAGGAGAAAGAAAAGAAGTCAGATGTGGCTGTTAAATCTGTAGAAGAGTCTGAGGTCAAACCCTCAGTAGATGCTCCTACCGAGGAAATTGTTCAGAAAACAGAGGAAACCCCAACTGTTGTTGATAGTGAAGTTGCTCCTGGTGCTACTGGAGGGGATAGTGAAGTCTCTGATGTTGCTGCTGGAGACAGCAAGGAAACCAGTCCCGCCGATGCCAATCCGGCTCCCAGCGAAGAAAGCAGTGACACCGCTGAATCTGAGAACACCAATAACCAGGAAGCTGAAGAGACGCCAGAGATCAAGGTTCAGCTTGACTGATCACAACTCTTCCACTTTAGCCTTCCTGCTTGATGTGTTCACTCTATTTGCTTACACATTCTCTACGTCTCCTTTTACACTTGTACTTGCAGCTTGAGACAGCACCAGCAGATTTCCGTTTCCCAACTACTAACCAAACAAGACACTGCTTCACCAGATATATTGAGTATCATCGGTGGGTTAACTAAATTTTCTCTCCTTCATTTTATTGCTATATGTTTCCTCCTCTAAGGTTGTCAATTTGTTTGTGCTCTCAGGTGTATTGCTGCAAAGGGTGAAGGAGCCCCTGAGTGTGACAAGTTTGCTAAATATTATCGCTCCCTCTGCCCGGGTGAATGGGTATGTTAGCATCAACCTCCCCTCCCCCCTCTCTAAAACAAATGAAGAATGAATAATAGAAAACCAGGTCAAACAAAAATAAATCTAGCAGATGGAAGATTGGGAAAAGGGGGAATAAGGAGGGTCGGTACTTAATTGAGAGTATGACGGGGCTTGTTGAAATTTATTACCCCTCATGAGTTTCTGGGTAAAAAGAATTGAATTTATTATTCGACTTAGCAATTTTCTCAACTAGCTGTGAACTTTATTGTGATGTGCTTCTGCAGGTTGATAGATGGAATGAGCAAAGGGAAAATGGCACTTTTCCAGGTCCTCTGTAACTCGTACTACTGCTCAAATGAGTCCTACATCTCCAAATCTGTCCCAGGCATAGAGAGTTTCTTCTTCTAAACAGCTGAGGAATAAAAATTTCGGGTTGTCCTTGCGAGGAATTCAATCCTGAACTGTAACTGGTGGCCTTTTGAACCATATTGTTGCCTATCTTGTATTTACTGATAAATTTTCATTAAGTATACTCATTCATGGAAAATTTTCTATAAGTTCGGCAGAGATGTTACACGTTTGCATTGGACATGAGGCCTCTGTTCAAGAATATTAAAATAGATTATTCAAGAATATTCAACATGTCCCTACAGCCTTGAGTCTATTGTACTTTTGTTTCGGAAAGTAATATGCTTCTATTAAGCATCGTAATAAACATACCTGAATCTAGAATTAGTGGCATCAAAATTAACATTAGAAGTGAAGTGAAAGATTAGCTCTATACTTCTGCACTGCTGCATTTAAAGTAATGTGGAAAAAATTGTATTTCAGACTAAAATTTTGTTTTGAGAGAACTAGAGCAAGTACAATGAAAAGTTGGATGTAACAAATATGATTTTAAAAACCACAAGAGCAAAACTCTATTCAAGCAAAACCAATCTTTATAATTATCATACTCTTAAATCATCACTAACGTATGTATCGAGTTATTCAGCATTTTTCTGCAACGTCTAGTTTCTTACCCAGATTTGGTTTGTCTTTCTTCTATGCGTGTTTTTTACTTGAGGGGACGAATAGATTCTCTTCTTTTAGGATGATTGCGGCATTCATTTGAGTATCTAAAAAGGTTGAGAGAACCATTTGAAAATACGATATCATAAAATAAAATGTTGACATTGTCTCACATCTAAGGTTCCACAACTCATATGAATATGTACCCATTTCGGTGGCATGAGGAGGTCCCTACAATAGAATATCAATCCTGCTGTATTGACTAACTCCAAAAAATGAAACCTCTATATATATGTACCCCAAAAATTGATGTCGTTTCCTCCATGTAGCAGCAGCCACACGCAAGGGCTTGTCTCAGTGAAGCAGCATCCTTCTTCCCCCAACCACATATACCAAGATTTTGTCAATCCATCAATCTGTAGCCGGCTGTTGCTTCACTGAAATCTATCCATCATATGCACAATGAGCACCCAAAATTCTGTTCATACTGGTATCAAGTCCTCAGGTTTCATGTGAAAAAAGAGCAAAACCTGCAAACTGTGCCAGCAACCTACATGCTTTGAGAGTTATGTTTCCTAGAAAGCATTTCTTCTAGTGATCTACTTGATAATAAGAGAGCCGTTCATATGTGGAGACTCCTTCTGACATAAACAATCAGGTAAAGGATTTACGTAAAATGGTTCTTCTGATCGAAACCTTTCTGTTCCCTTTGTTCCTGAAATTGGGCCTTTTCTCTTCCTTGGAGATCCTTGCCTGAGAGTTAAGAAGCAGAAGTAAGAACAAAATGAAAGAGAAAAGATGGATGATTGATGAAAGAATGACAGTTATCGCTTCCTCAGTTATGAATAAGCAGCCTTCTCAACCAGATCAGTCTATAACCCAAATCTTCAACTTTACAGGCAGAAGAGGGGGTTGGTGGTTTGATTAAACCATGGACCATGCAAATAAGATGAAGATGAAGAACAAGGGAAATGTGGGAGGAAAATTTTGCTTGAATCACTCATGAGATTGGATCTAGGATGTCTGTATGTATACATGAAAAGAATAAATCTAAATTTAATCCTTAGAAGCTCAAGCAAAGTTAAAAGGTGAGGAGAAGCAATCCGCATAAAGTTGCTCTATAGAGTTATTAGGGCAAATTACAATTTGCCATCCGAACTATGACCATATTTACACTTTGCCATCTAAACTTTTTTTTTTCACCCCTGACCATCTCAACTTTGCAAAATTTGTAATTTGCCATGTATGAATGTTTTCCAGTTCTGCTCGTGGTGCACATGCCGGAAAAACATAAGTATATTGCACTTAAATATCACGTATGCTATATATGTGATGTTTTTTCGGCTATAAAATCATTTAGAAAATGGTTATATATGGCGAAGTGCAAATTTCGCAAAATTAAGATGGTAAAGTTGACATTAAAAAAAAGTTTAAATGATAAAAGTGTAAAAGTGGGCAAAGCAATAGCAGTATGATTCAATAGAAACCCACGGAAAGATTAGATACAGTATGCAGTAAGGATTAATTTGTGTATTCAACCTAGACTTGATCTCATTTATCAAGACAACAAAACACAGACATGGATACCAGATTATTGTGCCGGCATAAGTGAAGCAAATGAAACTCAGTGACAAAGGATGATATTCCTTTTCGGGCATACCTTTTTCTATGCATTTCAATGACTCTATTAGAGAGATTTTTGCCTTCTTTCATTGTTCCACCCTCCAATTTATTAAACAACCGAACAAGGGACTTCCTAAAGAACAAAAAGACTTAGAAAATAAGCAATTTATCATAACGGGTACTGAATTAGTATTATAGAAATGCAAAAAACATATAGATATAATATCTTGCCTGTCAGGGGAAATGGTTTTCCTATGTCCTAGAAAACGACGATGACCCTCAACTGCTCTCGCCATGTTGCCGGCGTATGTTGGAATGAATATATCACTCTCAACTGACACAATATAGTCAAGTGCAGCCATTTGTGATGCATGATTGATGAAAGGTGCAAGTTCCTCAGCTGATGCCAACTTTTCCTGGGGTATAAACATTGATTGTGAGTCGAACTAGCACAAACCAAATGAACAAGGCAGTTTGCTTAAAGACTCCAGCATGAAAACCAATATTATTTTCACTTAATGATGAATTTAATATTTAATATGTAGGTATCCACTACTTGTGAGTGCACAATATTTTTTCAGAAAAATATCTTGCATCATATATGTGATGCCAACTAGTTGTTGAGACACATCTAAACATTATTTCTCTCTGCTGGTGGCATTTTGTTATTTCAGCTTACCAGATATAAACCTGAAATTCACTAAAAAGAAAAAAGGAAAGTTGAATTCTAACCAAGTAAAAGGCCAAGCGAGACAAAGTGTCACATTTGCACTCAAGGTCTGGCATGTTCTCAACTGCAAGATCAAACCAGCACCATGTAGCTCTAATTAACATATTCCTGTATACAACCATGGTTGTTTTTATCTCCTAAAATTCTTGACATATATGTTTATGAGAGAGGTAACTCACACCAACATCCACATGCCCAAACCACAACAGCTATTATCCTTTCAAATACTCCATTACATTTGCACACTTAGTAACTAGAAGGATACTTGAAAAAGACATTAAGCCACCCACCTCAAAAAGTTCCAAGACATCATCAGTTCAAAAGGAACACCACAATTTGGTGAAATTGTCCCTTCCATCAGTCCACCAAATGACTGGAAGACCAGAAATTGAGATATGGAGGTTGCTGTGATACTATATTTTGGAATTTGATTTAGGATAGTGGTGATTTTCGTGGAAGTGTGCAAAACTTGGGCAGATTTTGAGATGTCAAAGACAGTACTACGGCAGTGATAGATGTTTTTATTTGGTTATTTATGAGTGTTTGAAATTGTTGATAAGCGAAGGACAAGAGCTCGAGGTGAAGGAGGCAGCAGTAATCAAAGGCTTGAGCTGATACAAGTGATAAGCTGTGGCAGTGAACTGGAGGTTAATCCCTGAACATAGAATACATGCTGTCCACTTGTGTTGAACTCAAGCTAAACTATTCTTAGCATGACTGTTGCTTATCCATGCTTACACGTTCATGAGCAAGTTTAGTTAACTCAACTCAGCTGGTCCGAAACACTCTGAAATTTGAACCTATTTGTCTCTCAGTCAGATGTCCACACCCGGAAGTCCAAATTCTGTTTGTAGTGATGTAGCATAATAAAGAGCAACAGTAAGAAAAAAGAGTCCATTGTTGTTAGATCCATCAAAATCTTAAACTAAAAATATACAAGAATAGAAAAAACAGAATTCCACACGAGTAATCAGAAGACCATAAAATCACCCAGATAGAATTCAATTTAAAAAAGCTTGAATAAATGTTACAAAACCAAACTCATAGATCTCTAAAAGATGAATAGGTGGACTGCCAACCAGAGCCACATCATAGACCTGTTTATACTGCATGGCATCCTTGGTTGAGGAATACACCATACAAATGAAGAATCTTTCTTAAAAACTCCAAGCAAAAGAGGCTAAATTCTTAACTTCCAGAATAAAAAGTGGAAACAGCTAGAAAGGGTTTATGACATTCTTCAATTAGTGCAAGGGAATACATGTTAATATTACAGTGTGAAGAGGATTTAAAGGCCTGTTAACTTGTATTCTCCAAACCAATTCACAAGCATCTTCAATTTATTAGAAATCCAAGAATGATGAGGACAATATAATGCACATACCTTGTTCATTAATACTGGATACCGAGACTGCAGCTGGGCCATACGAGATTCACCCCCATATATCTCTCCAGCAGCAATATATACTGGGGTACTTGACGGAAAACCAAGAGCTCTAAGGAATATCCCAACTTCCTTCGGAGTTAATGGGCAAAAGCCACTCATTCTCTGTTCTAGAGGGTCGATATCTTTTACTTTCCACCATGTTGTATTCTCTCTAGAAAGTCCACAAAAACAAAAAAAACACACATAATTTCAGTGTAAGATATCAGGCATGCACAGAAATGAATTAGATATTTTTACCTGATTGTCTTTAGTTCCTCAGCTTCTTCTAGGGATAAATCATGGGTGCAGCCACTGAAGGCAAGCATGTCCTTTTCAAATCGTAAATGCAAAGCAATATAGCGACCATGGACCTCATGCGATCTACCAACAACTACAAAGAAAGCATTTAAAATTGACAAATTGTTCATGGGACATGCATTCATTTAAAAGACAGAAGCAAGCAAAACAAAGTAAGATAATACCAAAGATTCTGAATTTAGAACCACTGGATTAAGTGATTACCTTTCCCATCCTCTCAATTTCAGGTGCAAAGCGAAGGGCTTCATAGCAAGCACGGCATCGCAACTTCTGAATGTCAGGAGGAGGTTATTGTTTGCTAACCGAGAATCAGACTTTGCTGCTCGAATCACCTAGTAATTTATCCCACATAAAAGTTTATTATAAAGTTATTCTACACACAAGGGAGTCAAACTCAGTTTCCACAATACCTGATATTCTTCCCAGAGCCTTGCTATCTCTTCCTCATAGTAATCCATGCCAGACCAGCTTTTGAAATGCTTCACTGCCCTAGTGGAAGTTGCCAGTTCCTTGGGGAGCTTTTTTATAATTTTTACATCATTAACCAAAGAATTTATAAAATGGTACTCATCAAAAACATCAGAGAAGTTGCTGCAATTTCAAACAGAGGAGATTAAATCAAAAAAACATGTCAATATTCTACAGAACTACAAAAGTTAGCAGCATACCTGGAATCTTGCCAAAATGATCGTTTGTCTAGTTCAGGAATCACAAGTGTAGCATTTATAATGCGTGCAACAGCAACCATATCGCATATCTGCAAAGCAAGAATCAAATATGTGGGATGTTGAAAACAAATCAGCAATATATTACAAATGTCCAAGCTTGGCAGTTTTCTTTTCCATATAATACCCTCAATCTTCCCATTGGTTTTAGAAGGACAATTTTAAATCAGTAAATCAAAGTTAAAATAATTCGACAAAATTAAAAAAATACTATCCAACAAGTTCTACGTTTTTCTTCTCCAAAATTTCACTTTTTCATTTCCATAAAATACCCTCAATCTCCTATTAGTTTTAGGACATTTTCCTCAGCAAAGTTACTTATATATAATGCTATGCCTTTTATCATTTTTAACTCTAGCCCTATAGTCATAGGCTTTCATTCTATTTAGTAAAAGACCGCAATGAGTTACAATATGTTCATTACTGTTTCCCTCTCAAGATCCTCTATATTCATCTTGTGGTTTTAATACTAAGAACACAATCTTTCATATTTTATTTCTCATCTCCAGAGCTATCACTCAACCCTTCTTGTTTACAGTATATATTACTCCAATCGTCCAAAACTGTAGGCTCCCCTTTGACTCGGCTTGGAGTCTTAGATGATAACTTAAAAGGTTAAAGTTCTTTAAGTTTTACAATATTGCTCTTAATAGGAGTTCCTCAAGTTGAATCACTACTTTGAACAAACGATACTTTTAGAAATAAAATTTCTTAGAAACCGACTCTTACTGTGGAAAGTCCCAGAAAAGAAAATGGAGCTTCAATTCTCGTACAGAGTGAGTATGTCTTTTGTATCTCAATTTCTTTTTCCATGTTTTTCGAAAAGTTTACAATATGTTAGCTTAATTTGTAAAAACACAATTCCAAAAATAACCAAAAAGACTAGCAAATTATATGAATGCCACCTGCTTCTGAAGCATTTCACACCCATCTTGCACCTGCCATCTCCCAGCAAAAATAAGAGTAGGCCTGGTTATGCAACTCTAAGGGTATTATAAGGAGTTTAAAATATATGGCTCCCTATGTATTAGGAAAATTTGTTCCAAAATCTTGGTTTGCTAATAAATCTGGTTGTTTGGAATACAATATTGGCATGTGGAAAAGCATGAACTACGTTACTCTCAACTCAAACTTCAAGGAAAACATGCTCAGTATGCTCGAAGTTAAATTCTTAATACGGTGCGAACTATTTTACACAGCCCAACTAAGACTCATTAACCTAATGGCATTACATACAGGACTAAACATTTTACTGTTTAGGTACATTTAATGTATTTAATTAACATACCCTCAAACAGAAATTGTTAGTTACCTCTTTGATTCCTACACTCGTAGTTTCTTCTCTTTTACAGATAATCATAGCTCAAAGCCTTAGCATTCTTATTTCCAGACCATTAAAAAAACTATAGGGCACAGTGAGGTTCAGTATTTTGTCTTTATCTGGAATTACTCTGCGAGAAAGAAGCAAATAAACGAGATTGCTAAAATACTATATCATTCTTTCTGTTTCATGCTTTGGCTTTACATTATTGACTTTTACAACACGGACAATAGAGGTGCGAGTCGCAGAGATGATACAATGCCTGAAGTCAATTAAGAAGACAAAAACATGATAACTTGCTAATTTAAACCAAAAAAATTATGTATTAAATATGAACATACTTATAATTAACACATAGACACAGAGAGATGGAGAGAGAGAGAGAGAGAGAGAGAGAGAAGCAGGAGGAGGAAGACAAACCCCTGCCCTCATCTGATTAAGGCCACCATTTGCATGTACGAGTAGGTAACCCCGAGACTCTGGAGAAGCTGAAAAACAGATGACAATAAAGACAATAAGCAACAAGCGAACAATAAAATAATATATGCAAAGAATAAATTCTAAGTTTGCAATTGCTTGGCATTTCATTTCCTCTCATCTCAGTAAAAAAATAAAAAGATGAGATGAGATGAAGACTATTTTGAATAATTTGGAGGTGAGAAAAAGTGTAAAAGATAATAGTTGAGGTCATGTATAAAAGTTTTTAGGTAAGAAATAAAATGTAATGGTTATAGACTAGGTCATATGTTAATAGTAAAATATGTTTGAAATATGTTTTGAAAAATACTCTCACAAACATACATGTGAACCAAAAGTATATCGTGAAATGAGATAAGAAGGAAGATTAACCACAAGCAAGCACAATCTAGAATTCCCTTACTTGTGTAGGATGAACTCGGTTCAGTGCAAGGTGCATAGTCTCTATTAGGTAGTGCCTTCCACAACGTTTCCAAATTCAAGCTCCTTTTTACACCACGCAACTGTCAAATCTAAATGAGTGAAAACATGAAAGGTGCATGACTACTTTTATCAATAAGCTTGCACCTACACTTCATGACACTGACATCCAAATATATCCACGTACATACCAAGCACAAGTAAAAGACAAATGCAATTGTGCGCATATCTTTCTTTCTGTGTTTTGGAATTTTAATGCTTACATGACTAAAGAGTAGGCACAAAACACAAAAGCATATTAAAGAGCAGTCAAAACCTTCTGAGCAGTGAGAGGAGCTTCCAACATATGGGGCGGAGCAAACTCTAGCATCCAGCTTCGCTCTCCGCTCGGTTTTTGGTACCCAATTTCATGTTGCTACAAGAGTTGAAACTTACCCCAAATCAGTATAGATGCCCAATTCCCCCATCTCAATTTTCAGTATTTAGATTAAAAAGGAAAAAGACAAAGGCAAAACTACAAGAACAACGAAGATCTTTTAATTAACCTTGAATCAGCTATAAAAGTTCATTTTTCAAGTAAACTTCAGCTACCTATGGAAATCAGAATAAACCCATGAATGCACCCTGGAACCTAAGGAGCAAGTAGAAACTAAATCATAAAAGCGGAACATCAAACATATAAAAACGAAAAAAACTGATAATCAACATTTATCCTCACGCAGACGAGTAAATCTAGAAAAACAAACCCAGAAGTAAAAGGAAAAAAAAAAAAAGGGAGACGAAAGCACACCGCAGGGAGCTTGAACGAAGCGCCACCAGGCAACTTGCTAACTTCTCGAACATGTACCGAAAGGAGTGCCATGAGGGCTATAGTGGCTATGGCGCACATAAGTACACGCCTGAGAATCAGCACCGTCCGCCACCTCGGCTTCGCCACCAGGCCCACCACCGCCATTTCCTCCTTCTCAACACAAACCAAGAAACAATATCAACCAAATCCCAGAATAAATCCCGTCTCCGTCTTCTTTCAACTTTCTTGATTTGATTGTGTATGGACATAAATGCGCGTGTCTATCTGTATTACGCCTCTGTTGCAGTAGTACGAAAACTGGTTGGCATTTATGATTTGAGAAGGTAGTGGAAATCGTGGGAGAGACGAAACGAAGGGGACCAGTAATGCCCTAGTTCCTCAATTAAGATACAGTAGTATCTAACATTGAAATGGCCAAATATAAAGAAGTGCTGCGGGAAGAAAGAAGGGTTCAGTGAAGGAGAAGAGATGGTCAACTTCATGAGTTGACAACTTTTTTCAGTATAGAAATTTCATTTTCCATTTTTTGTTTCAGAATTAAATATCAAAATTTAAATTATGATTGAGAATACATCATTTTGTATATACTAATAAAGAATGTGATAAAAGAATTAGTAATAACACATTATTCTTGCCATTGACATCGCATGAACAAATTCAAAATTGTGAATTCAAGTTCCACTTGATGCATCTTTATGAATTATTATAATTTATTTATTATTATTGAGACATTTTTTTGAAAAACATATATATATTTTGAATGAAGTTTTAATTCTTGATACAAGGACAAGGAAAAATCAATAACTATTGTATAAAGATATATTTCAAAGAATTGTACTTGTATCATACTAAATTGCAATTGAATATTTTATTTAAAATAAATATTGCATCTCATGTTCTATCCGATGCGTGCGCAAAATATTTATTTCAAATATATAATATAATAACATAAATTTCATACAAAAAATGTTAATACACTGAATAAAATATACAATGTAATACTATCTTATAATAGAAAAGCTAAACCACAATTTTGAAGTTTGCATTACTAGCAGATGAGTAATATTACTCTCGTTCCCCATTGAGGAAATAGAGTAGCACATTTACTCGCTAGAAATGCTTAAGCTTATTGAGATATAGCAATTTTAGCTGAACATATTTCTAAATTCTAATCGATTGGTGCCTTTTTCTTTTTATTTCCCTGAGAAAAAATAGTAAGTCGGGTCGAACTAATATGGTTCCCGGAAGCACTAGTATCGCAGAGCATAATCAAGGTGATGAAGAACATTACATGCAAGAAAAGTATAAAGCTCAATGCAACTTCTTAAAGACAATGAAAGTTTCGAATGAGCTGACATTGATCAACAATACCACCAAGCATCACGTTCCGAACGCATGGAGAAAGGGAGTCTCCTGCAGTTAAGTGTAAGCCTAGAACTTAAATGAGTATAGTATAATCCTAGTAAAGCAGCATATTTGCTACAAAAATATATGCTGCTGTGTACGTCACCTCTTCGATTGCTTTCTTCAGTGTGAGTTCTGTTGTATACTTTTTACTTTTTCACAAATTTCATGTATAATCTAGGATGATGGGAATGGAGAACAGCAGGAGGATATGTCAATGCCGGCTACTTCCATAGCATTACAGACCCACTGAGGAACATCTCCTTCTGGGAACTACAAGACAGAATTAAACTTTAAGATATAATTATAACACAGGCGGAAACAGAAAAGAGTATTCCTGGAAGAGTACCATTTTCTGCAGAAACCTGCACACGAACCTGGGAAAAAAAACAAGACAGAAAAGGGGTGAGTATTTTATCAGTAAATAACAGAAAATACTGAGCCTGTGAAATAAATTGTTAACTTCTACCCATTTCTTTGTCAGTTGAATAGTCAGGATGGTTGGAGCTTAATCAGATATGAATTTTCATGTTTACTTTTTGGAACTAAGGGTGTCCGCAAAGTTATAGGATAGTCTTTATAGGGATGCGGAAGTTAGGTTCATTATCTTACAACGGAATAATGTAATATTGTTGGATGACTTCACCAAAATATATGAGGGCATTTTAGAAAATTTATAAAAGTTTTTGCTGATAACATCAAATTCCGTCAAGTACAGTACAGAAAGGTGGGTCATTTTTATTCAAAGATAAGTAACAAGGCAGTTCATCGAAAATAAAACCCAAGAGGGGAGGGGAGCTTTTGTATTGAGCCAAAGTGACAAGGGATAACAGTGTAATTATCTAAATAATATACGCACAACCACATGTAAAGTGTAAACATACTCTGGAAATCGGGCTTCAATAATTGATGAGTGTAAATCCCTGCTAAGCTGCAAAAGTGATGTAAAAGCACATGAATCTGCAGGGCATACAAAGTGGGAAGCTTCCCAACTAATCTTAGGGCACTAGTTCACAACACCAAATTATGTAGGACAGTACCTTCATCATGTAAAACAAATTATGATAAGATAGTAGTTGAGATCCCATTGCATCTTTAGTAACAAGGCAGTGAATGTATGCCCTTGCGTAATTTTTACATACCTGTAAGAACACTGTCCAAAATAAGAAAATCCGAAAATAATATTCTTAAATAATAAGGAAAAGGCGTGAATCATACCATGCACTCGCATGTCTGATCGATTGGGCGAGTATCATGTGCCATTGCCTGGTGTTTAAGTTTTAAGACTCCCTGCAAAATAATATAAACATCCAGTTACACATCTGTTACACTATTCACCTTAAAGCAAGTTATGATTGGAAATACAAATGGATAATTACAAGGCCCCTCCCTAAGGACTTTTGGTCTACTACACTTAGACCACATCAAGTTTGGAAATTTACATCTTCCCAAACACTAGCGACCATTAAAAAAACCTAACTAATTGTTTAATATGATAATCGTAATGACATAACCAAATTCATTAGTTTTTCCAAAACAAGATAAAAAAAGAAATCAAATTGAAATATAAGTGATATATTCAATTGGAATATTAAATTCATAATAATTTTGATTAACATAATTAGCATATACTTATTAATTTTATGAAATATGGTTTTAAATTTTTTATCACAAGTTAGAAACATTAAAAGCGTGAATCAGATAAATATCAAATTAATTTGTATAACCCCAGTCAAACTTTTAGAAACACTTTGATAATTTAGACCAATTAGTAATTTAAAATTTACCATTTTACTAAAATAATGATGTAGATAGTATCCTAAAAGGTTAAAATTATATGTAGGATGGTAATAACTAATAAATATTAGTGAAGGTTATGTAATCTTAAAAACTTTAGATCAAAGTTTAGAAGGGAAAGGGGGAAGAAAAAAGCAAGAGAAGTTCAATGAGAAGGCTATCGAGAAACACAAAATCGCATTCATTGAAACTAGATTTCTTCCTAATGAATTTTCTTTCTTTAGTTTTGTTTTTCACGTTATGAACTACGGTTTTTCATTTGCTAAGGCTTTGAGAAGCCTAATTGAAACAATGGATTGCATATTTTTCTTATTAAATCTTCATCCTTTATTTTCAGATGTCCATAAATTATTATGCTTATTTAGAATTTCAGAGTCTGACCCCTCGTGATTTCTATAAATTGTGTGGATCAACTAAAAAGGAATTCTGTTTAATGAACAAGGTAATCCGAAACGTGAATTAAATGATATGTAGTGATATATTTATCTAAGTCCTTAAGTTTTTTTACAAATTTTAATGCATTATTGTCCCACAAGTTAGACAAATAGAGATTAGAATGGGTAGCAAATTAATTTGAGAAAAACCTCATCTGTGAAAATAAATGGTTTGTTGGATTAATTTGTGAATTCGAAATTTATTGAATTAATTAGGTGGACCTACAGCCTTAAAATCTCAATCATTATTGAATTGTTTCCAACTGACATTTTTCAAATTTTATATTAATTCTCGTGGTAGTAATATGAGTCATCCAAATAATTAGGGATTAGTTGTATGCGTATTTTGGCAATTACAAATCAAGTTACTTCGATACCAAAAAGCAAGATTAGATACCTCAGGCACAAGAGCAGTCCCAAAGCGAGCGGTACGTGTAGGATAGACGCAATCATACATGTCAGCACCTAATGCACTGCAAACTACAATATCTAGAGGATAGCCAACCCCCTGGAGTATTAGCAGCCAAGATATAATCAGAATTACAACAGCACGGAAATATATTGCAGATACAATAGCATATTATGAAAACTAAGTTGTACCATGACATATCGTGGTTTATCTTCAGGTAATGCAGCTGTGCACTGGGCAACAACACGCCAAAACGAATCTTTATCTTCACCTCCTGCAAGACCACCAATAGCATAGCTGTCACAAGAATAAATTTAGTTACTTCAGATAGTTCAAAAACATGAGCCTCATATTAATCTTTCATATTGAGTACTCATTCGCTCTCAGCTAAATCGCGACAACATTTGAAGAAAACTAAAATATGAATAAAAGCATAGTCTTCATACCCAGGCAAATCCCGGTCCACTAATCCTTTGACACATATATCCCTGTCATCAATTAATTGCAAAAGAAATCAAGAGGAATTAATTATGTAAAAGCATGCAAACGTCTAAGCACATTAGAGGCAAAAACATAAAGAGATTTATACTCTAATTTCTTACCTTAAGACTGGATCCAATCCACCTTGCACAATTCCAAATAAATTCTGCTCATGGGGTCTCTTGTGTGCTGATGTAGACATTAACATTCTAATAAGTGTTAGTGACGAAGTGCTTGATGGAAAAAGCAGCATTCAAACTAATATAAGTTAATTTACCCTGTTTCCGTCCATTATTCCACTCATTTCATTCCGGGATACAAGTATAAGAAGAATCTAAAAGTTATACACAAGCATTATGGTAACAATCTACATTCGACTGTCATCAGTGCCTAGTAATCAAGCTAATTCTTTGTACTAATTCAATTGCCATCTACTGGAACACTGTATATAAACACAAGCAAAGCATGATGTAATTTTCTGTTGATCTCAAGTAAAAATAAACTTTCTCACTGGATAAGGCAGCATGTAATCATCAAGTATGCATGTATGTGTTACCAGGAAACTACCTGCTATGCACCTATCTATCCAACGAAGAGTGCGATACATAGCCTCTTCAATCCGTGGACCTGTGATAGTGGTCTTCACAACATCATCAAGGGCCATAATAATATCAGCTCCTATTCGGTTCTGCAACAGTAGAGGGTAAACCACATGAGCCAAGAAGATACTGGAGATGCCACTGAATTAACAAGCCAAGCTGCACGTAAAATGATGCGGAGAAGTAAAGTCTATTTACTTAAGAAAGAAATTCTCAGTCATAAAAACACTAATGAATTCATAACAAGAGTCATCAAACACACTTTAAGAAATAAAAATAAAGAACCACGTGACAGTATCCAAAAGAGAAAACATCTATGCTGCAGCCACAGAAATTAGAAATATCATGTCAACCTGCTCAATGCACCAATCTCTCATCGGACTCAATAGTAACGTTATGAAGTTCCTCTACTAGTTAATTAGATCAGGAAGGTGGGACCAGTCTCGTCTCTGGGGCAGAATGAGTCTGTTGGAAATGAGACATTATTGACTAAGTCAATATTTCATATGAGATGCACAAGTAACTTCTAATTTGTCCTCTCCTATTGACCTTTGAACATCTGAATATTCCGTTCGCAGTCCATAATCAGATAGTTGTTCAATCAGAATTTTCAGCAAATTTTGGCTTGTCTTAAGCTGTGATAACCTAAAACAAGGACAATGAATCTAGGTTCCATGCTAGCATTTTCCTTTTCTCCTACTTTCTAGCACTAATATTTGGCAAATTAAATTTTTGTAGTTTCTAAAAGCCTTTCTTGTTTATAATCAGTTCCTATAAATAGAAACCTTTATCATCCAAAATCATTAACGAATAGAAAACCCAGACTTCAGCTCTCTCTTGTTCTGATTTTTCTTGCATATTCTAGGTAACAATTTTGGTAGCTTAAAGGCAAATTTACAAAATTAAGATCAATCCCAAGTACTCGAGATAGAATATTATCGGTGCTTGTAAAATTCATGAATAATACCAGTTGGCGTCAAGGTAGCATCCTGAAGCAGGGATCATAAAGGTACTTAAACTCTGAACAAGAGTGATTACAAAGTTTTAGGACAACTAGGCAACAGAACAATTAATAAAAAGTTTTAGGACACATACAGACGCACAAACTCATATACATATTTATTGACATATGTTTCACCACTGGTAATCAATTGTTGTGCTGTCATCAATGCAATTACAAAGAGAGATTTTATTTTCTGGATGCAGAATACATCTAGTAACACATGACAGCAGAAGCAAGGCAAAATTATAAAATTATAAAATAGACAGATCAAATGATTTCTCATTCACAATCTGAACATAGTGGAACTTAAGAGTATGGGCATGCCCACATTTCAGATACTAGAAGTAATAGTTGAAGGCAACAAATCATTTTACCTGTATTTGTATTGACTCTTCCGGAGTAAGTAGCATGGGCTTCCCATCAACTGGTGACTGCAAAAGCAAACATGAATATATGAATGGGGCACTAACTACAGACAAACAGATGCTACAGGTGCTCTATTCCATTGATAGTTGGAGCAATCAGAACAACCAAAGAACTAATTTAAAGAATAGATATAGCAACGTTGCAGCTCTTTATAGCTCTACTTGTTTTGTTTGAGTGGGTGATTTTCTTCCCTTTTTTGTGCTGCCAATGCTGAGCATGTGGGGACTGTGGACAGTGAGGCAGAACAGCAAATTGATTTCAAAGGTTGTCCAGCAAATAATTCAAATTAGGAAATGATATAAAGATATGGAAGAGTGGATGATCTTAGAAAAGAAATAAGCTTGAAATTTCTACAAGTCTGGAACAAAACCAGAGAACTTCTTAGAGAAAGTTAATTGAGTCTCACCATTAAACTCACAAAAGTTGCAACAGTAGAAGAGAAGCTTTTCTGGAAGTGTTAGCACAAACAAGGAAAAAATTGTGAAGCCAAAAATATTAAAAAATCATCCATTTACTGATTTATGCAAAGAGAATCTTTATTTTCAAGAGAAATACTGAGCCCCACAGAATAAAAAGTATCTGACTCACACGATCATTCATTTCAATTGGTCAATAATGATTGAATTCAGATTTATGCGAAAACAAAAGCTGAAGGAGTACCTGAAATGTGACACCCTTCTCCGTAATGTCGGCCAAATGCAACAAGGAGACCTACCAGCATTAAGAAGTCATTTCCATAGCACATTATCGCCTCAAGCTATTACAAGAAAATTTTACATGATATGACTGAAGCAGTTAGTTGCATTAAAAAACCAGTCATGATCCAGTTTAGAAATCATTTGATAGACGACGCGTAGGACGCATGACACAAAAAAAATGAGACAAAAATATTTGTTGAGAAATCCCAGGATTATGGTATAGAAGTACGTGTCAAAAGACGAAAGAGGGCAAAAGATCTTAAAAGATGCACCAGTAATAGTTTATTAGAACTCAATTAAAATCCTAGTAAGGTGTAGTAAGACAAGAAGAGCATGCCTAGTGTCAAGAAGCAAGAGTAGAGGCAAAATATTCTGTAGAAACTCTTTTTGGACAATGAGGTTCCCATTTAAGTACCAGTCAAAGTGCCAGATTCAGGATCTATCTTTATTGAATTGCTCCAGTACATATCCAATAAGCTGGTTACTTTCACAACTCCAGTAAAGTAGGTTTCTTTTTCTATAATTTTATTTTTGTTTTTATGTGCAATAACAAGAGATTGTCTGACACCACTTGCATTTAGCATAAGTTGATGAAATTAAAAAACACTACCAAGAAACGATGATTGCATTCAGGGGATGCATGGTATCTCAAATAACTGACTACAAGAAACAAAGTAACGAGGTCACAACTGAGATCTGGATAGCCAGAAGGTATTTCTACTTTAATGTAATAACACAATGAGGGAACATATAAAGCATTAGTAAAATTGTTTAAGTATTACAAGGACGTTGTGCATATGTACTAATTCAAGGTTCTTCAATTGAAATGTCTCCGACAAACAGCAAAAATATCAGAGAGACACAGTGATACGCGTGCATGAAATCCGCGTGGGGGTGATTGTACTTCAAGACATTGGCGTGGGGAGTAGGTACAGATACACAAAATATTTGTTGCAAAAATCGGGAAACTACCAAGAAAGGCCAATAAAGTGATGATAAGACTACCATTTGAAAGCCACCAGAGTCGGTGAGCAATGCCCTAGGCCAATTCATAAATTTGTGGAGGCCCCCCAACTCATCAATGAGCTCAGAGGTAGGACGGAGAGCCAGATGGTATGTGTTTCCAAGAATTATTTGGCACCAATTTCCTCGAGCTGACTAGTTGTCAAACCCTTTATTGTACCTGTAACAAAGAAATTTGAAACTATCAGCAGAAAAGATTAAATTGCTGCATCAACTGGTTCATAAACAAGAATAGACAAAGTAACACAGTCTTTATGGTGAAATGAGGACAAAGTAACCAGACAACCCTGTTTATTTACTTCCATATGCATAAAGGCTAGAGATGGTCATTGAAAGTGGTCGCAATTATGGTTTCATAACATTAACCGTATATGGTACGCCTAATCAAGGGGATACAAGCTAACTTTGATGCATGCAACAAATAAATGATTACTTTCTTAGTGTCATATAATGCAAATATGATGATTACCTCCCTAATCACCAATGAAGGTGTCTTTATTTATCATTTTAGAGACATGAAAAGAAACAAAAGGGATACGATAGATATATACAGATATAGCAAAGCAACATTAATTACTCAATTTTCTAACCTTGTGTACCAACGGGCATAAATAAAGGTGTCTGGCACACGAAGTGAGGAAGTGTAAGTTGAGCTGCCCGAGCACGATTGAACCTCCCAAGAATCTGGTACAGGAAATACAAGACAAGCATCTAAGCTAGGCGATAACCCGTAAAGTCAGGGAATGCAACTAAGGTTGATCTAGAATTTAATAGAGCATATTATATAGGATTAGAAATGTGTACAATGGAACATTCATCTTAATTGAAAAATAAAACTGCATGTTCTGAGCACCATGATATGTATCACAGGATACAATTATGCAGCAAATGTTCTTGCTCTGAATTTTCTTTTCATATAAGTCGCTGTGATTTCAACATTGCTCATTTTCTCCATGTGAATGGTAATGAAGAGAGCAGTTCAAGCTTCACATTCTCTGACTGTCTAATGCAATCCTATGATCATTTGTCTTTTGTCATATTAATCTAAGCATGCATGATGTAATAAAAATAGTAAGATGTACCTCAAAACGAAGAGCCATGTATTACAATCTTGAATTGTTCAAACCTCAACTGCACAAGAATAAGAGGAAAATGCATTTCTTTAATTCCTTAGAGTAAGTTGATTGAATGTAGTGAAATCAATAATATCACTGAAAATAGTCAGATCAGAGTATTCATAACACGCGCACACACACAAAAGAAAGAAAAAGAAACAGAAAAAAGAGGGTTTTGTCTAAAACTGCTCATTAAGCATCATTATAGCATTAAAAACGAAAAGGTCTGAAAGGGAATCAGTTTACTAATTTTGATGGAGAAGGTAGGAGCCGAACATTAAACTTAAAGCATTTTGGATTCTGAATCAGATTTGCCATACTAATATCTAGGCCAGGAAATTCTTCAAAAAGAAACCGAGATGTTACTTGGTAACTGGGATGGCAAACATGTGGGTTCAATCGTGAATCCAATACAAAGGAATTTTAGGACGGGTATCTTTATCCCCCAGCCCCCTTTTGGCATGTATTATTCTACTGGTGGATTTCCTGAAACTAACGGAAATACTAAGATTGTCAACTCCTCCAAGGTCCTTTCAACTTCTACAACCCTATAAACCACATCATTCTTCCATCTCATTCTAACTCTCACTTCACCTGTAAAGCAACCAATTTAGCCAGAGAAACCCCAACCAACTAAACAGTCTGCACTTATATCTTCTTTTTTTTTTTGAGGGGAGTCGGCACTTATATCTAGTCACCTAAATTCTGGTGGTTTTACTTTCTGGCAGGGAACTAATCCAAAAGTGCAACCCCGTTTGATTGTGAATTGGCACCAGTTTCAATGTAAAAGCTAGAAACTGTTTCTGCCTATCCTAAAGAACCTAAATTAATTTTATATCCAAGACCCAGAGCCACCCACAGGCACGAATGGCTAAAACAAAAGATCAAGAAAAAAAAGCTCATGCACTCTTTGCAGCGCCTAAACATCTCCCTCCAGACAACCTTTGAGCCGAGAATATTCCTTTTTTTCTCTTTCCTCTGATTATCTTTTACTTTTCTCTTTAGAAAATAGACGCAGAGTTTCTTGTGCCACACAGAATAAGAATAGCAGTTCCCCGCAAATGCCCGCGCTCTCAATGATCTTCCACCAGGTTCAGAAAACAATTATCCTCGCGACAAACTTACGTTCATATCTCCACAATGTAAACACATTATTTTGCAAAAAATAACGCAATCCAACTGAGTTACAAACACATTAATAGCTTCCAGAACTAGCAACGCAACAAACACTACGTACATACGAATGTATATATACGATACCAAAAAAAACTATAACGCGTACAAACAGACTGCTGCTGAGATCTCCCCTGCAGCTTATCTCCGCGGCGGCCGAAAGAGGAACGCAAAATTCCGGTAGCGGACGCTGGCGACTCTAGGTTGGCGTCCGAGCGGCGGAGGGCTCCAGGTCCAGGTTTTAGCTTACAGTTAGTGATAGGGTTTTACACAGTTAGTCGTCAACGTCGAATCCATTGACCAGGTCAGGAATACTCAATTCGGCAAGTCCTGCTTGCCCATTGGATTTCATATTGTATTGTACTTATCGTACTTTACGGATTAACGTTGCCGTCTCACAATTTAATTTGTGTTCGTTATTCGAATTTTATTGGAGGTGTGGATATTAATTTTATTTTTATATGAATTTATTATATTATTTTTATTTTTAATTATATTAATGTATGAATTAAAGATAATGTATTATTTATTTATTTAATTTATTAAAATATTATAGCATGATGCAATTCATGTTTCTTTATCTTATATTTGTGTTGATGGATTTAAAATTATGAATTTTAACTTTATCGACAGTATTTTTAAATTTATTTAAATAGTTCTAAATTTTGAAGTATTTTACATATTCAATTCTAAATTTGAATTATGCTCTTTTTTGAATCTACTGTAATAACATAATTGGTTAGTTATAAATATTTGGTATATTGATATTTATAATTAAATTTTATGATGTAATCGTAATTTTATGCTCTTAACACTTGAACCATTTCCTCTTTCTTTTTAATTGAATACAAAATAATAATACCTTTTATCTATTAACATCAAACAAATTTTTGAATACTAATATTTTTTAGAAATGCAAATTTCATTTTAAAAAATGCATAACAAGAACCCAAAGCCCCATAAATCATCTATTATGCCAACTGCCAAGTTATCCTCCAAATTCTATAAACAAGGACAATTTTTATAGAGATCGGCCTATAAAGAACTAATAATTTCATTCGTATATCTATACTAATATAAAAAGGAAAAGGGTTTTACACTCACAAACGGCGGTTAGTGACACCGTCGCACCAATTTTTTGTAAAGTCAAAAATGTCCTTCAAGTAATAAGATAACTAACTCATTCCACTTTCTAAATTATACATAACTAATAAATTAGTTTTCTTTTTTAGTATCATATATTGATTTGTATATTTGCTCTTATTTATAATATATTTTAAAATATAAAAAATATTTATTATGTGCACGCAGGAACGGCGTGCCACAACAGCTAGTGTTCTATAACAAGTGCAGTTGTGGTCTGTGAGTCCCTCTTTTTGCTATATGTTGAAAAATGTGTTCATGTTCTGATATACTAACGGAGCAAGCATGATTCGATTAGCCGCGTTGATTAGATGTCTCCCTCTTTTTTTTCTTGCAATTCATTGTAAATTATGTGCTCAATTATGCACTTACCATCACCCTGAAATAAATCGCGAGTTTTTTTTTTTAAATTACAAAAATAAATATTTATGTGTTCCAACAGCCTGCTCAGTACATAATATACGATAAGAGCAAAACTATTAGAGCCAAAAAATTGTCCAAGGTAGGTAGCTAGTAGCCTTTATTGAATAGTCATCCACAATACAAGACAAAGATGCTCCTCGATAATTTTAAATATAAAGTAGTTTTGAATTTTAATTTTTGGATTTGAAATCAATTTTCGAATTTCTTTCTTAAATCAAAATATTTTTCACAAAATTATAAGTATATCTCTTAAAATTACAATCGTAATTTACGTCATCAGACTAAAAACTTACACAAATATCATTTTGAAGTAAATTATATTGACCTACCTTCAAGATGTGTAAATAATACAGGGCATTTGTGTAATTAATATTATTTTAAGTCTATCGACATAACTTACCCAGCTCTATACATTTAAATTTTACAACAGCTTTGGGGGAATTGATGTAATTCACCATATAAATTATGTATTGCTTAGAGTATATTGAGATTTATCCAGTATTGTCTAGTTATAGTAATATTTAAATTTTAATGATTTCAAATTATTACATACACATAGTAATGCCAATATTTTACTTTATAATAATTAATTCTACAAATTGCATATATTTTCATGATTTTTTTTAATATTTTTACTTAAATAATTAGCGTTATAGCATGTAAGTACGCGCATCATTTCATTCAACTGTCGTGTAAATACATAAAAATAGATCAAATAATTTAATGCGTTATAAATATGACAATCCATATATTTGAATTAGGCTAGTTTAGGAACATTTGTGTAAAGATATCGCATTGATTTGCATAGCCATAGAAGCTCTTCTTATTTCTTAGGTGAATGTAGAAAGTGAGGAAGAAAGAGAAATACGTTCTTGTATTATTGTTGTACAACTCAGCCCCTTTATATAGAGCCTATGTACAATCAATTAACAGATTAACCGTCCTATTTACTTAAACTGACTAGCTAAGTCTCCTAATCAAAGTTGCTACAACTTATAAAAACGTGTTAGCAACTTAGGTTCACAATAGCAGTTCTGCCTGTAGTAAGTAGCAAACGCATTTCATTAACAAAATTGCTCAAGAGTACAACACATTTTCCAGCCTGCTATCATTCTCAACAATTTGCATGGACTGAGTCGTGAAATCATGAATCGACCACTGATAAAACCTCATTCTCCTGAATGGATTACTACCACAACAAACAACTTGTTTTCACTCATCAAGTCCATGCAGTTCGTGGAGATGCTTCAAGAAAGAATGCACTAATTGATTTGTTGTTCACAACTTTACACTTATCTCCTCGAACCCCATGTCAAGTCGTCGAGTTGTTCCTCATAAATTAACCTACATTCACAGAGTTTGTACGAGGGTCGAGGAATACTGGGTAAGTCTCCATGATAACATTGTGATACTTAAATTCATAAAATTGGTATGAAATAGCTCGATTAATAACATATAAATGTGATAATTGACATCTCGAGACTGTTTATTTAAAGCAACACTCAAATTGTACAACTCAATATGAACCATCTATTGAAAAATGATCAGAGATCGTTAAGTTAAGTGATGTCAGACGAAACTCACATATATAAAAGAGGCACGTAGATTGGGAGTGTGTAATTATTTTGTCATGCCTATAGGCATTTAAATCAAATATTATTCCCACATCTAATATATAGACAAAAAATTCAAAAGCAGATAAAAGAATCACTCATTAATTACCATGTGTAATTAAAATGAAATCCAATACATACAAAAATATTTTATTTTGAATCCATCTAAATTTAAGAAAAAAAACAATTTAAATATGGATTAAAAAACATCGTATTTTCCTAAAATTTAATTTAATTACATGTGGATTTAAAAAGTACATTTAGTACCCATGACATTTGTTTATATCTGACAAGTAGATCATTTCGCGGGCCAAAATTTAAGGAAATTGCTAATATTAACAAAATAAATTAAATAAGAATACGTATTTATCCCTAATTGACTTATTGCAAGTAAAAGAAATCTTATATGATCAAAATACCATTATAATGATGAAGGTACATGTGTGAAGATGTATACTGATAATCTGGTGAAAAAATATTTATTTGATATGTAGTAGGTCAATAGTAAATCAATTAAGTGTAATATTTATATTTATTTAGCTTTTTTGCTACAATTAATAAATTATGATCGATAAAAAAATGTATTATTCAATAAATAAAAATAAACATCAAATATATTAAATATAGTTTATAAAATTATGTATAATTATTAAATTTTATAAGAGGACAGTAAAATTATACATCATAAATTCAAACAGGGACACAATTCCCAACATGAAACATGAAATTATTATGAGGAGAGACATGAGAGGGGACCACGACCTCCTAAACTTAGGTTGGCAATCAATCTTTAATTTAAATCTAATTTTTAAATTAAAAAAATGGGATTTGTGTCTATTTCTATATTCCCCGGTGAACGTGCCTCTCATAACGGTAAATCAGAACCCCTTTCCCTCTCCTAATAATTAATTAATTAATGCATCAACGGTCCGCAGAATCTCACACGTGGAGCCATCTCTACCTTTTATTCAACTACGCGACAACATAGGCGGTCCTGATCTCTTCCCACCGAATACACGCACCGCTGCCCCTAAACCCTACTCCTCTGTTGCTGAGTTGTCTACCAACGGTCAGGCCACAACTCATTTTCTCTTGTTCCCTCAAACCGACTTTATTATACTTCCAATTATGCCCTTATTCCTTTTCCTTTTTGCTCCAATGTCCTAATCTTTTTAGATATTTTTCTATAATTGTTTTGTTTTAAATACATTACTCAAATAAATACTTTTTCTAATTAAGATCTGATTTTGCATTTAAATTACACTAAATTTTGGTATAACTAAAATGCCCATTTCATTGTTTGAATAATCAATAATATCTCGTTGTGTTTGATGAAATTATGTAATTGATTGAACGAATGTCTAAAATATTCATCCTACCCTTATTTTTTTTTAAAAAATTGTAAAAAATTAATAACGTGGAGCTTCATTCTTACTCTTTTAGTCCTTAAACGACTTAAAATACTTTTAAAATAATTAAATTATATTTATAATTTACGAAGATATTTTAATCAGTTCACCACAAAAATAGATAAGAATCTAACTAGAGCTGACAAAATGGGCTAGTTATTAAACAGATATTTTAATTTATTATTTAATTTATAAAAGACAAATATTATTTATTTTTTGGAGATAAATTTCCTTATTGTATCCCATTGTTAAATAAAATCTAAAATAAACAAATAATTAATAATAATAATAATTAAATTTCTCACTCCTCTACTATATATATAAACACACATGAGAATAGCAATCGCCAAGCTTCAATTACTCTCACTGCTCTGCTTTTCTCTCAACACTACGCACAGTCGATTTCTCCCACACACAAAAGCTCCTACCTACAGAACCACCACCGCATTCCGCAATGGCCAAGTCCTCCAGAGTAATGTTGCTTCTGATCTTCGCATTGGTGGCTGGATCCGCCTTCGCTCAGGCTCCGGCAGCCACGCCCAAGGCTGCTCCGGCAGCCGCCCCAGTGGCGGCGCCAACTAAAGCGCCATCAGCTTCCGTGAAGCCGCCTGCCTCAGCTCCGTCCTCCGAGACCCCGACCTCTTCTCCTCCTGCTCCTCCTACCTCCCCCGCCGGTGCACCTGTTGGATCCACCGCTCTTCCTCCCTCCATCGCCGCCGCTCCCGGTGGTTCTGCTCCCGCACCGAGTGCCGCTGCTGGCTTGAACAGACTGGCCGCCGCCGGATCTGCCGCCGCAGTGGTGTTCTCTGCGGCTTTGTTGCTCTAGATCTTCAGTAGAATCGGTGTTAATTTAATGTGTTAATGTTTGTTCTATTATTATTTTTTTCATTATTATTTTTGAGTTCGATTTCATTTGCGATGTATTGATTTGATTTATCTACGGATTCTTTGATCTATGGGCTTATGTCTTTCATTTTATTTTCAGAGAACAATTAATTACATATTCTATATGTTAAGATACTAAAAATTAATTAAATATATTAATAATTCATCTCAAATAATTGTAGAGAAAAATAAAAATAAAAATAACGGCTTACAAAATACAGAAAAATTAAATTGCAATTTTTTTTAAGATGTATTCTTATGGCTGAATCTGAAAAAATTACATTTGTCTAAAGTAATCTAAAACAAAATTGTATTTTATTTTATTTGTTATATTACAACAGTTTTAATAAAATAAATTAATTTTCTGAAATCTCATTGTCTTCAATATCCAAATTATCAACAATCTAAAACTCTTTACTCATATATTTTAAAATAATTAAGTTATTCTATAGTTTCTAATTAATATTTCATTTACTTTCATGAGTGATCATTATTAATTAGTTAATCATTTCAAATTTAATTTTTTTATTATTATCTAAATTCATATAAAATAAATAACCAAACAATAGTATCGCAACATTAGATATTTCCCAATCTTTATTATTGCGACTGAATTAACAAGGACGAGTCAGTTTTAAATATATCATTTGTGTGTTTGATTTCTCCTAAATATATGATTGTGGGTTCAACATTTCTTTTAAATGTAGAATTAAATGTAATTTATTTACATGATACGTAAAATGAGTAAAAAAATTTATATGAATTTTTTTTTAATTATTTTCTGTATTTTGAAAAATAAAACAAATCATCTTTTACCAATGATATAAATAATCGATAATTTGCTTTATATTTTAAAATATTGAGATTTTTTTACTCATTTCATATGAGATAAATTACATTTTTCTTTTTAAATGTATGATCGCGAGTTCAGTTTTTTTTTTATTAATAGGAGCAGTATGTCCTTGATGAGTAATTTATAATTATTTTTACAAACAATCTACGACTTCAAAAATATGTCTAGGTTCTTAGGAGGATCGAAGTGGAAGTCAATTAACTTTGATGTAATAATTGAAAAAGAAAAAAAAGGACAGAGAGGAAATATAATTAATAGGAGATGAGAGGTATGGAATCCAGCTGTGGAGTGTTTGGGGTTTTTGGATTGTGGTGGAAATTGAAAAAGACGGAGGAGGGCATCAACATCACGTGGCCTAACAGCTGTGGAACCCTATCCTTCACCGCACCCATGTGCTCTCCTATCACATGCGAAATTTTATATAATTTATAAAATTATATTTAGTATTTTAATATTTATTTTTATTTAATAAATAGATCTATCTATTAGATAATTTTTATTGAATTTATTGATATTAGGATAAAAAATAAATGAAATTTATATTTATATTTTATTGGCTTATTGCTATCTTATTGCAGGTTAAATAAATACTTTTATCACCAAACTACCCTTATATATCTTCGCATGCTAATGCATGTCAAGAGCTAAATATTCAATTTTTATACATTTTCTCGTGCTAATGCATGTCAAAAGGTAAATCTTCACATTTATAATGGGTAATTTGGTTATAAAAATGGTATTTGACCTACAATAAATTAGCAATAACCCAATCAGCAGTAAATATGAACTTTTTCATTCAATTTATTTTGCTAATATCAGCTAATTCGATAAATTTTGATTAGCGGGAATCAATTTGTTATACAAAAACAAACATTAAAAATATTAAATGTAATTTTTCAAGCTACATGAGATTTATACACCAAATATCAGGAAAGTACAGTGTAGTTATTCCTAAAATATATTATTATTATGCATTTTTCTTCTTCTTTTTAAAAAAAAAAAGTTTATTACAATGCTCTCTTATACCATATAATAAAATATTTTTAGGATTAATTATTCTTTTTTGTTATTCGGATAATTTTATATAGACTCAGATTCTTATAAAATATTTTTTAGGATATGTTTAAATGAATGAATTTGAACATGAACGAAAAATATTTAAATAAAAAATTTCAATTTATTCTTCAAATTCATCACGATGTTATTAAATATATATATATATATATAGTTCAAAAAGATATATTTAAGTTTTTAAAAATTCAATTGTTACATGAATTATTCAAATAAGTCCAAAATAATTAAACACATTAATTATTAGGGATTTGAAGTTGTTGAGTCCAAATCTATTGATCCAAACATATTAGCTCATACCGGAGGTGGAGGCTGCTTTGGTCCTCTTATTACTGTTAAGTTGGCCTTTGTTTTTACTAAGTAATTACTGGGCTAACCCATCATTTTGTAATTACTTCATCTTTTTTTGTGTACCTCATTCCTTTTATTCTTTTTAGTATATTAAAGGGTAAAATTACGACGACCTGTTCTGAAATTTGGTATACTAATAAATATTATTATTATTATTATTATTATTATTATTATTATTTTAAAAATTAACAATACTCCCTAATGTTTATTGAAACTGTACAATACTTTTATGAAAGTTTGGAATTGACAACTTTATCCTAATTTAAAAATAAATAAATAAATAAATAAATAAAATAACCTAATCGGATGGATGTAAAAATTTTAAAGTTTGTAAAAAAATTGTTCAGTTTATCCATATATTTTAAAAAAAAAATAACTTAAGTAAACTTATAATTTATGTAGTTCCTTGCTTTGGTCAGGTTGCTATAAAAGAATTCATGAAAATTTAATGAATTAGTTTAATTATTGGGCGATCGTTAAAATTAAAGAGGTATTGATAATTTTTCACACAACGGATGGGATATTCATAATTATGCCAAATTTTAGGAGAGCTCATTGTGATTTATCATAAATTTAGAAGAAATAATTCAAGAACCAATTCTAATCATATTTATAAATATGATTATAAAATAATTTTTTTTATTGCATTAATTTTTGAATAGCCAAATTTACTCTTTAATTAACTTGTTTCCATTAAAAAAGGGTCAAAATAGTAATTTAAGTATTTTTTAATCGTCTCACAATTATAATTTTTTTCCTCTCAACCCACTACTTCATATTTCTCTCTCACCTTACTTCTCCATATCCTCCCCCCAACCTTTCATAATTTTTTTATGAAATTCGTAATTACGATTTATTTTCTCTTTCTCACCTCACTCCCATTTCTTTATTTTCATAGACTTTTTTTATTTCTTATCCCATCTCACAAAGACTATTGTTTTTTTTTTAACAATTTTTTTTCCTCTCCAACTTATACCACAATTTATTTTTATGTTCGCAAGAGCCGCATACGGTAACAATTAATCATATATAAATTCATTTCATAATTTAAGTGTAATTATACTATAAATTTACCATCATGCCCCTTAGAATTGTGGATTTGACTAGTTGGGTATGTTGATATGTAATTTTCAGCATGTTAGGAGCTGCATGCTAGCAATGTTATAGCTAGGGTTGATAGATTGTGCACAATTTTCAATGATGTTTTAGATTGTTGTTCTTGCCCAACTCCCACCATACCTAACACTTGTTGGAGTAGTCCATCAAACTCTCACCACAACATCCCAACATTCAATACATACATATTTTACAATTTTCCACTTAAATAGAAAAAAAAAATTACAATCAGTATATTATACTTATTATGTAATTAATTTAAAATTTAAAAACAACAATTTTTTTATATAATACATGTAATAATACTCATAAATATAACTAAGTTGATGATCAAGTTAAAAAATTTTCTCGAAGATAGATATTTTTTTTTATATATAGATTGGGCGTAGAACATAGCATGGATCAACCATGCGATGCATTATAATAAACATTAATGTTCTAACAAAATATTAGGTAATAATTTTAAAATTATCATTAATATATATATTAAATGACAATAATTTTAATCTTGTCACAATATAATATTAGTTATAAAAATGGCTTATAAAATTTCATTACAAAATAATTAGTGACACATGATCTATAATGACAATAAATAATTATTATTACTAGATCATCACTACACATGTATTGCTAATTTTATGTACAATTTCATGTCAGTAATTTTTGTTAATGATAATTTCAACAATTATGACTATTAATATTATAAAATTCATTATTGTAACATTTTTTTTTGTCCTTCTCACTATATATATAGTTAGAGATAATATTAAAATTATCGCTTGATCTTTCTTGTCGTTGATCTTTTCTTTAGTTATAGCGATCATAAATAGTACATATCTTACTGCTGACATGACATGATTTATATCATTTAATATTTTCACAAAAAACAAAAATAATTATTAGAGTTGTATTTAAAGCAAACACGATGAATTCAATCCAAATAATTAAGAACATAAAATAAAATTATAGAAAAGGAAATTAAATAAACCATGAAATGAAAGATGAATAATAGCACAAAGATGATGAAAATAGAAACAAGTAAAGGGGCACTGCCTCTATCCTGGCTACACACAAACCCAACTCAATTTCCCTTCACCAGAAAAAAAGCTACAACGGAAAAGGTGAAAAATGCAGCCACCGCCGGAGATAACGCCGCCGACGAAGATGGCTGATTGAGTGTGCCCGCAGTTGGGGTCTTGAAGCCGGTGGGAGTCTCCGGAGATGTGGTGGTGGCGGGGGTTGTGGTAGGAGAAGTGGTAGTGCCGGATGGTGAAGCCCCGGTACTGCCACCAGAACTTGCCGCCGCTGCGACAGTGACAGCGAGCTTCATCCCGCCGCTGCAGTGGCCAGGGACGCCGCAAATGAAGTAGTGGGAACTGGCGGACTTGAGGGTGATGGAGGTGGCGCCGCTGCTGTCGGAGGATAGGGAGTTGCCGGTGGTGCAGGTTTTGTAGTCATTTGCACTCACTTCGTCCACGGTGTGCCCGGGGGCGTAGTTGAATACTGCATGGTACCCAAATATATCAAAATATTGGTTCGAGTCCCGTCAGAGGTGTGCACAAAAATATCTTAAAACAGTGTCAACAATAACGAAATTAATGTCTCATGACTTTAAATCATGGATTTTAATATTATTTTATTTTAATAGTAGGTATCGTTTTAATTTAATAAAATAGTTGGTAATTAGTATATGATTGTTATAATTATTGATTGTTGTTCAATATAGATATTTGATATCAATAATTACAATTAATTTATTTAATAAATAATAATTCATCGCTTTTTTTTTTAAAAAAAAAGAATAAATCAAAACATATAATGGTTCGAATATAATTTATTATGATTTATTTATTATTTTTTTTTCTCGAAAATAATATTGTAATAAAAACTTTATTATTATTTTGGTAACTTTATTTAAAGGCAATAAATTTATTATATTTTTCTGAATTTTTTATTTTTCCTTTATTTGAAAAAGGAATGTGTCATCATTTTTATGATATTATATTATAATTCCATTCTTTACTTTTGGCCCCACTTCCCTATTAATAACTAATTAATTTCAAAAAAATATTCTTAACAATAATCATTTTCTTAATTTAGATTAATTATTTTTTTTATGTGGATATATAGCATAATTTGTGTTTTTATCAATATCCCACTAATTAATTAAGAATAATTAATGTTTTCAATTTATTCCTAATCCTAATTGACTCTTGAGAGGCTAACACAACTTATCTACAGTAAAAAAGTTTGTTAACAAAATAATAAATTAAATTAATACTTAAGATTAAATATATACATTCTCCGAAACAAATAAAAATTCTCTCAAAAAATATTCTGTCTCGCCCATGAATTAATTTTTTATTTTCATTCCACATGATTTTTTTGGTAAAAATTAAAAATTTTAAAGAAGAGAAAAATTATATAAACATTAATCGCAAAACTTAATTATATTATAATCTTAATTAACTACCTTTACAAATCAATTAAATCATAGGAAAAACTCTTACTCAAATTAAATTATTATTTCTTTAACTGTACACTAATTACACGATAAGTGTATTATATTTTACATATAATTAATTTTTGATACACCAAACATAATCCAAATTAAAATTTTCCAGTTATTTTGTAGGAGAGGAACACACAGTAGCTATCTAGCCTTACCGAGGGTGTCACCAACAGCAAAAGTCTTGTCGGTAGTCCAGCTGCCGTAGTCGCCACCCATGGCCCAGCCAGATGAGTCCCCCACCGTGTACACCGCCGCCGGAACTGCCGGAATCCGACAACAGATGACGGCCAAAACCACCATAATCGCAATTCTAGCACTCAAAGCCATTGTTTCTATATATATGTACTGTTTTCCTTTTCTCTCCTTCTTGGGTTGGGGGGTAGGTCGAGTTTGCTTGAGATGATATTGAAAGTGCATGCAATGTTTTGCTATATATATAGTTGAGAGAGAGAAATGGAGTAGGTCAGTAGAGAACTTTATTTCATAATTGCATGGTTGTAAAGGGGGTTGTGAAAGGAGTATTAAATTTTCTATTTTAATTCTTTTACGCATTTTACGGAATTATATTATTTTTTAAAAAAAAATAAAATTTGTATATACATTAAATCCAATGAAAAATATAATAAATTTGAAACTAAATATATTTGGCCCCTGAAAAAGATATATGACAAACGTGCTATTATTTCGTATGTTCAACTTATAATGCATAAACATGGCGTCTTATGAGTCGTCAATTACTCTTATATTAAATGCAAAATTCCATCAATAGACACAAACATTTTATATTAATTAGTAATATTACATTAATTGTCATTTTAATCAAATAATTAATCTTGAAACTAAAACTATAAAAACAAAACTTTATTTTCTAATATTATGAGAAAAAGAAAGTATATATAAATACATTATTTTCAATTAGAGTAATAATGAAAAAGAAATAAAGTGGAAAAGCATTGAAAGATGAGTGAAATTAAGAGTGATAAAATGGAAATGATGACTTAAGTTACACTCATGATACCAAAAGTAGAGGGGGAAAGTGGGACTCCATTTTCTTTGGAGTGGTTGAAATATCCTTATAAATATAATATACATAATATATAAATATATGTGGCACATTTTTATTTTATTTCAACAAAGTCTTTATTCCTAATTACGACCAAATTGTTCCTCAAAATTACATAACTTCATATGTCTTTCATTAAATAAATTCCTTGTGTCCTTTAGGAACTGCATGCAATGGTACTTAGGGAACAGTCCAATGATTTAGACTTCAAGATTTTATTTTTTATTTTTTTTCAAAATGTATTATGGATTCAAATATTGGGTAACTGCGTGTGTGAAATAAAATAAGCATAGTTACGTCACTGTAATCTTCTAGAATGATGATGTTTCAACACATAGATAGAATGCTCTTTCTTTGAGCAAGGCGCGTGTTGTGATTAAAGTTGTTGTGTGCGTATCGTTAATTCTTATCAAAGTTGTATGATTTTGTCAGCAAATATGCCTTAAAAGAGAGAAGAATCTGGAACTTATAATCTCATACAAGTTTCTTGCAGCTCTGTTCAACATCAAACTCAAAAAAAAAAAAAAAAAAAAAAAAAAAAAAAAAAAAACAAAAATAGTTATAAAAACACAGATTATATACATTTTGAAGTTTACAAGTCTTACAAATTATCCGTCTACTACTAATTAGCATCAAACACATATCATAAGAGGGGAAAAAACAATTAAAGAATCAAGTAGATTAGATATATAGAAAGGAAAATATCATAAGTAGGAATAATAATTTTAATTCCTCTATATATTAATATCTCTTTACTATTGTTTATTTATTTATTTGTAGGGTTGTGGGCAGGTAGAGAAGAAGTTGGAGGCATAATATTTGAAGTAGGTAAAAAAGGGTTTTCTTTTCTTTAATTTGTTGCCAAAAAAGCATTCCCCAACACCATTATTACACTGACATCAATTTTTTCATCACATAAATTATCAAACCGATAATTATTGTCTGTTTACATAAATCACCCATATTTATTAAATAATTAAATATACATCTATCAAAATATCATTATCACTTACACAAATCACCCGTTATTTTTTTTGAAAAATTACACACACGCCCCCTAAAAATGTTAGTGTCATTACACAAACTACTCTTATTTTTTTACTGTCATGGGTAGTTTCTATAATTATACAAAAAATAAGAATAATTTGTGTAAATAAATCATAGTCGGAAGGTGGAAATGTAATTATCCCATTATCAAACTCCTTAATGCATATATCCATTGAAGCCAACTCAAACACATATGGTGTAAGTTAGTTATTCAAATATTTTTAGTACTTCATCTTTCGATCTTATTACTTTTAGTCCCTCAATTTTTTGAAAATTACCAAAATTAGGCCTAACTATTAGTTAATTAAAAAGGTCCCTCCATTTGTTTAGACAACCAACTAATGAAGAGGACAAAATTTGAAAATTAAAATTGATTAGATTGAAATATGGGGTACCAAAAATGATTTAGTAATTAACTGAGGGTGCAAGAGTGAATTACGTACCTTTTTAATTCAACAACTCCAATGTTTCTATATATTCTGTTATCATGTCATGATCAAGCTATCAACCAAAAAACACTTGCCCTCTAAATAATTAATATCATATTTAAATTCAACGATATTTAATTTACATTTTTTTATCGATTTTTTTTTGGGGAGGGTTTTACTATTGTTTTAGTATAAATAGTTGATGAATAATGTTCAATTATTAGTTCGCAAAAAACTATATATATTTGATCTAAATCTTGTAGTCGCGCCTGCGTCCAGTCCCGTCCCGTCCCGTCCCGTTCCACTTGTCTATTATATCAAATTTTGCAGATGAATTAAATGGAATTAATTCAAAATTTTTAAATAGACTTTATGAAATTTTTACATACAGACAATAAATAAAATAAAAGTATGTGTATCATCCTCTAAAACATAAATTTTCATTTCATTTTGGCTTAAATTATAAAATTTTAAATTGCACAACAATCCATTTCAAATTAAATTTGATCGAACTAAATCAATTACATGAAAAATATATCACATTTATTATGTAATTTTTAACTTTTTCTAAATACGAACAAATTATACAATAAATATATTATATTTATTATTTAATTAATTTAATTATGATGAGGCTCAGCCCAGATTAAAATTTTCCAAAATCTATGGGACAGAGCCAAACGCCATGCACCCACCCAAACCAAATCCCAACAAGGCGCTCACCTAACCAATCAACCCAGAAAATGAGAAAGGTGGTGTAGTGGCCCCGCCGCATGCTAACCTCAAGGGTTGAGATCAGAGGGGAATCTCGAGCTTTATTTTGTTGATGATCAGGTGGGTGGGTCCAGGGAGTTGATGATGGTTCAACTTTTGGAGTGGTTAGGGCCACAAAACTAAATCGTTTTAGTCTAATAATTTAAAATTAAAATTATGAATCGCATTTATATATTTAAATTTATTTTATTTTAAAAATTAAACTTTGTATTGGATTTAAATCTATATGTTCCCCTTTAATATTAGTTGATTGCTATTAATTATTGATGAATTATGATATTCTCAAGTTGATAGAATTAATAATAATATTAACAATAATAGTAATAATGAGTCTTACTTTTCTTTCATTTTTTTGGTATTGTTATTGAACAACTATTCCTCCTTTCCTTTACACTTTTAGAATGTCTAATTAAAAAAAATAAAGTAATCATATTAATAAAAATAAATAAATTATTAGTACAACAAACATCCATACAATTTATAATTTTTTTAAGTAAGAATGATTAACTATTATTAATTGAAATAAGTTAATTATAATAATTTCTGTAGGATATCAATATTTAATAAATACTATTATCACATGAGTGAATTTATCGCATTTTTAATCTTTGACAACAAATATTTTATATTTATTTGGATAATTCCAAATTAAAAAAAATAGATTAATTATAATTTTAAATTATATTTTATTAAATATCGATTGATTTCAAATTCTTTACTTATATGAACTTTTTCTTAATGTTGTTGGGCTTTGACTTACTTGGACATCAAATTTGACTTGGATTTCTTAAAGGGAGTTTCCCTTTTGTTTTTTCCTAGAAAAAAAACCTCAATTTTCAATTTTCAAATATTTTAATAATTATATATATGTCTGAAACTTAATTAATGTGTATGTATTAATTATAAATATAGTAAATATTATAAACACAATTAGCCAAATAATAAATAATTATAATAGAATTATCGACTTAACAAAGTATAGCCATAAAGTTATACATCCGAACATGAAACCACCTCTTCTCGAGTTACAAAATAGGTCCCATGAATAAGTTTAAAATCACGAGTTCAAATTCCACATAATATGTAAGTATTTGTTTCACTTAATGTGAATTTATTATAATAAATATTCTACCTTTCATTTGCTGTTTATAGTGATGAATTTACAGTCTTAATTTGAATTTTATCGACATTTTCTTTTTTTCTTCCAAGAAATGTATCTGTAATTTAATTAAAAGGTCATAACATACTTATTATATTTCCCTTAAATATGAAAAAGGGAAAAAATTTTAAAAAAAATTCAAAAGGCAATAAATGTCATATGGTAGTGAAAAGATTTGAGTGGGATTGACTAATGTGAGAAAATATGTTGTAACATCATAAAGTATGAATAGCTTGTGAACCAAGAAATATTGTTTGTTGTGTTTTCAATAGTTGCATCATCAAGATTTTGAAAACTATAATGATGTTTCAGTTGCAGGACAATGACATTGGATCTAACAATCCTAGGAAAAAGGGAAAAGAAAAAAGTCTTTTTATTTGAGGTAAAATTGCATTTTTATGAGGTATGACATGTTTAGTTCTGTATTTGTATTAATTATAAATATAGTCCTTTAATTTAGACCTCTTTACACATTTGATCTTGCACTTCACACATTTCGACCAGAATGAAGTGTCGAAAATAGCCATTTTAAAGATTACAGTACTATATTTATAATTACTGAAGATGCAGGATTAAGTGTATTATACTCTCAAAGTGTAGGTCTAAAAAAATGATTTTACATTTATTTTATATTCAAGCCGTGGTTTCCTAATTGGACTGTGGAATGCTCGGAGAGTCAATCCAATCCAGACCTCACCATAGCAGGTATAGGTCCCGTTTGGCTCGTCGGTTCCTTAATTAATTATAATATAATCGATTTTTGAAATAATTGATGTTAATAGAAAGAAAGATCTGCGATGATTTCAAATTGATTATGCAAATATATATTATAGACAAAATTTAAAATTAATCTCGTTCGTAGGATTATCGAAGGACTAAAAACAAATAAAAAAATTAATGAGAATAACAGGTAAGTTATAAAAAAAAATAATTACCGTAGGATTCAAAGCTAGAAATGTCAGTAACATGATTTTCAAGGATTTTCAAGAAATCCCAAAACTGATATCAAAAAAGGATCCAAAGCAATTATATGTTCTTCACAAGCCTGAGGCTGAGGGGGAGCTTCCACAGCCTTGATGAACATATTATTTGGATAATATCATAATACATTCATTAAAATTTCAGAAAATTCCCCAGACAATATCCACAGGATCTTAAGACACTGATGCAAGAAATTTCCTCCTAAATGTTTCCTGACCTAAACTCCAAATCTTTTCTTGCATAGTAATGTTGCATCTTATCAGTACTTCATATATATACATACCCCGTGTGTAAAATCTTCGTCATTTGTATATTTAAGAAAAAACTTTATACGCTGAGCACGATCCTAAATCGTAGATTGGAGAAAATAAATCATATTAATGAAAATAAACACACTTCTGAGAAGAATCCACAATAGAGATAAACCGGAAACGGCAGGTGATGAACAGGGCTGCCTCTGCAGCACTTCTCTCAAGCCACAGTCTTTGCCTCTGCAGGAAAACATTCTCGGCCTTCAACAAATTATAAACCACTGCTGCTTCGTCTGATCAAGAACAACGAAGAAAGGCAATTTAGAAACCACGACGATAAGTCTTACTTTCATTTGTTTTTCTTAATATTTCTGTGCAACTCAAAAGCAAATATTAAGACTGTCTGTTGTGAATCAATGTATCAGGTTGAGATGAGAAGACGCAATCAGTACTGCGTAACTATATGCTCCATTGGTACAAATGATAGAGGTCCATTCAAGAATCAGCTCATCAAGTTGAGATGAGAAAATAGAGTCGTTACGACAAATTCATTTGAATGATAAGAAAAAGAACGTTGTGGGAAATCCACTTCCTTGTACCGTTGTACCAATCACTTTCCTGCATCTCAATATCAAAGATCGTATTTTTCATAGATTTTAGCAGGACAAGATTGTTTCAACAAACGGATGAACACAAAAATAGATAAACGGAAAGCTGAAGGTTAATTCTATTTCAGCCTCAGATACAAACTGGAATAACATCGGCATGTATTCACAAGAAGCAGGGAGTTGGAGAACTCACTGTGCTCAAGTGATTCAACTGCTATTGATCGCATTCCATCATATTGGCTGACAAAATTCAATTCACTTCAGCATTCTCTGATTGAATTGGGATTGTCTCCTGCCTCAAAAATCTTCTACCGTGTGCCAAACGAATTGCTCACTCTCCCCATAAACTCCTACAAGTCAAGAACAGCTCCGAAGTTTTTCACACCACCGTGATCTCATTCACTCCAGTACTACAGAATATACTTCAGAACAATACAAGAACACAAAAAAAGCCAAATCGACTACTACCTCTCTGGGCTATTCTGAAATATGACTTCAGCGGAAACGACAATCGTACTATCAGCAATAAAAGAAATCCTTAAGGTATTTCGTCCTCGCTTGATACGACAAATTCGCTACAAACAAATTGTGTACTGGCAGTGGCTTGGGCTGCAGCAAAGATAAAGTTTCTTTTTCTTTGGCTTAGCCCAGTCAAGCTTCAAAACTCTACCCTTAAATTCCTGTTTGTTTATATAGAAAAGACTGCATAATTACTGTACTGGAAACAATAATTTGCAAGCATTCATCAATAAATGTACGTGCAGAAAATCTTTGAAACTTGAAACGCTTACACTACAGTGGATTCAAGATTGTGAAGAGCAGCAAGAGCATCTTCATGTCAGCCCATTGTCACAAAAGCAAGACCCCCTATTTTTATTTTTATTGCACATCGAAAACTGAACCAAACAAAATAAAACAATAAAAACAAAATATCAGAACGTGAACCCTAAAGAAGAATTCCGTAAGGAATAAACAGAAGCTGAAACCCACCTCAACATCAACAACAGTACGATAATTCTCAAACAGGGGTCGAATCTCGTCCACGGAACATTCTGGACAAGCAACCTCGTCTTAGAAACTTCATCTTCTTCTTCTACGACTTCCCCGTCGAGGGATTCTGATTGAATGGTGGGCTGGGCTTGGACTTGGGCTTGAGCAAGGAACAGCTGAAGATTGGACCTCCGGGCTTAGTGGTGAGAGAAAGAAAACAAGGGTTGGGCGGCGGCGGAGGAGGCGAAGGCGGTGGAAGGTATTGGTGGTTGATACGGCTGGGCCTTCGACAGCCCAAGAGAAAGCTGCAGAAACCAGCCCGCTACAGAAAGCTGAAGTTGAAGACGAGCAATGTGAATTAGCAGTTTCAGACATTTCCTTCCTTTTCCCATCGATCTCATCAAACTAATGCCGAGTTATGCTTTCTTCAATCACCTCCAAAATCCGCTATTTCCGCTTACACCACTCTGTTCTTCTTTCACACCTTCACACACTTCTCTTTTACCACACCTCCCCTGGCAAAAACCCTGCCTTTGCTCCCAAACCCACGTTGCAATCCGTTCAAAACCGCCCCAAGTCTGATCTTTTCACGAGTTCAGCTGCAACCCGCTTCAATTATTCGGACTTTGAACCCGATACAGTTCTTGAAACCCTCAATTGTTATGCGAATGACTGGAAGGTTGCATTAGAGTTCTTCAACTGGGTCGAAACCCATTGCGGGTTTCAACACACCACTCAGACATTTAACCGGATTGTTGACATTCTTGGTAAGTTTTTTGAGTTTGATACTGCCTGGAATCTGATAGGAAGAATGACAAAAAACCCATCTTCGGTGCCTGATCATACAACGTTCCGGGTGTTATTTAAGCGCTATGTCTGCTCACCTCGTTAAGGAAGCAATTGATGCGTTCTGTAAATTGGATGAGTATAATTTGAGGGATGAAACTTCGCTCTCGAATTTGATTGACGCTCTTTGCGAGTACAAACATGTAATAGAAGCTGAAGAACTGTGCTTCAAGAAAAATAGGGATAATGAGTATGATAACAAACTGTCTGGGCTTAATATGGAAAGTACAAAGATTTATAATATGATTCTGCGTGGTTGGTTTAAAATGAAGTGGTGGAGGAAGTGCAGAGAGTTCTGGGAAGAGATGGATAAGAGGGGTGTGAGGAAAGATTTGTATTCATACGCGATATATATGGACATTCAGTGCAAGTGTGGGAAGCCATGGAAGGCGGTAAGATTGTACAAGGAGATGAGGAAGAAGGGTATTGAGTTGGACGTGGTGGCATACAACACTGTAATTCGTGCTATCGGGATTTCTGAGGGGGTTGATATGGCCGTGAGGCTTTACAAAGAGATGATTGAATTGGGCTGCCAACCAAATGTTGTAACTTTTAACACAATTCTAAAGCTGTTGTGTGAGAGTGGGAGGTATAGAGAGGCACATAAAATTCTCAATCTGATGACTAAGAAGGGTTGTCAGCCGGATATAGTTACATACCATTGCTTCTTCATGTGCCTTGAAAAGCCCCGCGAGATTCTTAAGTTGTTTGATAGGATGATTGAAAGTGGTGTGCGACCGAGGATGGACACATATGTTATGCTCATGAGGAAGTTTGGAAGATGGGGTTTCCTCCGGCCAGTGTTTCTTGTTTGGAAGAAGATGGAGGAGCATGGACTGAGCCCAGATGAGTTCGCTTATAATGCCTTGATTGATGTTCTGCTGCAGAAAGGTTTGGTTGATATGGCACGAAAGTATGATGAAGAGATGTTATTGAAAGGGCTTTCAGCTAAACCAAGAGCTGAATTACAGACCACAATGGATACTGAAGGATCCAACTAGCATCATTTTTCACAGAAACTAAAACATAATTCCTTTGGACCCTACATAGATATTGAGAGCCTTATTTCAAGAATCAATCTATCAGGTTGAGATGACAAAATACAATCAATGCTGCGTAACTATTCTCCACTGGTTCACTACTAATGCTTCGACTTTTCAGGTCCAATGATAGAGGTCCATTACAAGAATCAATTGTGATCGGAGAAATACATGCAGTAAGATAATACTTTTGCATGATAAGAAAAGAACAGTCGTGGCTACTCATATGAAAGCCGTTTCCTAATGCTATTCACTTTCTTGCATCTTGATATCAAAGACCATATTTTTCATAGATTTTAGCAGGAGAAGATCGCCTCAATAACCGGATGGCCACAAAAATATATAAACAGAGATCAAGTCGTAGAAAAGGAGTAAAGCTTAAGGTCAATTATATTTCAGCTGCGGATACAAACTGGAATAACACTGGCATGTATTCACAACGCGCACAGACAGGGAAAACTCACTGTGCTCAAGTGATTAAACCGCAGCTGATCACATTCTCCCATATCCCTCAACAGAATTCAATTCACTTCAGCACTCTCTGATTGAATAGCGGACTTCGTCTCCTGTCTCAAAAATCTTCTACTGCGTGCCACACGAATTGCTCTCCCCATAAACTCCTGCAAGCCAAGAACAGCTCAGAAGTTTTTTTTCACCACCTTGATCTCATTCACTGTATTACTACAGAATATAATTCAAAAAAGTTCAGGAACCCCAACAAGCCAAATCGACTACTACCTTTCCTTGAAAAGCGGTGAGTGCTGCCTCCGCGTCCGCCTTAGTATTGAAGGAAACAAAGCCATACCCCGCGGATCGTCTAGGATTATCCTGAAATATGACTTCAGCGGAAACAACATTTGCATTATCGGCATTAAAGAAATCCTTGAGGTCATTTGCCGTCGCCTGAAACGGCAAATTTGCAACAAACAAATTGTGTACTGGTAGTGGCTTGGGCTGCGGCAAAGATGAAGGTTTCTTCTTCTTTGGCTTAGCCCAGTTAAGCTTCAAAACTCTACCCTCAAATTCCTATTTGTTGAGATAGAAAAGACACATAATTACTACATGAGAAACAATAATTGAGCTTCTAATATGCAAGCATTCATCAATAAATATATGTACAGAAAATCTTTGAAACTTGAAACTCTTACAGTGGATTCAAGATTGTTTAAAGCAGCAAGAGCTTCTTCATGTGAGCCCATTGTCACAAAAGCAAGACCCCTGTTTTTAGTTTTATTATACATCGAAAACTAAACCAGCAAGAAAACCAAAATCAGAACATGAACACAAGAACCCATAACAGAATAATTAAGTAGGAATTAACAGAAGGGGAAACCCACCTCAATATCAACAATAGTACCATAATTCTCGAACAGGGGTCGAATATCATCCACAGTGCATGTCCATGGAACATTCTGGACAAGCAACCTCGTCTTAGAAACTTCTTCTTCTTCTTCTACGACATTCTCGTTGGCCGTCTCGGATTTAATGGTGGGCTGGGCTTGAACCTGGACTTGAGCAAGGAACAGCTGAAGATTGGACCTCCGGTGCTTGGTGGTGAGACAAAGAAGACAAGGGTTGGGCGGCGGCGACAGAAGGAATAGGTGGTTGTGGGAGAATTGAGCGGCGGCGGGAGGCAAATATACAAGACGAAAGGCGGCCATTGTAGGAGGCGAGGAAGCTCAATGGTTTACAATCGCAGGAGTTTGATTGCTTCTGCTGAGAGTTGAGATTAATGGAAAATGAACTGAGCCCACTGCTGCAAGAGGAAGCAGTGAGAGGGAAGGATAAGGAGCAGAGCAGAGTGACAAAAATATCTAATTTTCCTTTTTCTTGTTATTAACCAACAAAATTTATATAATACCTAAAATTAATTTAATTACTTTTTACAATATTATTTCCAAATTTAAAATTAATTCTATTGCATCACAATCATGTAATTTGCATTTTGCATATAAAGAATGGTAAATTACAATAAATTCCATGAAATTCGGCTTCTATTATAATAATTATCTTATTATTTAAAAAATTATATTTGACGATCATCCAATAACTAATTTAATTTTGTTAATTTTCATTTATTTACAAAATTAAGAATTTTTCATCCATCTCATTTGATTTTTTTTATAATTTTTTTAAATGGAAAAAAAGCAGTAAAGATAAAATTAACTTTTATTTAGAAATTATATAATTTCAACAAACATCATATGATATTAATAATTTTTTCAAGTACAAAAAAAATTAGCAAACATCAACTGAATATTTATAATTACATCAAATTTAGATGAACTTATCTAATTTACCCTAAATACACAAACACTTAGCAATAGCATAACTTTGAATATTTAATTGGTTGAATTTTGTCACGCTTGATCAAAAACACTCCGTAGCATTAATTCTCATCAACAGAAGTAATCTCATTGACAATTTTTGTGAGCAACCAACGTGCAATGGTACTAAGGATTACAACTCAATGCCAAGGATATTTTCAGTACAAATTCCCCTCGACCACTTGCCAATCCAAAATCTTTTATCAGTCGAAACCGGACTGCTTTTCCGAAACTATTTAGGGACAAACCAGCTATTGCCGACAATAAGATGTTCAGAAATTCTCACATAATTAGCATTTAGGACACTCTCCTACATACACCAGGTTTTGAGTTGACATGTAAGAGATACTACCATGCAGTTAAAACCCAGGTTTCGACAGACCGAAATCTCAAGGGCCGTGTATCGTATCGTCAAGAAAAGAATAGGGGGGTGAAATCACGTTAAGATCATGATTTCAACCAATGACATGAAGTTAATTAGAATGCGTTTCTTCCTAACAACAGTTACAGAAAATTCAACAACATATCTTTGTTCTACTTCTTGCACATTCTTGATTCAGGTGAGTTGGATTGCAGTGGTGAAAGAGGCTGTCTTTGCGGATCGAGACTACCAAAGTCGATTTTCTTCTCCACTGGGCTGCTCAGCTTAGGGCTCGATTTTCGCTTCCCCTGTAAGGGATATAAGAGGAATTAGTATGCCAAGTTCATGAATACATGTGGGAAAATATGCCACAATTGCATACCAGTAGGAAAGAAACATAAACAAACCACAGAAAGAATAGATGTGCTCCTCACAATGCTAACCTTCCCAGAAAGGCTGCCTCCACCAGAGCCACTAATATGCTTTTCCCTGTGGCATAGCCTTATCAACCTTTTATTCTCCTCGTTTAGGATGTTGTTTTCTTCAAAGAGTACATTCACCTGAAAGTATAATACGTTTGGTACTTGCAGGACAACCCAAAAATTTATCATTAAGATAATTCATCTATTTGCTACTTGACATACCTCCTCCTCAGCTCTATGAAGGTTAATTGTTAGATGATCCTTGTCTTTTTCTAGGTTTTTTGCACCTGCTGCTAGTGCTATGACCTTCTGGGTTAAAGGCTTCAAGCTAGGATAAAAATAAGAACTTCAGTTGAAGATTCAACATAAGTAGCAAAAACAATATATCGGAATCTGAAGTTACAGCTGAAGTAGTTTTATAAATCTCCTGCATTTCTTGACTGAAATCAACTGTAATATAATCCTCACCTAGTCCACATTTTGAGTAATTTTTGGCATTCTTCAACTCCACTATGTGCCTCCAAAAAGCTATTTGCAGTTGATGTAGTCTCATCCTTGCCAAACATAGCAGTCAGCAGTGCATCTAGTAAAATTTGTTCCTCATGCAGGTCATCTGTAGACACCTCATCCTTCAGCAATCGTATCAGAATAGTGGTCAGTCTCAACACATGAAAGGTTGAGTAAACCAATACGTAGAGCATGTTAACGAAATTAAAATAAGAAAATCAATAAAGTAATGCTCTGTACTTCCAGTGGGTGGCTACTATATACAGCACAACCAAGAGAAGTTCAACAGAAATAACTAGGTACCCCGGCCGATTGATCTCTCCAATAAACAAATGGCACGGGGGCATATGTTTAAAGGTCTATTGAGGGTTTCCTTTCAGAATGGCCTTGGAAGTAAAAGTTCAATGCAACTTTGGCTATAAACTTAGATTAAAATAAGAAAAAAATTCAAGGAAATATTTATACATCGCATAGGGGGCCACCGGCACACTGTAAAAATGACAGAAAGAAAGAAGCACAAAATATCTCATGTTGTAAAGTCTAAACTGGTGACTACAGGAGTTGAAGGGGCTAAAATAACCGAGTGTTCTTACAGGTCATTTAATGTCAAAGGCACATGCATGTAAGAGTTTATGATACAGAGATGCTTCTATCAGGCAAACAGTACAAAGAAAAAAGACTACCAAATATCAGTTTAAATTAGAAAAGAGATGTAGATCCACATACACGATCCGAGTAACCTAAGGAGCCAGACAATTAACCAAACGTAACTCCACAAAATATAGTCTTACAAAGTTTCGTCAAGTAGATTTAACTTTTATTATAAACTAATTCAATACCAGTGCAAAATCAAGAGTCAGAAACCCAACATCTAAGATTCAAGACATTGGAAAAGAAAGAGAGAGCAAGAAATCAAATTTACCAACTGCCGCCCCGATTGAAACTTATAGAAATTCAACTCTTCCTCCAATTTCTTCTTCTCCTCCTCCAAATCAAAGTTCCGCATCTCAGCTTCCTTGGCCCTCTCGTCGGCCTCGTTCGCAAAATCCATTAAAGCCTCGCGATCGTGGTCGTAAAGCGAGCACTCCCTCTCCCACTTGTTGCAAGCCGCCAACAAATTAGAGCACTCCACAGCCAGTTTCTGGTTTTCCTCCACGAACTTCTTCAAAGCCACCGCATTCATACTAGCCTCAGCCTGAACCAAAAGTATAAACACTTATTTCAGACTAAACACAACAACTGATCCTCAATTGCCAAAACAACGCCAAATACAGGAATACAATTGAAAACAACCCTAGATCGCTCAACGATTTCATCCTTTTCTTTCAGCCTGGATTGCAGACAGAGGTATTGGTGGCGGAGTTGCATATGCGATGCTTCGACGGCGCGAAGTTTATGAAGAAGAGTGCCGGATGACACCGGCAGGCCCACGCTGTCATCAATCGATTCCCGGATGTAATCTTCCGTTTCTTGAGGCAGTTCCATTCCAAGTTCTCGGAGAAATCAGCAACAAAAACTACTAATTCTTCGGATTCTCGTTAGGGATTTGGATCTTCAGATACAGAAGGGAGAGAGGTGGGGTGGGTGGTGTTGGCCTGCGTTCGCAGTCTGAAGATGAGAATTCGAAATGAGAGGGTTAGCGCCTAGCCGTTTGAGAAACTCTGTTCGGGTAATGATCCCCTCCATCGCGGAGTACTGTAAGGACTAGAATTTGAAATATTTTCATTTAATTTATTTTGGTGGTATAGAAAAACTAGTAATCTTGCATTTTGCACCCTAAAATCCATCCATTTTTCCACTTTCGCCCCCCTTAAATAAAAATTTACACTTTACCCCATAAAACTACTAACTAATTACCAATTTACACCTTTGAAGCTATTGTTGGCAACGTAATAGCTAAGAGTGTGTGCCACTGCGTCACACTTTTAATGAGGATAAAATTATGGGGAGAATAATTTCTTTTATGAATGAATTGATGTCCGTTTTATGAGCTATTATTATATCAATTTTGTATAAGACTTGCAATCTTGTCTTAATAAGAGGTATCGATAGGGAGAAGAGGTATTAAAGTTTATAAGTCATTCAAACTTTTCATTTACAATAATGTGACGTAAAACGGACATATGACCTTTATTTCCACAGATGACACAAAATAATGTGGTTTGCGACACGATCGATATCGCATTGCACTAGGTATTGTATACTCTGATTTTATATGAACCTCACTTTTAACTTAAAAGAACAGTTTGCTAGGGAGAGATTGCATTGGACTTGTAAGCCAGTTAAACTCCTTATTTGCAATCCATGAATCAATGTAGGACGTTTGACGACATTATTAGTTAATTTATTTTTTAAATAATACTCCAAAAAATAAAATATAATTTATTTAAAGTTACAAATATAGATCATGATAAGTAAGAACTCATTGGTATTTATTTTTCAAAATTCACACATATTCTATATTATGACATAATCATAAAAAACATATTGTACACAAACCTATGATTACGAGCAAATTGAGGTAAAACTGAAGGAGACACCTGAAATGCTAGTAATCATAAGCGATAATACCGATCCACCATACAAAAAATTATTTATGCAACCGTTTGAGTCAGACGAACACGTACTATATAAGCAACAATTTACAAGAACTAAAATTGAAACATAACATAAAACAAATTTATTCCTTTAAACAGTGATCATATGTGGTTCATGAGGTAATTTATTACGATCAAGATTTGATGTTTGTGTTTTCATTTTCAGTGAAAAATATATATATAATTTTTATTTTTGTATAGATTTTTGTGTGAAATTAGAATATGTTTGGATTAATTAATGAAATTGTGTTTTATGTTGAGTTGTATTTTTTTTTCAATGAGAATTAAACGTATTTTTTTTTAATTTAATTATGATTTCAAAAGCTAAAAATTAAAATTAAAAATACAGACAAACAGGCCCCCATGTCTCAAAATTCTTTTAGTTTCTTCAATGTTGTATGTACGGTGTCTTGCAAGAGATACATTTGTAATGATATTACTCATATATACACCTGACAAATATCTTCTCTTTTATATATATAGAATGGAGAAACACATTCAAACCATGGCTGATCACTGGTTTATAAGGCCACTAATTATATGTTTTCTCATGATGATGATGATGAGTTCTCAAGTCCGTGCCTCGGACTGGACCAACATCATAACCCCTGAAAGTGCAATTTCCAAGGGAGCAGGTGGGAGTTTATTAATGTAAATCAATATTTCAATATTATAAATTTTATACCACACATTTATGTTAAGAGAAGGTTGCGTCTTTATTTCATTGCAGCTTGTCTAGATGAAAGCCCACCAGCTTACTACTTTAGAAACGGATCTGGAGATGGAGTTGATAATTGGTTGATTTATATGGAGGTCAGCCCTCCAATGAACATGCCTACTTATTTATACAAAATTTAGTCGATCATTATAATAAGCTCCTTATTTTTCTTATTCATGTTTTTGTGACAAAGTGATCTTTTTTTTCTTTTAATTTTTTAGTTTACAACTTTGCTTTTGTTTTCTTATTTTACTCTACTTGGGAACATCCATATTCCTGTAATATGTATTTTGACGTGTGTACTTTAGGGCGGTGGCTGGTGTATTTCGAACAAGGGCTGTCTTGAGAGAACAAAAATCTACACTGGAACCTCCACACTTAAGCCAAAGCGTATGTATTTCACGGACATATTGAGTGAAGACCAAACTATTAATCCAGGTAAATAGATGACAGTATATAAGTTTAATATTATTGAACAAGAAATGCACTGATTCATCCATTTGCCTTCGATTTCCAGATTTCTATAATTGGAATAGAGTTTTTGTTGCATATTGTGATAGCTCGTCGTATTTGGGGGATGTTGAATCCGTAAGTCTTCTAAGACATTAGTTTACTTTCTTTTCACATTGGTGTCCGTCACTCCCATCGAAAGTTATAGTTCTGGCATTAGAGCAATACATCTTACTAATTTTCTTCGAGTTATTACTCGTGGTGGGGATCGAACCCATGACGTTGCTCTGGCATCAATTGCTGGATGAAACAATTACTAATAAGCTAGAAGTTATGGTCGATGGCAACAATACGACTTAAATCTTTACTATTTATGCACAGGTCAATAGAGATGATTCTATCAAATAGTAACATAACCAAATTTACACTTAATTTCTTATAGAATACCTACCCGAATCGTAGGGGTTCAAGGATTTTTGACTCGGTGATGGAAGATCTATTAGCTAAAGGAATGAAGAACGCCAAGAATGTACGATGCAATTTCCTGTATAATTTCCTTGTGCATTCTATATATTTTCTGCGTCAATTTTTCAAATACTTACGAAATTATTTAACCAAACTTCACAGGCCATACTGTCGGGTGGCTCAGCTGGTGGATTAGGAACCATCTTGCACTGTGACGGCTTTCGATCACTCATACCTAAAGCTAGTAGAGTGAAGTGCATTTCTGATGCTGGTTTCTTCATCCATGCGTAAGACATCGAACAAACTTTACTTTCTTTCTATGTTTTTTCGTGAAAAAATGTGCAAGACATTCATGTCTATGCACAACGCTATATGATTTTGTGATCCTACGTTCGTCATAGAAAAAATCTCCACGGAGCCCAAGAGAGAGAACGCTTCTTTGCTGATATGATTGCGTATCATGTATACGTCTAAACTTAAACTTTAAATACTTGTAACTATTTTTATATTTATGTTTTCTTCATGAAATAAGTGTCTCTTACATGACTGAGGTACTTGATGTAGGGAGCAACCAAGCATCTGCCTGCATCATGCACAACCAAAATGAACCCGAGTTTGGTAAGAGAAGCTAATCATTTGATCTTATATACGTGCGTTCACCATAACAATTATGAAAAATTATGTCAAAATATCGACAATATGTTTTGTGTACAAAAAATTTCAGTGTATTTTCCCTGAAAACATAGTGAAAGATATTCAAACGCCGCTCTTTTTCCTTGAATCAGCTTTTGATGGCCATCAGGTACGCTTATATACTCTAATAAAAAACCTGGAATTTCAAATTTTACTCCTATATATCTTGTTTCCTAGTTTGTAAATTAGGTTTAAATGCATTTTTTGTTCTACAATTTAGGTCATTTGGCTTTTTCGTTATTTAGCTTTTCAGGGTAGTACTTTAGTCTTCCATCTTTTTAATTTTGGCAATTTTGATCATTTTTTCCGCTGGAGTTCGCCCTTCTCGTCAGAAAAGTGTATGTGCATTTTATGTGACTTTTTAAAATTGGAGTTATTGTTCCTATAGGTCCATTTTTATACGCGTTTTTGTCCTTTAACTTTCTAGGATGACATTTTAGTATAACATCTTTTTAATATTTGTAATTTTAATCTTTTTTTGACCGAAGTTGACCCTTCTCGTTGGTGAAGGTGAACTCTAACCAAAAGAAAGGCCGCAATCATGAAAATTAAAAAAAAAATGCAGAACAAAAGTATTACCCTTGAAAGTTAAAGGGCGTCAAATAACTTAAATTACAGGATAAAAGTTACATTTAATTTATGTAAACTATGTTGTTTGGAATATATAAATCGTATTAAGGACTCAACGGGCACGAATCTATTAATGTTTATTTAGATGTTGACATTTCTAAACTATACTCATAATCAGTGTCGATATGTCTCAGCTAAGAGAGCATTTCTTTTCAAACGATCCTACTTGGACCAGTTGCATCAATAATTTAGAAATCTGCACCCCAACTCAATTACAGACGATGAAGGGTACATTTATAATTTTTATTAATTGCTATTTTGTATCTTCAACCTTAAAATTGAAAATAATTCTCATTATATATTAACTTTTAATGTCTAATTTTCAGATTTCCGCACAGCCTTAATAAAGACATTGCGAGAAGTTGCCAATTCTCCATCTACAGGAATTTTGGTTCACCCTTGCTATCGCCATGGACACTTCATGGACCAAGGCTGGTGCACTAACTCGCCAGCATTGCGAAAAGTAAGATTTATTATTTACACCTATCACAAGATAAGTACATTGCATTTGTCATATAATTGATTCAAATTTGATTGAGTTGGATCTGAGCTACTGGTTTAAGTTTTTTTTGCTAATTCACATAATAAACTATTCATCCTAAATTTCTTTTCAAGTAAAAGTTTTCTGCATGAAATGAATAAGGGTAAATATGTCATAAAATTCTTGTCAAACTACATAATTTAATTAACTTAATAGGTTTAGTTGTGAATTTTTTCACTATTCAAAAGTTTATTTTTTATTTTTTGAAAACTTTACCATAACCGTTAATTTAGGATGTTTGTGTAGTTTGTACAAAATATTTTACAATCTTATCATAATGATTAAATATATACTTAATTTTGTAAAATTTTATCAAGTTAATTGCTGGACTAATATGATTTTGCTCCTAAATTTTCATTTGGGAAAATAACCCAAACAACTAAATATAGAACTTAATTTAAAATATTTAGGACAATAATATCATAAATTGAAATAAACATTAAATTAAAACCATATGTTGCTTTTGCCCAAATAATAGTTCTATAGTGCATTAATGAATGTTTTTGCATTTATTATAAGTGTATGGATGTAGAAATAAAATAATTATGAAAATAGTAATGAATATACATGAATTACTTAAAATCAATAATATTTTTTCATTTATTTCATCAACTTCTAATTTCTTGAGATTTTTAAAATATTTTGTTTTTTTTTTTGGCATTATCTAGACCTTTATTTAATTTATTCTAATATTAATTATTCCAATTTTCAGAAAATTATCCATGCCATTGCTGATTGGTACTTCGATCGAAGATCTGTTCAAGAAATAGATACCCAAACTGACCTGCCACGGAAATTGCACTAAACTTACGTAAAACATTGGGCATGTCCGAAATGTACACTTCTTGTATTAACAAATGAAAAATCACCAAATAGAATAATTGGTGATTTATACAAGTTTATCATGTAAGCTTGTCCATTTGTAATATATACTCTATCAAAGGCCATGCTTTATCTTGCATACATAACAAGCAACATCTACAATTTATTTTCTTTTTTCTATTTTTCGTTTAAATTTTAGTATAAATATTGACCATTTAATTAAAAATATAGTAAAAGCAAACAATAAATACGCGCTTCAAGGTTCACAATTGGTCGGATCGGTCTAGAATTGGCACGGACTAGCCTGAAAAAGTCTGACCTACTATTGTTCATGATCGGTCTCGAGGCGGTCCTAGCATCTAAGTGGGCTCCAATTGAGTCTATTTTTAGACCTAAGCCTAGCCCATGAGCCGACTCGATTGAGGCCCTGACCAAGCCCAGACCAAGCCACGTTAGGCCCAAATGTGCTTATTTAATTATTCTTTTTAATGATGTTGAGATTTTCTTATAAATAATTATTTAAATTTATAATTGTCTTTTGAAATAAATAAATATTAAATAAATCATATATATATATATATATATATATATATATATATATATATATATATATATATATATATATATATAACAATAGTTAAGGAAATATATAATGGACTTATAAAAAAAAGGCCCAACTGGCCCCATCCAAGACCAGATGGTCTTAGGTCACTTGGCTGGGTTGGTCCCAAGTATTGATTCCTGAATCGACTTAGGACCGATCCGATCCCCAAGCAGACCTTGTCTAACCGACTCTATCTTTTATTGGTTCAATCCAATCTTGAATTGAATTAGTTCAGTTCGACGTATTATACATTTTAATACACTTTCAATATGATACATGATCAATATATATAGCCCGGTAAAAGAAAGTACATTTGTCCAATTAGTTTTTATTTAGTGAATTGTACTTGCATAAAATAACTGTGTAAGGTCATATTTAATCTTTGAAAAATCTTATTCTTTTCAAATTATAAATTATCTGAAATAATGGGTTTAAGTTTAACTACTCAGAACACGTGTGGTGTACTGATAAATTATTCTGAAAACAACTTAAACTTTATGAAATTATGTATATAACAAACTTAGTTATATGATCATGTCCAATTTGTTTAACTATTATTGTGCTACATACATAGATAAAAACAAGAAATATATATAAGGATAACTATATTGCCTGACTTAAGATTTGGTGTAAATACATATAAATTTTTTATAATTTAAAAAATTATATTTAATACCCCTGACATCTGTTTTCATTTAACAAATAGATCCATATGTTTAGTAAAAGTTCACCAAATTTATTGATATCATCAGAAGAAAATGATTGAAAGTTTATATTTAACCCCAGTTGACTTTTGCACGTAAAAAAAAAAAAAAAATTAACCAAACTATCTTGTACATATTTACATGCACTAATGCATGTGGAAGGTACATTCACCCTAAGGATAATTTGATCAAAAAATATTTATTTGACCTTTAACAAGTTAGTAGTAAGTCAATTGGGGGTAAATATATATTTTCATTCTTTTTTTTTTTTTTTTTTTTTTGCGAATATCAGTAAATTTCGTAAATTTTGACTAACGGAGATATCTATTTGTTGGAAGAAAATAAGTTTCAAAAAGTACTAGATGTAACTTCCAAAATCACCGAAAATTTACATATAATTACATCAAATTTCAGAAGGGGCAACGTAGTTATCCCTAAAAGTTATTTAAGCAAAGGTAATGTAAGAAAAGTTATAGCGAGGACATGCATGATTTTGATTTGTCCGCTGCGATTGTATGAATAATAAAAAGGTGAATTAATATAAAGAAAATTATACTGGTTATTAGAACAATACAAAGGAAGATGCAAATATGTATCTCATATGAACCATTGTACGATTCTCAACTTAATTAATTGTAATTTCTGTCATGTATAAATGGAGTTTTGACAGTTTTGATCCCATAAAAAATAATTTTGTAATTTAGTCCATCAATTTATCATTTTTTCTTGGCCTAGGGAAATTTTTCATTTTGAATTTTCAAAACTCATTGGATTTTCCAAAGTGTACCTAACATAAGGACATAAAAATTTGGGATCTAGAAAATTTTTACAATAAAAGACCTGAATTCACGAAAATTGATAAATTTTAGTAGATTAAATTGTCAAATTAACTTTTAATGAGACCAAAGCCACGACACCCTCTACATACAGGACGAAAATTGCAATTAAGCCTTCGTTCGAGTATGTGAGAATTCAAAATGAGAAGGTTAGCCTAGTCATTTGACAAATATAGTAAAATGCAGTTTGCATCCTGAAATTAATCCAATTTGGCACTTTTCACCCCCCAAAAATAAAAATTCATACTTTACACCATCAAACTAACAACACATTGGCAATTTCCACCTCAGATCATTTTAAACTTTTCTTCTTGACGTAATGGCTAAGATTGAGTACCTTAAAGTAAAATAAATTAACTTAAAAATATTAAGGACTGCATAATGTCAGAACTATGTTAATATCTATGTATATCTAAATGGTCTATAGTCATTCATAAAAATAAATTATAATGTGTATTTTTCAAATTTTGAAACATCATGCGCATGACGCGAACACATCTAGAAAAAAAAAAAAAAAAAGTGGTATGAACGCATAGCTGGCAAATGAGGGCTTTTCATACAATAAAATTAGAGAGGACACATGGTGGAATGATACTGATTGATAAGCGATAATATTACTCCATCATAGGAAAATCCATCTGGGGAACGGTTAACAGAGTTTGAGATAGGAAAACATGTAGTATATAAGCAACAAAAACAAAAACAAAACTTAGAGCCTAAAATATAATAAATTTATTTTTCTAAACAGTGATCATACGGTCCAAAGGTAAATTCATCATAATCAGAGAAGCCCATAGCATTCATTTTTTGAAATTATAATGCATTGTGTTTGGTTCGATGGATTTGATGGTAGGGATTTCAAGATCCCTAATAACAAATTCTGCATTTATTTAGGCAATTTTGTATTATAAAAGATTTCAAATCCTTCAACTCTATTTTCTGAGTTGTATTTTATGAAATATTGATAGATTTTAAATTTTATTGATATAATTTTTTTTATTGCCGCTAACTCTTCGTTCTTCTGGATAACGAGCATTTGGCCTTTGCTAATGTCACGAATTTCATAATTATTATTATTATTTTTTGGTAGAATGGAAAACCACATTCAGACCATGGCTGATCACTGTTAAGGCCTCTAATATGTTTACTCATTGTGATGAGTACTCAAGTACATGGCTCTCGATTGATATCACATTGCTTAAAAGTGCAGTTTCCAAAGGAGCAGGTGTATACTTTTTTCCTGAGTCTAGTAATTTTATGCAAATTAGTATTTAAGTCGATAATAATAAATTTTTGTAGCGCGTTTTAACTATATCATCGTTATTTTATTGTCATCGCAGTTTGCTTGGATGGAAGCCCGCCAGCTTACTACTTTCAAAAGGGGTCTGGAGACGGAGCTAATAATTGGTTGGTTTATCTTGAGGTCAGCTCCTGATTTTTCTCATTTTTTTGTAGTAATATATATATATATATATATATATATATATAATATATATTAATTTATAGAAAATGATATATTGATTTTTTTTCTTTCTTATTTTACTTGGGAACATTACAAAAAAATTATTTTTTCAGTACGCTATAAATGACCACGGTTTAAAAATTATGCATGGTAAATCAATAACATTAACCATAACCAAACAAAATTAATGTGAAAATTTAATTTTTACCACGATTAATCAATATTTTGTCATGGTTTTTAGCTGGCCGAAATATTTATAATGATTTTAGCTATGACTAATATTTTGTCCTCACTTGCAAAAATAACTTCTAAGGGTTGTTGTGCAACTGTGGTTAATTTGTATTTATCAATTTTTTAAAACCATAGTAATTAACTGCAGCGAAAAACATATTTATTTTAGTGTAATATCTATATTCTTGCAATATGCATTGATTTCGAGATGTGAACTTTAGGGTGGCGGTTGGTGTGCATCACATGATGGTTGTGAACAGCGAACAAGAACGGTAGTTGGGAGCTCCAATCTTCGAAAAGGGGCTACTTTTTTCGGACAGATTATGAGTTCAGATCAAATCATTAATCGAGGTAAGTAGATGAAAACATATAAATACACTAACATTTAATAACGAATCCACTAATTCAATAAATAATTTCATTTGTCTTTGGATTTCAGATTTCTATAATTGGAACATAGTTTCTGTTGTGTATTGTGATGGCTCATCGTATATGGGAGACGTCGAAGGAGTAAGTCATACAAGATGTTATGTAGTTCTTTATTATATTAGATATTGCCGAATCAAGCGCATCTCATTGTGCCCAAAAGTTACAACTGATGACAATGCTGCACTTCAAATATTTAAAACCCTAACGTCGCTTTTTGACTGTGACCTTGTCATCACAGCAATACATACTAATAATAACCTTTTCATGAATTGCTCTAGACTCTAGTATCAATTTTGGGACCGAGTGTCTGCCGATAAATTAAAAGTATTTAATTCACTACAAGAAAACATGATTTCACAAATGAAAAAAAAAAAAAAAAAGCCTTTAAAGACTACACATCCGTAAAAAAAGAAATCAATGGAATTTTTTCGTAAATAAATATGTAACTGGACGTCCAATGGTTGATTCCGTAACTGTTGTCCTTCATTGATTCAAGATGGAAAATTTCCGTCTCTGGATCCATATCATAGATAGTTCACCTCTATTATGTGGCTATTTCAGTGTCTGAATCCATCTCTAACTTGGTAGTTAAAGACAATAATGTTTTGTCTATATAATAGCAATTTGTCCCTACATTCAATGGTAGCAAAGATGTTAGTTAATAATAATATGTAATCTAATCTTGCTCATGATTTCTCTTAGAACAACGACATTCAACGAAGGGGTGCAAGGATTTTTGACGCAATCATGGAAGATTTGTTAGCTAAAGGAATGAAAAACGCAAAAAATGTACGATAAATTTCATGATCATGAATTTTTCGACATATTCATTCCATTTATTCTCCATCTCAATTAATTATTCAAGTACTAACAAAATAATTAAACTTAATAGGCCATACTTTCCGGTGGCTCAGCTGGCGGACTAGGAGCCATTTTGCACTGTGATGGCTTCCGAGCACTCCTACCTAGTGCTAGTAGAGTAAAGTGCATTTCCGATTCTGGGTTCTTCATCCATGCGTAAGATGTCAAATAAAAATATATAATTTTTTTAAAAATCAAAAATTACATATATATAATATATATATATATATATATAAGTAAATTAAAAATGCCATATGATTTTGTGTTCGTATAATTGTTACAAAAAAGATCTACCCGGAGCTAAGAAGAGAGAACAATTATTTGGTTTTATAACCGCATATCATGTATACCTCTAAACTTCAATTATCGTAAGTTCTTAATATTTATGTTCTTTCACGATCTAAATTTTTCTTACACAACTAATGTATTTAATGTAGGAATAACCAAGTCTTTGCCCACATCATGCACATCCAAAATGAGCGCGAGTTTGGTGAGATAAGCTAATTACTTCATCTTATATTCAACATATATACATAAATATAAAAAAATTATGTTAGAATATTAACAAATTTGTTTTGTACACGAAAAAAAAAATCCAGTGCTTTTTTCCTGAAAACATAGTCAGAGACATTCAAACCCCATTTTTCTTCCTCGAATCAGCTTTTGATGACCATCAGGTACGCTTATATACACTCTAATAAAAATTTCAAATTCAAAACAAAAAGTAGTAAACTTTTTATATACATCTAGGAAAATTACTTCGACGTTGTTGTTTTCTAGTTTGCGATTTATTTAACTTTATTACTCAATAAGCAACAATGACTCATTAACATTTATTTTCAAATGTTATGTGAAGTTGATACTTAATTTTGGATTCATAACTAGATTCAAATTTTTTTTCAGTTAAAAAAGCATTTCTTTTCAAACGATCCCACCTAGAGAAGTTGCACTAGTAATTTAAAAGTTTGCACACCAACTCAATTACAGACGATGAAGGGTACATACATAATTGTCATTTTTATTTTCGTATCTTCAATCTTAAAATTGAAAAAGTTTTAAATTATTATTTTATTTTTATGCTTAATTTTCAGATTTTCGTGGCCATGATAAAGACGTTGCGGGAAGTTGCTAATTCTAAATCTACGGGAATTTTCGTTCACTCTTGTTATCGTCATGGTCACTTCTACGATCAAGAATTCTGGGCGAACTCGCCTGTATTGCGAGATAAAGTAAGATAACTTATTTACTATGCTTCATTTATTACATTAGTTTCTAATACTTTCTTGAGATTCTTAAATAATGTTTGCATATATTGACTTTTGTTTAATTGTTTGAGATTATTTAAATTTTTACAAACAATCGTTAAGGCCATCGGTGATTGGTACTTCGAGCGGAGCTCTGTCCAAGAAATAGATACCCAGAATGAGCTACCACAGAACTGCACTAATCATGCGTAAAACATTGGGCAAGCACAAAATTTCATTCTTGTATATATTAATAAATGAAAATTCACCAAAATGGAATAATTGGTGCATCTTAAGGAATTTATTACATTCAAGTTTATCATGTAAGCTTGTCCATTGTAATGACGACCATATATATATGTGATCTATCAAAGGCCATTCATTATGTTACATACGTCACGAGCAACATCTACGGCTTTTTATTTTATTTTTTCTTAGTTTTATTAAATTCAACTATTAACTATTTAATTAAAATATTATAATTAATATGTAATGCACTACAAGAAAACAGGGTGCCAAACAGTCCTTCGCTAAAAAGAAATAGCGACGGAAAAATAGTTGCCGCACTCTGTGGTTGAAAGGCCCGTGGCTAAATATTTGCGACGGAAATATTCCGTTTCGGATTTGGAGCCGGGATATTTCCGTCTCTAATTCGTCGCAATAAACAACAATTGTTTTAAAATATTCCGTCGCTATTTCGCATATAATCCGTCTGTGATTCCGTCGGTAAAGAGGAACATTTTTCGGTCGCTAATCCGTCTCTAAGGGGGCAAATTTTATATGATACATGACCAGAGATCGATCGATAAAAAATCAATAACTCCATAAAATCTCATATTCTCGACGTATAAATATTCAAAGTCATATTTTACTATTAAAATATGTTCTAACAATGGAAGATCGCATAGATTAACAATTAATGATTTTAGATATATCGAAGTCACATGCTTAAGAAATTTAGTTTATGATATTGTCCATTTTATCATGGATGTTCTTTATGCTACACACAAATAAAATAATTATATAAATTGATTTAGTGTCTAGGGGTGTGAGAAACCTCTGATCATAACATTAATGCGTGATCATTTATAATATAAAAAAAAATCAAATTTTTTTGCAATAAAGAATATTATTAGAACTAAAATAATATTACAAAGTAAGTTATTTATAATTAATCTCCAATTTCTTATCATATATTTAGTGCAAATTTATTCTATCACTGAATTATTCATATACACAAAGTAAACTGGGCCTACGATGATTGTTAAGCATATGATTAAAATATTTAGGGCATATTGACGTAACTGATTTTTTTCGGCCTAATTTGATATTGTGACTTGTTTACTTCATAAAATGTTAGCCCAATATTAATAAGAGAGGCTTGGGATTTGTGCCCAACAGATTGTAATCTATCCAGTTTGGTGGACTACAAACCCTTCAGGTTTATCACAGACGGATTAAATTTTTCTTGACTCGTTTGTCCGAACTTGTGTGATAAAACAAATACAAATGTCTCAACTTGCTAACTTAATTTCTTTCAATCTCATCCATTTTCGGGTTTTTTTGGTCTTAAATGTAGCTATTTTAGTACATACACAATTTATACCGATCACAATCAAATAAAGCAAACATTTGACTACTTTATCAATAAATAATCATTAATTTTGTTCTATTTAGTAAATAACAAATATATCTGGCAATATTCCATTTTTTTATCACGCATTCATCTATGACACATATATATGTCCATACTTTTAATTGTATGGAGAAGATCACTTTATAATCTCGCCAAAAATAGAATAATTATGGGGTTTAAAGTTTAGCACAAGGGAAAATAATTTAAAACAATAAAAACAAGTTAAAGTTTCAATATTTTTCAAAACCTGCACTTATTATACGGTATATAATCACAACCATAAAATCATAACCCATAATAAGCAAATAGAGATAAAATATTAGAGTGGACAAATGTGGAAACGAAAGCAATCGAGCGATAATATTGGTCCATCACAGAAAAATGCACCTAAAAAACGGTTAACAAAGTTTGAGGATGTACTATATAAGCAACAAAAATGAGAACAAAAACCAGACCTTAAAATATAACAAATTTATTATTTTAGACAGTGATCATACGTGGTCCAAAAGGTAATTGTTTTGATCGAGAAAGTTCATAGCATTCTTGCTCGGAAATTCAATTAGTTTTTCCTCTTTATTATATATATTTTACATACTTGACGAGTATCAAATTGAAGTTCTTTTACCTAATAACGCTATCTTTATGTAGTTCTTTCATACTTTTTTTTTTAATCGTAATTTTCTAATAAATTATTTTTTCTCTCTTACATTACAATTCTTTCTTTCTTTCTTTTTTCCGCAACTGTTCTGCATTTTTTCGCCGTTTCTGTTGACAAATCTATATATTTTGATCTCTTTATCCTTAAAATAACACTAAAAAATTATTTTATACACACATTTAAATATGTCACGAGCGCACACAAACTAGTATATATATAACATTGTACTATAACCTCACATGATTTTGCAAACTCTGACGCTCCAGTCTAACGTATATTCTTTTTGTCCATGTTACCCAAAAAATTATATTTCTTGTCCCATATTTTAGGGTCAGTCTAATTTTCGGCCCGTTTTACATTATTCATATTAATGGTCTCATAAGTTACATAAACTCTCATTTTTAGTCATTTTGTCAGATTTCATTAGTATTTTGACGGAAAATACTGCGTCTCAAGCATGTGGTCATTTTTTAGTCATTTCATCATATACCATCAGTATATATATGGAAAAGGCCACGTGCGAAGCACGTTAGCGATCACTTACTTATGAGATCATTAATGTGAATCTTATAACTGATTGGACAAAAAGTACAGTGCCTCCATAATTAATGTAGGACAAAAAATGGTATTTCCCTACCATGTTACCTATAGTCTTTTCTCTTTTTCGATTTTTTCATAGACCTGATGAAAATATAATTTTTTTTTTTTTTTTTACATAGAATGGAAAAACACATTCAGACCATGGCTGATCACTGGATAATTAGGCCTCTAATTTGTATCCTAATTGTGATGACTACTCAAGTTCATGGCTCGGACTGGACTAGCATCACTTTCCTTCCAAGTGCAATTTCAAAGGGAGCAGGTGCCATTTTATTTCTGAAATTGCAATTTATTTGAGTAATATGTAAGTTACATATAACTTTTTTTTATCAAATTAGTCGGAAAAAGATTAAAATTGCTAATATTTTAGAGTTACAAGACTAAATTATAAAAATCAATTCGTGGAGACTCCCCTAAATTACAAGACTAACATTGTATTTTTCCTTGTTATTTCATTGCAGTTTGCTTGGATGGAAGTCCACCAGCATACTACTTCAGAAAGGGATCCGGGGACGGAATTGATAATTGGGTGATCTTTCTAGAGGTAAGCTTTTATATATACTAGCAATAAAGGCACACTCAATTCGTGTGTATAGTATAAATTTTGTAAATTAAATGCACATTATCATAAAAAAAAATTATTAAAATACATGTTCGAGTCTGCGCCTAGCAAAATTATACTTTATAGAGATTTTCAACAACGTTTCTTTCCTTTTCTCTAAAGCATTTTGAACTTTGAAGGGGGTCTAACTTTTCCTACGTATGGAGGTTCACAAAAGAGGAAGAGTGAGAAGTTATATGATAAAAAAATAAAATAAAAAATTAAAAAATAAAATAACATACCAAAAAAATAGGTGAGAGCCATCGACATAAGTTTCTCATCAATCTTCCTCATTATTTTCCTAATGAAATATTTTTTTAAAATTTTAGAAAATAATTATGTTTTGCATCTTTATCATTTTCTTTTTTATTTTACTTGGGAACATATAATTTTCTTGTGATAATATGCATTAATTTGAGGATGTGGACTTTAGGGTGGTGGTTGGTGTGCTTCAAATAAGGGTTGTCTGGGAGAGAACAAATATCAGTACTGGAGCACCAAACTAAAAGAAAAGCGTCATTATTTCAAGGACATTTTGAGTTCAAATCGCACCATTAATCCAGGTACTTAGGGTTTCTTGATGTTGTTTCTATGAGTTTGTACCCGCATAAATTATCAATTATAAGATCACATATAATATGATTATGTGCTAATCCAACGATTTACAACTCACGTGGATACAAACTTATAGTATTATTGGATAATCAAATCGGTTAATTGTTCAGTTGCTTTTCATTTCAGATTTCTATAACTGGAACAGAGTTTACGTCGGATACTGTGATGGCTCATCATACACTGGAGACGTCGAAGAAGTAAGTCTTATAAGATGTTATAAATAGATTAATGACTGTTACTACCAAAACTCTATCATTAGAAAAATAATAAAGTCCGCTAATACTCGTGACTTCACTCTCAAATATTAGTTGGTAGATAGGACGACGTCTGTCGACAGGCCAAATGTTGCAGCTAGTAGCAACAGTACAGTTCAAATCTTCATCGTTCACACAGTACAGACCAATAGAGACATTATTGAATGATAATATAACCTAATTTTACTTGGCATTTCTCCTAGAACACCTACCCTACTCGTAGGGGTGCGAAGATTTTCGACGTTGTGATGGAAGATATGCTAGCGAAAGGAATGAAGAACGCCAAAAATGTACAGTGCAATTTCGCGACTACTTTGTGTATGCATTCAATTTATTCTTCGTCAATTTCTCAAATACTAACGATAATCAATCAAACTTGACAGGCCATACTATCGGGCGGGTCGGCCGGTGCATGGGGAGCCATCGTGCACTGCGACGGCTTCCGTAAACTCATACCTAAAGCTAGTAGAGTAAAGTGCATTTCTGATTCTGGTTTCTTCGTCCACGCGTAAGACATCAAATAAAACTTAATTTTTCTTTTTTTTTAGAATAAATATATAATATATAATATATATATATATATATATATTATACACAAAACTCAATCTAATTTTGTGTGCTTACATTTGTTATAGGAAAAATCTTTATGGAGCTAAGAAAAGAGAAGAATACTTTGCTGATTTGATTGCATATCATGTATGTAAATATTAAACTTCAAATATGTGCAAGTTTATTTACATTTATGTTTCTTTCATGACTTAAATTTCTCTTACACAACTGAGGTATTTGATGCAGAGATCAAACAAGTTTTTGCCCCCATCTTGCACATCGAAAATGAACGCGAGTTTGGTGAGAGAAGCTAATTTTTTTTTTTTTTTTTGGGTAAATTGCATAAAATCTCCTATATTTTCATTTTTTGGCTAAAAATTCTCTGTGTTAATTTTATAAAAAAAAGTCCCTATATTTTTTAAAATAATGCATACTCTCCCCCTCAATTAATTAGAGTTAACGGCGGTTAAATTTTTTAAGGAATTGATCGTTATGCCCTTGTGATGATAGCCATTGATCTTCACTAGGTAAGAACAAACGGTTCAGATTTTAAATATATATTTAATTATTCGAAAAAAATATAATTTAAAGGTGTTAAAAAAAACTCACTCTCATTTTAGGCGTGTGAAATGCACTCTCTGTTAATTTCTAACAAAATGGGGTATTTTGCTATCTTCTAAATAACACATGGGGTTTTTTGTCTATAAACATAACACAAAGGGGTTTGTGCCATTTTTCCAAAACACGGGAGGGTATTATGCAATTTACCCTCTCTTTTTCTTTTTTTATCTTATATTCAGCGTAAAATTATCTCAAAATATGTTGAAATACTAATGATATGCCTATTCTGTGTACAAAATATATTTCAGTGTCTTTTCCCTGAAAACATAGTCAAAGATATTAAGACGCCAATCTTTTTCCTCGAATCAGCTTTTGATTATTATCAGGTACGCTTATGCTCTAACAAAAACGTGAAAATCAGAACAAAAAATAGTGTAAATGTTATTTACTTATAGAAAAATTACTTCTCTATGTAAATAATTTGCAATTGGTAGATTTATTATAAGTACTTTATTAATGTTTTTACTTTCTTATCCACTTGTTTCAGTTAAAAGAACATTACTTTTCGGATGATCCCACTTGGAAAATCTGCGTTGATAATCTAAAAGTTTGCACACCAACGCAATTACAGATCATGAAGGGTATTGAATTTTAATTACTATATTTGTATATTCAATCTTAAAATTGATAAAGTTGCTATGGCTAAATTATATTTACTGGTAATGATAAAATAAGAACTTTATATAAAGGGGTGTCAATTTATACTTTGAAATTTAAAAAATTTAAACAATTGTAGGACTCCGGCTGCCAGAGTTTAAAAAGTGGCCGAATTTTGTTGACATGGACATTTTTAGGATTTTCTAAATTGGGGGAATTACAGACTGGATTTTTTCCAACTATGCCCAGTCAACGCTTATGTGTCGTGGGTTTTTCCCAACTATGCTCAATCATCAATTCCCTCAATTTAAAAAGCACTACAAAATGTACATGTCAGCAAAATTCGGCCACTTTTTAGATTTCGGTGGTCGGAGTCCTGCAATTGCTTAAAAGAATTTAATTCCAGAGTATAAATTGTCACCCCTTTATATAAAGTCCTTATTTTGCCACTATCCCATATTTATAGAACAGTAAATATAACTAAGCCAAATTGCTTAATGGTAATTCTTTATGATTTGAAAATTTCAGAATATCGTGCGACTTTAATAAAGGAATTGCAAGGAGTTAAATCTTCATCGACAGGAATTTTCATTCACTCTTGCTACCGTCATGGTCACTTGCACGAAAGAGAAGGGTGGGATAAATCGCCAAAATTGGGAAATAAAGTAAGATATCTTAATTATTTACAACACAATATATATATATATAATAAATTTAGAATGTTTGTTTTTTGGGTATGTTTTTTCGAATACGGATTTTGAAGTTGAAATTTTTAATATAATAAATTTAGGATGTTTTAGGAGTTTATACGAAAATTTTGTAATTTTATCATGAGAACTTAGTTTTATAAAATTCTGGAAATTAATTGTCCGATTATCATGATTTTGCCCTTAATTTTTAATAATATAATGGTCTATATTCATTTAATACATTAAAATCATGCTTTCTTGAAAAATTTTAAGTTATCTTCTGCAAATCTTTATTTTATTATTCTAATATTATTTCAATTTACAGACAGTTGCAGAAGCCATTAGTGATTGGTACTTCGATCGGAGTTCTTTCCAGGAAATAGATACCCAAAACGAGCTGCCACGAGATTGCACTGTACTTTGATAAAACATTGGACATGCAAATGCAAAATGTATTAACAAATAACAAATGAAAAATCACCAAATAGAATAATTGGGGAAATTTTCACCTTAATGAATTTGTTACATACAAGTTTATCATGTAAGCTTTGTCCATTGTAATTATGACACATATATACTCTATAAAAGGCCATGCTTTGTGTTACACTGACGAACGAAACACATTCGATATTTGTGCATAATTTAAATTTTTTATTATATTTATTTAACTAAATAAACTGGAAGAAAAATGAAATGAGCAACGGATCAAATTGATAAAATAGAATCAATTTGAAGATTAAAAAAAAAAAATTGATGCAACTAATTAATTAAAAAAAATAAGTCTAAGTGAGGATATTTTAATTAATTCACATTTATTGACCAAATTATGAGCCTTGGTATACAGCATAAATAGATACATTACAAGCAATATCTATAATTATTATTATTTTCTTTATTTTTAGCTTTTTTAGTGTATTGTCAATTATTTAATTAAAGAATAATATAATTAATTAATTAATAGTACAAAATAGAAACTCGACATGATACATGCAATTATACTAGTAAGAGGAAATAATTTTTATCTATTTTTTATATTAACTACTCAAAAATTTTAATATTTCAACTCCAAAAAAATATCGTTCTCTTCGAGTTTTAAAATTATTCTAAATTTCCTAAGTTTTTTTAGTGTAAATGAAATATAAATATTCATTATTTATTTTTCTGTCTCATCTTACTACAGTTTTCACCATTTTGAAGATTGTTGAACAAAAAGAGTTGGATTCTCAAGGCTAATATTTAATTTAATTTTTGTAAATATATGACAATGATACGAGTTTATGGGGAGTTGGAAAATCAGCTTTAATTTTTTTTATATATATAATCAATCCTCAAAATACAAATCCGAAACATACTTAATAGGAAATCAGCTTAGTGGTTGGCGCAACCGAACTCGTTCATAAATGTAACATCAATATTGCATATGAACGTATTTTTATCGATCAGACGGATATTGAATATAGAATATTTTGATATTGTTATTTATACATTGAGAAAAAAATATAAATTATGTAAGCAAAAATATAGTACTGGGCAGTCATGCTTTTGACTCGCACGTCTTGAGTTAAATACTAATAATATAAAATTAGTTAGAATGATTATATTTTCCACTCTCTGATTTATAATTTATTTATACGAATCACTTCTATTTTTTGTATGATTACAAAAATCATCATTGACAGCTAAAAATAATTTGTGTAATGATGTTGGTGTTTTTGAGAAGTATATACGTAATTTTTCTAAAAATATGAATAATTTATGTATATAATGTTGATTTTTTTTATGAGTGTATATATAATTATTCAAAAATAAAGAATATTCTATGCAAAATAATGAGTGGATGGGAAGAAAAGAAAGTCGGAATAACAATCATTAAAATAAAATTTTAAAATTAAAAAGAAAAGTATAATAGTGAAATAGGTTTGAATAGGTCTAAACCCTTTCCTACGCGTGACAATCTATTAAATAATATCTAATTTATTATTTTTCTTTAATAAATTACATACATATATATACATATATATAATCCAAATAATAGGGTCAAAAGTGTCTTTTGACCTACAAGGGACAACTACGTTTTCGAAACTTTATTTATTTATCTATTTTTTAATATTTCATTTAATTAATTTATTTATCCATCTAACTTTTCACTCCCTGCTATTTTTTTATAGTTATTTCTTTTTAGTTTTTATACATCTTTTTGGTCACCATATTTGTATTTAACATGAACTTATTATTTTGTAATCTATACTACATATTAAATAATAAATATTTATTTTAAATACTATTATAGAATTTACACACATTGCTAGTAAATCTATAAGGGAAGATTGGCTTTTTGGTGTCTTGCATATTTTGGTCCCGTTATTTTATTTTTGGAATTATTATATTTACACTATTTGATATATGATCTATTTATACAAATTATTTTTATTTTTGGTTAATCATCAAAACCACTTATAACAGTTAAAAAGCATAGATAGTTTATATAATGCTGTTAATTTTTTTGGAGGATGAAGTGTAATTTTTCAAAAAATATGAATGATTTATGTCGGTGTTGACGTTTTTTGCTAGATCTATACATATTTCAAAAGAAATTTGTGATTTGTGTAAAATAGACCATAGGTTAGAGGATAAAGATGTAATTATTCTTTATTTTTACATATTTGTCAAGGTTAATTACTCTTACGCCCCCTCTGAAAATATTAAATTACACTTTTCTATAAAATTTTTTGAAATTACGCTTACACCCCCTCAAAAAAATCTTGATATACACTCGACCACCTTATGTTAGGGATTTGATGAAAAATGATAAAGCAAGCAAAAAAATGACATAAATTTTAATTTTGCCCCTCATTTAACATTCACATGTATATTTTTGTACTTATAAAAGACTAAATATATATATATATATATATATATATATATATAGAATGAGGTTAATATTATTATATTTGTTCCTTCATAAATACAAAATTATTACATGAAAATATTAAATTATGGATAAAATTAGAAATTTATGTAATTTTTTTAATATTAACATTTTTCATTCAAATCATAATCAAAACGATTCAGGTGTAAATGGTGAATTTTCAGAGAGGGTGAAAGTATAATTTCAAAACTTTTTTTTTTTTTTGACAAAAATGCAATTTTATATTTTGAAAGAAGATATAAGCGTAACTAATTCTATTTATTATTATTTTTTATATTTATAATATAACTTTCCACTCTCCCATATTTTCTCAATGCCCTTCCAAAGTTCAAAATACTGAGAGAAAAAGAAAGAAAATATTATTAAAAATCTCCATAATATAATTGTATGAAGCACAGTATTTTCTCTTTTTTAGGATTATATGTATGTAATTTATAAAAATAAAATTTATTTTTGTACATGCATATGAGTGTGAAATGGTATAATTAAGGTTTCTTAGCTTTTGGGCAAGGAATTAAAATTAGTATTTCTTTGTTTGTTATAAATTATTATATTATAAAATACTGAGAAAAAGACGAGACATTTGTTGGATTAAGAGCAGTGCAGAGTCACAGTAAAAAAATTCACGTAGAATCGTTTTCTCTCTTTTCTCTTTCTGTACGCGAAGAGCTCTGCTGAAATCTCGATCTCAGAAATTCTTGGGTCAGAACAAAGAATCTTTGTTTTTTTCCAGGTGTCTTTGTGGGCAACGTGCATAATTCTCAGATACAGTGATTTTGTATACAGTTTCTGGCGTTAATTGGAATCTAGTTGAGTAATCTGATGATGGGTTTTTCGCTGCAGTGATTAAAAGCTGATGATCGTTGCTGGAGTTCATGGGGAAGTAATTTATGAATTTTGGAGAATTGGGTTTCTTGGATGCTGATTACCCACTGCTGTCGTTGATATAAATGCTTTTGGTGGGGGATCTACGGTTCTTGTGTAGTTTGGTGGTGGTGGTGGTGGGATGGTTCTTGGCCCGCTGGAAATGGCGGCGTTGGGCGGCACGAAATGCGGAGATCAGGAGGCGCATGGCCTTGGCGAGGGAGGAGTCAGATAGGATTGAGCTTGAGGCAGCCGCGGGGTACAGCAGCTATGGTCCTGCTCTGGCGGCTGAGCCGGTGGCGGAGGAAAGTGCAATCGGGTTGGGATGGTCCCCCGGACGATCGCCGTCCCAGCACCAGTGTGAGGTGTGTTTAAGTCCAACCACAACGCGTTGCAAGCAGTGTAAAGCTGTTCGTTACTGGTATGAAGAGTGATCATCCTTTTCTTAGAAATTTTTTTGATTCTTATCTTTAATGCTTGCATATGTTTGTTTCCCTTGACTGTCATTTTGGATTGGATGTTTGTGAGTTTGATTGTGGGCACATGTTTGTTAAATTTTGGCAATTTCAGTGATAGTACATTTGGGAAATTGTCACCTAGTACGCGCTCATGAGGGCGTCGGCTAGGGTAATGGCATATAAACTAAGTTAAGACGGCTTGTGTTTTGCAGCAATAAATTGAATGAGGATCTATTATAGAATTCGACCATATATAAAAGAGAGAAAGAAGAAGTGTTATCAACAAGTTAATTTTTTAGAGAGAAAGATGTGTTATCAACAAGTTAATTTTTCGAGAAAAAAATGAGAGAGCTGCCAGCTTTATGCTAAGGAATTATTTCCATCGACTTATTCCTTTCCTTTCTTTCTGTTTGCTTATATGAAGCACTAGCTCTATCTTATCAATTCATGTAATGTAAGAGCAAAAAGTGGCAAGGAGGTATTAAAGATTCTTTGGCGCTAGTCCAAAGTTCAAACTTGTACTTGCTTCATTATGGCGTAATCTATATAATAATGTTTAAGATGGAAACCTTTTCTAGGGTTCCCTTTTGACTCGACACGAAGTTTTAAACGAGAGATAAAAAAGAAAGTTTAGCTGTATCTTTCCACTGTTTTAGTTGCGAGCTAGTGGTGCCAAACCATAGATTTAATGAGAAGGCAGTCTTAGAAAAGGAAATTCAAGGAAATTTGTGCTTTCTTTGTGATGTCCTATAAAGGAAATTAGGAAAATTACTGACTGAGATGTTTGGTTAACGAAATGTTTAGGAAAAATAAGATGAAATAATTTTAGTCATGACTATGAAATGAATTGCTGATTACAGGAGAATGTGAGTTATCAATCCAAGCTATAGTTTGATAACGTTATATGTTTGCATATGGAAATGAATTGCTGATTGCAGGAGAATGTGAGTTATCAATACAATCTATAGTTTGATAAAGTTATATTAAATTGGCCTTTTGTTTTTGCCCCCTTCCTCTATGAGGATGAGCGAAGGCCTTTAGCAGTGAATATTGGACAATGATTCAGTGGGCTACTTTTGTAATTTGTTGGCTTAGAGCTGGCTGCAAACATGAAAATTGTAGGGGTTGAAACTGTAGTTGGCTCTCTTTATGAGAAAGTGGGTGCATGATATTCAGATGTTGCTTCTTATTCACATCTCAAAATGTTACAGCTCTAGAAAATGTCAAACAATCCATTGGCTACAAGGTCACAGGGAAGAATGCCACTCATTTACCACATATCAGAACATTGATAAAGGAGTGCATTCTTTTTCCAAGGTGTTTAAGCAAGATGGGATTCAAAGCAGTCAAAATTATGTTGGGAGTGAAGGAACACGTACTACTGAATCAGTTGAATCATCTTCTGGGGAGCAAATATTTTCAAGTCCCATTCTTAATTTACCTAGTAAGAATAATGAGACTGAAAAGGAAACTAGTCAATGGCAAAGAACTGATATCAATGGGAAGGCTTTGGTTAACTCACTTCCTGATGAATGTTCTTCATCCACCAGTTCAACTGACATGTCTGTTGCTTCAGATTGCAACTTAAAGGATAGTAATAGATCGGAGGGGCAGAGTACATTTACTAATGTGGAATCAATGAAGCCACTCTTATCACAGCAACCTAGGATCACAAATTCTAAATATGGTATGGATGCTTCTAGTTTCTCAAATCAGCTCAAGTCCGGTAATATTCAAACAGATGAGAAGTCTGAATTGTCAACTTCATCAGGCCGCGCTGCCGCAGTTTCTCAACATTTACTTCCTGAAATGTCTGTATCCTCCTCTGATTTTTGGAGTGGAACAGTTGAACCCATTAGATCCAAGACCGATGGACTTGACAAATTTGGTGAAGTTAACATGTCAAATTCTGGCTCCACATGTATTCCATCTTCAGGTAAAATTAATGTCCATGTCAAAGTGTTGGGTGCTGACATGAACAAAGTCAGGGAAGATGATACTTGTCCAGTTACATCAGTGCCCGAGGCATCAACATTATCGGAAGTGTGTGAAGATGGTTTGAAGTTCAGAGGACCTCTATCTTTGAGTAGCAATGCTTCCTCTGAATGTAGCCCAAAGGAAGAAGCTCAACTTTCCTCCTCTGATGCCTGCCAGGCACAAATATCTGAGGGGCATGTACTAAGCAAACATGCTATCAACATTAGTAGCTTGCAATCTTCTGCTTGTAAACAGTTGGACCATGAAAATGATTTGACAAATGGTATTTTAGATGCCAAGAAATGTCAACAAAATGATTTTGTGAGACGCAGATCTTTTGATGCTCATTTGTCTTCTAGCACCTGCATCAGGAAGCCTGCTGTTCTGAATGTGAAATCCATTGAAAGTGAATGCGCTGACAGGGATGGTGCTTGTTCCTTGGACAGCAGTGGCCATCTGCCGTGTGCTAAAAGTGGAACTGATCCATCAGCGAGGAGAGTCATGGACCAGTTCAGAGCTTCTAACTTTAGTAGGCATGGTACTTTAGGTGCTGAAAATGGGATTACAAGATATGAGGTCTGCCTGACACCTTATTTTGTTATTTTACCCACTTCCCTGTATACTATGAGAAGTCAGAACTGCTAACTTGGTCTTGTTTTACAGGGTTCATTTCCATATGAACTGTTTGTGAAGCTTTACACTTGGAAAGAGAGGGAATTACGCCCATCTGGACTCATAAATTGTGGTAATAGGTAAAACTCTGCCAAGCTTTTCTGGTTGGCAAATTGAATGTGAACCTACTTTTGATCTATTTAATTAATTTCTTTTGAAGTTCTGGGCTTTGCATGGTAGAATCTATGGCCTAAGGGCTGACTTTGTAGTCATGCTTCTACATTTTTACAACTTTTTATCCTTCGTTTCAAGGGCTGCATTCTTTTATTAATTTTCTATGTTTATCATTACTACCCAAAATATTAACGGATTGAATTTTGTGTAGCATTAAATGATGAGCCACTTTGTCTAAACCTATATATATGAACTAGAGTGAGCCACTTTCTGTGGTATATGAGCTTGGGGAACATCATGCCAAGATTGTTGGAGGCCAATATGCTATTTTCTAAAATATGAACTTGAACCTAGGAATGCTGTTGCTTGTGGGCCACGCCATTAAATACTGTATCACTTTGAATTTGAAATTATGTAAGTCCAACTTACACTGATTTCATGGGCCAAGAGCCATGAATGATGGGCCAAAAGCACGAGTTTCTATTGGTATCACTTACTATTTGTAATTTTGCAACATATATCCTACTTTTATGAGTAGGTCCATAAAATGTCACAACTTTGACCTCTTAGTTGGTGTTCACATAAAGTTGTTTCTTTTTCTGTTCTTGGGGTCATGGAATAAGTTACTTATTTAATGGAAACCTCTTAACTGTATTTGTTGCCGGTGCTGTTAGAGTTTTAATTTGTTAATACCATGGGATTTTTTCTTTTGTCCAAATCTCCTGCAGCTGTTATGCAAATGCTATTCTTCAGTGTTTGACATTTACTCCACCCCTCACAGCATACTTTCTCCAAGGATTTCATGCAAAAGCATGTAAGTCGATCTATTCTGCCTTTTATCTAATAATAATGTGAAATTCATGCCTGTGTTGTCTTTTCAAATTACAACTGTTATACTTTGGTATCTTTTATATTCTTTGCATGTTATTAATTCCCTTGTTCTCTCCATCTCGTTCTTAAGCATCAGGTCAAAAGAAAGAATGGTGCTTCACCTGTGAGTTTGAAACGCTAGTTAAGAATGCCAAGGAAGGCAAGTCTCCTGTGTCACCATCACGGATGTTGTCTCACATGCAGCATATAGGAAGTCATATGGGTAGTGGTAAGCAAGAAGATGCTCATGAATTTCTTAGGTGAGTCGGCATCGACCTTCTTGAATCTGCATAAATGAATGCATGTTTCGGGTCTCCATGGGTTTTCATGTTAAAAATCATGTGAATATACACTACATGTACAGATGTGCAATCGATGCCATGCAATTTGTTTGCTTGAAGGAGGCTGGAGTTCATAAGGCCAGCTCTTTGGATGAAGAAACAACTCTCCTGGGGCTTACTTTATAAATAGTTTTTCTTAGTGATATGTGAATTCTAATGCAGATAGAGTGCATGGGATGTGGGGGCACATCCAAGCAGCATGAAAGAATAATGGATCTCACTGTTGAGATAGGAGGAGAGATAGAAACTCTGGAAGATTCCTTAAGTTTATTCACTCGCTCTGAGATTTTAGATGGTGAAAATAAGTACTACTGCAGAAGGTGTTCTTCAGTTACATATACTTCTATGTTCTAAATCTGTGAGTGTGTCTGCTTTCTGTTGATTTTACTCCATGGCTTGTAAGCATCTTTATCTTTCTAGTTTAACTAATATGTTCACATCAAATCCATCCAAGTTGCTTTGAATAATTGCCTAGCTACTTCAAATCATTGTTCCTACTGTGGGTTTGTGCTCAAGATTTTTTTGGCTTGCTGGATCTTCCCAAAGAGTGATATGTAGTAGTGTAATCATGATATCTATCAAAGTAATTCATGTTATGAGTATGGTTATACCTTTACATCCTGCGGCATGTTCATAATTTTCCTTTCTGTTGCTGTTACAAGGACAAACTTAGTTTAAACCCAAGAAATTTAAACACTATTCTTTCTCCGACTTAGCTGATAGACATGTGATACTGAGCTCCATTGTATTATCTTGTAGATGTAACTCGTATGAGCAGGCTGAAAAGAAGCTAAGAGTATCAGAGGCTCCTAATGTCCTCACAATCGCTCTTAAGAGATTTCAGGTAATGACTTTTGGTATATGTGTATTTCACTTTGTCATTTGTGTCCATATTAGTTTCTTACATTACCACCTTCCCAGTTGGGCACATTTGGGAAGCTGAACAAGGCAGTCAAATTTCCAGAGGTTCTGAATTTGGCTCCGTACATGAGTGGAACAAGTGACAAATGCCCAATTTATCAGCTTTACGGGATAGTGGTTCACTTGGATGTTATGAATTCAGCAGTTTCTGGTCATTACGTGTGTTACATAAAGAATAATGAGGGAAGGTGGTTCAAAGCTGATGACAGTATGGTATGTTCTTACCACTTGGTTCCTACATCTTTCATTATGCCGCAATATCTGATATTGGTTTTAATTCAACATTGCTACTACCCTTTCCCAAATGTATTGCTCATATTTTGCTTTCCAGACTTCCTAAAATAAAATTCCATTAAAATGATTTAAGCAATGATTTGACATGTTGAATTGTTAACTATTACTTTTGAGGACTGAATCTCGAGTCCTCCAATTCGGATGGCGAAATATTTTGTTTGCTTTATATGTTTTAAGAGAACCCGAAACACCTCCAGATAATATCGATCTAACCAACTATTACAAATGAAGACTGGGTTCGAAAACCCTTATACAAATCGAGAATACAGAATTAACAATACAAACCGTAAACAATAATAAGGCAGGATCAAGGAAATATAGAATAAACACTGTAACCAAAGATTAGGGTTACAGTGAAACGTAAGGCTCAGATTTGCCCGATCCGATAGTGATACCCTTAAGCCACAAAGGCCAACAACCCTCAACCTCGGTTGCTAAGAAACCCACTAGCCACAAAGGCAGCCACAAAGGCAGCCACAAAGGCTAATAGATGAACTCGGCCACAAAGGCAGTCAGGCCACAAAGGCAGTCAGGCCACAAAGCTTTAGTGTTCGGAGAATGTAGGAATATATTCAGCCTCAGTGGTAGAAAGAGCAACAATGTTTTGAAGTTGAGATTTCCAACTAATGCAGGCACCGCATAAAGTGAACACATAGGAAGTAGTAGACCTTCTACTGTCTCTATCATTTGCATAGTTTGAATCTACATACCCCATTAACTTAACACCTTCAGAACATTTGGAGAACTTAATACCATAATTGTTAGAACCATTCAAATATCGAAAGAGCCATTTAAGAGCCTCCCAGTGAGAGGTTCCTGGGTTAGACATAAACCTACTCAAACAACTAACAGCATATGCAATATCAGGTCTGGTACTGACCATAAGATACATGACAGATCCAATCGCATTTGAGTAAGGGATTTTTTCCATTTTTGCTTTTTCAGAATCTGTTTTTGGGGACTGATCTTTGCACAGTTGAAAATGAGCAGCCAAAGGAACAGAAGCAGATTTTGAATTTGTCATAGAAAATTTTTCAAGCACAGATTTCACATAAGATTTTTGGTTTAGAAAAATAGTGAAGTTTTTCCTGTCCCTCTCAATAGTCATTCCTAAAATTTTCTTGGCATTTCCAAGGTTTTTCATTTCAAAATTTTTACACAAACTGTTTTGTAATTCAGCTATCAAAGTTACACTTGGACTGGCGATTAACATGTCATCCACATAGAGAATAAGGAATATAGGTATGTTATTGTCATACTTAAAATACAGACAAGGATCATAAGAGCTTTTCGAAAATTTTAAAGACTGCATGAAAGAATCAAATTTTTATTCCATTGTCTAGGAGACTGTTTCAGGCCATAGAGGGATTTTTTCAACAGGCACACATGATCAGGATTTTTCTTGTCAATAAAACCAGGGTTGGTTCATGTAAATTTGTTCATGTAGATCACCATGTAGGAAAGCAGTTTTAACATCCATTTGCTTCAGTTCCCAATCATAATGTGCAACTAGGGCAAGTATAATGCGAACAGTAGTATATTTAACAACAGGAGAAAAAATTTCAGTATAATCAACACCTTCAGTTTGGGTAAAACCTTTAGCTACAAGTCTTGCTTTAAAGCGGGAAGAATTATCTTCTTGTTTAATTTTGAAAATCCATTTGCAATCAACAATAGAAGTGTCTTTTGGTTTGGGGACAAGGATCCAGGTTTTATTATCATGTAATGACTTCATTTCTTCTTTCATAGCTAATAACCAATTTTCTGATTCAGGAGTTTTAGAGCTTCATTATAGGAAGTTGGTTCTTCAAGATTTTTAGTGTTTAAAGCTAGTTGAAAATCTCTAAGTTTTGCAGGGATCCTAGGTTCTCTTCGTTCTCTATCTCTAGCAAGAAGGTAATGATTTAAATTATCACCAGTTTCTAAGTTTTCATTTCTGTTTCTGTTTCTACCCTATTCTTCCCCCTGTTGGTTATCCTCTATAGGTTCCTCCACCTTGTTAAAGGTGCTTTCTATGTTATAATCCTCTACTTTCTTAGGGGTTTTAGAAAACATGGAAATTCAGATTCATTAAAGATACATCCCTACTTATTAAGACTTTAAAACCTGGTTGGCTTCTAAGCCAGAGCCTATAGCCTTTAACACCATCAGGATAACCAATAAAAACACATTTTGGGATCGGGATCAAGTTTATCACCATGGGATAAAGCAAAAGCAGAGCATCCAAAAATGCGTAAAGAAGAAAGATTTACATCAGAATCTGTCCATACACACTCAGGGATTTTTCCAGATAAAGGCACAGAAGGAGATCTATTAATCAGATAAGCAGCAGTTAATAAAGCTTCTCCCCAGAAAATTTTAGGTAACCCAGAACTGATTAATAAGCATCTAACTTTGTTCAGCAGAGTTCTGTTCATACGTTCAGCAACACCATTTTGCTGGGGGTGTAAGGGGTAGTTTTATGTCTTTTGATTCCAAATTCTTTACACAAATCAGAAAAATTTTGGTTGCAGAATTCCAACCCATTGTCTGTTCTTAAGGCTTTAAGTTTCTGGCCAGTTTGATTTTCAACCAAGGTTTTCCAATTTCGAAATTTTTCAAAAGCTTCAGATTTGTGTTTCATCAAGAAAACAAAAACTTTTCTGGAAAAATTATCAATGATAGACAGAAAATATCTATTTCCACCATGGGTTTCAATATTGGAAGGTCCCCAAACATCAGCATGTACATAATCTAAAATGCATACAGAAGAGGTGGGTTTTGGGGAGGGTGATGAAAGAAAATGCACTTTGTGTTGTTTTCCTAGAACACATTCATCACAGAAATCAAACTCTACTGGTTTTTCCTTTAAAATTCCATTTTTATGCAGGAAATCAAGACCTTTCATGCTGATATGCCCAAGCCTTTTATGCCATAAATCAGATGATGTAATTTTTGAAACAGATGCAGTATGACACTCATACTTCACAGAACAAAATACAAATTCCGTTTTCTTTCAGCCTTAAAGACAGTAAGAGATCCCTTCATTATTTTCATTACTCCCTTCCCCCATTTTCCTTCAAGCCCCTCTTCCTCGAGGGCGGAACAAGAAATCAGGTTATGAGCCAAATCAGGGACATGTCTAACATTCTTCAGAGTCAGTTTAAAGCCATTTTCAAAAATCAAACACACATCACCATAGCCATAAACATCACATATTTTTTCATTTGCCATAGAGACTGAGCCAAGTTTTTCAGACTTATAATTTGTCAAAATTTCACGAAAAGGAGTCATATGATAAGTACATCCAGAATCAATCAGCCATTCATTTATTTTTAGAGAAGATGAAACAGAATTTACATCACAGATCATATAAACTTCATCAGAGTCAGCAACATTTGCAGTATCTTTTGAATCATTTTTCTTTGGTTTCCTGCAGTCTTTAATAAAATGTCCTCTACCACCACAATTATAACATCTTTTTTCTTTTGGTTTTTCTTCATTGTTCCTATCATTGTTGTTTTATCATTTCTGTATTTATTCCTAGAAGTGCTCCTTCCCCTACTCCTACTTCTGCTTTTACTGTGTCTTCTGTATTTATAGTCTGAGTTTCTATTTTTTGTTCTTCCCCTAACAAAATTTACTTCATTTTGGTTTTGACTAGGCTTGTTAGTCTTTAGGTCCATTTCTTTACTCTTTAGGCCACTAACAACAGTTTCAAGATTCACATTATCCCTCCCATACTTAATGGCAGCTTTTACATCTCCGTAAGTTTCAGGTATATCATTTAACAGAACAATAGGTGAATAGTCATCAATATTTTTATCTCCAGTTAACTTAATATCTTGGATTAACTTAGTGAAATCATCAATGTTTTCATCAATGTTTTTAGATAGGTCAAGTTTGTATCTAAAAAATTTTTCAAGCAGAAATAACTTACTAGGCAAAGAAGTTTTTGTATAAAGTTCTTCAAGTTTTTTCCATAGTTCTTTAGCAGATTCTTGTTTACCTACTTTTCTAATCACAGAATCAGATAAGTTTAGAATAATAGAGGAGTAAGCATATTCATCATTTTCAAGTTTTTGTCATCAGAAACAGTATCAGCATATTTTCCATCAATAGCTTTGAAAACCTTTTGTTGAATCAAAATACCTTTCATTTTTTGTTGCCAAATGGAAAAATCAGTTTTACCATCAAATGGTTGAAGATTATAACCAGCCATAATTATAAACCGAGAGTAACTAATAGACACAGAGGAAGAAACACAGAGAAGCACATAATAGAGTAAAGTAAACAGAAATTAATCAGTAATAAGAACAGAGTAAAATCACAGAAAAACGGAGTAAACAACACAGATTACCAATTGAAATATTAAAATGGGGAATCTCGACTGACCCCTCAAACCAGATACCCGACGGTCTTCCGAGGGACCCGGCCAGGAGAGGAAATTAGTGAGAAAACAGTAAAGGGGTCGAGGGAAGCAGTTAATCGGAGTAAGGGATAGAAGTTACCGTAAGGGCTAAATACCCAGAGCCAGGGACACACCCTGCTCTGATACCACTGTTAAGAATCTGGACCCGAAACACCTCCAGATAATATCGATCTAACCAACTATTACAAATGAAGACTGGGTTCGAAAACCCTTATACAAATCGAGAATACAGAATTAACAATACAAACCGTAAACAATAATAAGGCAGGATCAAGGAAATATAGAATAAACACTGTAACCAAAGATTAGGGTTACAGTGAAACGTAAGGCTCAGATTTGCCCGATCCGATAGTGATACCCTTAAGCCACAAAGGCCAACAACCCTCAACCTCGGTTGCTAAGAAACCCACTAGCCACAAAGGCAGCCACAAAGGCTAATAGATGAACTCGGCCACAAGGCAGTCAGGCCACAAAGGCAGAGCCACAAAGGCTTTAGTGTTCGGAGAATGTAGGAGAGAAAGAGAGAAGTATAGAAGTAGACTGTTCGTTGTACTCAAGCCAAGAGACCGACCTTGCTATTAAATAGCAAGACGCCATTGATGGCTGAGGGAGAAGACGAGAAGGAGGCGGTGGAGAACCAGACAACGAGAGAGAGAGAGGGAAACGAAGCGGGCATTGGAAAGGGATGAGGCGTGAATGAGAAGGAGAAAAGACGTTAGGGTAATAAGAGTGAGAGAGAGATCAGACCGGGTCGGGTGTGAGAAGCGGGTAGGTTAAGTGTGGGCCTGGGCTGGTGGGTCTTGCCATCCAAGAGGTTGAAGTGGGTTGGGCCATAAGTGGATTTGGGCCTACACTTTAACAATATGATTTTCCTCTGAAGGCTGAGTTCAGCCAGTTTGTTATACTGGAGGTATATTTGCTTTACCAAGAATGTCCCAGTCTTGATGGGCTGTCTCTTATGGGATTTCTGTTGTGCTGGACGAACTCTCTTGATGTAGAGTTTCAGCATCCAACGTAGAACGATGCCGTCTCTCAAACCCTGAACCCTTACACACACACCCATACACAGTAAAAAGAAAAGAGAAGACAAAGTAAAAGAAAGATCAAAATTCAGATAAAAAGAGAACTAAAATTTTTGGTTCAGTGATTTTGCAGACCTGCGACTCTCTTGACATCTGTGCTTCGCAGCACTGCTTAATTGTTTAATTCATTTCTATTTCATGCTACATTTGGCAAATGATGTATAGAACCAACTACTTCCTTTTACGCCACATTCTGTAGTTGTAAATCGTTTCACTATAATTCTTATCTATAGTCCCAAAGGCACAACACTCTGTATGTCAGTTTGTGTTGTAGGATGTTTCTCTTCATTTTGAATCTGATGGATGGAAAATAACCGTTTCGGCATGTCAAACTAGTAAAAGTCATCCTATTGGGAAATGGCGGGGTTGATATTTTCTGCTTTATTTTAATTGTTCTTAGACAATGAACTTCAAGACACTTAATCACTTGGATCTCATACTCTTTTATCTGTCCTTTATCATTGTGTAGGTTCGAGCAGTGGACCTTGAAAATGTTTTGTCGCAAGAGGCATATATGCTTTTCTATGCAAGGTACATTGTTTCAGAAATGTACTCGTGTCCACATTATCTTTCACTTGACCATTTTACTTAAATTCATCACATCCCTAATCAGGTGCTCCCCACGGGCGCCAAGACTGATAAGAAGTTCAATCATTCCTCGTGATCCCAGAAAAGCCAAAACCCCATCTCTTAAATTTAAATCTCATGCAGCGGAACCATGGGATGTTTCAGTCCGTACCAAACCCTTCAACCGTCACTCTCACCAGAGTCATCATCCCACTAGATCAAACTCAGAAGATGATCTTTCGAGCTCTTCCAGTGAGTCTAGTTCCTCATTCTTCTCTGAGGGTGCATCTCACAGCACGGAGAGCAGTCGTTCGGAATCTTCAAGCGCAAGTGACTCCTTTGACCAAATACTAGGTGAAACAGGGAACTTTTGGAATAACACACCATCACCCTCATCCTCTCCGTTCACCCTGCATTCGAGGCACTCACCACTTGGCGATTTGGACAGATACTCTTCAGATGCGGAGACAGGTAGCTCTTGTTCTATCATCATATAAAAGGGATAGATTCTTTTTTTGTGCAGCAACAGCTCAAATAAGGAGTGGAGAGAGTTAGCCGATATAGCAGTAGTTGTAGAGAATATGGCTCCAATAGATTAGGAAACAATAGCTCTCGCAACGAAGCCGAAAAGTGTATATTTAAGAACATGTGTTAGTTGTTTACTGAATGGGGAATATTGAGTTTGAGGGGATGGGGGCATGGAGGAAATGCCCTGATTGTATGTATAGCATTGCTGCTCAGGCTGAAAATGAGCCCTCATTTTGTCACTCTCATCCCCTTTATACACACACATACAGGTTATATATATAGATAGATGCTGATGTTCATATCAATTTTGTCTGAATGAATTTATTGCAAAGTGTTGCTCTATTCTTAGTTTGTTATGTTTATCAGGTCCATAAGATGTCACTCTCTAATGGGAACATCTTAGCCCAGATTAGATTTGACCAGACAACCTAATTTTAGATTTTCTCACTTGAATATTGTATAAATGGGATTGGAGTCAAACAACAGGTTGTTAGATTAATTGTCTCAGTTATCATCAAAAGAACACAAAAGTATTTAAATTAATTGAAGATGGAATGGTGATGGATGGCAATAACAATTAAAGTGTATATGTAGAGTAGAGAGTTGAATAGGAAGAAATGTGTTGGAGAGCATAGCAACAGTTTGTTGGGGGTAAGAGCAAATGGCAAATGGGATAAGAGGGGTCATGTCTTGGGGCCCCACATCTAATCCCCAAAATTCCTCTCACCCAAACCTTCTTATCCTTGCATTTAAAAAAAAAAAAAAAGGAATATACTTTTTTATCCAATAAATATAAATTTCTTGATATAAATCCTTAATTATAAATACACCATAATACTATGAAGGATAAATTATAGTGAAAATTATTTTTATCATTACTGCATATCTTTTTTTAATTATAAAATAATATAAAAGAAATTAAGGATAGGTCCAATATGGTATATTAATGCATAATTTTCTTTTCTAAAATCTAACAAAAAGATAAAATTCATAATTTAAAAATGATATTTTGGTCAGTTCGTTATAAAAACTGAATAAAAAATCTCTCAAAAATTAATAAAATGAGTTTGTTGTTAAATAAAAATTTAAAAAATACTTATAATTTTTAAATAATAAAAAATATTTATAAATATATTATTTTAGAGAGGGGATTGTAATTTACTCTTTATTCTTTTCCCCATATTATGGTTTAATATGTGTGCATCATCATAGTCATCATTCTAATAAATGGAAAAAAGCAACCAAAAGTGGGGCCGAATGAGACAAAACCAAGTACAAGTTGTAGGATGAGAGCGACAGGCAATAAGGCTCAAGTCATCACCTTTTTATTTTATTTCATTATTCGGATAAATAAATTACCACCAGTTTTCTTAAAATTTAATATATTTATGAATATTTTTATTATTATTTAAAATATTATAAATATTTTATTTGATAAAAATTATGTAATTTTTTTTGTTAAAAATATTATTGATTAAAATTTTATTTAGAGTTAATCTAACATCTAACATTTATAAAATTTTGGATGCAAAATATGCTACGAAATAACTAATTACTTATTTTAATTGTATCATATTTTTTTGATCATTTTACTAATAAAAATAGTTTATTACGCCAAACATCTTAATACCTTATACAATATGAAAATATTTTTATAAGTTTGAATATCCTATTTTATCCAAATATATTATAAGATTATTTTTATAACAAAATCCAACATCTTATAAGCTCATAAAATATATTATAAAATGTACGACTTTATAAGATGTCTTACACAAGCTCGGACCCTTTCAGCTTGTTGTGCTTAGCAAATCTAGCTTAGTTGATGAAGTCAAGATCATGAGTTCGAGTTCCACTAATGTCTGTTATTGATTTTATTTTAATAATAGTTGTTGGTTTATAATATGTGTATCAAACAAAATAAGGAATAATTTTACTTGGCTCTTTTAAAATTTGATATTATTATACGTAGACCTTCTTGATTTTCCAACAGTACTCCCGATGTTTGTTTCTGTCAAACAAATAATACTTGCAAAAGAATTGAACAAAATCCATTTTTGCTCGTGGTTGATTTATTATTAACTTCTTATAGCTCATACAAACTTTTTCTCACCAAACTATCCTTATAAGAGGGAAAATATACTTCATCACAAGCACTAACGTGTGAAGCGTAATTTGTCAAAAAAAAAAAATTATTTAATTTGCAACAAATTAATAATAAGTCAATTGAAGGTAATTATAAATTCTTATTTATCGTTTTTGTTAATATAAGAAAATATTGTTAATGTAAATTTGTCAGAAAAAATTATTTAATTTGTATTGAATTAATAATACGTCGATTGAAGGTAATTATAAATTTTTGTTTATCTGTTTCTGTTAATATAAAAAAAGATTGTTAATACAAATTTGTCAGAAAAAATTATTTAATATGTATTGAATTAGTAATAAGTCAATCGAAGGTAAATATAATTTATTATTTATTTATCTTTTTTATAATATAAAAAAGGATTGTTTAATATAGATTTTTTCAGCAAATTAATAATAAGTCGATTGAAGGTAATTATAAATTTTTATTTATCTTTTTTGTTATATAAAAAAAAAGATTGTTAATATAAATTTGTCAGAAAAAAATTATTTAATCTGTATTTAATTAATAATAAGTCAAGCGAGAATAAATATAATTTTTTATTTATTTATATTTTTTGTTAATATAAATTTGTTAGAAAAAATTATTTAATCTGTATTGAATTAGTAATCAGTCAATTGAGGATAAATATAATTTTTTATTTATTTATCTTTTTTTGTTAATATAAAAAAAGATTGTTTAATATAAATTTTTTAAGCAAATTAATAATAAGTCGATTGAAGGTAATTATAAATTTTATTTATCTTTTTTGGTTAATATAAAAAAAAGATTTAATATAATTTTGTCAGAAAAAATTATTTAATCTGTATTTAATTAGTAATAAGTCAATCGATGGTAAATATAATTTTTTATTTATTTATCTTTTTTGTTAATATAAAAAAGCATTTTTAATATAACTTTTTTCAGCAAATTAATAATAAGTCGATTGAAGGTAATTATAAATTTTTATTTATCTCTTTTTGTTAATATAAAAAAAGATTGTTAATATAAATTTGTCAGAAAAAATTATTTAATATGTATTGAATTAGTAATAAGCCAATCGATGGTAAATATAATTTTTTTATTTATCTTTTTTGTTAATATAAAAAAGCATTGTTTAATAAATTTTTTTAAGCAAATTAATAATAAGTCGATTGAAGGTAATTATAAATTTTTATTTATCTTTTTTTGTTAATATAAATTTGTCAAAAAAAATTATTTAATCTGTATTTAATTAGTAATAAGTCAATTGAGGGTAAATATAATTTTTTATTTATTTATCTTTTTTGTTAATATAAAAAAGGATTGTTTAATATAAATTTTATAAGCAAATTAATAATAAGTCGATTGTAGGTAATTATAAATTCTTATTTATCTTATTTTGTTAATATAAATTTGTCAGAAAAAATTATTTAATCTGTATTGAATTAGAAATAAGTCAATCGAGGGTAAATATAAATTTTTATTTATTTATCTTTTTTTTAATATAAAAAAGGATTGTTTAATATAAAAATTTTCAGCAAATTAATAATAAGTCGATTGAAGGTAATTATAAATTTTTATTTATCTCTTTTGTTAATATAAAAAAAGATTGTTAATAAAAATTTGTCGGAAAAAAATATTTAATCTGTATTGAATTAGTAATAAGTCAATCGAGGGTAAATATAATTTTTTATTTATTTATCTTTTTTGTTAATATAAAAAAGGTTTGTTTAATATAAATTTTTTCAGCAAATTAAAAATAAACTCGATTGATGGTAATTATAAAAAAAATTATTTATCTTTTTTTGTTAATATAAAAAAAGATTGTTAATATAAATTTGTGAGAAAAAATTATTTAATCTGTATTGAATTAGTAATAAGTCAATCGAAGGTAAATATAATTTTTTATTTATTTATCTTTTCTGTTAATATAAAAAAGGATTCTTTAATATAAATTTTTTCAGCAAATTAATAATAAGTCGATTGAAGGTAATTACAAATTTTTATTTATCTTTTTTTGTTAATATAAATTTGTCAGAAAAAATTATTTAATCTGTATTGAATTAGTAATAAGTCAATCGAGGATAAATATAATTTTTATTTATTTATCTTTTTTGTTAATATAAAAAAGGATTGTTTAATATAAATTTTTTCAGCAAATTAATAATAAGCCGATTGAAGGTAATTCTAAATTTTTATTTTTCTTTTTTGTTAATATAAAAAAAGATTGTTAATATAAATTTGTCAGAAAAAATTATTTAATCTGTATTGAATTAGTAATCAGTCAATCGGGGTAAATATATTTTTTATTTATTTATCTTTTTTGTTAAGATAAAATAGAATTGTTTAATATAAATTTTTTAAGCAAATTAATATAAGTCGATTGAAGGTAGTTATAAATTTTTACTTATCTTTTTTGGTTAATATAAAAATAGATTGTTAATATAAATTTGTCAGAATAAAATATTTAATCTGTATTTATTTAGTAATAAGTCAATCGAGAGTAAATATATTTTTTTATTTATTTATCTTTTTTTCAATATAAAAAAGGATTGTTTAATATAAAATTTTTCAGCAAATTAATAATAAGTCGACTGAAGGTAATTATAAATTTTTATTTATCTCTTTTTGTTAATATAGAAAAAGATTGTTAATATAAATTTTTCAGAAAAAATTATTTAATCTGTATTGAATTAGTAATAAGTCAATCGAGGGTAAATATAATTTTTATTTATTTATCTTTTTTTTAAATATGAAAAAGGATTGTTTAATATAATTTTTTAAGCAAATTAATAATAAGTCGATTGAAGGTAATTATAAATTTTTATTTATCTTTTTTGTTAATATAAATTTATTAGAAAAATTTATTTAATCTGTATTGAATTAATAATAAGTCAATCGAGGGAAAATATAAATTTTTATTTATTTATCTATTTTGTTATATAAAAAAGGATTGTTTAATATAATTTTTTTCAGCAAATTAATAATAAGTCGATTGAAGTTAATTATAAATTATTATTTCTCTCATTTTGCTAATATAAAAAAAGATTGTTAATATAAATTTGTCAGAAAAAAGTATTTAATCTGTATTAAATTAGTAATAAGTCATTCGAGGGTAAATATAATCTTTTATTTATTTATCTTTTTTGTTAATATAAAAAAAGTTTGTTTAATATAAAATTTTTCAGCAAATTAAAAATAAGTCGATTGATAGTAATTATAAATTTTTTATTTATCTTTTTTGTTAATATAAAAAAAGATTGTTAATATAAATTTGTCAGAAAAAAATATTTAATCTGCATTGAATTAGTAATAAGTCAATCGAGGTTAAATATAATTTTTTATTTATTTATCTTCTTTGTTAATATAACAAATAATTGTTTAATAAAAATTTTCAGTAAATTAATAATAAGTCGATTGAAGGTAATTATAAATTTGTATTTATCTTTTTCTGTTAATATAAATTTGTCAGAAAAAATTATTTCTTCTGTATTGAATTAGTAATCAGTCAATCGAGGATAATATAATTTTTTATTTATTTATCTTTTTTGTTAATATAAAAAAGGATTGTTTAATATAAAATTTTCAGCAAACTAATAATAAATCTATTGAAGGTAATTATAAATTTTATTTATATTTGTTTGTTAATATAAAAAAAGATTGTTAATATAAATTTGTCAGAAAAAATTATTTAATATGTATTGAATTAGTAATAAGTCAATCGAGTGTAAATATAATCTTTTATTTATATATATTTTTGTTATATAAAAAAGGATTGTTTAATATAATTTTTTTCAGCAAATTAATAATAAATCGATCGAAGGTAATTATTAATTTGTATTTGTCTTTTTTTGTTAAATAAAATTTGTCATAAAAAATTATTTAATCTGTACTGAATTAGTAATAAGTCAATCGATGGTAAATATATTTTTTTATTTTTTATCTTTTTTGTTAATATAAAAAAGGATTGTTTAATATAAATTTTTTCAGCAAATTAATAATAAATCGATTGAAGATAATTATAAAATTTTATTTATCTTTTTTTGTTAATATAAATTTGTCAGAAAAAATTAGTTAATCTGTATTGAATTAGTAATAAGTCAATCGATGGTAAATATAAATTTTTATTTATTTATGTTTTTTGTTAATATAAAAAAGGATTGTTTAATATAATTTTTTTAAGCAAATTAATAATAAGTCGATTGAAGGTAATTATAAATTTTTATTTATCGTTTTTTTGTTAATATAAATTTGTCAGAAAAAAATATTTAATCTGTATTGAATTAGTAATAAGTCAATCGAGAGTAAATATAATTTTTTATTTATTTATCTTTTTTGTTAATATAAAGAAGGATTGTTTAATATAATTTTTTTCAGTAAATGAATAATAAGTCGATTGAAGGTATTTATAAATTTTGATTTATCTCTTTTTGTTAATATAAAAAAAGGTTGTTAATATAAATTTGTCAGAAAAATTATTTAATCTGTATTGAATTTGTAATAAGTCAATCGAGGGTAAATATAATTTTTATTTATTTGTCTTTTTTGTTAATATAAAAAAGGATTGTTTAATATAAAATTTTTCAGCAAATTAATAATAGGTCGATTGAAGGTAATTATAAATTTTTATTTATCTCGATAAAAAAAGATTGTTAGTATAAATTTGTCAGAAAAAATTATTTAATCTGTATTGAATTAGTAATAAGTCAATTGAGAGTAAATATAATTTTTTATTTATTTATCTTTTTGTTAATAAAAAAAGATTGTTTAATATAAATTTGCTTGAAAAATTATTGTATTTGTAACAATTTAATAATAACTCAGTAAAGGTAAATATAATTTTTTTTATATAATTGTCTTATAAAATAAAAAATTACTAAAAAATCTGAAATGAAAAGAAAGTGAATCCAAATAGAAACAAGAGGAGAGAAAAGGTGAGAAAGTGGTGAGGTGAGAGAGAATACATTGGATAGAGAGCAAGAGTCGTCAGATCAGACCCGTCCCATCCATCCATCCATCCATCCATCCATCCTAGCTGCAGCTGCTGCCGCTGCTGCATTAATCCCCAGCCACGTTCTCCACTGCACACCTCTAATCCCACTTTTCATCCTACCTATTGCCTGTTGGAAGTGCACTGCACCCTCACACCTCACTATTTACTTCTCTGCACCAAACAGTTGCAGATAAGGCAGCGCACACCCGCAGCACTCGATTATTTATCACCCTCAACTACCCACCCTTTTTCAACTTACTTTCTTCAATTTATTATTATTATATTATTTTATAAAAATATTATAATTATTTTTTAAAAAAATTGAATACAGTCTAATAATACTCTCCCGTAATAGCATATTATTGAGGTATTCATTAGACAGTCGTTATTTTTCAGGATGTATTTTTAATTTTTAAACAATAAAAAAATATTTATAATTGATAAATCTCATAAAAAATTTATTATAACTTACTTTTTTTTTTTCAAGAAATTAAAGCTTAGGTGATCTTGTATAAAGTACGCTTTTTATATATAATTAACAAAATTAATTTTTTAAAATTGTTCTTTAGGCACATAATTTTATAAAATAACTTCACTATTTTTTAGTGAAAATAATATTCCTCCAGTGACTAAGTTAGATAGATCATTAACATTAAAAAGTTAAAGTTGTAAAAATATATTAGGATAATAAAAGTCGTACGGTGGTATGAAGCACAATGATTTATAAATTTCTCTTAATTACGCAAATTTACGACAATCATAAATACAAAAATAATCAAATAATCACGATGAGTCCACACATATTAGAGTTTTGAAGCCACAATTTCGTATCGTATCGGCTTTAAATAGATGTTGTGGGTTCAAACCTGACAATAGTTAAAAAGTAATACCATATTAATATCTTAACATGACTTTTATGAAATTACTCACATATCATAATCAATATTTTTCCGTTTTACAGAAAACAAAAAATTATATCGCAAAAAACATATATCAAAATAATCGAGTATCAAATATCGGCAGTTTCATAAAAAAAAATTAGAATTTCTGTAAAGAATTTTTTGCTATTTAGTTTTTCTAACATTCAAAAAATAGAAAATACTTTATTATTTAATCATAATTTATTATAATCAAATAAAAATAAAATTAACATTGCTATTATATTTACTGAAAAATATAAATTCAAAACATTATAAACTATACTACTAGAACCAATTATTGCATTTAAAAAAAAATATTTAATTATATATCCTAGCTTCACCACTCTATCTCGCTGCGGCTTATTAATATTCGACTAGCAAAAAACATATGTATATATTTTTATTCAAAATTTTAGGTAATATTATTTCTTTTCAAAAAAATAATTTTTTTAAAATTAAACTAATTTGCATTATTTATAAAAGCATTCAAAAAGTATCTTAATAAACTAGATCAAGTTAATTTAAGGTTAAAATGCATAAAACCCCCTGTGTTTTAAAAAGTCCGCTGAAAACCCCCCTATGTTTTAAAAATAGGCTAAAAGCCCCCCTGTGTTTTCTTAAATATAACTCAATCGCCCCTTTCCGTTAAATGTAACTAACGGCGTTAACTTTTTTATAAAATGACCGTTATACCCTTATTTAATATATATTACCTCTTATTTTAGTAACCGTTGGATTTTTTTGATCAAATAATGACCATTAGATCTAATGAATTAATCTCAACCGTTAAATTTCAAAAAAATGAAAGGTTTGGATTCAAAATATTTTAATTTATATTATATATAAATAATTTTATTAAATAAAAAATAAAAAAAACTATCTACCCAACCCCACCCCCACGCTCTGCTACCCACCCCACCTCCTGCTACCTACCCCTCCCCAATCTCCCCCACCCCGCCGTCCACCCCACCTCGCCGCCCACCCCCACCCCGCCGCCTGCCTCCTCCTCCCGCCTCCCCCGCCTGCCTCCTCCTGCCGCGCCACCCCCGACTGCGCCGTACCCCGCAGATGGGGGCGACGGAGCCGGGGGCGGCGCCCCCCGCAGATGGGGGCGACGGCCAATCTGGGCGACGTCGCGCGTCGCCCAGATCTGATCTGGGCGACGACGACGTCGCCCAGATAATGACGAAGGGCGGCGGCCGCCGTCGCCCATGGTCTGGGCGGCGGCCGCCGTCGCCCTACTGTGCGGGGGCGGCGGCCGTCGCCGTCGCCCCCAAATTTTTTTAATTTTTAGAATTAATTTAAATTATATATTAAATATTTTAGTTAATTAAGAATAATTTAAATTATATTTAAATATAATTAATTAAGAATAATTATTATTGTATTTAAATTTATTTAAATATATTTTACTTAATTAAAAAGAATTTAAACATATAATTAATTAAGAATAAATTTTTTAATTTTAAAATAACTAAAACATCATATTAATTATAAAAGTAATTCATTGAAATATGTTTAAATATAATTAAAGGAAAGTTTTAATTTTTAGTTTTAATAATTATAATAATTATTTTAAATTTAAGTATAAATTTATTTAAATATTTTAATTAAATAATAATTTAAATTATTAATATTTATTTTTATAATTATTAATATTTGTATTTTTAGAGGAGAGAAAAATGCAAAAAAAATTAAATTTAAAAGTCATTTTGACTATAGTAATTTTAGATACAATATAAGGGTATTTTAGTCAATTAAAGACTATAAAAATGTCAAAATTCGCAAAAAATCAAGCCCAAACGCACTTCAGGCGCATGCATGTCACCTTCCGTTAATTTCTAACAGAATAGGGATTTTTTGCTGAGTTTATTAAAACACAGGGGGGTTTTTAGCTATTTTTAAAACACAGGGGGGCTTTTAGCTTTTTCAACAAAACACAGAGGGGTAAAATGCATTTTAGCCTTAATTTAATGTTATCATACCCATTTTAATCATTTTACCACTTAAAAATCATACTGTGCCAAACACCCTATATCTTATAAATTTTAATATTTTATTTTATCCAATACTTTATAATAAGCCTATATTTCAAATAAAAATCAATAACTTATAAACTTATAAAATATTTATAGGAAAAAAAACTTAACCAAACGCCCTCTAATGTCTCTCATTTAAAAATAATTTTTTTTACAAACACGCCGTTTTATGATAAATCACGTTTTGTGTTGTATAATTATATTTAATACCTTGGATGGCGTAACATACTCAATTTCTTTATTATTCTCTTTAAATTTTACTATATAATAAAAATGGCAAACTCAACATATAATTAATCTTAATATAATCAGAACTCTATTAAAACTAAATATTCAATTATTTACTAAGATCCTATGAACATAATAAACTAAGCCATCACATTCTAAGTAAATAAAATATTACACCATAAAATAAGATTCAAAGCAAATAATATAAAAATAAGAAAAGCATTTTGGGATTTAAAATTCTAGGAAAAATTAAATGAAATTAATCCAATAAAACCACGAACAAAAACATACTATGTGTGACTAAAGCAGTGTAAACAAAGTGGTAAATCTCCTCCGACGTGCACTACTTCATCATCACACCGCCGTGCCGGGAATTTTTTAGTATACGGTCAGAATTGGATTAGTAAGGCGGCGGTGGCGGCGGCGGTCTGGCGGTTGGTGCCCAGATAACATCGGAAGGCTGGTAGCTGTAAATATGAGCACCGCCGCTATCTGCGCCGGAAACAGTCTGGGGGGACTCATGGGGATCGTGTGCACCGTCCCTCGCCTCCGTGTCCTCATGCTCCGCCGCCTGCAGCCTGTCGAATGTAGGGCTGTTGAAGGTGGCGGCTATAAGGTAGATGGTCCCGGCCGAGACCAAAGGCCCGACTACGTGGCCCCCCACCACCTGCCCCTGCGGTCCCGCTAGGCATATAGCGAAAGGCCCGTTGCCAGCCGCGGAGCCGCCCGCGGGAAATATAGTGGCGGAGAGGGATAAAATATCGAAACGGCCGTGGAAGGTGACGGTGGCGCCGGGAGTGGCGGAGGGCTGCTTGAGCGTGACGTTGGCGACGACGCCGTTGCCGTTGAGCACGCAGAGGCCCATGTTCCGCTTCCGGCAAAAGCGAGAGGTTGATTCGACAACATCAACCCCGGCGGGTAGCTCGAGGACGTAGGGGCTCATGGACGGTTCGGAAGAGTCCCTAGTGATGATGACTGGAGGCTTGGGTTTGTTCTTGGAGCCAGGCGGCCGACCCCGCGGGCGGCGAACTACCTCGATGGTGGCCCCGTCGTGGGTGGTGGGCGGCGGAGGGAAAGAGTCGTCCTTGGCATTGCTTTTGGCGGAGCTGTGGCTGTCGGCTTCTTCGGAGGTGGTGGTCTGGAGGTGGAATTTGGGAGTATGGTGGTGGTGGGGGGTGGAGAACATGGTGATGGGGGTGGGGTTGGGATGATCTTCTTCAATGCATTTCCTTTTCATTTTCTTGATTTGTTTATCCTATTTGGTGTTTGTTTATGGTAAGGTAGATAGGGATGATTGGGTGTATCTATTTCCAAGCAATAAAATATAGATGGATTGAGAGATGAAAGACAGCTGGTTTGTCAAAAAAGAATTCTTGTTCGGACCAAATTTGGGTTTTGAGTCTCTTTGTCTTTACACGGAGTTTTCATCATAATTTTATATTGTATATTATTAAAAACTTAGTTAAATTAAATTATTTTTATAACAAATGTGATATACTTGTCATATAATTAATTTTTTTTTAATTGTATATCTACGACACTATATATATGTTAATCTTGCAATATAATTAATTCAAGATCAATCATTCTCGATCTGGATTAAAATTTCTCATATTATTAAACATAAAACATTCAATATATGATGATTTCAATATTTTAATAAACTGACTTAAATAAATACACTAGTATATCAATATAATTAAAAATAATAAAATAAAATACAATAAAATGAGTCTAATACTTACACACTTAATGTAATTCAAACACAGTAATTTTAAATTTATTAATAAAGTTTAAGTCTTGACTAATAAACTAAGACTATATTTATAGTTGAAATGGAGTTTGGTATGTGAAAGTATATTTTATAATGTAATGAATGGTTAGGTTATATGAATTTGGATTTGCATTAAGGATTTAAATATACTTCATATCAAATTTGAAATATATCAATACTTAATAAAAAGGTAGTTCAAAATTTGAATTAATCAGTCACTACAAATTTAAAATTCATTAATTTAAAAATATAAACTTAGTTCTTAGTGTGCTGGTGAAATTATAGTGACAAAGTTGGGCAGACTTTTTTTGAAAAAAATAACAAAGGGAATACTTACATGTAATAATAATAATAATAATAATAATAATAATAAAATAAATAAATAAATAAATAATAAAAAGTGAATGGGGAAAAGTCAAGATACAGTGGGAGTAGGGGGTAGGAAGAGGTGGGAAAGCTTGGAAGGAAAGTTTGCAAGAATCTTTGGATGACTTCTTTAGAATATCTTATACATTTTATAATTAATTCAATATTTAAGGCTTTTCTTTTTGAAAAATAATAATTCAATATTATAGGCTCAATTGAATAAAATGTGGAATATGAATCATATAATAAATTAACAATTTTGTTGCGAGTTTATTCAATTGGATAATACGTTTGGATTATACTACACATTCCAAAAGGTATAAATTATAAATGAAAGGATTAATTAGAGTTTCAATTCATTCTTATCATACCTTGTAACAGATACTATAATTAAAAGTAATTTATAATTATTTTGACAAATTGACGAATAATTTATGATACTTTAAAATATACTACATGATAAATTGTATTGATATTTCTTAGTACCACTGAAATTACAGGTACACTCCCTAAAGGAGTTGACGTAGTATATATATATATATAATATATATATATATATATATATATATATATAAGAGAGTATGTGTAAGATCTAAATATGTATAATTATAATTACAACTGCAACGTTAAACTACTTGTAATTTTGTAAGAAGGGCAAAGTGTTGTTAATCTTAGGACGAGTGGCTGTAATTTTCTTTATTTTAAGTAATTTGTTTTTTTCTGTAAATAAAAAAAAAAAAAAAAAGGTTAATTCGAGAAGGTATTATGGCGGCGAGGAGAGGGAGTAGTAGCTTTTGTAGTGGGGATTGACAAATGGACAACGCGGCTGCCATTCCCATCACGGGGAATACGCCCTTTCTCTATAATCATTATCCCATGGATAAAAAGTATGCAAAAATTACAGTTCGGTCCCTCAATTATATGCTTATTTATATTTTGCCCTTTCAATTTTAAAAATTATATCTTGTAGACTTTTTCTTTGAGTATTGAAGTTGGCATAATTAAAATTGGCTTTATTTAATAGTTATAATATTAATTACATTATTGACCCACGCATTTAAAAAGTTGACATATGTTTTGTCCAAGATTACATAATTGCCCTTGAATTAAAATGAAAGAATATATATATATATATATATATATATATATATATTATATATATATATACACATTTATAACAAGTCGAGCCAGCCAAGCTTGTTTAATATTTTAACTTCAACAATTTTTTAAAAATATTTTAAAATTAATGAAGTTCATATTATAAAAAAAAAGTAATTTAATTATACCTAAATTACTTTTAGCACCTTGTATTTTTTTTATCGTTATTATAAATAAATGTAAAACATCTCAAAGCCAGATTAAAATTCAACTGTCGTTATTGACATTAAGGGAGTGTTTGCAAAAACTTCTGCTTTTTAAAAAAATGATTTTTGTAGAGAAAGTTGAAAGTTGTAGCAGAATAAAAAAATGGTTGTGTTTGTAAAAAAAGTAAAAAGCAGATAAAAGCTAAACTGGATAGTGTTTGGAGAAAAATCACTTCCAAAATAAATTTAATTAATGAAAGACTGTTTTGTCCCTATATACTATCTCTTTGCATATTATTTCACTTGTTGTTTGTATTAATATTTATTTTTTCATAAAAAATATAAATTTTATTTTGATTAGTAATTTATATTTATTTTTTTAAATATTAAAAAATATATTTAATTTAATAATAATCCCATTAAGTAATATAATTATTAATTCATACACAAAAATTAAACTTGCATGATTACGAAAAATAATTATTTTATTAGTTAATTAAATAATTATATGTGAAAGAAATAATTTAATTAGATTATATAGCACAAAAATATAAAACTTAAAATATTAAATATGTAAAAGTGTAAATTTAATTATTAAAAAATTAATTAAAAGGTAAAGTTTAATTAATGTTATTATAATAAGGGTAAAGTAGTAAAAAATAAACTTGGATTTATTTACAAAAAAGCCAAAGCAGCTAAAAGCACCCCCCAAGGTGCTTCTAACTTTTAGTCTAAAAGCGCTTTTTTTAGCCATTTCAGAAGCAGAAGCTGATATCGCAAATATTTCAAAAGTATTTTTTGGAGTCAAAAGTTGAAAAGCGCTTTTCAAAAGCGCGCGCAAACACTCCCTAAGTGTAATTGTAAAATTTCAAATGATAGAGGGGTATTTTTTTAATTAAACCTAACATCAGTCAAGGTAATATATATCCTAATTCAAATGAATTGCTCTATATCAACATATTCAATAATTCCATAACATAATTAAAAAACAAAGTGGAATAAAATGGAAAACTATATGTGTGTATGTATATATATATATATAGAGAGAGAGAGAGAGAGAGAGAGTATAATTTAAGGGGACAAAAATGTGTATTCTTATAGTTGGAGTGGGTAAAATGTAGGAAATGAAATAATTGAGGGGCAAAAGTGTGAAAAAGGAAATAGGAATTCTTGGGCTGGGGCAAAAGTCGCATGTGTGTGTATGTATCTTTCGGTGTCGCATTTAATGATTCAGTGTGCGGTCGTCTGTCTGTAAATTGCAGTTGGCTGTTGGCATCGGCTATCGCTTCCTGAGCAGAAATTCAAAATCTCCGCCCACTTTCTTTGACAAGACGACTTGTCGCCCTCACGCTCACGCACCACTGCCCATCCCATACCCATGCACTCTTCCACACACCACTACCTTATTCTAATTATTTCCACTTTTAAAGATTTTGTCCGATTTCCATGATGTTTTAATTTAATGTTTATAATTACGTTTGAAATTATAATTTTGAGTTTTATTGAATTTATGAATATTAGTTATAATTATATGAATAGATATTGATCGGATTGTATAATTATAAATTCATGGTATTTGTAAAATTTTAATTGAAGTTAACGATGCCCTGTGTATAGACGTCTATAGCATTGCGATTATGCATGCGACGTCATTTTGTTATTGGACGAACGTCGGAGTAAGAAACATGTTAGGGGTGGAAGAGGAATTTCACCAAAATAAAATGAAGAGTGTCCTAATATTAAATTTAGAATTCTAAAAAAAAATTATTAATGTACCTTTTTATGACGAATACCAACCACTTGAGGAGAATTAAATTATGGGCAAATTAGAAGAGTGCACACCCTCGTTTTTAAATTCATCACGTGAAGAAGGGAGTATATTATAATTATTGAAGCGATCAAGTTAAGTAATAACTCTACGAGTGGCATTAAAAGACATAAATATTGTAACGACATAAGTTTATTATGCCAACGGGCATTAATTTAGTTGTCGACATAAGTTTGATTATGCCAATGAGGTCTAATTTAGTTGTCGAGATTGAAACTTCATAACTTGAATTCGAGTACCACAAGTTTGTGCGTATTGGTCTATTTTAATAGTTGTTGGTTTATTGTAATAATTAATTAGTTTAGTTCTATATATTTAGTATTAATAATTGATACGTATTAATAGTTAAAATTCATAATGTAATTATAATGGATTGGTTGAGTCGAAATATACTAAATTATAAATTTAGGATATACACGTGGCCTATATAATTTCAATGGGGGAGGGATGAAAGAGTAAGTCAAAAGGCAAGTTCGTTTTCTTGTTTTGGACTGTTAAAGGAAGAGTTGGGTGTCGGATTCCGACAAAAGGTTAACTGCACCTGCCTCTCCTACCATTTCACCTAATTCATCACAACCGTACTCCTTTCTTGACGCCATCGCCTCATAAATTCCACACAAAGCCCTACTACACGGAGATATTATTCATTTTGAAAATGCATTTTACAGTAAAGGGTAAATTTTAAAAAATGAATGTGAGTCCATGACGTAGTGGTAAGATTCTATTAGGGACAAAATCTGTATATCAATGATCGACGTAATAATAGTTTAGAAAAACCATACTATCAGAGGCCTTGCGTGGATAGGGAGAAGAAAAAGAAGTTAGATCATTTTAAGTTTTCAATTTTTGAATTGGTAATTAAAGTAATATTTATTTATATATAAATTTATTAAAAATATATAGATTTGACATCACAGTTCAATTTAAATACAATTTCATTAATTAATCCAATTTTTTTTTTATTATTTTTACGCAAACACTTATATAAAATTGAAAACACATATTTTCCATGAAAAAACAAACAGGAAGGTTTCCACCTGTGGAAGAAGGATTTGTGTACTTGATTAGTATCCCTCCCTCCTCCTATGATATATTTCAAGGATGAGAGTTGACAGAGAAATTGGAAGGGAGATTAGGGTTTCCTAATTCAATTTTTTAAAGTAGTAATAAATGAAGTCTACCCAACAATTAGTTAAAGAGTTGAATGAGAGCACCTACACTTTGAAATTGTGGTTGGATCCATTTGGCTAATTTTTCAATCCAATCTGGTGGCTGTGAATTCTAGTTGACCTTGTTCAAGTCCATGCTTAGGTCAGGACAGGTTTGGCTGCTTTCTAAGATTTTGTATTTTAAATATCTCATAATTTGTGCCTTCTAAAATCTTACATTATGTAATATTCTAATATATTTTTTGAGTTTTGATAATATTCATTATCCAATCTAATTGTCCAAATTCTAAATTAAAACTCGAGATTTTATAAACTCAGAAGTATTCTCAAGTGAGATAAAAAATTTGAGTATCTACATGCATAATCATTCGAGAATTAAAAATACATAATTATTTTTTAGTTGAAGAAAATACTTGTAATTTTTCAAATAACAAAGAGTATGCTAAACCTCGAGTAGGTGGCTGTGATACATATTTCACAGTTGGGTGCAGTTTTACAATTTGAAAACAATGTTGTCATTGTTTGACATCTCATCTCACATAGATGAAAAACAATAAAATTCAAATAGTGTTACGAGGAAGAGGAAGATTTTATAGGATGTATTTGAATGACATATAAAAGTGTAATGGTAGTGTACATGGCTAAGGCATCAGACTTCAGAGACAAGAAAACGGAGTCAAAAGAAAGATGTGTCGCAAGCATTTTCGATGAAGATCTACCTCAATAATCATAGACTACACCGCCAGTCAAAATCCAAAGAAGCAGAGGAAACCAAAAATATAAACAGGGAAAACCATGTCTACTTTCATATACGAGCAACATAAGAATTAGCCTGAGTAACGTATCTCACCCACCGATAGGGGTTGGAACTTTTGGTCTTCTTTGCTATCTGTAGATACTTCACCTGTATCAAAACATGATATTGGTTAGACTAATCCGAAAATACAAAACTTGGCACTAGCTTTTCTTTATAAGGTGTGGTGCAACTCTCCACATCAGTAAGGGTATGCAAACTTCAAATGGAAGGTTGAAATGACAAACTGATTTAACCATGTTTTGAAAAAGACATTTGAAGAATCAAGTAGTTTCAGAAAATATGATTCATTTTATGTCTGAGGTTGGCTTTCCTGTTTTCAGAGGCAGAGATCAAACTAAAGCCATTTGGGTTTCATAGTATGAAACGGTTGTAAAGATAAGCCGCGACAAGTAGAAGAAGTGGATTTGATCCTTTAGGTTTAAGGCAGATAAAAGAATAACAAATTTACCTGCAGCCTTGAAGGATTATACATAGGTATTGTGAAGGTCATACTCACAGGCCCAGCTTCTTTAGTTATATTTCCTGTTTTACCAAAGACAAAAATATGGGGAAAGATTCACAGGCAAAATACTTGGAACTAATCAAATTATATGTTCTATATTCATACCATGGAACTCCTGTGAAAAATTTAACTTTGCACGTAGAGTGTGTTCAGATCCCCCGACAATCTGTCAAACATGAGCACTTATTATAAAACTCCTAAGATACCAGTAAGAATAAGATAAACATCAAAGCTTAATTCAAAGGCTATTTATTCAGCAGAGCAGAGTAGCATCAGCCATTGCCTTCTTTAAATTCCATTCAAGTCTCCTCTGTGATTCCTTAAAATCAGCAGTCTGTCCAGCTATTCCATGTTCCATATCAAAATTGACTCTGAAATACAATTGAAAGAAAATAAATCGTTCGGTATTACAAGAAATAAAGAGGCGAAATTACGCGAACCAGCAAAAGACAAATGCTCATTAGTTCTATAGCCGACTTCCTAAGGGGAGGAAATATCCAGTAACAGGTGTCAACATATGATTCAACAGATCCAACTCATAATTATTGAGTTCTAGTCTTTCATAAATTTTGAAATTTTACAGAACAAATTCCCATGCATCTATAAATAAATATAACACTCCCTAAATCTCCTTAGAGAAAACCTTTTTGTGGCATCAAACGTCTGGACAGCAATCTTTACAGAAACCGAATGCGAACTTTATTTAGACCTCTGAACGACAAATGGCATCTCAATATCTTTGATGTAAACAAGATTAAGAATTACTTCAAGGCAGTTTTGAAGCAAATTCAACCTTGTCGAGATATTTCAAAATACACAGCTTGAAACCTGGATTACTTTCTAGCGATTTGTGTCAGGGTTGATTTGCTATGAAAAGATTTTCTTAACTACAGAAATCTTGAATTGCTAGCTCAACAAATACTAAGAAAAGCTTTCTTGCTTTGTAGATATCAACAGTACAGTGGTATATTTGTTTAGCTTCCACTAGCAGTTTGATATGCCACAAGTGCACAGCTTTGCAATTCTTTTAATGTACTAGACTAAAAAATTGATCATTGAGGTGCAAAGTATTCAAGCTATCTACATGAAAAAAATTATAAGCAGGACCTGATGCTAAATGAAGCACCAAAAATATGCACAGAGCAGCCACCAAGGTAAGATTATCTTAGAATTAAAAAATGGAGGAAAACATAATGCTGAAACTGAAGTTCACCTGGTTGTACATGTTGGCAATGGCATCTCTACTAAAATTGTGTTAGCTGTGATGCTTGAAGGAAACTCCGCACGGATTTTCAGAATCACTTCAGCCTAAAGATGGCAAGAGAAAAGAAAACTTGAGACAATTAGAGCCATGCTTCAATCATACAAGAACTTTCTACATTCAGCCCCTACAGCAGTTGCCACCAGAAATGAGAACAGAAACAACAATCCTGGAATATAGTGTGGCTTACTGCTATAGAATACAAACAACTGAAAGTCTATACAGCCGATAATTAAATTAGAATAGCTTTAACATCCCAAAAATGTCATAGTGGCCAAAGACACTATATACCTTGAGGGACCCTGCTTCTTCAATTAAGGCGTTAATAGAAAACGGGGGCTTGAATTCCTGGGTAATGCGATAGTTCATGACAGGAAATTCCCCATCTGGTGGTACCTGATAAATAAAAAAAAGATTAAGTTGCAACATTTTAATAGGAAAAAAAGGAACATGTCAGAAGACCACATAGATAGAAAGCTTGTAAACCATCCTCAGCACTCACCAGACTTAGTGTTCTGTCAACATCAAAATTATCCATATGTACAGATTCGTGAAAATTGCAATCATCCAAAATAACTGGTCCTGTCCCTGAAGAACCACCAAAGCCTGCACAAAAAGCAAATTTTTGGTGAAAATGTGTTCAAGATAGAGTTAATGCATCCAAACATGGTTAACAGAATCATGTAGTTAATAAAACACGATCATGTCATTGCAAGATTAGAGAAACAATGAGAATACCATAACTTGATACCCCACTTCTTCCAATGTATAATCATCATTGAGAGCTAATCTGATTTCTGGATTTCCTGTTAGATAACTCTTCATTTGAATGGTGCCATCAATTTCAGAAGTCAATACATATCCCTGTTCAGCAAAAATTCAATCTTTGAGCAACATAGTAAATTAAAGAACATTCATACTAAAAACAGATGCATGAAAATCTCTAAAATGTTATTAAATATAGAAAGATAAGAAGCATAAAATTAGCCTCTATTTTTTCCTCTTTCCTGGTAGTTAGGAGCTCAACTTCCAATGACAAATTAAATATTCACCTCCAGATTCATATCTGGATTTGCTCTGAAGATGGGAGCAATGTTAATATAATTCCCAAAGGAAAACCAATTATCATATGCATTAGCAGTCAAAAAATTTAATCTTGAGATCTGCCCAGCGTAAGAAATTCGACTAGGGTGCAAATGAAGGCTACCATAATCACCCAGATAAATGAGCATAGGTACTTCAATAAAATGAAATGATCACTTACACTAGAGCTGAAGGTGACACTTATTTTCTCAATTATATCAACAAAGATTTCCTCCCTCTTCCTACCCCCAGGTTCATGTGCCACAACAGATTTTGTAACAGCTGTTCCAGGCATTCGTTTGTTCCCTTGCTGCATGAAAAAGTTGTCAGCATCAGGATAGCGCATACTTGAATCAGGCCAGATCAGAATGAATACAAAAGGCAAAACTAAGAGAAACTTAACTAGCAATGAAGCTTATTAGTATGGTGAATGTGCTTATCAAATAACAAAATTACCATAAATAAAGCTGCAGGACCAAGAGGCGGCATGCGTGCAGCATCAACCACAATTGGTTCATTGAATACATAAGACTTCAAGACTTCAGTAGATGTTGTTTGAACGTATCCAAAATCCTGCAATTGGAAAATTATATACCACATAATCCTCCCAGAAAATAGTAGAAGAGCATCCACGATGTTACGCATGCACAAGAAATCATCAAAACACAATCATGAGATGTTCTGTAAAAGTCCAGATAGGATGTGAAAAATGAATCACAAAATTTCATTTTGATAAGAGCGCATAGGGAACTATTTTGTGTGTCATTGATATATAATTACAAGCAAAATCAGAGAAGGACAGTTACATATATGCCTATCCACTACAGAAAGAAGAAAACAAGAATAATGCTACTAGGATATAGAGATCCACATCCTATTATGCTTGGGACAAATGCAACATCACAATACTGCACAATTTCAAACATACTTACTATAACTTCATCAAGCAGCTCATACACAAGCACAAAATTTTTGCGCAATGATTCTTCACTAAGCAGACCAAGGTAATCTTTGATGACGCGTGCAATTCTCTGCAAAAGCTCCAAGGCTAGGGAAGGGGACAAATTAATCCTTGTGGTTGCAACAAAAAGCAGGCCAACAACCTTCACATGAAAGTAGTTCACACCATCGAGATTCTGTCGGCAAACATGTCAAATAAAATAAAGTTAGTATCAGATACTCACATTACTTGTCAAGTGGTAGAATGTGAGCCAATTTTAGGGAAAATGTGAAGAATGGGAGTGATAATTCTTGTTTATTGTATAGCATTGCAGAAAGTAGACTACCAAGTTTGACTTGTTAGCAAGGCCTGATATGGCTTTTCCGGTATCATGATACCAGATAAATTTGAAATGATTAAAATTGATGTTTCCTTGTCTCTTCATACCAATGAGCGTGATTTCGAAATGAAAAGGTAGGTTTGTATCTTAGGTTGTACACTTGTTGTCAATTTTTGTCATTATCTTTCAGTTGAATTGTGATGCTAGGTGATCTCGAGGGCGGATCCAAGGTAACCTGATGTATAAATGCCCAGGTGGTTTTACGCTCATACAAATTAGCCTTACCATCAGTGCAATTGACAAATAAAGTTACGAGAAGGAAAATTATTTCTGAAATACCACAAAAACAGGTGGTGCTTCCTCTTTGCCATCTTCTTTCCAGAACTTTACTTTGCGGAAGAATATCTCCGCACTTCCTTTCTGTACATCACCACGATCTGCATGATTGCAACATTATACTCGGGCAAAATATAATCTTTAAACAAAAAGAAAAACAAGCTAGTTAAGAAAGAACCACAAATTACAGTAAAGCCTATATCCCTTACAAGTTTGAAGTCAATAGAGTTCAAGTGATCAATCTTGAAGCCATTTTTCATTCTTGTAGAGTTTGACCAGGAACAAAATGAAAGCAAAACTAATTTAATGCCGTAGAACAACTTAATATTGCTGAATAACAAGACAATTAGAGGGTACGCCCTTTAAAACCCCTATAAGTATTCCGGGCATCAACAACTTCCATGCTAATACCCAATCTCTTCATCATAGATCCACAAACTGTTCCGCCACACCAATACCAGCATAAGTTGATAGATCTACAAATTGTGCAAAAAAAACATGGAATTGCAAATTGAACTGCTCCAGATTGAAAATACAACTAAGGTCATCTCCTGTCAGTAAAACGAATCTCCCAAATCAAACAGATTAAAATTGTTACGCAAGAAAAAATAGATACAAACCAGAAATCTGAAAATCAGCGACTTAGATAGGCAGAACACGAAACGAAATCATACAATAAAAAACAAATAAAAAAAAAAGAAAAAATGCACCTAATTCTTCCACTTGAACAAGAACCTAGAAAATGTGTACAGTGGCGCAGAGAAAGTGCGAAGGATAGGACTTACAGTCCCGGAAGACGATGTTATCGCCTCTCTGTGAAAGCACGAAGAACTGAGAGATCATGATGATCAGCTACTACTGGCGTTCGGGTAGAATCCTGGATCGAGTATGAAGCAAATTCACTGATTTTCTTTAAAGTGAAATTGCACTTCGCCCCTCCAAAAATCATACTTTACAGTAATGACTCTGACATAGACATATATATTAGAAAAATTCTAACCTGATCGAAATATATACAAGTAAAAGAAACAAATCGCTGGAACTGGCAGATGGTAATCTAGCTTACGTAATATAGTTGAGGAGTACTGAAATTTTTTTACCTGAATTAAATTTTATCGAACAAAATTAATATAGAGCAAGTGTTTCATACTTGTTATGTGATTGATCACTTTTTTGAACTGAACTGTATACCAATTATAGGACAAATATATTACACTTGTTATGTAATTAAATCAAATTCAACCGAATCAAACTTGGACTAGAATTTCCCATAAGAGTACCATATCACAACATTTATTTTTCAAATCTTTAAAACGATGAAAAATCTCATGTGTTTGATTTTGGGCTGATGATAGTAAATTAATTTAATTTGTTTGATAATTCCATGTTACAAAAATTATCCAAATTAAATAATTCTTAAATAGAGATATAAAATTATCAACTTTATCATTCCAATACTTTCTAATTTTTTTAAAAATAATTAAAAACTTATAAAAAAATCAAATGAAGTGGATGGGAAAATTTTTAAAATTATAAAAAAAATTTATTTGATCCATAACAAATAAAAAATAATAAATAAAATAAAATTATATTTTTAATCTATAAGGGTATTTTGATTCACTACAAAAAACAAATAAAAACCTAACGACTTGAATTAATTGTTAGACAATCATCCAAATCAAGAAAGTATTTGTAATTTTTCAAACGACGAAAGGATATTTGTTATTATGACAAATCTAAAAAAAGCGGTTATAATTTATCGTTTCTATGACAAAAAGACCAAGCATTATGAAACCAACATCGAAAACTGTCGCCATTTACAAAAGTTTATCTACAATAGCAACTTTTGAACAATCAAATGATATGATACACAAATCTCGCTCCCTCCTCTCTCTCTCTCTCTCCCACCCCTCCTTTCATTAAAAACAACACTTGGTGAAGTAGTGGCTCAAAGCCTAAAAGAAACCTGTTGTAGCCGCTTAGTCTATGGTCTCTTACTTATTGCCAGAACACTATAAAACCTTTACACTGACTAACTAGATTCACAAAATTGCACCAAGTCTATCCGTAGCCCTCCAATCGTTCATTTGCTTTCCTGCTGAATCAATGAAAACCAAGTGTCATTTGTATATACACATGTCAAATGGTATAATAGGATTCAAGACTGTCAGAATTGGTAAATATGGCCTAAAATGTACACTTCTGAATGAAAAGGCATAGCGTGACTTGTAACGAAATGAATATTTAGAAGATCTACGTGATGCAAGATATGCAACTCATTAGATGCTAAAGTGAATGTATGAAAAATGATACAATACCCATGGCCAAGTGCTGCAGGGAGAACAATATTAGCTTTGTGTGCACTCAAATGGATGAAAACTTCCCTCAGCGAACTCATGCATCCGGAAACGCTCCAGAATTTCAAAGGGCCTGTGATACCATTGAATAGAACATATGGTCCAATTCAACAAGTCATGGATAAGTAAACTAAGCTCAGAATGCCCAAATAAATATAAATGCTACATGCAACCAAAAGCAAAAAGGTACAATAATGTAAAAGCCGAGAAACTAAAGTTAATTCCCAAGTAAATTAAAAGATGAATAGAACATACAAAATGGCTTCACGTGTGCGACATAATCTGCGTTGATTCCCTTCCATAGCATCTAAAACATTTGAAATCTCTGGCCCTGCTGCTCCGCCAGCCACAATGGATGGGACTGATGAATTTGGAGTCCAGATCTGCATCCCTTAAAGGTGTAAATAAGGCAATATCCGTTCAGAGGTCTAATCAACTGAAACTATTACTGTTACCTTTATGGTGCTATCAATTCCACTAGTTGCAATGACACAATCATATGGATGGCACTGTACACAGTTGACCACTGTACAGGATAAGGATAATCTCATTAGACAACCCAGACAGAGGAGCAGGATATCAAGATGAATATCATGAGCCAAATAAAATCAAGAAACAGGTATCGTAATGCACCCTAATACAGGGATAAAACATGGACTGAGTAATGACATCTCATGAGCAAATTCAAAGTAATGGCCCAAGTTGCAATCATAGAACATCACTTATGACCATGAAATCCTCTGAAGATCTATCATTTGTTAGTTACAACTGAATCAGAGATTTTGACTAAGTTCAACGGCTTTCTTGTAATTGAGATACTCTGTCTCTCTCTGTGTGTGGGATTGACGAGGAACAGATTTAAGGCTACAAAAAGTAAGAAGTCGTGATGATGACTGCTGTTCTAACTTGACTCACTTCAAGACAACTCTTACAAAACAACCATTCTACTGAACACACATCTATCTTGCTTCAGGTATGGAGGTCTTCCGTGCCTATAATAAATAATCAAACTGAACCACAATGTGACTCCGGGACCAATATGCTACACTAAGGAAGGCCCGTACTAATTTATTTCTCCAAATTCTGCCCTTTCAATCTAGGCTGCTAAGTTTCTGTTGTCACTTGTCATCATATTGTTGAAAAAGCGCTTTCGTACAAAGAAGTGGGCAAGCTGAGGTGAACTTTATATTGCACGAGTAGACAGTCCAATTTTTCCTACCCCTCCAGAAAGTTGGATCATATGTTAAAGATATGGGGAGTTAACAGTGGCTTGAACAGTACATGATATAGCAGGCAGAGAAAACAAGCTTTTGCATGCTCAAGTTGAGACGACCTGCCCCAGGATCAAACTTGCATTAAAAATTTGGACTGAACCAACAGAAAAGTTCCAGTTTGTACCAGAGAATTAAGATGGGAAACACTGGCCACCTAGGGAGGAACTAGGGGATGTCAGGAGACTCAAGACCATGGCTCAAGATGAATGACAAAACAAGAGGTTGAGGCCAACATTCACATTGAAGTTGAGGTAAATCTGTCTCTACCTTATTCCTGCTCTGGCAATAACAGATACAGCTCTACCAGTATCACCATTAGTTTGGGCTCTTTATTTCATTATGAGAGGATGATGGACGGTCAATCATCAAAATCTGGACATTTAATGAGGTTTGACAAAATTTAAGCATTTGTAGTACCAATTCAGGAGCACCACCACTGTTCTGCCAAACCAACAATGACTACCACATCATCTGAAGCCCCGAGAAGCTATGAAGGTTAAGTAGAACAATTTCTAGAATCGCAAATACAAACTGACACTATGATTAGCAATTCTGCACAAGATGATCTGCTAAAGCTATCTGCTTTATTTGCCTTTTTCCTTTTGGGGTGGGGTTAAAATTACCAGCATCATCTCCATGCAGCATCTTTAATAACCGGGCAGTTCTTTTTTCCCAGATAAACCATCTACCATCATCACTTCCACTGGCAACATATTCACCTGGATACAATCAAGGAAATAATGTCAACATATTTCCATCGAAACAGTCAATATCATTCAATGTAACAAATGCAATCTTCAGAGAAAATTCCACCAAGAACACCGCCATTAGAACTGGATGATGTACATAATTGTAAATATGTTCAATCTTTTGGTAATTAGTCCTGCCTCTTGTGTGCTTAGCCCAGCCATACTTCCCATTCACAGGATCTCTAAGCCACCATCAATTTGGTCGGATGCCATAATGATTAATTTTCATTGTTTGGTTCAACATAAAAGGCTTGAAAACCATATTAATGAGACAGTGCTAAATTGTACATGTATATTATTTCGCTTCTGGGATTAATTTCAGTTAACCCCTTGAGCAAATGGGTTCCAGACAATCCCTCCTCCAAAAGATAACTTCCTACAGTTGGCTCCCTACACTTCAAATTTCAGCATTAGTTTTGGACAATATACTAGTATGACAAGATATCCTTCCACTTCTTTGTTTTATTCCTCTTCTGATTACTTTTTTTATTTCTTTCCTCCCTGCTTCTCTTCTTCGCCAACAGACTCACACGAAAAAATCAGCATATGCAATCCTGGGCAGCAAAATTAAAGCAAGTTGCCATGGTGGCCACTACCACTTGAACAGTCCAAGAATACACCACCAGATAGCTACGCATATAGGACATTCAAGCAGAGCTGTTAGGTGGAGTCCAGCAGGAGGTCCCCCTCAAGATGCCCCCTCAACCCTGGGACTCCAGGATACAAAGCCACATTCTCACACTGCTCGCATCCAGCAACATGTGGAGCATTATATTCCACCATCACCAAATTCCAAAAATCAATCCGAACTCCTCAGATTAAAGGTCCAACTTAGGCAAGTTCAATTCAAGCTAATTCACTGAGTAGATAAACCCTGAAATTACATATCATATCAACAAGCATTGTCGTGTTTTCTCCAAAAAGTAACTCATCCACACACCCATTCTAAACCATGTCTTACATCTGTAAACTTAACTTGTTGCACTTTCTCCCAGAAATTTACTTTCAAAAAATGATCTGCAATTCAAATGTAACCATCTTTTCTCCCTCTGTTCATTCATAGATCTTATTCCCATGCATATGCAATTATGCATGATATGGAAAAACTGCAATTAAGGACTTGAGCATACCTCTTTGGCCGATAAAACTAGCTTGTTTTATATCAGTGCCTACATTACAGTGGCCAACATATCTCTGCTTCATATCTATGGCCACCTCAGGCTGCACGATGAACAGGAAGTGTAAACAGTTGTACAACACTTTAAAAATACAATAAAATAAATAGATGTATATGAACTTTGGGAGCATTTGTCATCATATTTAACTCCCTGTGTTCCACAAAATGCATCACCCAGTATTTTGAAAGTAAAGAAGAGGAGAAAGATTTGCCTGTAAAAACTGCAAGCGAGAGATGAATTTTGGGCAGGTGGGGTGGATTCCTCCACTGCGTAATAAGAAAAACAATATACACCATCCACCAAAGAACTTTAAGAGACATGGCAAACTTTCAAAACAATTAACTGAGAGCCGGTTGATACACCACACTTAATGGAAAACATAGGACAATCAAATAGAACGGCGAAAAAAAGGAAAAAAGAAAAAAAAAAATAGAAATCCTAGTACACCATATAAAAACAGTTACGAACTCTCAAACTCATAAAAAGTACAAGACGTACCATCATAGTGGAGAAATACACAACAACTGACATGAGCACAAGTTCAGAACATTTACGACTATGAGTAAAAAAAAATACAATAAAACCTGATAGGGCACTTTATCATTTTCGGATGATAATACAGGTGACCCACAAGAGCCATTGGGTCTTCCAGTTTCCATGGTCGAATCACCTCGCCTGTGTATTCTCAAATTTATATTTCTGTGGACAACATTGGGATCCGAATCATCAGTAGATATTGATGTTCCAAAATCCAGTTCCAGCTCTTCATCGTAGTCAGAGTCCTCTCTTTCAGGCCCATCTATGGAAGCATCATTCTCTCCTTCTGAATGATAGATTATGTCACTCAGAGAAAGTACTCGTCCTGCTCGATAGTTTGCCTTTGATCCTCTATCACCTTCCATGTTAGCTTTGTCGGCTTCAGCTATTAAAGCAGGTGCATGATATTATTCCTCATGATATATTACTAGTAAACACAAAAGATATGACATGACTCTCATAAAGATATCACTTTAAGTGCCCTTCAATGGCAAAAATAGCAATTTGTCAGGATAAACAATCTTTGGACATGATAAGGGAATTTTCGAGTACCACTCATGCAAAGTGAAGATAAAACACCAACATAGAACAAAAACAGTTCATACGTAGGTCAGAAAATATTGTCTGCTAAGGCTTCTTGTCAAGGAGTAGACTTCTTGGCAGAAAAAATTAGCCCCTTGACTAGAAATTAGCCCATTGCCAGAGAGACATTCACCAGGTTAATTCTAGCAAACAGCTTTCACAAAATGAGAGGTGAAACTAGAAATCCTACTGACTTGTTGCCTTTGACTCCAGAGCCATCTTCCAGTCCACATTCACTATACTTATATTAAGTTTTCACAACCCAATTTAGCCCATTGACTATTGATCCACCAGCGCATTGACTTATAATAAGTATGATCTGACTCTTGGAGAAAATCCAAAGCAGACCCACTTTCAGGCTTAATAAGAGAAATACAATTCAGGCTCACAACCAGCTTGTAATGACCCCCAAGAAAAGCATAACTGGTATTATACGTAACATGTATGCCATTGAGAAATGTTCAAGATATATCAAGGCACTACGGTAGTGCGAACCTGCAGCAAGATTCTTCTTAATATTCTCCACCCTCTCCGTAATTTCAGGATCAGAGGGAACCAGAGATTGTGCTGCAATAGCAAAGTCCAAGGCTTCCTTATGTTTTTCCAACTGCAATTAACACCACAAGACAACAAAACATAACTAAGAAATAGCAAAATGCAAATTCACTCCATAATTGTAGCATAAAACCAGTGCGACCAATATATCAATGAGACACAAAAGTCTCAATCATACTGCATCAATTGAGGTTATCCTGTCATCCCCTAACTTGACCGGTGGATAAAATGCCGGCACCTTAAAGCTTCTGAATTAACATGTTATCAGAGGATTTCTCAAAATCATACAGCAAACAACTCCTGGTGCTTGAAAGTAGACACCAAGGAGAAGACTTAAAAACTCAAGTGACAAGATATATGACCCTGGAAAGTCATATGTGGGAGATAATTGTGATCTGAGACTCCACAACTTGAGTATCCAATTATGAATATCGTTCAGTTACCATGGAAAGTGCTTCAGCCAAGCAAATGAGTGCCCTGGTTGAAGAAGGATTGATTTTCCTAGCTCTCTGACAGTCCCTGATAGCCATGTGTGCATCATTTTTCCACCTCCGCTGTAATAGGGTAAGAAGGATTTATTGAATAGGGAAAAGCAGCAGCAAATAATGCTGGTTGATGAATTTCAAAGATGTGTTCTCACAAGACCTTAAGCAACAAGGATGCACGTATACACAAACACTCGTGCATGAGAGTTGGCCCAATTGCATGGTTGCGACCATCCAAAACTTCATTACAAGCCTCAATTCCATAATAATAATCTGTTTCTCCTTTTAAGAATTTTTCAGCAGTCTGGATCAACTTCCTGCACTTATCAAGCTTAACATAAAAGAAAGACAGTGAATCATCAGCAAGATAAATTCTGAGCAAATGAACATTAAGCCAAGGGCAGCTACCCCTGCGGCAGCTTTCTTTCTCACAGGAAACCCATTTAAAGTCACTCCAGAAACAGATGACTGCATGACTGCACTGTCAAGTATGGGACTCAAGCTGATAAGCTTTGACACATCCCCCGAGGTATACCTCATTGCACTCCCTGAAGCTGCTTAAAATCAAAATGTTAACCAGCATGCTATGTCCGAATCTGATTCCCAAATTAGAATTTAAAAAAATGCAATATGTTGACATTATGAAGTAAAAAAATGAAAATAATAATGTAACATATCAATGCCCTTCAATAATGACTTGTGATGGCTGTTAGATTACACCATGTATGTTCTTCTAGGTTACAGGGCCATAGTCAAGTGAGAAATAGATATGGTGGAGAAGTCCAACAAAGAACTTCTCTAGGTCCATCTGGTTAAGTCAAAGTAGTGACGTCTTTTTTCGCCACCATCTTACGGGTTTTGGCCATGGCTCATGAGATGGGCTGGTCTTCCAGTCCTCCATGGGTCTAAAGGTATAATCTCCCACAGTTAACCAGAGTGTTAATTCCGAGCTATTTCCGGATTCAAGCAATGACAATTGGTGCATAATCGGATTAAAGAGCAAGTAAAATTTACAAGTGATGAGGTTACAAATAGAACAGAGGTTGAGCATGTCACCTCTCCAAGATAATCAAATGTCAAGGACATAGGAGCATGGCCCAATGTTTATCCTCCACGGTCAACTCAGTACTTGGTCCAAGAGCAAAGGAGTGTGTTTCCTTTTTCTCCACCTAACCCCCTTCTAGTTTATTGATGGGGTACTTATTCATGCTGGATTCACCAACTATAATTAGAAAGATAAAATTACCATCTTGACTGGCTTTAAACCCCTTTTTATGTGACAATGACTCATTCATTTAGGGGTGACTTGGTAATTTCATGCCTTCCTCCATTGATGATTCTCCTTTACCCTTCCCTTGGGATGAAATTTGTTCTTTTCCCCGGTTTTATTTTTCCTCCCCATCCATCATAAGACAACTAGATGAATTAATGCTAATCAGAAGGTTAGGGACGGATGATGATAGTGTTACAAATGAGAAAAAGTGATGATTAGATGTAGAGATATAGTCACCGAAGCAACATAAGGTTCAGCTTCTCTAAGGACCAGGTTATCGTCACTACCTGAGTCCTCAGCAAAGAAATGTTGTGCCATGTGCGCTTTCAGTCAAAGGCAGGCCGTAGTTCGGAGGTCTAAGCTATAAGCTAGCATGGGCGCTTCAAACTTAGAGTGTCGGGCGGCCACCTGTGGCGGCACTCATATGTGGCAGCCTTATTTGCAATACTAGTGCTCTATAAATCAGTTTCCTCAGGCTGTATAACGACAGAAAAGAGTGGAAAAGAGAAGCTAAAACAAGAACAAGAGATGTAGTAGTCCCACAAAAGCCAGCAAGCGGATATTGTCAAGTATGGTGTGAAATTGTCTAGTGTGCCGGCACATATTAAGTGACAGCAGTGCGACTTCTTGAGAGTATTTAAGATTGCATGGTTGCAGTAGGTCATGGATTGAGACATACATCCAAGAAATAGGTTTCTCCATCCCCTTTGGTTCTTCTGCTCTTTTATATCTTAATATAACCAACTTAAGTTTCTAACTAGTCATCAAAAGACTTAGATTGAAAACTTATAAGTACAGAATACTCATGAAGAATTTACAAGCAGCCAATTCATGGAAATGAACTAAGGGTTGGGACCTGGAATTCAATCCCTATCCACTTTCGAGTAGGATTTAATTCCATAATTCAAATGGAATTTTGTCTATTATTAGATTAGGTTTTTTCCCTGTGTATGAAGAGATGTACATGTAAATCCTTCTAAGAATGAATGATTCACATTCTTCTCGTCCAAACACACACACTCTTTTAAAGATCCTCACTAAGTCTTTACTTGAAGCATCACTTAAAATTTGAAGATTGTAGCTTATTGGTGTGCTTAGAACTGCAAGACATGTATGCTTGTGATTGATCCAAAGTGAGGGTTTATTAACCACCACAAGATGATTGATCCAAAGTGAGGTTTATTAACCACCACAAGATAGGCATGTCCATGTTGATTCACAACAAGTTTGCAGCAATCTTGATTCAGATATGGTTCAATAAATTTGCACCAAACAGTTACACCTGAACCACTCCCTCTTATGTTTTCCAATGACATCATCAGAAAGCCAAGAAGCCCAAACCCTTCAAAAATGTTCAAGCAGCCAAATTATGGTGCAAGATGCTACATCAACTCTCTATAAATAACCCTTATCAAATTTTTGTTGTTAAAGAACATCAAGAGACCTGGTCCTCTAGCATGAAACCGACAATAGAGTAAACCAATTCCATGCTCCAGATATGCATAAAAAACTCAGAAATTTAATAACAGGGACAAATATAACTAAGAACATTATTGTTTAGCTTTTCAGATTATGAAAATATGGGCCAAAACATACCAAGATTGACATCCATTAGGTACACATGCTCCCCACTATAACTAAGAAGAACCTCCTCTCCATTAGGACTGAAAGTGACATGAGTTAAATGCAAGCTAGACCGACCCTGGCAAGAACGATGAAAACATATAATTGTCACAAGCCAACTTTTGCTACCATAATGCGCAAAATAAATTATATGAATATAAAACACTACCAAATTTGCTCTAAAATATAACCGTTGATTCATACAAAGACTACAAGACAAAAACACACTTAGAGATGTTAAGATCAGGCACACCAAAAGCATGCCAAGTCAAATAAGGATTGAAGTTAATAACATGCCGAAACAATGTTAAACATTTTGCTTCTTTTTCTCAAGTTCACTTCTATAACAAAGCAAAGCCTTGACAACAATGACTGCCAGAATAATCAGAGTTTGATACTTATTCTAGAGTTTCCACCAGCCAGCTTCCCCATGTCAATACAACCTTCCTGATCAGTCCTTATCTATCTTCAACAACAATTTGAAGCCTATTTAAAGTTATCAATTCAGAAAAAAGATTCTGTTATAATTGACATCCAAGCAACAACACTATCAGCAGAATATAGAATTTAAAGCATCATTAATTTTTTTCTTGTGTATCTAAACATGCAGAACCGGTCACCATTTCAACAAGTTAAGAAGATGACAGAAGCAAGCATCATGTATCAAAAAGACATATAATTAGTAAATAAATCATGGACTAACAAGGTCCGAGAGATGCATTGGGCAAAAATAGTTCAGACAAGGAGGTGGTGGCAACTTCTTCTGACTAGATGACAATGGAGGCAACATTCGTCTATCATACAAACGTGCAAATGTATCACTGCAAGCATCATCATAGTGGTTAGTGAAAATGTCACGAATAATATGAATACAAGTGAATTAACTATAACGTACCTGCCACCAACAAGGAGTAAATGAGGCCTAGTAGAACTAATATCACAAGACTTCAGAGCAAGGCACTGCTTAGGAGGATCCGCTAATGATTTCTTAGCTCCACAACGCAAATCAAGCTGCAATCAAGTAGTGACCCCCAATTTAAGAAAAGAGTCAAAAAGGCCAGTTTGTTGTTTTACAAAGGATACAAATCCCAAAGCAAGCAGTTTAAATAGCTGATTTTCCGATGAATATATATGTGTATATGTGCGTGTTGGACATGAAAAGAGGTCACCACATTCTACCAAATTAAGTAGCAACATAGCAAACTGCACGAATATTAAAACGAGTACATACATGGTAAATTGCTTAAAATTAGTGAAAGGGAATGAAATATTCGAGTTGAGTTGGTAAATTGTACACCTCACAGATTATGAACCCAGCTATTAATACTCAGCTCCCTTCCCGGGCCCAGAACCGCACAGAAATTATTATGAATCGTAACAAATGGAAACTACTTGTTTCACAAGTTGGACCATAAAAGTCAAAGCACAGAACAAAGAGAAAATAGCAGAGAGAAAAAATAAGGTCATTTACAGCTAGTGAGCTGTCAGACTCAGTAAATTAGTGCTTACTGCTCATATATTTAGTTAAAACGTTGATTCTCAAATAAATGCCAAGGTCTTAGCTTATAGATACAATGAAGATCTTGAAATGAGAGATAAGGATACTCTCTCTCATTAACTATAATAAAGCCTTTTGTTTGAATTCAGACAGCTTACTTCCAATTCAAACCTAATGGGCACCATAACAGACTTAGCCCCAAACAGACATGCAACCTCAATCTTCAAGCTTACTAAGATGGACACAGACATGGATAACCTAAGTAAGAGCAACATAGGTATTCCTCTAGTTAATGGAAAATTAGGAACTCATACACAAAATAATTACTCATTCAGTAAGAAATCTTATCATAATTATTTGTACCAACCATCTTCCCTCCTCTTACTGCCCTACCTTTCCTTATTTTTGTGTCCCCTTCCTCCCTTTTTCATCCTTCCTTATTAGTTCTCTCATCTGTGAATCTCTACATGCCACAATGCCGCCTCTAACATCTGTACAAAGAGAGATGAAATTTTACCCCTATCATAATGCAGACCTGCATACTTGGTATTCTAAAACGAGCATAAAGCAAATTTATAGATTTTAGTGCTTTTCATATTTGATTCACATAGCTTGATAGTGGAAGATCACTTCTTGGGCGATTCCTAACAATAATGGCTTAAAATTTCCATGACGGCTGTGACCAAGGGTATAGATACAGGTACTTTGGCAAGCCAGAAGGTGATTCCGGTCTCCTTGCTTTTTCAAAGAAAAGTTCGTAACGAAGGATATCTCAATTTTAAACTTACAAGCTCTTTCCTCACTACTTAACATATAACAAACTGTAAGACACTTTTGACTATTGTAGATGGTCATGGTCCCTACAGCCGATTACCACTATATTTGGAGACATTTGGGGCAAGACCATCTAGTTTTTCCCCCTCTTTCTGATGACAGTAAGATGTCATGCTAGAAATGTTTGGCAAAGAGATTTGGCCACAACAATATCATAGGTTTCAGTTTTTCATCACTCCAAAGAACAGCTGATTCAACAGAATTCAGCCATGCATAATTTAATAAATGAAAAAGACACAACAGCTTTCTTTTTCAGAGCGTGTGATGAGCAGGAAGAAGAAGAAAGCAATATACAAGGACTTAGAACTGACAAGGATATTCCGACATTCTTGATGAGGGGACCCAGCAGGAGGACAAGAAGCACCTTCACGAAAATCGTGCTGCCTTAGTGTGCCATCTTCGCTTGCACTCCACACCACATGAGGGTTTCCCATTTCCACCTAAAGAGAGAAATAAGCTTCAAGCAGTAGCAACATGTCAACATAGAATTACATTCAAGAGACAGAAAGAGGTGTTTACAGCTAATTTTTTAACCCTCCTCGTATGACACTGAAAAATTGCCAAGGGGCTGATACTACCCTCTTCCAGTCCACTCCTCCTTAGACGGGATAAATTAAAGAGGCGGACCTGCAATTCAAAAACATTACATCCATTAAACAAAATAAGAACCACTTAACTGAAAATGAATAACCTGCTAAGAAAAGGTTACCTCAGCATCCCCTGCCCCAGAAACAACCAATTCATCTGAAGTTTCAGGAATGAATTTTGTACAGAAAATGTTAGCAGAGTGGCCAGTCTCAATGGAGTGCAGAAGTTTCCGGCTTGAATACGACCAAATATTAAGCTGCAACACAAAAAACAATTCTCACATCGAATTGCAGATGCGCTATTGCACTTACATCAAGAAATCAGGCGCGAATGGAAACTTCACACATGGAATAAGGAAAAACATATCACCACAGAAAAAGAAATGCACATAAAGTAGATAAAGCAATCACATAGATAGTAGCACCTGTAATTACTCAATGCTAAATTATGGCTGAACAGCATCCGGTCTTGCAATCAGAAATTTAGCCCATGGATTGAAGCATGATCAAAGTTGTGGCACACAAACAGAAAATTATATTTACCAAGATACTAATAATCATCTTGATATACAAAATATGCATCACCACATGAATATTTTTAAGTTTCAAAGAATAAAAACAATGAGCAGGGCCAGTTTGGAACATTTTCCAGTGTGACACTTCCCCGCAGATTACATAACTTCCTATTTTATGTGGAATAACTATACTTGGTTATTCCAGAAAGAAAAATTTACCAAATAGTGACGAGATCAATTTGCCAAAACATACCCTGTTTCTCAGCAAATTCTTTTAACAAACGTTCTTAAGCCACAGTATCGCTGCCTAAACTCTAGCCGGAATACTTGAGAAAACCAACTTTTATTCTTTTCAGTATCTTTAATATCTGAAGTTATACCACCAGAGGTACAATTAATTATAGCTGATTGGCTCGTACTATGTAGCGCCCGCGTGTGTTTAGTTTATTTACTTTCTCGCGTACGCCCGCACACTTCGCTACGCTCATTCACTTCGTTCATTCGCTTCGCTCAGTATGCTATCCCTCCCTTTCAGTTCGGTATAGCTTCTTCCGGACCAGAGAAGTACGCTGCCTCATTGGTCCCAAGAGGCTGTTAGGCAGCTCCGCGGTAACCTTTGTGCATGGCCTTCCCTATTTTTGAATTTGTCCTATTTCAATTCACATTTCTGCTCAAATACATTCCTCATTGAACTTGAAATTCTTGATCCTAGGCTACCCAAACCTTTTAATTACCTCGCATATCTGGACAAATACATGCATAAGGCTAAGGCACTCACTAATAAAATTAAATAATAGAATCATACCCGTGTATCATCAGATCCTGACATCAATAGTGAGCCTTCTGAATTCCAAGTTATAGCATTTACACATCCATGGTGCCCCTGTCCGAAAAAAGAAAAAGAAACTTTCAAATTGCTAATTTAGCATATCGCTTATATGTGTAAATACCACATGCACCTGCACACATAAATGAAACAACTTCAACTATGCAGCTCCTACATTCTGACAACAATATAATCTCGTAGCCATAGAGGAAAATAGCATAAATTGCTGATGTTCCATCAAGGTATTCACAAAATATAAGCAAGTACATTTTACAGCATGTCTATATGAATTAGTTTATCCCCAAAAAGAGAAATATGTTCTTCTGAAAGAACCTTCATACTGCTAATATGATGATGAAATCTAAAGGCATAAAGATAGTCCGCACATTTTGTAGCCAGAAGATATGATGCACAAGTGAGAATCTTAATATTGAGTCCATAATTGATACCATCACATGAATGCACTAGAAGACACAACAAACCCTCAAATTAGGGATGTACTTTAAATCCAACTTAATCTATCTAGATAACAGGAGCAATGAAAAATGTCAATGTGCTAACACAAAGTCTAACACCATCCTTTGTTGTTTCAATAATATGCTTCATGATAAAGTAGCAAGATGGAATGGAATCAGCATTTATTGTCCATCGCACATCATAGTCCACATTCCTTGTAAACCAATCAGTATACCCCAAAGATGATTGTTCTCCTCCAGTTTAGTCAGATACAGCTAATACAAAATTTATTTTTACTGTTAATAACTTCCTGTTTAAGCCACAACATCATGAACTTTTCACGACACAAAGAGCAATCTTCGTTGGATGTCCGAGCATAGTTATTCAGAGTTACTAACTTACTAGTTAGTCTAAATAAAAGGTTGTTATTATGCAAAAAAAATGACTTGAGAGTAAAGCAAGTTTCTTTACGACAAATTTATAACTTAATTGTAACAGCAAGCTTGAGCTAGTTTTTTAAGGTATACTGCCTCATTCCTGTCATAGCAATTGATGCATCTGAAAGAACATGCATTGGTAGGCTTCAATTATTTTTAAGATAAGATTAGATGGTAACTAACTGAACACAAGAGAACGTCTGGAAAGAAATAAGAATGATGATTCCAAGCATGCATTTCAGTCTTCCATTCAGCAATCCCTTTATGTTCTCCAATTTAATGTGCCAGAAACTATAAACTTTCACAAGAACAGACTCAGAAAAGAATATCAAGGAGAAAAATAAAGTCCATTCACCATTGAAGAAACTTCTCCAAGTATGAGAATTTATACATATATTTTACCTCTAATTCTCTTCTAGGGAGAGCCTTCGCACAAGTGAGGAGTGCATTTGGACAATGTAGTTGAAATCCTGAAAACAGAAGGACATAATAGTAAGTGCACTACAATCTCAGCCCAAGAACACTGAAGTAGGGTACCAAATCATCGTAATTATCCCTATACAGAACTTCATCTTAACAAATTTTGTGAAGGGTTACATATTTATTTACTCACATCTCTTGATACAAGGCCCATTCCCACAAATTGGCACCTTTCAATAATTTCAAATGACATGCTATCTGACAATTTGGAAAAAGAAAGTCCAGATCCCATATCCAGTTGCCGCAGCCCCTCAACGTGCTACTTCACTAACTGGGACATTCTAAGAGCATAGATTTCCAACCAATTGCAGAAACATGAGTGCCATAAAGTCAAACATTTTCATTCTCTTGCTCCATTATCAATAAAACCAAAGCAATATGCTCTTATAATCTTCAAAATACTGAAAAGGCACTTCTTCCCACATTCGCAGTGGTGATAATTTAAGCACAAGAGACATCATAAGAGAAACCCACCACCCCACTCCACCCCCCAACTAACACCCAATAAAAGAACAGCCAATTATCATAACCCCCAACTGCAAAAAGAATCTCCTTTCCCACTTAAACACAACCAACCACAGCATGCACAAAATCAAACCCACACTGAAAAAAGAACAAAATCACAGCAATCATCCAAGACCACGCCAAAAAAGAAAGAATAAAATGCTTGTCAAGAATTAAACTGACGCTAGAAAAAACATAAACGCACATGATGGCTGCGGAGAGTGCGACTGTTTATCAAGTCGGTGATGTTGCCGTCGTGAAAGCAGACGGAGTAGTCCATTCAGAGAAACCGCGGCAAAGATCGCCGGAATTCAGCTCTACCGTTCCTCCTCAGCTACCCTTCCAAGACTTTCCCGATTCTACGAGGAAAATCTCTCTGTCTCTCTCTCTCTCTCTCTTTCCCTCCTTTTCCTTTCCCCGGACTTTAGACAATGCCTTTTCTATTCTTTTTCCTATCATTTATTTTATTATTATTATGTATTAAAATATATATATTTAAATAGGCACTGTGACACGTGTCGAGGACTAGAAGTCTCTCTCATGCTGACTCAGCGATTCCTATTTCCATAATTCAATTAATAGTTTTATTTTGTCAATTTAAATCAATAACAAAATAAATTTATGATTAAAATAAATAAAAAGTTTCATATTAATATAATTCTCGCTTATATTTCGTTAAGCTTGGTCTTATGCTCTAATAAATGGAAGAAATTTATTTTAAAAATCAAAATGCCTAATATAATGAGAATTTTGATCAATATAACATTTTTTTTCTTTCGATTGAGTCGCTTATGCTTTACTTGAACTTTTCATGTGATTGGTTTGAAATTCATGTTTTTTATGAATATGTTTAATTATGAAAGTTCAATTAATATTTCTAATCGTTCAATATCTCACATTTACATATTCAACATCTCATAACATATACAACATGTTATTAAATATGTGAAGTATGTCATTGGTCATGCTAGTATTCATTTAATTATAGACACGCCACTTGGTTTGCTTAACATAGTGTCACTGACGTAATTTCGATACTATATTCGACGAGCGTCTAATACATAATATATAAAAATATAAATGCATTTCAAAATGACAACACAATATTATTATAATAATAATAAATTTGTGGGTTGCCAATATCACATCACTTTTTATCACTTGTAAATCAACAATTTCAACTTAAGAAGTTGGTTATGTATCTTTATTTTTTTCAATATGCAGGGAGAAGCCTTCTATAAATAACGTATTATTATGTGAGGCACGTGCTAATGTGTTACCTTGTTAGAACTTCTTTCTAAAAAGAACATATTAGATATATTTTCACAACAAATAGTTAAAATTAAACAGTTTACGACTCCTAAAAAATTTACATATTGAAAATGGAGGACAAACGTTGTGGCTACTTGTCATAAAATTCATAAAAATGTTAACCTGTATTTTTTTAAGTAGATGACTGTTTATTTTGATGATTTAGTAGTATTACATTTATAAATGATCAAATGCAACAATTGCAAAATAGCAGCATTATCAACTTCTTCAATGATTTGAGAGGATGCAAATTACTAGTACAAACTTGCGTAATAAAAAATTATAGCAGTCTTAATATGGTTTTCACATACAATGAAAACATGGTCCTTGCTGCACTAATATATACCATTGGTGCAACATGAGAATTATATTTCATATAACACAACATCTATTCTGAAAACATGGTCCTTGCTGCACTAATATATACCATTGGTGCAACATGAGAATTATATTTCATATAAACAACATCTATTCTGAAATTGAAACAATGAAAATATATTGGCTATAGTTTCTTCTCAAGAAAGAGGTTCAGACCAAATCTTCAAAATTTATAACCAGCTCGTAATAACCAAATAAAGAAAATGCTTTTGTGTTTGTCAAATTGAATACAACTGTACATCAGAACCATAATTCTGCTCCAGACAAGCATCAATCATATGACGATATTTCAAGCTATTCAGTAAGAAGACGACTGCATACCAAGCGGTTTCAATTGTCATAACAATTGGTGAAGCACGGAGCAGGGATCTTCGCCTTTTTAAACTTGTTTGAGAAGCTTGATCACCATGTTCATTATCTGAACTTCGTAGTGTTGGAGAGTTTTCCATAATGTAAGAGACATGCTTTGACATGCATCATCTAGAATATGTTCTTGAAGCAAATGTAGGATGACTGCCTTCATGTTTACCTCGTTCTCGGCTTTCAGATTTTCCTCGTTCTAGGCTATCAGATTTTCCTCGTTCGAGGCCTGCATGCCCTCCCGATTTTCTTCCTTTATCAACATTTTGGGCCAGCTGGCCATTTGGATTTTGACGTGATTCATTCTTCTCCAGTTCCTGGCTTTTCGCTGATGATTGTCGTTTGGACTCTTGGTTCTTATCCAAATTTTCACCCGACTGGCGATGCTCTGATCCTCTTCCTTGTTCAGGGTTTGGGACAGGGTGACTTGTTCGGCCTTTGTCCAAGTTTTGGAGCTCCGTTGCAATTTGTGAACGCCGTTCCTTTAAGAAGGTAAGTCTGTGTGTCAGCTTTGACAGAGCAGAACTGGTAGAATTACTGTTGCCCTATCACATAAGCAGTAATATGTTCTCAGTGGCAAAGAGTTGCACTTTACTTGCAAGCTAAAGTGTTTGTTCAAATGTTGATACCACCTAAGAAATGAAGTTGGGTATTTCCTTTTTCTGTTACATAACTCAGTCCTACGTGAAATCCACCATATTCCCTTTTGTATAAATCGGCTAGGTAAACTAGATCACTCACAGACCACACAGAAGTATAAGGAATATGTTTCAAAATAGCAATAAAAGTATATGTCTAGACCCATTTCGTTTAAGAATCAGAATCACATTACAAGTTTATATAATCAACAAGGCACACAAACTAGGAAGTAAAAAATGGTTTCATATTTCGGTTAATTACAATTATCTCTCGTTCAAAACAACTTCATTTTTAACTCCCGTCCTCCTTCCATTATTACAAAACTTTCCCTTGAAATTTGCATTGAAACCCAAGAAAAAGTAATATTTTCGTTTTATCCTTGACTTAATTTTTTCTAAAAAGAAGATACCCAAAATTCTAGTTTATCAATGAGAGAGCTTGACAATTATCCCAACTTCTATTAACTTGGTAAAAAAATGTACAACTTTATGGACAATAAAACAATTTTCTCCTTTCCCCGCACCATCCATCCCCTCCATGTCTATATCACACCTGCCACTTTCCATTCTCCCTCCCTCCCTCCCACACTACCATCACCACCTTATCTTTCTTTCTCATCGAGACCATTTAGGCCTTAGATTGGACTTTAATCATTTTAAAGAAATCGATAAGAAAATTTAATTTTGTTGACTTTCTTCTTGCTGCTCATTTTCCTTCATTTACACGTAGGTCTAAGCAAAGCCTAAAATAAAGTCCATGAGGAAACATATTTCAAGCATCAATACTGTTATTTGTACAGAAGACACACAAAACTAGTAAGTAAAAAGTAAGGAAACCCTACCTCGCCCTTTGTGCTAGACTTTCTAGACATGGCTGTACCAGCCTTATTTGTGTCCGTCTCCACATCGGATGCACTATTCAGAACTCCAACAGCTTTTGGGATTTGTGCAGCATCTGTTTGCTGGTTCAGAGGCAGAGGTATATTTGATGAAGTTTGAGACTCTCGTTTCTTATCTTTGTCACTGTATGACTTGTCTAAGTGGGATTGATGCTGAACAGAGAGGAAAAGATGCAAGTTATGTTCATTGCAATAAAATACTTATTACACTTGATATCCCTATATCAGGCCATGCGTTCACCTTTAGGGTATAACTACGTGATAGCTTGAGCAGTCATGTACCCAGCATCCATGCACAGTAGATGTTTAACAAGTTATAGATTAGTTCCCAGTACAGTAATTTTTCTTTGCAAACCTTTTCATGGGTCAATTTCAGAAAATAACCAGCTATTGCAGAATATTCATGTGGGACAATATCAAATTCCAGGTGTGATACCGGATCCTTCTATTATATTATGCATCTGACCAGATCTTAAGTTACCTTCAAATATATAAATGGGTGGACAAAATACAATGAATGAGTGCCTTGATTGAAGAGGAACTGAAAAGATAAAAGAGCATGCCAAATATATCTACCAATCCATTCTTCAAAAAAGGGGCAGTGTCTCTGCACAACTATAACATGTGTCATAGCAGGATATCAATATAAAGTGTCAATGCAATTTCTACAGGACCATGTGAAGTAGCAAGCATATATTGCAACAAGATCATTTTGTATGCTATAACTAAAACATGGTTCAAATGATCAAGACTTAAGTATTTTAATCTCACAAAATCCATAAGATATGTCAATTTAAATTGGTTCAAGGGCATCCTTTTTTAGAAAGAATTGAATATATAGTGTCATCATAATGACAAAAAATAGCACAACTTCAGCTTTGATTTCTATAATAGCAGGAGAATCCCTAAAAGTATCAACTACTGAATTTTATAAATGAATTCACTTCGTAAAAGTACAACAGAATAGCCTATTATTTATAGAGATTCTGTGAGATTCTTACTTGTTCAACTCATACTTGTTATCCAAGGATTAAATTGAGACATTAAGTCAGATAACTCATGCAATTTGAATATAAGCATATGTATTTTCATGGCATTGGCATTATATAATCCTTTAGATCAATGAAAAGTTTCTTTCACATGATCAAATTTTTTAGAAATAAAAAATTATGACTATTGATTGGTGAGATCCTACATGCAGAAAATCACCATCTTCAGAAAATGTAACCTGCAGGGCTAAAATCTTCCATTTTTGTAATTCTTATCAACTGAAGAAGTCAGAGAATAAATATTAATCATCATGAATTCCATGCCGCTCTAAAATGTCCATACCTTGCTTCTAGAGAAATTGTCAGAAGTACTTGAGATAGCTAACACTCCAGCTTCTATCTGCTTCTCCTTCCTGCACACATTGTGAAAGAAAGAGACAAAGATCTTCACAATTCAGAAATTGGTCAAGCATATCAATTGAAATTCATGCACCTATATTCTATTTATAACATCTCATCCCCAAGCCCACTTGAAGAGGAATCATAGACAAGACCTGAGCCGTCTTTAAGTGTTTCATGTCAACAGAGTTTACAACTGAAATTTGACAAGGATAATTTAAGTATTTCATTCTTAAATAGCATCACTACTTCATGTGCAATTGAAAGTTCTAAGTTTCTCAGGGGATATCAGCAGATAAGTTCAGTTTCCTACAACAGCAGTTTACTTTCCTTTACCACTGTGTAAATTAATAATATGTCTGTTTATTACTACAACTACTGTAATAGAGGCGAATCTAAAAACTACAAATAAAATTCACTTTTTCCACTCTAAAGCATCAAAACTAAGCCTCTAATATCATATTTCACAGTAACCATGCTTTTGTAAAAGTACTCTAGAGCCAGAGGATGTGATGGATCAGAGGCCAGACTTTCGGACCTCCCAACAATTTTCTCAAGGTCACCACTGAATTTTATGAGGACATGATTAACATGTCTACTGTATTCTATGGGCTCAAATGAGGGAAAAGCATCTGAAGGCCCAGTGCACAAGAAGTTGGCAGGATGAGGTCAGCACAAGTTATGTGGGGGAAACACCATAACAAGAACGGAAGGAACAAAAATATGTGCTTACGACTTCTGTTGATGAGTTGGATTTTGATGAAGCTGATTGCTTATATGATGCCCAATCCTAGAATTTTGCTCGCGCTGTTCATTAAGCTGAGATTCAAGGTCACCAGCCTTCTTCCTGAAATTCATAACATCTTCCTCCGCTTGAGCAATTTCTTCCAGCTGTGCCTTCATCTGTAGTCAATTTAAGTTGATTATTTGCAAACATTATGAATAAGTTTCCAGGTACAGTGACACGCTCTAACCTTCTCATCAACTAGTGATGAAACAGATAGGGGTAGTTGTGATATTCCTTGCCCAGCTTCAAGTGCCATCTTCAAGTCCATTTCCTTCTGCAACTGCTCTTGTAGTCTTGCCACCTACAATGCAATTTTCTTTTGGGTCTACTTGAAAATAAAAAGTTAAGGCAGCAATATGCATATGGATAATGGATGCATATAAATGATTTAGGTTTTAGAATGAAACAGGGGAAGGGACAAAAATAAATTGATCAGAACAGGTTTTGTCCATCATGCAAAATGAGAAAGCAAGATTATGGAAAGGGGACGACCATTAAAGTTTGAGACGCCTGCTTGCTACTTTGATGCAAAAAAGCATAGAGGAGTTTTCTTTGCCATTTTCTATTACTCAGTAGTGTATGCAGTTCAACTGAGCTGGCATCGGCTGGAAGTACTTCTACACACCAAAGTTTTAGTACATCAAATGATCATTTCAATCCAGTGAAATCCTCCAGTTATCCAAACATCTAAGAGCATCCAATTAACCAAGACTAATGCCAAGCAAAGATCAGGGGCAGAAGAGATTAAGAGTCAAGCCAAAGTCCAGAACTACTCCCGTATAGTAAGACAGATAAACTAGTTCTTTTGGCACATGAAGGATCTTTCTCATAACCAAATACCCATGGTGCTTCTAAAGCTGGTTTTGCCAGAAAGTATAACTCTACAGCTATGTGGTGCATCAAGATCAAATCTATGTTCAATACTCTAGGAAAAAAGGAATTATACTAAGATCAAAACCATGACTCTCACTCATAGTATCATGGTTATGTTAGGGACGTGTGCAAGTGAGAAAGAAAGAGAGAAGAGACAGAAGCAATGAAAAGAAATCGATATAAATTCTTAATGAAGTCCTTACATCTTTCTCAAGTGCGAGGCGCCGTTCATTCAAATATTGCTTTCGGCTCTGTAGACTATCTTGCAGAAGTGATTTCACCGTAGCCTTTATGGAAGATATGTCAAGAGATCAGATAAGCCAGAAAAAAGAAATCGATGCAGACTTCAGAAGAGAAATAAACACATAAGGTTCTACCTCATTTGAAGTTCTGGTCTGTGAATCTGTTTTAACACTCTCTAGCTTCCGGGTTTCAGCCCTATTAATAATGCCAAATTAATTTCATCGGAAAGAAGTTTCAGTTAACAAAAGAAAATGTTGCACTAGGTTTGTGTATTTGTAATGATAGAACATAATATCCTAGAGAAATCAGTGTCACCTAAATTTACAAGCATATCAGATGTCATACACCCAGACTAAAAAGCATGTTAAGCAGCAAACAAACACGGTATCAGCCTAATAAATATTCTGAAAATATCTGCAGCCAGATAGAAAATGTGAAAGGTTATGAGACCAACAAGGAAACAATGATTGGTGTAAATTGTTGACACCAGACTTATTAGAAGTTCTCTACGCCCAGTCCTTGTCCAAATTTATCATAATCTTTGTTCTTTCCAATGCCCCAATGACACATCTGAGTAACATGAATATAACCAATTTCTTCCATCCTCCAGAAAACAAAAATTGACAATTCAACTATATGGTTTGAGTAGAAAATTGGTGCCTCCCATGATCTCATCCATAATCATGCACTCACATGAGAAGAGTAGCATATTCAAATAATATCAGAGTAAAATGAAAAGACGAGTTGATGAAAATATTTCCATTTAAAAGGTATCCAAAAATTTGAAGTAAAAATTTTATTCTTAACTCTCATTTTTAAGTCTTACAGCTCAGGATTCAGTAATCTAAATGCAATATGCAAGTTTCCCCAGATTTTTATATTTTTAAGTATGTGGTACTCAGCCAAGTCAAGCCCTTTTACTAAACATCTTGTTGCCATCAGAATTCCTTTGAATTTGCTGGTCATGTACCTAGTGGATTTCAACAAACAAGCTTTATGTAAGCAAATCAACAAAGTTGAGTGAGCGAACTTCTGGAATTTCTGAATGGAATAAGTCCTGAGAGCCCTTCAGGAGAGAGTTCTAGAGGCCTTGTCTTAGTATGGATAGAAACATACACCATCATGATTCTCGGCCTTTGAGTTCTAGTTCAAACAAGGTCAGTGTGATGTGACAGGAGTGCTTGAAATGTTAAGTCCTATGCTCACTATGAAGATATTGCCAATTTCAAAATATTAGAGTGAATGATAACATGTTCTAGGAGAAGATAAAAGCTCCCAAAAGCAGTTGCAGGACAGATTCTAAAATGTAGATATCTGGGTGTTTAAACTCAGCAATAATACAGATATTTCATAAAAGTTGATTTTGATTCTAAATATACAAACTAGAGTCTGAGATGTGAACTTTAGATGCAAATCTGTAGGCTTTCTTAGCTGTGGAGGCACTTCTCAAAGATAAATTTAGGTTTTGGCAGGCACCTTCTGCTCAACATAGGGCCAGAAGGCAATTCCTTTTAATGACATGGGTTCGTGCTTGTTGAGGGACAGATAAAGTTAGATTTGGCTCTAAAAGCTTGTCATTATTGCATCATGATGACAATTTATAAATATCATTACGAGCTTATACATAATTGATTAGAACTTTCAAGTTGAGAATGCAATCGGTCAGATCAATTCAAATAGTGATTATGGTTCTCCCATGATCAGAAGCAGAGTGTCCATTGGCATCACTCCTTAGAAAAGTAGTAGAATGACAAAGCTATCAGCCAGTACTAGAAAAGTATATCAATATGTCAATTCAGATATATCCAAGAGCTTATAGAAGCTCAAAAGAAAAGACAGATAATTGATTGATGGCAAATAATGACTTACCCATCTTCTGGAACAACGTCAATAGATTCCATAGAAAGGTTCTTCTTCGCCTGGACTCAAAATCACCAGATGAGTTTCGCAAAATATCACCAAAATGAAAATTTTCAAAATGATTAGATTTATTTAAGGGAAAAAGGAGCATCAAAGTACCAAATCCTCCAAATGCTGACATTATGCTTGCATATGATTTTGAGGGTAAGTGAGAGTTAATAAAATGATTGCTATACATAAGAGTCAGAGTTAGTACCATAATACATTTCAAGAAAGGAGGCAAGATATACTCACAGGAGTACGCCCCCAAACAGCAGGTCGCCGGATACTGCGGGCAGGTCCATGCAATAATTCAAAAGGCACTTGGACCAGGGATGTTTCAGTAAAATCATCCCCTGATATTTCAGAGGAGAAACTTGATTGCGTCTTTGCATCATCTAGATGAAGAACATTGTCAAGTCCTTCTGCACTATTACGTTGACGCAATGAAGTTTGACGCTGACTTGATAACAAACTTTGGCTGGCATCAAGAACATCACCTACTTGAGGAGAGCACGACCCTGAGCTCTGACTTCCAGAGGCCTGCATTCAGGAGTCTGTCATTGGATTTGGGGAAGGAAGCCCACAGAACACAAGAAAAAATCTCGAGGAAGAACAACTAAAGAGATGTATTAACTAAGAAACCTAAAGCCTTCTGAATACTACTAAAAAAGGTACTGCAGATTGGTATTGGAGTTGGGCAAAACCTAGGAAGAACTTGCAACACAAAACTGGGGATATTGAAACAATCTCATGCATTAACAATTAAATTAGTTAAAAAATCAGATCAAGTAATTGATTGACCTCTAAATAAAGGATGATACATAGAACTAGGAAAATTGCTAGAGCAAGTTAGCACAATGCCAAGTTGCCACCTATGTTTTAGGAAATCCATTGAGAGATTGAAAATGAACTCAAGACGAGAAGTGCAGAACAAAAGGATGCAAAAGTGATAGTGCAGGAACACAAACACAAGCATAAACTAAGTCCTACCATTTCTCACAACTCCAGGAAAAGAGAGTGGATTCCTTACAAACAGTGAATGTTCATGATGCAGGACTCATTTCATTCATAGAGCAATGAAATTTCAACTTCATCTCCAAAATGGGGGGTGAGGGCACTGGGGGGTATGACTTAGTGATGGTCTTTAGATGGTTAATTCAGTACCCATCTATAGTTTTCTTCTTTTGTCATATAAAAGGTAAAGATAGATAAACAAAAACCTTAATGCCACATTGGATTTCACCAGTCTCACTACTAGCTGGAGTTGATTCATGCTCAAAATCTTCGTCTACATCAAAATCAGAGTCTTCGGTCACTTCTTCATCCTCATCCTCCTCATCAAAGCTATCATCATCTGTAATTTCCTCACTTTCACTTCCACTCTCTTCTGAATCAGTGTAGGGTTCATGGGTTGTGGAACCATCCTGAAAACAACTGTATGTGTTACTCGCATGCAACACCCCAGAAACCAGGCAAATTGAATAACCACCAATAATGCATCATTACATATACAGGAAACAGCATTATGCAAAGACAATACTACTTTCTTTAACATGAATACTACCTAAATCGAAAGAAATTCTTTCACTTTTTAAGTTTATGTCTTGAGAATAGTACTCAAAGACTGTTATAGTGATATTGCTGCAGAACTGTGCTGCAACTTGGATCTCATCAGCAAATTATATGTAGAATGTCGCATAGAAACAACAAACAGGAAGGTGTTTTAAAATGATCGTGCAGCACTTGAGGTTTCTTCCTCTGAGTAGCATGCTCAAACCACATCACTTTTAACAAAAAATTATCCTGAAGTTAATCTCTGAGTATACTAGGAATCTAAAATGAAAGATATCGAAAAGAAGCAGAAGATGTTCAAACATTAAATTATGCCGATGTACTCGTGAGAGCCTTTTTAGGACTAGAATGGAGTATAATAATCGTTTTCTCGTGCATATAAAAATATAACATAATAATGAGAGCTTCGAAAGGATCAAAAAAGAAAAGAGAAGAATCTAAACTTTCAGTCATGCCAATTCAGTAGATTGATGACTTAACTCAATTTTGATTGGCTGGTTTCATCGTGATGGATCAAGACAGGGATTCTGCATCAACTAACAGTATAGGGGAAAAATGCATTTCATGATACCATTAGACTGCCTCCTTGCGTTGACCTTTCACAATAGTGGAAAGTGGTGTTCCCCAGAACAATAAGTATTTATGTGGCTACCAACTACATCAAACTAAAAGTTTTATGTATACAATTGGTAAACACTCTGATCTAAATCCTTAATTCTCTTGAAAACCTCGAATTTGAAATGGTTTCCTGATTGTCTATGGGTGCAATATTTTCAATTATGGTTCACAACATGTTGTTAGAGCATCAGTAGGTAATTATCCAAAAGAATTTAAGTATCATGGACAGAAGTTATTCAGCAACATATTCTCTAGTCTCTTAGTCAGAAAATTCCTAAGCCCACTCATCTCTGTCTTCAAAGTGAAGCATGCATTCAGACCGTATAAATGAAGGAAAAAGGAGAAGAGAAAGAAGATCATCAGGAGGTAACAGGAAGAAGAGAAGCAGCAGTACTATTGGCTTTGCCTTGGCTCCAAAAAGTTCTGAGATTTAATTATAACATTCTATGCACATACACACGTCAAACAAATTTACAAGAGGCAAAGCCAAAATGGAGATATATCAGGCAGAGAAATAGTTCCCTAGTCAAAAGATCCATATCCTTGGACATCTCACAAAGGTTTAGATGAGGATGAAAAGTGAAATTTCTACATATTTTACATTCCTACCTTCAGATGTAGCTGTGAAAACCAATACCAGCCACGTGTATTCTAACAGTACTTTCAGAAGACATTTTAGGAAATGGAACATTATTTGCAATTAATCTAAATAAAGTGGGATTAGTAAAATATATTTCTAGTGTTATTGAAAAATAATTTTGTGATATCATCTAGAACAATAATGTTCCACCAAAAGTTGTACGTAGTCCATAAGCAAAACAGACTCACCTGGTGCGCAATGAGAAAAGTTCAGAAATCACAGTCTAATATGTCCAACCATGGTAAGACAGATAAGCCGTAAAAGAGGCAACTGGAAAATGCAAATAAAGTGATAATGCAAAACACTGAAGCATACCCCAAATATATTGTCGTATTCCTCAAGTAATGTAATAACAATAGCTTGAGCGTGATTAGCTGCAGCAGCTGCTTGCAAAAGTAGAACAGAGCCATCACCCCCCACATCAAAATCATTATCAAGCTCACATTCACCATGAAGAAGGGGGCGCAGAAGTAAGGGAGCCATGCAGGCTGCCACAGCTGATATGCTCATTCTGTTCACTGCCTTGTGGGAAGCCACTGTTTGCATCATCATAAGAATCCTGATACATGAAAACAAACATAACATGACAAACTTCAGAACATGTCAAAAAGTTTAAGGCTTAAAATGAAAAAATAAAGCAATTTTCCAGAACAATTTCCACATCAAGGACATGTTCAGCAGACTACTCCAAGCCTCTCATATAGAGCTGAGAACTATTCTTCGCCTCAAGATGTAGATTACATGCCAGAACAGGAAGGTGCTTAATATTTATTTTACTGACAGTTTCACGAATGTGCCTGTATCTATCTACACACACAAGTATTTTAAGTAACATATCCAAAATCATCATGCCTCTTTTAAAGACATTTACATTTCATCCACACCATATAAGTACAACAAATCTTACAATCAGCAAAGCAGGATAATTGACAGGGTGACGTCCTAATCTCTATGTTGAAAAAGATATTCGTTTATGTCTTAAAGATGCTATGGACAAAAATATTTGACCAACCAACTGTTAACATCACTGGAGAATGAAAACAGAAAGAATAAATATAAAAAAGAGAACTAGAATATCTTAAGATCGTGATGAGGTCATTAAAAATGACCCAGGCTTAACAGTTTTGACTGATTAAGGAAAGAATATAAACAAGTTAAAAAATAGGGTAAAATTTGAATGCCCCAAGAGTGCGCCATAGTTTATCGCCAGTCCTTAAAAGTTTAAGGGAGAGGTTGCATCACAAGTAACAAACATTCAACTCGAGTAAGAAATTTCATCAAACGAAAAGGTCATGTAAACAAACATGTAAAAAAATGGCATGCCTCAAAACTTACCAATACATACATCAGTTTCTATTACTTTCTTGATAAAATGAATTCTCTCCCAATAAAACATAAATAGCAGAGGAAAATAAAATGTTAAGCAGATATTTTCAAGAAAAGCACAACTAAACTTCCTACAGCAATTTGCATTTGATTGGTTAATTCATGATTCAAATGTTCCTAGAAGCAACAAGAACAGTATGTTTGACAAGGAGAGTCTATAAGCAATTGTAGCACAAATTTTTCAAGAACAGAACTAAACTTCAATTTGGGGGAAGCACCCATTTTGTTCAGCTCTTTTGGGGCAGGGAGGGGGTAGAGGTTTGCTCCATAAGGACTTGAAAACATTTTAGAACAAATAAATAGCATTTCAATTCCTCTTGAAACAACAGGAAAGTTGAAAATCAACGAATGAATATATTAGATCTGACCTTGTAACATGGCAGATAAGAGGAATATTAGCATGATAAAATAGAAGCAAGCTTTAGCAAGGAAAACTAAGAAAGTTGATTGGAGGTATATCTAAACTACAAAGATATGCTAATGTTACAAATTAAAAGATGTAAAGAAAACTGAAATGTCACACAGCTATTTCAGACTACCTCTGTAATAAGCGACGATTTGGCTCTGGAAATGTTTCGCATATTGCTGAACGCATGGCATTTACTCTCATGCTCCGTTCAGTTCCTAATAATCACAATAAATTTCCCCAATTAAAAAACAAAATAAAGATGGAAATCCAAATGTATGTACATTAAATTGCATTTCAAACACCATAATCGAGAAATATTGCATATTGAAAATCAGGTTATGAGTTAATGAGCTTGCCATGCAATTTTGAATAGCAAACCATTTCATTAACAATATCCAAACACATTTGCAATTCAAAGCATCAAGATTTCCTTTTGTCTCTTCTGGTATTCAAAGATTAAAACGGCTAGGATAACAAACAGTGCATAACAATGCTTACGACAAGCTTCAAGGAGGGCCTTGCAGCAAGAAGCAGGAACTGGTGAAGAAGGTAACTCCCGGAGAACATACTGATCATGATCAGCAAAAGAAATCAATCAATTGAACCACAGTAGTAAAACTGCAAATTAGTATGTCTCTATGACGTAAGGAAATACCTTTATACAGTCAGCTATAACATGTGCATCCTCATCCGGTGAAAACTCACCTTTCCCTGAATTTAATTGAAAAGGTATCACTAAAATTTTGAAGACCTTTATGCAGAATGAGTGAACTATGACTTGGAGCTTTAGAAGATGCAATATTTGAAATCAGATACACAAAACAAGCTTAGGGATGAAGGTTTTCCTGCCAGTAGCAAGTTTTGATGCTCGCTGAGATGGCTTCAAGTAGACAAAAGATTGCACCACCCTAATACTCTAATGTTTGTAGGCATAGACACCAATCAGCTTAACAAAAAAGTATGTACAAAAACTTTAAAAGAAAGGGCCAAGATGAAATGATGTCTTTATATTCTCAATAGCAATGGGAATGGGATGGAAAAATGCTCCTAGTCTATACAAACACTAAATTCTGAGCACTCATGAAAGTAGTGTAGAAGAATATTACCAGTGTATTCTGAATTTCCTAACAGAAACTATATGTGAGTGTAGTTCTAATTTATAGTTCACCCCATTTTTTACCACAAAACCATTTTCAATAGCCTAAGATTATTCTCTAATCATGAAAACACAGCACCAAATGTTTTGATTATGTTTGGAGAATGTGTAAACATGTTCTGTATAAAAGCTTCCCCCCTCCCCCCCCCCCCCCCCCCCAGCCCCCACCCAAATCTTACAATGTTTATCTTAAAAGATGATAATTTTCTAGTTTAGTTTCGGGACAATTTCAAGCACCTCCTTGATTTTCTAAACAGCCCAATCGCCTTTTAAGTTTATTCATTCAATTACTTCAATTGTTTCTTTTATCATTTCGAAGACGCGTGAGATGGAAGAGTTACAGGCAATCAAAACAGAAAAATACTTCAACAAGCAGCATGTACTATGCGACAAACATTTAGCAGTCCTATAAAATAAAGTTTACTTTAACAAGTTAAAACTTACTAACACTATTAAATATACAACTTAGAAAATAGTACCACTTCTTAGCGAAGTGTGCATACTAACCACAATGGTGAAACTTTTACCAAGAGAAAATATATTTGTGTACGTATTCCACATTTATTGAATACCCACTCAAATATTTTTATTCATCAGCCACATACAAAGCTAAGTCTCAGCAAGGAAATTACAAGATCAAGTCTACTTTATATGTAACTGTCATATTCCAATTTAACCTATATTTCTATGTGGTTTATTGTTTGGATTGTGAAGTTTCATAGTGCCCCATACTTATTTTGCAGAAACTTAGATCTTCATGTAGGCAAGGCAGTGAGTTCCTCAAGCAAATTGTGTTAAAACATTTAGCAAAGCATTAAGTAATTACTAGAGTAGCTTGCTGATAGGAATCTCAATTGCAGGTCCTACTTCCATGAGCCATAGCATGAGTAAATGGAATCAGAACCTACCATTGGTGTCAGGGAAGTGGGATATCCTGACTGCATACTGTGAACAACCCTAGATTGTGGAAGGAATGAGGATCTCGTGTCCAATGGAGGTGACAATAGCATACTGCGTTACTATGGAGGTAGTTTGGACATGTTTATAAGTGGGTATTGTGAGCTTCTCTAAAACTTTAATAATTATTTTTAAAATGGATAACAGATGCAAAGCAGTAGATAGCAGAGTTTGTTTCATAGGGGCTTCACTTCCAGTCCATCCTAGGCTTAGGTGTGAGGATTTTTACTCAAATGACACTATTCATTTTATTGTCTGCATGAGCTAATAAATTTAGATCAGTGTAAGTTTTTTCGAAGTATTATTCATCTAATAGGATTTAGAAAATATTCAAACTATATTTTATTGCGTGATAACAACGAGATGTATCTGTTAAACGTATTGTGGAAGCATAATACAGAAAGATGGGTTTTCTGTAGACGTTTACAATATCCTTCTAAGTTATTTAGATAATGCAATTAAGAAAATAAGAGATTTTAAGATTTTCACAAAACTCAAAGTAGGTACTAGGTTGTGGGACTTTACCCCAAAAATATAAGAGGTAACGGAAGTACCAACTTTCTGTAAATCACTCCACCAAACAAAACAAGGTCATGAAATCTATACATCAAACAAGACCAACCTTTTTCATATTCTTGTATTCGACGCTCAACATCTTCAACGTCAGCAGCTTGCCTCAAGATGCCTTCTGTGTTGACTCCTAGAAAATGAAGTTTGCAGATCAACACCAACAAAATAAGAAATTGACCAGTTCTACTGTAAGGAAGAGGACAATTAAGCCGACATAAACACAAGTAAAGCTAGAGATGTAAAAGAGACAAGAGGGAAGATACCGCATGTGGAAGATGAGAAATTTAATGCTAGACAAAATATGAACAAGTACAAGTTGGACTCCGAGAATGAAAGACTAAAAGCCATTCCATGCTCGATGAGGAAGTAGTCCATGTTACCTTGAAGGAAGATAGATCAAGCATTCTTAAGGAAATCTCTTGAGTATGGGCCTTATTTTTCTATTTTTCACACATAGATTCACGTCACAGTAAGTCAAGGATCCTTGAATTAGTCCCTTGTGAAGAGAAAAACTAATGTACGTGGAGATTCACGTCACAAAGAGGAAAGAATACTCAGATTATTCACTTGTGAAGAGAAAATACGATTTCCAGGCTTTTAAAAACAATAAAATGCTTATAAAGGAATAGTTTCTTTATATTCTCGTGAATTTTTAACAATAGAACCAAGAAGTTTGTGTTTAGTTTAGAAGCAGACCATGAGGTATTGCGTTAAAGAAGCAAAGAACATTTTTTTTCTCAATAACTTCAAAGGAATATTGATCACGCTATAAGTTCTCTATCCTGTACACAGATGAAAACTATTTTCTTAGTGACATAATCATAAAATTCTCTTCCAAGAAGAAAATCTGTTGCATCTTTGTGATTCTTCTATTTTCTACCAGTACATACAAATTGATCTCATCCCAATTCTGCAAAGTAGAAAATGACAATTGTAACATGAAGAAAAACTGTTTACCAACAGGCAGCAAGCTGAAAGAAATGAAAGCTCTATGTTAATGAACACCAAAGAGAACTCAAGCAGAGGGTGAAAATATAAAAAGATCTTTTGGTTAATATGGTAATGAGATGGCATAACATGTCTTAGCTTAGCATGCTGGACAAGGGCATAAGGTGGCTTCACTTAGATGGATTTCACATCTTTCTTGTCTTCCTTATTTTTTGTGCATCCTCTTGTAATCATTCTAATATAATGTCAAAGGATAAACATCATATAATACAACAGAGAAAGAGAATACTCCTAGCAGAATGAAAGAAAATCATAAATCAAAATAGGAACCATATTGTTTTTCCCCTTACGAGTAAAGCCATCATACCATACTAAGTGAGATTTCATTATATTGAAGTAAATAAGCATAGTGTTCCATGCGTTCTGCTAGCACATCTCATTTGAACCACTGTTTGAGGATGCAAGACATTAAAAAAGAAAAAAGAAACTTATGAGCCTTCTTTTTAAAAATCGAGTATATTATAAATCAAGGCCTCTAAATAAATTGAACTTCTTTGTTTGGTCTTCATGAGTTGCATTATGAAAAAACAAGTTATCATGAATATGTAATGAATGAAGTATGTTAATCCATTTTGAGTCCATCAGTGAAGTAGGAAAATAGGCTTACCATGCTCTTCAAGAAACCTAAGAGCTTTTTCCAGAAAGGAAGGGTGCCGTCGATATCTTCCAGAGCAAGCAAAACTGGTCGGCCAATTACCAACGATTTAGCTGATTGCCTGTCTTTAGCTTTAAGCAAAGACAAAAAAACACAGTAATAAAGGTCAGGGGCAATAAACGAAGGTGAAACTGAAGAAATCAAGGCAAAACAAAAGGAATGCTATTTTATCCTCCATCTCACTGCCAACCAAATCTCAATCCCCACCCTGCCCTTGAGCTCCTAAGTTGCCAAGCTTAGCATATGAGTCATCTTTACTTGGTACAGCTAAATGCATTATAGCAATAGATGCATTAAAGGGAAAAGAAAAAGAAGACCACGGGAATAGTAAACAATGGCATATTCTACTAGCAAAGGCTAGCCGAAAGAGGGAGTTTAGCTTCCATCAGACGTTAAGCTGAGGGAATCTACACTGTCATAATTTTTACTTTGGGGGTAATCAACACCATGTTTCGGGAATTTAAAGTTCTGGACTGGGAGAATGATATGAGTAGAAAAAGTAAAAAGCAAATAAGTTCTGTCTATTTGTCTGCCAAATATATATTCAAAGGATAAACCAGACCAGGTTGCTAAACCATACATCATATCTAGCTGCCATGTAATATGACATAAAGCAGTGCCCTATAACTCATAGTTCTATTGCAATTAATTCACCTTATGAGCTATATTAGGAGTATCCAATACTATATGACAGAATAATGTTTAAGCTATACGACAAAATAGCTACACACTCAGTAGTGGAGAGCATACACTGTTCTGAAGAAACATCAGCTGTGTTGGACTGGTCGTTCCTGAATACACCATTTTGTCCGACAACAAGAGCAGCCTTAGGGGCATTTGAAAGGGCTTCCTCAAGTGCATTTTTCCACTCATGCAAATCCTCCAGTGTTTCTGCCTGTGTTACAAGAAATCGAGACACATGGTAACAACAGAAAGCTTAGACAATGAGAGGATGGTGGACCATAAAATTTTGATGGGTGATGATCACAATAGCAGTACCAAAACATAAGGCTGGGGATCAGCGTTTCTCTAATAGGAAGAAAAAGGTTGTCAACAAACAGCTAAAGGCTCAATTTCAATCACTTAGGGCTATAGACCATGAGGAGGAAATTTTTGTTACTAATATTATTGTTTGACTAAGTACTTTACAGAAACCTAAGAAACTGGGTGGATTAAGAAACTACAAAGCCCTACTAATGCTGGTCCGAAACTATTCTCAGTGAGCAGAGTCCTTTGTTTTGCCATAATGAATGAGCCATAAAAGAGTAATGGAAAACTGAGCATAATGATTGAATAAAAATTCGAAGATAAAGGACAAATAGCTTGAGGAACTTCTTGGTAAGTGTAGAAACTGGCTAGCACCTTGAGTGTGAAAGCTCGTCCATCGCGACCATCAGTGAAGAGCACGGTGAGCAATTTCTTGTCTTCTTTGACTACCACACTGAAAATGGATCAAAAGTCAATATTCCCTGTAGTTGGACTGTAGGAAATGCCAAATTGATACAAAGCGAGAAATATAAAATATGATAACTTAAAATTAAAATAATAAAAAAACAAAAGCCAACCTGCCTGAACTGTTGAGATCAATACCTCCAAGGGTTAAATTTACTTCACTCCCTTTCTGAGGGACCACACTCTGAAGAAAAAAGTTGAATAGACATTTAATGTTAGACACCAATAAAACTTCAAAAGAGGAAAAAGGTATTGCAGGAAGAAGTTTTAGTTTTAGCAGGATAAAATCATGTGTAGGTGTTATGGATGAACCAAAGTAACGCAAACTAGAGATGCAAATTTCATGGACATAGAGATAATTATTCTTGCATTTATTTATTAATGAACATGCTGAACACTTAAACCAATACAAAATGGATAACATGTCATATACTAAGAATGTGTAACAAGCCTCACAGTCTATAGCAATACATGTGCAACAGGAGTAGGGATGGATCCTCCAAACATAAAAAATCACAATAGAAATTGACCAACATCACAATAAAACAAAAAAAATGAAACTGAAGAAAATGAAATGGTAAAACAGTCCAAAGTATTACACCTCATAACACATCCAAACTTCAAACACAGAGGTCAGAAGAGGAACAGCTGATCATTCTCATAGGAAGAACATGTTATCGACAGTAAGAAGGCTTCTAAGGGAAACTGGAAAAGAGGCAACTTACTGGATCACTCCTGTAGAAGACCAAGGAGGTTTTAGTTAAAATGAACCACCTTTTCTTCCATGATGTCCATCCAATTCCTATACATAAAGCAAAGAACTTCAGGAAAAAAGGATTGCCCTAAAGAATAAAATTTGTCTCTTTATACTAATATGCTTCTCAAGAATGAACTTTCTGCAAATTGCTAGAGCATTAAATCTCAAAACATTAGCAATGTACAGGTGACCCATGCCCTCTGAAAAAGATTTAAGCAGAATGAAATAAGAATCCCACAACAGATGAAGTGTACATTACTTATTTCTTTCTATTTTTGTTCTATCTTCAGCAGGTAAACATAAATATTGGGCATATAAAAGAAAGGCCATCTTTGGAGTACAAAATTTAATGCAATAATTGAGAAGACAAGCACCTGACACTAAGTTCCAAAATTAAAATACATAATGCAAACTGTCCTATTAACATTTTCATGCGCTAAATTTAGGAGAAGTAATATATCTATAAGAAAATTATAGGACACTCTCTCCTATTATTGTGCCAGCAAACATGTTCTTCAAAGTTTATCAACCAGGGTGGACGGGCAATCAAACAACTAGTTGTACAGGGGAAAAAGAACCTTTTACAATAGTTAAAAGATAATTTCAGTATGCTAGGCTACTGGAGATATTTGAGGACAAAAATTACACACAATACCAAATGATATTACCATGATTTGACATAAAAATGCTATTCAAGTAGCAAACAGGAAATAGCCATCTCGTCAATGTTTGGTCACACAGATCAGCAACTAAACAGCAGGCCCACAAACTAGTTCACAGAATGCAAAATATCAACAGTTGCTCCAGGGGGCAAAAGTGTCAGCATTTACCTCGCAAGTTTTTTCCTATATTGCCAACTAAAAACTCTAAAAGCAGGCTCTTTCTATTTGGCGTTCATCAACCTCAGAAATTATTATAGGCGACAGTTGAATAGATATCAAGGTATCCCAACCTAAATCCTATGACCTAGTGCTTTACACAAACTGAATGTGCTTTACATGTTGTTCAATTTAATAAGTTTCTTAACAAGGAATTATTGGGAAGTATCAAATCATTCATAAATAAAGTGCACACATACAAGGAACATTGTAAATAAATTACACCAAACAAATAATAGACCACATTAATTAATGTAAAAGAAATGTGATGGAGGGAGTAAAGAAGAATGTTTAAAGTATGCCATTTGTTTTTCATTCTTTGTGGTAAACAAATGACTAAATAAACTAGCAAAACAAACCTTTTGATGATAAAAATAGTGGGCCACTCTTATAAACCTGCAAATGATGTAAATTACAGAACTTGGATAAGCTGACCATTTCAATTCACACACACACACACAGATAGCACATTAGCTCAAAAACTAAGTAGGTTGAAAATGTTACAGCGCCAGAGGATTCCCTATGTTGTGTTTGAGATCCCATTCATAAGATTTTTAGGTCAAATATAATTTTGATATCGACTTAATTGGCTGCAGTAATCTTGGAACTTGATGTTTGTTCAAATTCGTCAAGTGAAATCAAGGGATTATACAATGACAATTCTCAGCTCAAGCATGTCAAGTGCTCTTATCTAACAAAGCCTAAGTGGATGCTTATACATTCAACTAATGACTCCTCTGTTATAGGCCTAGGCTATAGTGAAAACAACATCAGAAATAGTTTTTACCCAAATGTTACCCCTATGCTCAATTAACTTCTAAACATAACTTGTGTGTCTGGAGCAACTACGGAGTGCCTTTGAATATTTTGGAACCATCTTAAATGCAATTGAAGATCACCACCTTCTAAAATGTTCAATATGTAACTTTCCAAAAAGATTGATCTTAGTAACGCATGTAAGCTGGACTAATTTTAAATCTCCAGATGCTATTTACATGTCTTACATGAGCATTTTATCTTCCCAGCATGTTGAAATTCGCAAATACGCTGTTTCATATGCAGCAATCTACACCCCTAAATGGAAGGGAAAACCATACACGGATAGGAAAAAACATAGACACGACAGTCAGAACGAAAACTACCTTGCTGCCACCGTGAAGAGCGGTGCCTGGTGGCTCAGGTGGTGAAGGTGGCTCGTTTTTGCTACTGCCACCTTCCGCCTGAAACAGATTCACATTATCAACAAAAAAAAAAAAAATCCACCAAATTAAAGCATTACCAGCCCCCGCAATCATCATCATCATGCAATATTGATTATACACGTACCTGCGAGGAGTCTGGTGCTGCATTCACACTCGTCATTTCGCAATTATGAATGGATCACATAAGAGGAACCCATGAACGGAAACCTGCAAATGCATGCATCATTGATCGGATTCAGACCCCTAATACAAATCATTCATCAACACACAACTATCTGATGCAAATGTCATTGCTATTATACACAAAAGCCATCAATGTCATTCACCTTTCCTTCCTTGTACAACTATTATTTCGGGAAACTGAAAGCATAAATTTGAGAAATGAGGAATTGTGGGAGAATAATCAAACCAATATGTGTGTGTCTATGAGAAAAGAGAGGAGCGAAAAGGAGAGAGAGCCCTTTTTTCCTTTCTTTTTCCTTTTTTCCTTTTTTTTTTTTTTTTTTTTAAATGTATTTTATTGTGAAGGGAGAGTAAACCACTAACCAACCTACACAAAGATAATTTTTACATAATAGTTAATTTTATATATATTTCTTTTCTTAAAAATAAGTTTTAGCATAATTTCTATATTTATCTTCATTTTACGAAAAATCGCAACAAACCCTCCCCCTAATTTTTTTTATAAATTATAAATATCTTTTTAAAAAAATTGATGATAGTTTAATAAATATCCCGTTACGACAGTCATTGTAAATAATAATATTTATAATTTTTAAAATAATAAAAAAATATTTATAATTACGATAAAGGTTTGGGAGTTTTACTATCTTATTTTGTAAAAGGAATGGACCATGTAAAATGACTCCTCAAAACTCGGGCTAACAGAAAGGCGATGGTCAAGCAAATGCAAACTTCTATCCCCCGACAACAGCGGCCATTTTGCCTACCCTGTGGCAGGCATTTATGCATGTACATTGACTTAGTATACACAAACACAGCAATATTTTTTCATAGCAACAAAATTCAAATTTTAATTCAGATAGAGTTGGATCGGATTTGAATTAATTAATGATAAGTGTCAAATATTTGCGGTGTGATTGATGTATAATTCAACTAATAAGTATTTTTATATTTATTTTGTAATTGATTTAATTCGATCAAACTTATTTTAAATAAGAATTGTCCAGTAATCGATTGTATTATGTTGGATTAGTTTAGCAGTCATCCACTTTGAGAAAGCAAATGATGAAATCTAAAGATTTTCACTCCGTCCAGACGAACTCGTATGACCATTAGTTGGTGATTTTTTGAAGAAAAAACACACCAACGTGACTCTCACGTGCATGCATTAAAAAGCTAAACTAACTGTAAAAAGACGAGTGATCCTTGTATATTCCAAATTTGTGTTCCTTATGTTGATGTTATTCTAGTGATTTTTAACATTGTGATTTTGTTATTGAAATTTGTAACCTTATTTTTTGTTAAAGATAATTCTCCGAGTAATTGGATCACTACGTTGTGCAAAATTGTCCAATTTAATGAATAACACGGCCTAACCATGTTGAATAACACATATCTGTGCAAAATATCAAAGAACAGGTGAGGATTTTCTAGATTTCAATAAATCTTACCCTTAACAGTAGCAGTAAATAATATTTGGGTAACTTCGAATAGAAAATAACTTTTGAAATTTCCAAAAAATGAAAGAATTTCCAAATCACAGAGAGTATGTCTGAAACATGTGATGAAACCTGTATATTACTTACAGAAGTGCTTGCATAGCTTTCTGAAGGTAATTCACATTGTTGCGAGGGTAGCAAGAAAATTAAACATATTTCACAAGTTACAAACTTCAGCAAAAAACAAACAAGAACCTGATTGATTCATATGCCCAAACAACATATATACCAGGTTTAGTACTATGTAACAAAAAAATAATAAATGCTGGTTCGAGACACATTTATTGAAGGATACAAACATATCATCTTGACCACATTCAAATATATTTCATCTACACTAAATACATTGTACATTGTATGATACTGAAAGCTGTGGTTTGCGATAATTACGAGTGATGGGGAGGAGTCTGCATTGCACCCACAAGACTTTTCACTGCACTATCATAGGTCATGAATCCCATGAACCAGAACTCATGATTGTCGACAGAAAATAAGCTGGATATACTTTTCAGCTGGATTTGATTTGCTTCTTGTAGGATTAACTGCTGTAAGCTGGTTCAACGGGATAACCACCTGCATGCATAAATGAACACAGTATTTAACTTGATAGGGATATAGAACTAATCTGAGAACTATATGTTGCTCCACCGCAGTCAGTATGACAACCAAGTTTGATACAGAATAGATCCGACAGAAAGAATGATAAAACAGCAGAATGAGAAAGAAAATTACTGGAGAACCATTAATCTATGACTTAAATATTTATGGCAAGTCTTAACATTTCTGTATACAATGAGATCACAAGGAGACAAGATCGCAGAAAAAGGGATAAAGTTTACAGGATACTATTATTTAATGAGATAGCAACGTTAGTAGTTATCAAACTGAATAGAACGTTAAAGCACCAGAGAAATTCTACTTTCACATTATATGTCGGCAGCATCGTTTAAATGAGATGTGATGGATTGCTCCAGTGATTCCATATCGAAAAGCAAACAACAAAAGAGAAGAGAGAGAGGAGCAAGGAGTTATTTAAAACATACCTTGTAATAGCTCATGTGAACCTCCTCACCAATTTTGTGTGAAAGTGGATTATCACTACAAAATGCTACTTTTTCAGTTGACAAGTACAAGACTCCAACGATAGGACCCGCAGAAGTAGACAAGTAGCACCCATAAGACTTCAGGAGTTTTTCACCTGGGACATTTTGGAATGTATTCTGAAAGATCTTTTCATATCCACCTTCTGCCAAAACCTTGGTACCTTGTGCTATTTTTCCAACGGCAGCATCCGCCACGCTTGGCCCAGTTTTCACTGATTCAATCAAAAGTAAATTAAATCAGAAACTACTTCTCCAATGCAGTTCTTTTCATGTTTATGTCTCCTAAATCATATTACAAAATTAAGCAATTGAAGAAACATTAAATTAGACTATCTAAAGTATGCCACTTGAAAAGGAAACATATTCATTTAAGAGAGTTACAGTAAGAAAAATTTTCAGGATTTAACCTTATAATTGACGTCTAAGCAAAATGTTAGGCTTGATTACCGATTTATAGAAAAGTTTGATAGCAGAAACTTGAACGGTCAGGTGCTGCACTTAGGCTGAGAGTAACATAGTAAGGGTTATAAGGGTTTTTACAAGGAGGTTCATAAGCCAAAACTTGTTGGGATTCAACTGTATTATACTAATAAAGAAAAAGAATCAAACAGGTCTTTAGTGGCAAACTGAAAGAGAAAGCAAAATTCAGATATGTATTTAGCCCATAATTCTCCTGTCTTCTAAGCTTCGCGTCTAATCCTTTAGCGATCAGTTAGAGTGAAACGAAAAGATCAAATTCTGTCAATAGGTTGTCCTGCATCCACAGTTTACAATATAAGGTTTAAATTTTTTATACTTCCTATCAACATCAGAACTCAAAAATTCCTTCAGAGGTTTGATAAAGATTGCAGGAATTTTTTCCAAGCTAATACATTCATTTCATCAAACATCTAGCAACCAATTCAGTCAAAGCATTTCTGGTGAGACATGAAACAACTTCCTCCAGCTTAAAACCAGCAATCCATAAGTAATAGGACGGAAGATCGATAAGAACCAATACATAGAGAAAATACAATAACATAAAAACAAAGGGGGACTCACAGTGCTGCCACACGTCTCCGGCCAAGTCTTCCGCCTTCTTCCCGGCCTCTGCAGCCTTCTTCCCCAATCTACCCAAAACATCCTTAACCTTGTCCATGTTATCTAACACCCCACAACCAAAATTTCAGCAAAGTAAAATACGACAGTGACTAACTACTGTTCATTGATGATGAGAAAAGCCAGAAAAAAGGAACGAGTGATAAAATAAAGCATACGCTTCATAGGAGAAGCGGGGGCCGGATCAGCGGAGACGTAGGGATTCGACCCGGTGGGCATGCTGGTGGCATTAACATAGCCGCCTGTGTTCTGATCAGACATAGACCTCGGAGCCTCACCGGATCCCGATGAGGTTGAGCTCCAGGTGTCGGGCACAGGAGCCACGTCGTCCGGTTCCAGCTTCGGATAGGGAACGTGCTCCGCAGGTTGGCCGCCTCCGGCGGGCTCCGATTTCGAGTCGCTGGAGCGGGTCTGGGTCTCATTGGATGGATTTGGCTTTGAATCCGAATTCGTCATCATGATATATAATATTCGGGTTTCCCTACGCAGATTTGCTGATGGAGAAGCAGAACTGCTTTGCTGGTCTGATATCTGACCTCCAAAATACTGCAAATTTGTACGGGGATAATTACACTCGCCTTAATAACTTTGTTGCAATTACACATATATTATATATAATTAGAAAAAGTATATTTATTATATCCGGAGTTTATTTTTCTCTAATAAATAATTATATTAATTAAATTTTTATTAAATTTATTGATATTAATAAAAAAATATATATTTACTTTCTATTGACTTATTACTGACTTATAATAGATCAAATAAATTTTAGTACGACCAAATTATCAACCTACATCTTCACGCATTAATATATGTGAAGAGGTATATCTTCACTATTATAAGAGTAGTTTAGTTCAAAAAAAATTATTTGACCTGCAATAAGACAATAATAAATTAATCGATGGTAAATATCAATTTTCATTCTATTTTTTAGTTAATCAGCAAATTAAGTGAATTTTGACCAATGACGAATTTCTTTGGCTAAAATGCATTTTACTTAGTCTTGTTTGGTTTGTTTCCAAAATCAACTTTCTTTTTTTTCTTTTTTTTTTTGTTTTGCAAACTAGGCCTAATTTAGTTGACGAATCTAAGGTCCCGCGACCTTTTAGTCATGAACTCGAGTTGGGTATTAATTTATTTTAATAGTAATTATTTGTATAAATGTAATAGTAGTAATGATTAAATATACATATTTCATATTAATAATTAGTATATAATAATTATTAATATATAATTAAAATATATGATTTAATTGTAAACCGCTTTGCTAAAAAAAAAAGGATATCAAATCTTCCCAATTATTTTAAAATTTAAATTCAAGAATAATGTTTATTTCATTTTCAAAGAATATATATATCTATATACTGTATTTTTTCCCTCTTACTTGATAAAAAAATTACATATATTTTTGTTTCAAGTGAAAATATAAATATAATTGTTTGTTTTGCAATTATGTAGCTTGAAGAAAGCAACAGTGAGTAACAAATTAAATAATGATTTTTAAATTCCATTTTAATTGACACTATAAGAGATACTTTCAATTTTGATCTATTAAGTTGGTCACTAAATCTGTTTTGGTACTCTGTGTTCTGATTTCATTAATTTTATACCTCAAGTTTTTTCAAAATGATCAAAATTAGTCAATACCCGTTAGATGACTATTTAAACCGACGAAAATATTCCATAACTAGAAAATCAAATTTGAAACATGGTGTAATAAAATTATTTCCTGACTAATTTAAACGATCGAAATTAAAATACCCCCCATATTAGTAATGTCTTTTTATTTTGCCCTCACCTCCGATTTTACCCCTCCAAAATGATCTCTCCATTAGACGGTCAGCTAACAAAAAAAATCGACTTTGATCATTTAAAAAAAAGAATCTGAATAAAAATTAATAAGGCCAACACAGAAGGTACAAGAACTATTTTAGTAGCTAATTCAGGGAAAAAATTTTAAAATCATCCCATATGTTAACATGAAAAAAAAAAAAAAAAAAAGGATCAACGAATTATAACTCTTATACTATGACATCATTATCATACAAAATAAAAGGGAAAAATCCAGGGAACCCCCCTGTGATAATAGAAATGTTCACAAACCCCCCTGTGAAATTTAAATTATCGAATACCCCCCCTGTGTTATAAATAAATAATCAAAAAAAAACCCTCTGCCCTGAAAGTGGCCTAAACGCGCATTGACTGCAACTTGGCTAAGAAAAGTGGCGTTTTTTGGACATTTTTGCCCTTCTCTCCCTCAATTTAAGGGCTGCTTCTATCATCTCTTTCCTTACAATTCTCTCACCTTTTTGAATGCCCATTTCTTATTTTTTTTTTTTGTTATTTTGCTGATTCTGAAGCCATGTCTACGCAATCAAGTCGTCTGAAAAAAAATCGAGGAGGCAACGAAGTGCTCGATTTGAGGTTTCCAACTTCACCAATTTGTGGATGCAATTCAAAGGCAGAAATTAGGGTAGTGGAATCTTTAAGAAAACCTTCTAAAGGTAAGTTGTATTGTTGTAGATTTCAAGTTTGTAATTTTTTTCGTTGGGTACAACCCGAAAGAGCTACATGGGCACCAAGTGGGTTTCCGGTGAACTTTGATTATGGAGCATACACTGGACAAGGGGACAGTGCATTTGCAACAGATGAAGATGAACAAGATGGTTACGACATAGATGAAGTGGTGTCGAAAGCGTCAAATTCTAGGAAATCAAACGTAACTGTCCAAGGCAATGAAAAGTGGTTAGCAATGTTAATTTCTGGATAGGAGTTAGTGCAGCTTTATGTTTGGTAATTTTCATTCTGTTAATCAAGTAAAATTTAAGGGTTGTTCTAATTGTATTCTAATTTTAAGAATCTACTCTTTAATTTTATTTCTAGACTATAACATCATATTAATATATTGTACAATGCTGTAAAAAATATGCAGAAGACACTTAAATGTCAAAAAATAAAACACCCGATTCTTTTGAGCCCTTCCAGAATGTAAAGCTAATTTTAAAATCTTGTACAATGACTGATTTCATTGAGCACTTCCAGAATGCAGACTATAACATCAATTTACAGTATCTGCCAATTTACAATTCCATAATGTAACCTAATTTTCACTGCCAAAATATAAACTGTCTTAGCCAAAAGTAGAACCTGAAGATTTACATTCTCTGCCAAAATAAACTGTCCAAGCCAAAATGTACAAATAACCACATTGTATTGCAAACATATTAAAACGGATTAGACAAAATTACAACCACATTGTTCATGGCCTCCATGGTCTTTTCTTGGACCTCTCTTTGATTCTTTCAAGAACTTGAGAAATTGATGGTGTTTTGTTTCTACTTGTATTTCCTCCAGATCCTCTTGATCTTCCTCCCATCAAAGCATCATTTCTAGGTCCTTGATAACCAATTTCTTGCTGTTAATAAAAGAAAAAGAGAGAGTTTTAAAACAAATTGCAGTAAAATATAAAAATAAAGAAATCTATATTAACATAACTTACATTAGATGGATGAGTACTTATGGGGTGTTTGGCTGCAGATGATCCAACAGATGTTTGTACATTCTACATTTCCAAAGTTAACATATCATATCATATTTTGTACAAATGCGTAAGCTTTAAAAAGAACAAGCAGAAGCATTAAAAAGAACATGCTTGTACACAAGCACAAGCATTAAAAAGAACTTACAGAAAATGGAGGAGTGCTTGTGGGGTGTGTTGCTGCAGATGATCCAACACTTGTTTGTTCAACCTGCAATTGGAAAGGTAATATGTGAGGGACTGTATGTTAATTGCTACCAACAAACACTTACTACACAAACACAAGAATACCAGATGAACAATTAAAATTGCTATAAAGTTAAAGAAGAAACACTAACTAAACAATTGCAGCCAAAATCACACAATTATAATTGCTATCAGAGTTAAAGAACTTACAGTAGATAGAGTAGTGCTTGTTGGCAGTGTGGTTGCACTTGCTCTTCTTGTTTTTTGCTTCTGAATTTGAAAATAATTTGTTAATATTTGAGTTATAACTAATAGTTACATTGCAAAAATACATTGAGTAATAACTTACCTTGGTTCCTCTTGTTGCTTCAGACTGCAATTCATGCTCCTGGCTTGCTGGAGGAATTTGAGAACCTTCCACAAGTATTTCCTCATGACTAATGCCCTGCAAAAGAAGCCTTTTAATCAATAGAAGTAAGGAAAAAAAAACAGATTAACATATGAACAATTTTAATTAACAAACCTTGTAAAACTTTGACTTTGGATGTGGTTCATTTGTGCAATTTCTCTTGTTGTGCCCTTTCCCCAAGCACTTTGTACATGTATGTGTTAAACCCTTCCTTGTAGAAGTGGTTTGCATCTCATTTGGGCCCCTCCTCCTAAGCTTCTTAGGCCTACCCCTTTTGGTTTTAATTTTGGGTGGTTTAAGGGGTTCATAACCAGTCTGAACATAGTCTTTTGCCCCCGGAACAACATGAATCATCTCAGCATATACCCTCAAGTATGTGGATTTTTTATAACAAACATCAACATATTCATCAATTTGAACCCTTTTAGTTGCTATTGCTGCACATGCGTGGCAGCAAGGGTAACCATTCAATTGAAACATCCCACAAGTGCATGTTTTCTGTTCTAAGTCCACTACATACTTGTCTAGAAAGTGATCTATTTCAAACTCATCCCTCCCACACCATCTTGTAAAACAATTCCTAGCCATCAATTATTGCTTCTTGATTTTTTTTAAAATATTAGGGCAAACATTTCCAGCGTACTTCTCCATCCCTTCCCTTTTTTGTTGCAATCTTGTCATCAATTTAGTTCTTATCCATTCATTCAAGCATTGTGATTATTGGCTTATCTCTTGCATCAAGGATGTAATTGTTAAAGCTTTCACAAATATTGTTCACCAATATATCACATTTACTTTGCAAAGGAAAAAAGCCCTGGCCCAATGTTCTAGATTTATTTTCCTTAGCCATTCTGAAGCTGTCTCAACATCAACTTTCTTTTTAGGGTCAAGTTCATTAATTTTCTGCATGTATCTTTCAAAATCAGATTTGTTTGCTGTTGATGCAGCTTTCCAAAAATAATTCTTTGAGTTCTTGGGATTTGAATTTCATTTTAAAATTCTCATACATATGTCTAAGGCAAAATCTATGTTCAGAATCAGGCACAAGGTCTTTTAAAGCCTCAATCAGTCCTTTTTGCCTATCAGAAATGAAAGACCACATAGAAGTTCCCAACCCTCCAATATCATCTAACAATTCCCCCAAAAACCAAGTCCAGTTTTCCCTATTTTCTACTTGAACCACAGCCATGGCAATGGGAAACATGTTGTCATTCCCATCCCTCCCTACATCAACTAACAACTGCCCTCCATAACATATCTTAAGAAAACAACCATCCAGGCCAATGATTGGCCTACAGCCACTTAAGAACCCATTTTTAAGTGCAGACAGACACACATACATTTTATCAAAGATTGGAGGATTTGAACCCTCCAATTTCTTAAGTATCAGTTTACTCCCTGGATTAAATTTTCTCACAGTTTCACAATAATCCCAGAGTTTTTCATATTGCACAGAATCTGACCCCTAATTTTTTCCAGTGCCTCCCTCTTTGCTCTCTGTACTTTTTGTCTACTCACATCAATTTTGCATTTTCTTAAAATTGTGTTTTTCAGCTGCAAAACTAGAATGTTAGGATGGTCTCTAATTGCAGATTCCATCCTTTTGGCCAGATATGAAGCTCTTGCAAGCTTGTTATTATATGTTCTTGCACAGGTATGAGCACCCTGAATGCTTTTTATTTGAAAAAAATCATTCATTACTGGGGATGCATGAATCCTCCAGTTACACCCTTCAAATTTGCATTTTGCAGTCACCCTCACTTTCTCATTTTTAACATATTCAATGTCAAAACCACCCCTAATGCACCAATCTCTCAAGGTCTCCCTGAAATGTTTTGCATCATGAAATTTCATCCCAACCTTCAATTGACATGTTTTTATGTTTATTGATTCTGAAAAAAATTCATGTTTTGGCAATGAATCTTCATTATCAGAACCATGCAAGCTTTCAAGTTCATCATTTTCCCCATCATCAGAAAATCAGTTTTCATTAACTTCAACTTCAGGTTGTTTTCAGTTTTTTTAACTCTTTTCTTCATTACCCTTCTCAACTTGTGCATTAAATCTCTTTTACTTGGATTCTTGTTTAAGAATATGTCTTCATCACTTGACACTTCAAGGTCTTCTAAAACAAGACTTGGAGTTTCACTATCAGTTGAGGCCTCACTAGATTGCAAATAATCCTCATCAGAAGAATCATCAAATTCTGATGAGGACTGATTTTCAGCATAAGAAATTTTTCTTTTTCTTTTATCAAGCCTTACATGTTCAGAATTAACATGTTCAGATTGCAAATTATCAGAATTAACATGTTCAGATTGCAAATTTTCAGAATTAACATGTTCAGATTGCAAATGTTCAGACTGAGCATTCTCATTCTCAAAATTTTCAGAATTATAATTTTCAGTATTTACATTTTGACCTCCTACACCTCTGTTCATCTCATGTTCCTGACACTCCCCATCACCACCATGCCCCTGTTCCCCCTGCCCTCACAATTTTTTTCCTCAATACCCTCACACACAGAACCTATCCCACCATTATCCTGACCCTGACCCTGCCCCTCACAATTCATCCTTTCCTCAACACCCTCAAACTCACAACCCTGCCTTTCACCATCCCCCTAGGAGCAGTGAAACCTAAATCATCTTCAAAATCAACACCATCTAACAAACACCTCATTTCTTCCTCCTGTTGGGTGGAAACTACATTACCCTCTTGATCTAGTGCTTGAATGGGCTCACAATCCATTTATTCTACATATATTTCAATAGGTATGTTTAACCCTCTATATTGATTCTCCAAATCACATATGCAAATATCAGGGCATTCATTGTTAATACGTCTTAGACCTAGTTCTAATGGTAGGCCTGGAACTTTATAGTAAAAGTTCATTGTGCCTTTCTTCCCACCACATTGCTCATACATAATTTCTAATTCATACATTCCTAGAAAATCAATATCTATCCTTTCAAAAACTTTTTTATACCCCCTACATATTTAGTTTTATTATCATTAACAAATTTACCCACCAAACTAGAAGTGAACATCATGTAAGTCACTAGTCTGCACATGGAAGAAAAAAAAACAAATACAACTATTAAAAAGAGGCAACATAGACATGTTTTATACATACATCAAATATTCCCAAAATTTGATACACACATTTATCACAAGGGGTTTTATGAATATTTATATTACTATAGGGGTTTTTGTGAACTAACAGGGAACCCATTTCATATGTATAACAAGCAGGGACCACAAACAGGACCACATTTCATAAATATAACAAATAGGGAACACATTGCATAAATATAACAAACATGGACCACACATACATTATAATATTCAACTAAACAGAATTCAATAAAGTAAAATATAATACTAATCCACTAACATAATAGAAAAATTATCAACAAAATTCATCAAAGTAAACATAATTCAAAAACTATCATCAAAATTATAATCATTCTCAACATAATTAACAAATTATCATCATCAGAATTCATGAACTGTAAAGTCAGAATATAATATAAATCAAATCCTAAGATGCAAACTTACAAAATATAAACAAAACAAAATACCATTGTCTTGCACAGTTCACCAAGTCCCAATCTTCAAGGTCTTCTTTTGTCTTTATATAAAATCTTCAATAAAATAACAAAGAAACAGTTCTTTAATCGAGATTTTTTATAAAAAATTCTAAAATACATTAAAGTGTTAGATCTGAAAAACTAACCTTATATAATGTCGAGCCTCTATGATTTCTTTCTGTCCAACCGAAACTAACAAAGAAAAACCTACTGAGAAACCTCAGAATAAGAAAAAAAGAAAACCCTAAATCAGTTCTTTAACCGAGAACTTTGTTTAAAAAACTTCAAATATACATTAAAGTAATAGATTTGAAAAACTAAGAAAAACCCTAGATCTAACTTCTATGTTCAGAAATTAATTAAAAACTAGAAAAATCGTAAATCATACCTTCGTTAACAACAAAAGCCAAGATCCCCTATGTTTGAGTCTGGATTTCTCCCCTCAACAGTAGGAAACCCTACACAACATACTACAATATAAACACCACAAAAAATTAAAAAAAAATAACGAAAAATAGAGAACCCACCTTTCTTAACCTTTTTTTGTTGATTATATCGGATTTTCTTCGTGATTTAACGGTCAGATTTAGAGTTCTTTAGCAATGTAATGTAAGGATTTGAAGAAATAGGGTTTGCTCTCTCAAGCACAATTCGCAGTCGGGGGGAAGCTTCTGGTCTATGCTGGTCAACAGCCCTTCATAATATATGGAGGGGCATTTTAGTCATTTTTTCTCTAAAATTATGTTAACTTTGACCGGGGGGCAGTGTGATTTTTTTTTCATAACATGGGGGGGGGGGGAAATTGATATTTGTTTTTTCACAGGGGGGTTTTTGATCATTTTACATAACACAGGGGGGCAAATTGATTTTAACTCCAAAATAAAATATCAAATCGGAATATAAAAAACATAAAAAAAAATCCACAAAATGATCAATAGAGTAAAAACCAGAAAAGACAGGGGGAGGAACTCCAATACATATTATTATATATATTATATATAATATATATATATATATATATATATATATATATACTCCTTCTCATACTTAACTTAATTATGAAGAAAAATAAAATATTGGAGGATGACAAAGCCACAACTTTCTCTAATCTTGTAGTTTTTGAAAAGTCAGGTCAACAAATTTTAAAAATAAAAAACCAGTCTTCCGATAATGGGGTAGGTAGCTATAATTCACAATTTTTAATTAATGCGAATATTAGAATTATTAATTTAAATTAATTAGACTTAGATTAAATTAAATGAATGACAGATTTGGTACATGACCTATTTTAAATAGGGATATGCAATTTACAATTATGAAAAGAACAAGGATAATTATTGTTTGATCCGTTTTTCATTTCACACAACATTAAGAGTATTCAACTTTTAAATTTCAGGGATTCGTTTACATATTGTTATTGGATTTGATATAGCCATTAATTTAGGTTAATTTGTTGTTTATTTCATATTGACTCCTTTTGCGATTTGATATTATCGGGGATTAAGTTATGATTCAAGTCTGATCTATGGAGGTGTATTAGTTATTCTCGGCAATCTATTGTGTTGAGATAAAATTTCCGTACTCGATTTTAACCTCTTAAATACATCTTTTCTCATCTTTGCTCCTCCTAATGAAAATGAGCCAACATCTCCGCCAAATTGTTTATGACATGCCATTCGTTTTACTCTTAATTGTGCGTCATTGCTGCACTGTACAATCTTTAGCCTTATCCTACAAATAAGGACATATATAGGTAAATAGAAGTAACTTCACACTTTGATCATACACACGAATTTTTCATTATTTTCAACTCACTTACTCTTGTCGCTCTGCAAAACCCACCATTTTCCCAATATTTACCCATATATTCACATAATTCATCACCGCCCTACTAATTTTTTCATATATTCATAAGTATATTTTCACTAAGATGATAATTAATTTAAACATCAAATTACTAACCCATATTTCATAAATTAGTCTCTCGAAAACGTTAAACTCTTCAATCGACCATTCAATATTATATTAATACTATTAAACTTCCATACGCATTACCATAATGCACCCTCATATAGTGCCAAACTCTACATCATCTTAAAATTCAAATTGGCAACCAAGTTAAAAATAGAATATTTGATCTTCATATCATCAAGGTGGTGGCACGAAAATGACAGGAAACTTCAGTTGCGAATATTCCTAAATAAAAGAGGCATTTAATATATTTACTACCAAAAAAAAGTTTGTCAAATGGCTCTTTTTCAGTAAATTATGTATGTAGAATAGAAAAAAATTATCATAAAAATTGAGTTTGCGTTGAATTAAATAAATATAATATATTTATTATATAATTGATAATTTTTATTGAATTCAGATTCGATAAAAATTCAATTTAAAATAATTTTTTTTTAGATATTTGGTTGAAAAAAGAAGAAGAAAGAAAGTAAAACAAATACTGGTGAGCTGACCACAGTGGAAGTGCAACCAAACAAGCATACTCGAAAATATCGAACGTCAACCCCACCTCCTTCAACAAGACAACCTCAGTTCCACCTGCCACTCTTCTCTTCCTCCCAAATAAACAACCATCGCCACCAATTTACTCTCCCCAAATCCGCCCACAGATGGCAGAGATTTGCTAATTTTAGCCCGACGACCGCCGCGAGATTCTTTTCTCTCTCTCTCTCGCTCTCTTCAAGATTTTCTTATGGCTTCCTCCATTTCAGCAGGGCTTGCTTTGAAGCTGAGCCCACAAAGACTCAGTGGCAAGAGCTTTCAGTTTTCTTCCCAGTTGCAGTTTCGGAATCCGTCTTTGGTGTCCTATCCACTGCCCACTACCGGAACAGTCCATGTCCGCCCTACGCGGGTGGCGCGTGAGGTTTCGCCGACGAGCATTTCGGATTCCGCCAATGACGTCGTAGTGTCGTCCAAGTCACCCAGGCTGGAAAAGGATCCCCAGGCTTTGTGGAAAAGGTATGTGGATTGGCTCTACCAGCATAAGGAGCTGGGTCTGTACTTGGATGTTAGTCGGGTCGGGTTTACTGACGAGTTCTTCCGGGAGATGGAGCCCCGACTCCAGAAGGCATTCAAGGATATGGAGGATCTCGAGAAGGGGGCCATCGCGAACCCGGATGAAGGCAGAATGGTCGGACACTATTGGTTGAGAAATCCGAAGCTCTCCCCCAAAGCTTTCTTGACTCAGCAGATTGAGAATACCTTGGAAAGAATCTGCGGCTTCGCTGAGCAAGTCATCAGCGGTAAGGTCAGTTCAAAGAGTCTTCTGATTTTCTTTTTCTTTATTTTTGTGATCTTGTTCCCTTCTATTTCTAGTGGGGGTGCTTTTCCTACTTTATGGAGGCAAATTTCAAAATTGAAGGATAAAAAAGACGATCTTTGATTGATGAAATAACAACGGCTCAAATGGGATTTTGACTATTGATTTTGGAGTCAAGATTTAGCATTATTTTGTAGGATCAAACGCATGCTGCTGTGCCAAAAACCCATAGCTGATAACAAGAATTCTGCTCAAACTTCTTGGCGAGACAAGTATAATTCTTTCACATAGTTTTCCAGCTGAGGATGATTGTTGCCGTGCCAACTGAACAAGTAATCTAGTCTGTTGCCCGGTTCCTACTTGTGTAGTCTATTAGAACTACTAAAATTATGATAATTTAATGTTGTCAAAGGAAAATCTTGAAAAATTATTTGAAGGACAATGAAATAGAAACACGACCCTGTTAAGTAGAAAGAGCATTTTCTTCAAGATGGTTGAGTAAACTTCAAGCCAAGACTTATGTAATAGTCCTGTTCAAGGTGTTCATAAGTTATTATGGAGATGCCGGTACTTTGAATAGATAATCATTAATGGTTCAGCTATTATATTCTATAAGTTGAATGATATACTGATCATTGAGCAAGTCTTTTTCTTTATCTTCCTTTTCTTGTGAGTCATTGTTTTTGAGGTTGCTATATTTATGCTGCAGATTAGGCCTCCTCAGAAAGAAAGGTTTACACAAATCCTTTCTATCGGTATTGGTGGTTCAGCTCTTGGACCGCAATTTGTCGCAGAGGCATTGGCTCCTGATAATCCTCCTCTTAAGGTACATGGAAGCATATTTGTTGTAAGGGAAGGTGTACTAATATTGAATGGACACTTCCTTCTTGTGCCTATCTGTTGTCTCCTGATTCCCCTCGTGTTTGGTATTCTGTTCTGTGAGATGGATATGTTTCCCTCTGTAGAAGTCAATTATGATACATGACTTACTCTTTTTTTATAGATGCTATAGTATTACCCTATATTTATATTTTGTTAAAATATAACAGAATTTTGCTCAAGGGGCTAACTTGAATATGTTAAAATGATGCATAAAAGGAGAAAAGAATACTAAATTCATTTAGTAAATGTGGTCGTGTTAAATATTTCTTCAAGTAAGAGAAACATTAGCATAATATTAGGAAGATGTTAAATATTATTTTTGATGAAAGTTCTTTAATTTTATCAAATCATTTTCAACATAATGTAGAAAAATGATTGTGGATGTTTCACAGAGTAAGTGTATTACTAAAACCTTGTTTCTATAGATTTGAGAAAATTTAACTGATTGTCGATATCCAGCTATATTCTCATTTATTCTATTACAAGAAACATATTTATCAGCTGATCTATTCTATTTATTGCATCTGAGTCAATTGAATGTTACATAATGATGGGCTCTAGCATGCATCATAGGATACATATTGTTACCTTGAGACATAACTCTATTTGGAAACTTTAAATGAAATTAAGTTAATGATCTGTACTGTTTAGATTTTCTGGCACCTAGTTTTCTTTTCATTCTAAGACCTTTATTTGCCTTGAATTCTGTAGTTTAACTTTCACATCTGTTTGACTGCCATCTGTCCTGTGCATAGTTGAAAAGGCGTGCCATGGTGCAAGCCCAGCGCCATTTTTATATAAAGTGGTGCAGCGCTTGCTCCTTGAGGAAAAATGGCTCGCCCTTTTCTATTGCATGCCAGTTGGAAGCCCAGCCATTTAAAGGTTGGGCTTCAGCCAGTTTTAAATGAGGCTAGGCTTGCTCAAACCCAGCCTTTTAGCTTATTTTTTCTAAAGAAAGTAAAAAAAAGAAAAAAAAGAAAAAGAAAAGAAAACAAAAAAGGAAGAGAAAATCCGTGACTGGTTGTGTTACATATTCTTTTATGGTATAATGGTTAATATGATTTATATTGTTCATATTTAATTGTTTATGTAATATTGATGGTAAAAGATATTGATGTATGAATATATAATTTATTTATGCAAAAATACTCCATGCTTTAAAAAAGGCGCGTGCCATGCCATGGCTCCAGGGCAGCTTTGCGCCATGCGCATTTAACAACTATGGTCCTCTGCAGATATTGAAATAATAGTAGAAGTCTGACATTCCTTCTATAAAGTTAAATTTGCTGTTATTGTGTGCAAATAACCATGTTCCTTGGATCACTATCTTTTACCAGAAAATGTTTAACTTGATATTTTCTGACCCTTCTTATGTTGTTGCAACAACTTTTTGACGTTTCGGTTCTCAAATTAATGAATCATCTCAAGATATAATTTTGTTACTTGTTTCTGTGTTTTAATATTTTGATTTCTTTCTAGACATCTTTGAATTTCTAGAAGTTCAAGACATCGTATTTGAAGAAATGCAAGCTCTGCATGTTTTGATGCGTTGGATATAATACGGCAGCGGGTTTATCTAAATTCTCGTTAGGGAACAATGGACCTGCAAATGATAATTAAAAATTATAGAGATGTGATTTAGTGCCAGTTTTGCAGTATTTCTAGGAACTAGACTTCCAACAGTTTTCCTGGTCCAGCTGCAAATTGTGGAACTCAAGTAGTAGATGTTGTATGGGTGGTGTTCTGATTCTTTGTTGACATAACATTTGCAGATAAGATTCATTGACAATACAGATCCAGCTGGGATTGATCATCAGATAGCACAGCTTGGGAGTGAGCTGGAATCTACCCTTGTCATAGTGGTTTCAAAGGTCTATGTGGAGCCATCTTTTAGTTAATTCACTTCATAGTTAACTTTGGTTATATGTGCAAACCTGATATTCCCTTTAATCTCTTAGAGTGGAGGTACTCCTGAAACAAGAAACGGTTTACTGGAAGTTCAAAAGGCCTTCCGTGAAGCTGGCCTGGAATTTTCAAAACAGGTTTTGGTGTCAGGTTCTTTTTTCCGCATTAACTATTTTCATTGGGTTTCACAGTTCTACATGTGCATGACCCTCAAGGCTGACAGGGATGCAGCAGGATCTGTTCCCTGTTGGCTTGCATATTGACAATAATCACCAATGTAACTGCTGAATTTTGTTAGTTTGGAACTGTTCTCAGATTGTTAACACATGATGTCTACAGGGTGTTGCAATTACACAAGAAAATTCTTTACTTGATAACACAGCAAGGATTGAGGGCTGGATAGATAGATTTCCTATGTTTGACTGGGTGGGCGGTAGAACGTCTGAAATGTCTGCTGTTGGTTTACTTGCAGCCGCACTTCAGGTATTTGATTATTTAACTCATAAGATTTTATGTGATCCATTCTGCTTTAATTTTCACGTAACACCATCTGAATTTGCATTATTCTCATTCCAGGGTATTGATATTAGAGAAATGCTTACCGGAGCAGCCTTGATGGATGAAGCCACCAGGATCACACTAGTAATACTATTATTTCATCTTACTGAAGAAGCATAGTACTTTATTTGTTTCATCGAGTAATTGTATTATTCTGGTATCATATACATTCTGAGTTTTGCCATTGCCACAATGATATATGTTAGCTCAAATAAAATTCATCGTTTGGCAGTTTGATCAATCACTTCTTCGTTCTACCATATATGTGACAAGGAATTTACATGCCTCTGCAATAATAATGCTGAGCGTGTTGCTTTATTAATATATGTGAACTTTTTAAATATGGTAGAAATAGAAAGGACTCATAGCAGTATGCTTTGTGTCGTATATTGTTCAGGTCAAGAATAATCCAGCAGCACTGCTGGCTTTATGTTGGTATTGGGCGACTGATGGAGTAGGATCCAAGGTTTGAATTATTTAGATTAGACAAAGTATAATAGTTGTGATGCAATTCTGTCTGTCATTTCAAAATCTTTCCTTTACTGACAGAAGTGGGAACTTTATTTTATTTGCTGCTGCAGGATATGGTTGTCCTCCCTTACAAGGACAGCCTATTGTTGTTTAGTCGGTATTTGCAGCAACTAGTCATGGAATCTCTTGGAAAAGAGTTTGATCTAGACGGTAACAGGGTATGCTTACCCAACTTATAGAATTTCCTTCCCTGTGATGTCAGAAATTAAATAAATTGAAATTGGAACAACTTGTGCTGTTTTACTTTCGTGGTCATCAATCTTTTTTGGGGCCTAACTGTTATTATGTTTTCGTCTGTGTTCACCTGTTCGTGGTGCTCTAGCATTGAATAGATTTATATTGAATTGAGTTTGAGTTCCTTTTCTCTTGTAGCAAACCCTTCTGTGTTTTGTAGTTCCCACCTCATATCTCCTACAATGACTTGGGGACTAGTAAATAATAGTGTTTGCATGAAAAACCCAATTATATTATTCACCATTTGGTTTTCATGTAATAAAGAATAGAAGTGTACGTGCTTTTTCCCTTGTGCAAGAGCTTGAGAAAATAGGATAGTTTCAATTACTATCAAGAAACTGTGACTTTTGTCAAAGTTCACACATATCAACCAAGGCTGCCAAATCATCTAAAACTAATATTAGCTGGAAATTGTGCACTTTCTGGATGGACTAGGAGTGGCTGTTTCCTCAAACTCTGTTTGATTGCTGGATATTCTTTTCCCTCTTCATCATTTCAACAGAAAAATTAACTTCAAGTGCCTACCAATTCTCATTGTTTAGCTATGCAGTTCTATGCATGAAACTTACATATATCTCCTGTGTCAAATTCCTTTAACAGTATTTTCATTTTTTATGCCTATTTGACTGAATTAATCTCATTTTGAGTGTACTTCAATAGTTCATCTCCTATTATTCTAGCCACTGTTTATTAGTCACCATATCTCATGTTTGCCATCTTTGTTTGCAGGTGAACCAAGGAATAACTGTTTATGGAAACAAAGGGAGCACTGATCAACACGCGTATGCATTTCGTTCACATCTTTTGAATCATTGATGCACATGATGAGATTTGTGCTGCAAATATCTGAAAACTCTCTCTCTCTCTCTCTCACACACACACATACAGCTATATTCAACAGCTCAGAGATGGGGTTCATAACTTTTTTGTGACATTCATTGAAGTTCTACGAGATAGGCCACCTGGTCATGATTGGGAGCTTGAGCCAGGTGTCACTTGTGGTGACTACCTGTTTGGGTTTTTACAGGTTAGTATGTTTTTGACCTATGAGGTCTTTTGCTGTTCCTTCCACAAGTTATAAGGCTTCTTTGAACTTTCCAATGTGATTGAGCAGTAAGACATCGATATGTTTTATTCATAAAATGGTTAGTGTTGACCAGAAAGTATTAACGATTGCATTCTATTTTTGTGAGATAGGAGATTTTATTTTGAAATTCTGGGGATCCCAGCTTTCATTATATATACAGTTGTTGCTTCATGAGAAAAGCTCCCAGGACTGTTAATTTGTTTAGTTTAGTTTAAGTTTTATTTAATCTTGCTGTTCGCCTACAATACATTTTTTCAGTACTTCCAGATCTTGGTATACAGGGAACAAGGTCTGCTTTATACGCCAATGACCGGGAGTCGATTACAGTCACAGTGCAAGAGGTGACACCTAGATCTGTTGGGGCTCTAGTAGCACTCTATGAACGAGCAGTTGGGATTTATGCATCATTGATCAATATCAATGCCTATCACCAACCAGGTATAATGTCCCACTTGCCTTCTTGCGGATTTGGAATGAACCTATAAATTTCATTAGATTCAATACAGCCTGATCTTCTTTTTGGTGCCGAGCTAAATTTTTGTGTCAAACTAAGTTTGGATGTCATCTTTCATCATAGATGAGACGGACTTGCTCCGTAACTTTTGAGGCATCTTATATCCTCTCGACTTCTTGTGGATTCATAAATTGCTTGCAACATTACTACAGGAGTTGAAGCTGGCAAAAAAGCAGCAGGGGAAGTTTTAGCTCTTCAAAAGCGTGTTCTTGCGGTACTGAATGAAGCAAGGTATTCTTACAATATATTGGCTAGAAATCTTGCAGAACCCCGTTGGATAAATAAATATTATTGGGAGCCACTCATTTTAACACATAAAACTGGGATAGATCTGCTACTCTTGGTTTTCATGGTTAAAAGAGGCAGGTAGATCCTAAAGATCTTCATTTAGCTGAATATATCCTCTAGAGTTGTCACCCTACTTTCCAGGGGAAACAGGGAACCATATTATATTTTGATGTAATAAGGTTAAGTCCTATAATAGTGGCCACTACCTACTCTATGGAATGAACAAAACACCTAAACATGGTCTGGCTGAAGATTGTAGTTTGAAGGTTGAAAGACGTGAGTTTTTGCACTTTGTGGTCCGCCACGGCTACTTAATGATAACTTTAGGTCAATCCTTTTTGGATCATGTTTTTGGGGAACCTTTCTATCTATCGATTGCGGTCGCCAAAGTGTTTCCTCTCCAAATACGTGAGCACAATGCTTAGTTCATAATGAAAGAAGGATTTCTTATACATTTTTTATGCCTGTGGTACTCAAACTAGAATCCAAATTAATCGACTGATTATATATGTTCTAGTATAGGACGCTATCATTATTCAGCTTAAAAGGCATAAAGATTGATATGCTTTTTCCTGTTATTTTGTACCTTCTTCCAGCTGTAAACAGCCAGTTGAACCACTAACACTTGAAGAAATTGCCGACCGTTGCCATGCCCCTGATGATGTAAGTACCATCACACTTTCTCTGCTACTCTGCATTTGCTTTTGTCATAGAAAGCAGTTCGATGACTCCTTTTTATACCACTTGATGCCCTCAGATTGAGATGATCTATAAGATTATAGCACACATGGCCGCAAATGATAGAGCTCTAATTGCCGAAGGTAGTTGTGGTTCACCGCGAAGCATTAAGGTTTTTTTAGGAGAGTGCAATGTTGATGAGATGTATGCTTGACAGACGCCAGAAAGTGGCCATTTTCCATGAAGTGGTGTGACGTTTTTGGTATGAGGGTATTTAGACCGCAAAAGATGAGGTGAATTTGTTCCGTTTGGTCCACCATTGATTTCGCGGCTTTTGGTGATAATGGGCTGATGCTGTATTTGTCTAGAAATAAGAGTATCTTCAACTCTGTCTGCTGTTGATGTGTGTTGTATTTGTAAAATCCTTGGCAACCAAAATGTGTTTGTCATGGTTGAAAGGCACCAAAAAATTGTTGCATCCAGCAGACCAGGATACTTCACGTCAGTGCTCTTTTAAATTACTCACTGTAACAATTTTCTACCTTAATTTTGTGGTCAAATCGTTCACTGCTTAACAGTGTTAATACTTCTCTTAAAAGGGATAATTGCACTGTCCTTTTTTAAAATTTGGTGTGTATTGCTGACGGTTGTTAATTCTAACAAATAGATACCTCAATTATTCAAAGAAAAGTTCAAATTTATTTATATTAGCAAAAGATTCAATGAAAACTCATTCTTACTCTTGAATGTTAGAAAGCAATATATGTTGCATACATCTAGAGCATTAAAAAACTAACAACATTTTTTGCTATTAAACGAGGATATAATTTTACATATGAAAGAATAAACTTGTAAATCACATAGCAATGTTAACGCTGTGCCTGTTAGTTGATCAAAGCTTTGACTATTGAACTGAAGGGTCAAAATAAAACCCCTCTAATTTAGGCGAGTACATGATCACATTTACCCTTCTGGTTTGAGGAAGAAAAGCATATTTCACGTCTATCGGTAATCACATCGACAAGACCTAAGTGTCAAATTATAAATACACTCTTTGAAATGGAGGCAGAGATCAACTCTATTCGTTGATACACGAAGGTTCAATGAGTCCTCATCAAAAATAGGTTTGATGTCAACTAGAACTGAACTCTTTTCATCACAACAAATGTTATTTTTCGTTTCAAGAGTGATACATATATATATATATGTATATATACTATTGATATTGGCTTAAAATACATAGTTACATCACTGCTCAAGTTACATTACATAATGTTGAAAGGGCAGAGGAGCCAACAATTAAGAAACTGCAACGGCCCAGGTTTCTTCATCCTTTTTCCACCTTGTTTATATTTACCCACCTTATACACATTTACTGAATACCTTGCAAGACAAAGTTCTAACTCAAGACCCTCTGTTTTGGTATACTTGCTAGAGGTGGCAACTAGCCATCTTTGCCACCTTCTGTCTGGGCCTTTTCTTATCTCTGCCCGACATCCAATTGCACCAGCAGTAAAATTCTCAAGATTTGGAGACCATGAACTAAAGATTTTCCAGAGCTAGAGTGAGGAGAGCCGAGCACCTGTGCAGCTGCAGCAATGAAATCTCCAGATTGAGACCAAAGTGCCCAGACAGCAGCTAGAAAATTATGGTACCAAGTGAATCCTGCATCTGAGGCAGAAAAGCTGGGTACCTCACTGCATCAAGAAGAATTCACACACAAAATAATTCACCTCATCTATTTCTACACAATGCAAAATAGTAGGTTCCACTATACTACAAGCCCTATATAAAAACTTAAGAACCAGTCATCACCCATTTACACAGAACAGTATGATTTGACTGCCTTTTAATCCATTCATTTTGTAGCGAACGGCTTCCAACATATGATTCTATTCTTAATCCGACCAGTAAATTTTGGCTTGCATGTTTGCATCTCCTTCTTCCAGAGTTATATCCTAAATGAATTCCCTTTTTTCTTCATGCAAAGACACATGGCACTTGATATGTCATTGCTAGCCAAGAAAATATGCAATAAATAAAAATAGTCCTCCAGAAAGCAGACAGAGAAATGACCTTTCTACATACCTCAAACCAGGATGGCTGCATTCAATATCAACATCCACCGTCAGAATTATAATCTGTCGTGTCCAGATGCTCTCGTTTTGGAATTTTTCTGAAGGCTTGTTTTACGGAGTTGAGGATTTTCAATGGAATACACTAGAAGATTGCCATCTTTAGTTCCAGCTATGAAGCATTCTTCAGGGGTCACAGCCAGTGAACAAACCGATTTTCCAATTCCAGTATATTTTGTTATTATTTCAAGGGAGTTCATAGAGCGTACAATAATCTGCCCCTGATCTCCTCCACACACTAGAAAGTCACCACAACTACTTAGTGCAAGGCAGCTAAGGCGGCCATTGGATTCAGCAGTTGAAATGTGCCTTCCATTAATAGAATAAAGGTGCAAACTAAGATCATCCGCATATAGGACAATCCGGCCATGACGAGAGGCAATAAGCTTGGACAACGGTCTACCAGAAGGAAGTCGAAGAGATCTTACATATCTTCCATCCTGTAGTGTATGGAAAATACAAGTTCCATCTTTTGAACCACTTATCACGAGATCAAGCTCCGTACTCGCATACAAGCATGTAATAACATCATCATGCCCACAAAGAATATGGAATGGAGTATCAGCAATAATGCAGTCCTTCCAAGGAATCTCTATCCGTGTATTTCGAGATCTCTTTTCAGTGCCTCTAACACGGAGAACTTCCCACACCATAACAGTGGTATCATAGCTTCCAGTTGCAAGTATGCTTCCATCAGCAGTCACTGCAAAATTTTGAGAGCCTAATAAGGACGAGATACAAATTCTTCAAGAAAGGTGAAACATCAGGGTGACGACTCCAGAAAGGACAAAACAATTAAATATCCACCACTAAAAAGAACACAATTTACATAGGTACTTCTACAATCTATGTCAAACTCTAACCAGTAGCTCTTTCACATAATGGGCTGAATAGGGAATACATGCATGCATATCTCTCTGTGTCTGGTGCAATTACAACTAAAACCAATTTTCTGTGGGAAATTACACAGGCAGCAAGAGAACTGAACTCAGAGTCTGTGAATATGCACAAGTAGAAGTGTAAATTTAAACAACTAGTTAATTATATTGAAGAAAATGAATTTCACCAGCAAGACAAGGAAAAATATCTGGAAATGGATAAATTTGATAAATTGTTAATTCTGTAAGTAGACGCGATGGACATGCAACATTAGACAGACATCCAAGAGACAAGCATCTAAAAAGTTAAAAGCAGCGTAGTCTGCTGAGTAAATATTTAGTTTCTCAAAAAGTGCCCCAAATCACACAAGAAGTTTTGTTTCGGGAGATCTCTGCTTGAAAATGGCTCATGAAGAATGCTGCAACATGATTTGAGACGACATAAGCTCTGATAAGATCCTGTAACATTTCTCCATACAATAGAACTGTTACCTGCAATACAGCTGACCACATCTTTGTGATGTCTAACACTCTGCACCATTCTTCCATCATTCAGGGAAGAGACCTGAAAACTATTTTCCCAGTTACCACAGGAAATGAGGAAGTTTTCAGATGGTGTTTGCAAGGTTGCAAAGCATTCTGCTCCAAGATCAAAGTTATCCACCAGAGGACTCTTAATTTTACAAGGGGAGAGTACATCTGACCCAATGCCAAAAAAAGGTTCCTGCAGGAAGATCTAAAGTCAAAATACATACACACATACCTACCTATATGTGTTTAAACATATGTCATAGACAGGAAAAAGTAGTGGTTATAACATAGATTAACAACACACCTGAGAGCCCGAGAATGTAAAGTTCCCACCAGACTGCAGTTGAGTGGTCAACCACATCTTAACAGACATTGTGAGGCTTTGGCTCACAGTGACAACATATGAGTCCAACACATTGACATACATCACTGCTGAAGTAGAATTGTTTATACTTGGAACAACAGAAGTTAAACTAATAGAGCCAGGAGCAAATCGCAGAGGATGAGCAATTGGGATCGGTGGCCCTCTCCTTGGATGTTTCTTACGGAAAATTTGAATTGGTGTCTGACCAAAATTAGCAATCTGGTCCTCAATGGCTGACCTTTGCAAATCATCTTCCATGTTGTCCAAGTCAACAGCACCTTCATAAGTTAAATAATAAAAAATGTTTGCAGCCTGCATATTAGCATCTCAAAGATCAGGAAAATTCACACTTGCAGAGTTCATATTGAGTCAATGGGAAAAAGGTTTCTTCTCTGTATACCTCCACAGCTGGTTTTCCTCGCTGTTTGTAACCAAACACCAAATCAATCCAGTGGTGAAGATTTGAACTAACATATTCACTTTCAAGGGCCTCCCTGTTTTTACTAATGAATTCTTCTGGCGAGCCCTAGTGGAAGGTCATTAAATGAATTAAATTACAATGTCAAACTTATACCAAAGTAAAATCTATAAAAGTAAAAGGTCAGACTGGAAGTCTTTTTTTTCGAAACACTCGCACACATTTCTTTTAATTTTCACTCACATGCAGTCAACATAAGCACACACCCAAGGTTCGAACACATGTGCCCGAACCACTGGGCTGTGCCCCCTGGAAGTATTTCTTCAATGGTAATGAACGGGAAAAGGACATAAATGTGATCCCAGCGTAACTCATGAATGGAAGGATAAGCATATTGCAACTAATTTTAAGTTCTGTACAGGCTTATACCACAACTAACAGCCTTGCAGCAAACAACGATACATCTCTCACCACGTTTACACGAAAACCCATCCTAAAATGAGTAATAGAAAATGAAAGAGAAGGAAAAAAACATCAGAGCAATTATCGAACCCTCATTACAGTTTGTTACTTTTGTATCATTGTCCAACCCATGGCGGAACATAACAAGAAAAAGGATGACAACATAAAATAAGAAAGAGAAACTATGATTGGACAAATTAAGCACACCTTGGCCCAAGGGGGAGGCAGACATCAGCTATTGGTTCCCCATCTTGTTTTACACCAAAATGATACGAGTTTGAATTTATTAGAAATTCCGGCATGTAGAAGAATTCAGGAATCAATTCCTTCACATCACTTGTATTTGAAAGACAGTTCTTGAAAGTGCTTTCAATGCTTTGGAAAAGTCGGTCAGCATGATCAAATTTGCCACCCTGATTGAAGATAGAGCAAGATAGCCATTTTGAGAACACAGATTATGAATCAAGAGACAAGACAAATAGGATGCAATCAGATAAAAAACATAAAACCTGAGCAACTGTTTAGAGCTGACAATTTTGATAAGAACAAGAAAGTAACTAAAATCCTAACCAGGGGGGCAAAATCTGTGATGGAATAGCAATCTAGTATGAGCAGAAACAAAGAGTAATCATGGACAAAGAAAGTGTACCTGCAAACTGCGGTGGAGTGCCGTAAATGGCTCTAATCTAAGTAGGTAGAAGAGCACAATTCCCATGCTTGAGTAATGAGAACCATAATAGAAACTGTTTAAGGAAGCACAGGGAATCATCACGAACAATACGACAACACAGCAGCACAGCTTTGGAAATTAGAGTCATAAAATACCATGAAACGTCGAATTACCTGGGAATATCTGGATCCACAAAGTTATGGTACCTATCCTCAAAAACCTGAGTCATAAAAAAGAAGCAGTGATACACACATTAGCTAAGAGAGGATAATGCTCCAGAATGCAAATAATATCAACCAACCTGAAATCGTTTAGGATCAAGAGCTCCAACAGGCTTAGATAAATCCCTGAAAGTTGATGACTTCTTCAAATCAAGAGTCTCAGAAGAGTAGTCAGCCAGTACCCAAGGAAATACAGGATACTGGGTCAGATCATTGTATGACCTTCCTGCAAGGGTGTTAAGAATCATCAGATATTCAAAGTTTGTAATCTCTCTTCTCCTCCAGCTTTCTCTAGCAGTTTCTGCCATTTCCTGAGCCAGGCGTCTAGCAACAAATGAAATAACTCCAGCCTTGTCCTTGTGCCCCTTGAGGAATATAGACTCATTTCTTGTTGCCACTATCAAACTTCCAACATCCTTTGCATCCTTTTGGGATGCAAAATTCAAAAATATTGGAGCCATAGAGTTAACAAAGAAGATCTCTATTGCAGTATATCTCAGCAAATATCGAGTCCAATGGACGGCCTTAATCTACGATTAGAAACAAAAGGTGGATATCAGGTCATACCCACTGAATGAACTTAGATACTAAAAGAGTCGAGAAATCAAGAAAACTTTAGTACCTTAGATATGTTCCAAACCGATGGCGCTTAATACTTTTGTGTTGTTTTCTATCATTATCTCCATTAATAGAATTTATATCCTCATTCACACTAAACCTTTCAGATCCAAATTCAAATCCGTGGGCAATTTTAGAAACTTCTGCCTCTGAGGTCCTCCAAAGTGTTCAGAAGTGCTGTGATCAGAACTGCCTGAAGAATAAAAGGTCCTAAGAACAGATGATCCTCCTGTACCTTCTACCAAATACTCACCGAAGAAACGTAGGATTTTTTTCATAATTGCCAATCGCCCAGCTAATTTTCTCTTTGGTGTCACAAGAACACAGGGGATCTCCATGAGAACCTGAAAATACATTAAAAACTTAGAGCAATTATATATGCTTTGTATTCCATCCCAATGTTTACATTCATACCTTACTCTTCTCTGATTCTGTTACTGAAGGGTAATCTTTTCTGTCTTGCAATATTTCCTGCTCACTATTCTCTTTTGTCACCTCGGAGTACTGTTGTTCCAATGAATTCTCTATCTCTGAGATCTTTTGTTGGCTCGAATGAACCTCACTTTCACTTGGTTCGGCAGATCCCTCATCGGTAATTCTCTGAATTCCTTTCAGTGAAAGTTGCTTCATTTTATCCAAAGTGAGGACCCCAAGACCAAGTTTGTTATCATTGGTAGAAGCAAGCACGGCGTCTACTACGGAGGGGGGGTGACAAAGCTTGTCATTAAAATGATAATTTCGTCTTAACTTCTGCCTACGGCGCCATCCATCCTCAGTTTTATCAAGTTTCCAATATGTAACTAGGCTATTTGGGAAAGGCTTAGCTGACCACGGACCCCTTTCATCAATCAGCAAGCGGAGAGTATGAATCCACTTTTCCTGTTTAAGAAGCAACTTGAAATTAAGCAGAGCAATACCAAGTTAAAAGAAGACACAGGGCTAGCTAGTAAAAGATATTACAGCGACAATTTGCTTGTCCTCATCCAAAGTGAGCTGGGACAAAGATCTTCTGCTGTCATCCGAAGCAAGAATGGTATTTAAACTACTTTGTATTTGATCCTCAAAAGCTTTCTTTTGATTAGAATCCATTGTCGCATTTTCTTCCAGTCTACTTCGCAGTTCATCTAATTGCAAACTTCGATCAGCTGTCACAGTCTTAATGTACTTGACTTCATCAGCAACCTGCATCACGCAGGCTAAAACTTTGACAAGCCATAGCAAGATAAATTATTTGACAATAATCATTTATTTTCTTCATTGGGGGGGGGGGGGGGGGTTGGGGAGAGGGAGACCGGGAGAGGACTTAAAGACAAGATAATATTATTTGACAATAATCACTCATCTTTCTTTGTTGGGGGGTGGGGGAAAGACAAACAAAGACACATTTTTGCAGCAGCCCATCTAGAAAAGATGAGACTTGACATGAGCAACACGGAAATCATAAATGAATGGAAGGCCATAGCCTCCAACTTCATATCATTCTTTTGAATCTCACTCTCCAGTTACGGCCAATGTTATAAGGTTACTTGCCAGAATCTTTTCACGCCAGGAGAAGCTGGCTGGCAGCAGAGTCAAGGGTCGATAAACCTAAATACTTGATTAGACACGAACAACACTTCTCTTTTCCAAGGAAACAAATCATGTGAATGCCATAGAAATCAATTAATCTAATTGCATATTCTCAATAAGTCCATCTGACAAGAACCCATTTTGTCGTCAAAGGCAGCTGATAATAGTAATAACTGGGTTGAAGGATTTTAGAAACGCACCGCACCAAGAAGTCGATCCTTTTGGATGAAATCAAATATAGTGTTTCCTTCCTTTGAATTATTAGCAAAATCAGACAAATCATCACTACCATGATACTCGTAGCTAGCATGGACTTCCCACAGTTGATAGTTTCACGTATCAAGCTAGAAATGACATGAAAGCGGGCACCACCGTCACGCATTCCATACTGGAATCTAACAGCTAGCAAGGACCTATGCAAAAAACTAGTCATCAATCCTCAACAATACATTTCATAAGAAATATCTGCATGTTTAAGTCAATTTTTAAATGAGTCATCCCATGATGAAACTGGTAGACATTAATCCATTCAAACATGGCAAGTAGAATCGTGAAAAAAATTACCAGATAAAAAGTTGCAGCCTACTTGCTTTGCTCATCATCTGCAGTCAGAAGGAAAGGCAGAATAGGGATAAACTGTTGCACGCACTGAGATGCTCTCTCAAGTGATGACCTACAAAGATAGAGAATTATTAGGCGGTAAACAAATCTTGAGCATCTTTCCCCTCTCAGTAGCATAGCCTTGTCAACAGTTTTATTTGGTTTTCCAACCAGCGCACTGCTAATTCCCCCTGAAACTACGGCAGCCATCTCAGCAGCAGGGATGTTCAATGATTCTACCAATCCACGAGCTCTTTGGCCCAAAGATGGCACCATAAATGATGATGATCTTGGTAAAATCTTGCTCGGTCCCTTGCCATTCATTTCACTGATAATGATCCAAAGTTTGTCGTATATATTCCACCACTCATCAACAATTTTTCCATCTTCATTGAAATAATGCTGGTCTTTTACCCCAGCAGTCCTATTAAAAGAAAGTGAACTACGATAAAGAAAGAACAAATAAAGCTGCAACTGAAATACAGTCAATAACTATAACCAAATTCTTCATATTTTAAATTCAAAATCAAGTTGGTGTACCCAGATAAGTTTTCAGCAGGCTCTCCCTGCAAGACCTCAAATAAAGCAGCATCGAAATCTGGGCAGTTCTCTAGTTCCTGAGGGAACTTGGAGCTGCTTGCAGGAAACTATTACACAAGAAGAATAAATTTGTTATTTTAACAGCAGAATAATGCACAAGTTGTAGAATGACTATGGAACACAAAATGATCTATCAGCACGTCAGGTGCAAACGACCAATTTAACAAATTACAAGTTGACAAGGCAAATCAATTTTGAAAACCTAAAATTGCATATAGACAATGGACTCTAGATGAATCCATAGTGCATGACCATCCCACCAGAAGTGTGTAATGGTTACTTGTTATGATTTTTTCTGGATTTTTCCTGGAGCGTACAGTCTATATATTAGGGCATAAAGGAAAGTCTAGCTATCTTTTTCAAAAAGCAAGGCTGATGAGATAGAGCATTTACCTCCTAGATTACAGGCTTCTAGAATAACTGACGTTATTATCTACTTTGTTAATATTGTGCTACAAAATACATAACTCAGTCATGGGTAATACGACAGTATGGCGATGGAAATAAACTCCCTTATGATTCGCATATCCCATAAAGAATGTCAACCAAACAGTAAGATAAGAGGAAATTTACATTCAAATTCATATTTCTTTGCCGTTAGCTTTATGGTCAATTGTAGTTTTTTATGCCTCTATCTTGTGCACCAGAAGAGTTTACTTCTTGACAACAGTTCAAATTAAAGAAAACAAAAACCGCCTCCCACCACATCAACAAATGGGTCTCATAGACTGGACCTATTACTTTAATCACTTTCTTTTGCATATTTCCTCCACTGAAATGATGAAATCCAAGACAAATCCCCCGATAGCTAACAGCACATTTTAACCACAGTTCAAATGAAGAAGATGGTGTCTTCTCTTTTGATGCAAAACCTAATACTCCAAGTGGAAGCCATTGACCTGATAGAGGATGAGTTTCAATTGGAGGACTCTTGGCCATGTTTTGAATTGGAGAATTTAAGCCTTGGATTAGGTACACATTCACACATGCAAACATACAGTGCATTATATAATTTTAAAAACTTCAAGTCTTACACATTCACACAGATATATGTACCCACAATATTCCATTTATATATTAACCATATGCTATACTTGGTATTAATTTAAATCAGAAAGAAGAGGAAGATTTTGACCACACATATACTGCCACATTTACCTCCCAAATGAATCTCAAAGCTAATTTACCATTTTTCGATAATATGAGAACGAGATATCCAGACATATACTAACATTTTAACATGTCAATTGAAGATATTCAACTGAATCTCCAAACACATTCTTAAATGTTCTAGAAAATAGTTTCTCTAAAAAACCTCAAAATATCACTTTGCAGGAACTGAAAGTGCCATCCAGGCCCTAACTTTTCCTCATCTTCCTAACCAACATTTCCCAGGATAAGCAGTTAAATAAAAGCAGTTAAAACATGATGTAACTCAATAAACAAATATCCAAAGCATAAATTCGAGAAGATTACTAGTCTTAGACTAATGAAAAAGCCAACAATTCAGGGAGCGGACAACATACAAATACACTTCTCAGTCGCCAATTTAAGAGACTGGTAAGATTCCACAAGTTCAATGGAAAAACAACAATGTTAAGTGTTGAGCCAGAAAAGATCAAGAAGTTTAACAAGCAACTTCAACTGCGAGGTAAGTGACATACCGGAAGCCGATAATCCATTTCAGAAATGAGCATTTCATCAACTAATTTGACAAGGTATAATGTGTTGTCCCGACATGGCTGAGACACAAAAACATTTTCCTCTGAAGATAAGTTTACTAGCTTCTGTATCAAATCTTCATATAAATCACGTAGAAAAGATTGACATGACACACCAACCTGCAAAAACAACACTTTGATGGGAATTTACCCTTTAATGTCTAAAATTCAAATGATAAAAATGATAGCAACAACTGGACATACTTGTTCACTTTGAATTAGTAGGAAATTCACAGTCTCTTCTAAATTCTGCCAGCCGCCTTTTACAGAAAGCATATAGTGACAAAGAACAAGGCTATATACATTTCTCACAAAATATTGCTCCTCCATTTCAGAGTCATCAAGACTTTGCATTTTGGTTTTGTAACTCTTCACTACATCCAGCTTCATAGATGCAACCACCCAAGCATTCCATCCATTTTCCTACATAAAACAATCTACTGTTCAGAAGAATGAATTTCTTTTGGCATAAGACCAGAGCAACCCACAATTATTAGTACCATAAGAGCTTCAATGTTTGAAGGATTTGAATCTAGAAGATCTAGAAGATCTCCCATAATTTTCATTCTTGAAGTGCGATCCTCACAACCTGACAAAAATCTGAAAATGAGGGATAAAACCTGAGGAAGGACGAACTGAGAATTATCTTTGCCGTTTTTCGGTCGATCAGATTGGTTATGCTTCCGCAAAACCTGCAGAAAAACCAAATTAATTATGAATTATAGAGTAAAATTGTTCATGAAAGTCCTGATATAATAGAAAGCAATGTGATGCATAACCTGTTTCGGACTAGCGCCACCTAGCAGAACGTCAAACAGTGTAGCACAGAGATGATCTGTCTGTGGAAATTTGAAGAGCCTATCACATATTATGGAGAAAATCGGTTGCATATCTAAGCTTATTTTTTTATGAACTTCAGATAGGGATTTGGACCGTCCAACTGAAATGTTAAAAAATTTTGATCCTTTCTTCTCTGCTGGAAGACCAACAAGAAGTCTTCCAATGAACTGTAATCCAAGCAATCTAACTGGCTCAAAATCCCTACAAAGGTCAATCACAAATACTTGAAACATCCTTAACTGATGCAAATAACAAGATCTGGAATTGGAAAAGAAGACAAATTTCAAGCAATCCTATTTCGTAAACTAATATTGAAGAGACGATATCTTGCTAAGGACTCTGAATAGATCCAAAGAATTCAGAACATGCTTGTCCATATAAACCACAGAGATGAATAAAGTGCCTAGGATAACTCTAAATATTCACAATCTGGTTCAAACACCTTGAACTAGATCCAAATCACCAAATAACCAAATAACCCATGCACCAGACCAACTGTAAGAGAATTCTGTGCACTAAAAATAAGAAAAGAAAGTCGGAGGGTTCTGACAGAATGTCACAGATCAAATATGATACCATAAACAATGATATAAACACAATAACTTGATGAAATCTTCCACCTCTTCAGTAATTTACAAATTAAGTAAATGCATTCTTTTCTCCCTTTAAGGTTCTCAAATATAAGAACCCTGGTGGAGATTAATTCAACAAAGACCCTTTCCTCCATCACCACTTTCACATAAGAAGAGCCTTTACGGTGTTCTCCATCTCAAAAAATAGCATGTCACTATCTAACATCAACTCAAACTTGAATTCTATCTTAAAATTACGATAGATACCTTGATAAGAGATTGACAAAAATATGACAGCCTCCAATTACATGCAGTTGTTCTAGAAAGGAAGCAAGGAGTTGTTTGTGGGAAACAGCACGGATCATCATGTTTAAAATGTCTTCAATGCATGCCATATCCTGACAGGTTTCACAAAATGCAAGGAGTGCTTTTATGTCAGATGCCGCTGTATGCTCCCTGCAAATCCAAATAAAATCAACAAAGTCTTCAAAAGAAATATATCAGATAATTTCAAATTTAGAAGCACCATAGAAGAAGCATTGTTGAAAGATAGAATACAGATACAATGAGGTTAAAGCACAAGTCATACCTAAGACTCATCTCACCAAGACTTAGTAAAAGGAGACGAATTTTATGTATTTCTTGTCTGTCTAGCTTCTCTCCAACAATTCCGTCTGTTGTGACATGTACAATTGACTTGCTTCTAACAGCACGTTTGGTTTCTTCATTATCCTGGTAAAACTGTCTAATAATATCAAGCACACGAGGAAGCCTACACAGACACTTTAGCAACCTTGGGTCATTATCCAATTGCTGGAGAAGGAACATGTACAGTTCTCGTTGCACCCTGTAAATGGCGTGGACCCAAATATGAGGATTAAGAAGGATACAAGCAATAGCATCTGTTACCAGCAGCTCTGACAAGCCTGGAGGTAAATAAGAAGTAATTAAACAAGGCACATTGCCAAAGAGAGTAGCTTACATACATGTAAAACAAAAACTATAAAATTGATAACAAGAAAAAGCTTCATGCTTTACCACCATTAGAAACAACACTAAACAAATGCTTCAATGCTGAAAGAGTTTCCAAATTTAACTGCTTTGCTGGGACAGATTGTAGCAAAAATCCCAGTATTGAAAATCCTGAAAGTAGCAGCATCTGTTGTTGATTGGCCAAATTATCATCCAATATAGATGCTATAAGCTTAATAGTTTCAGCAGTCAGATGCCCCTTTTTAATAGGAGTGAGCAATGTCCCGCCAGCCTGATCGCTTGCTTCATGTTCATAAATATCAGACTGTGTTAAAAGAGGAAAAAACACAGATACCCCCCCAACACAATAAATGATCTGCCGCAGCAGCCGTCGAGAGCATAGCTGTGTGCCACCCAGTACAGTTGCTTCAAAACGCTTCTTATCAAGTGTCTGATCCACGATTGGTGAAACATTGAATAATGTCCTCCCATCACTTGCCTGAAGAAAACAATTGATTTTCGTGACTTTCTGTGGTTATTGAACAAAGAAAAACTCCATGGTTAACATGAAATATTCTTAAGAAAAGAGAATGAACCTGTGCATTAAGTCCAAAGATGATTTTTGACGCAAGGCCATCTTTGGCATCACTAGCTCCACCGGACGAAAAGTTATCCACATAGATAGAAATTTCATTATCAAGGAAGTAGTACATATAACTTGGTCCTAAAGAATAGATGCCCTGCACTAGTTCAGATGAGATAGCATCACTGAACAAGTATGTGGGACCAATCTGACCAAGAAAAGGATAAGAATTCTTGATAGAATGATTGACATTCTCGTCCTTATACAGGGGTAGATCGAGTTTAGTTCCAATTGTGCAACTAGTCAATGGATCATTAACTTTAGCATATCTGAAATTTAGAAGATCAAATGAAAAAACCATCTGTTAGTTTGCTGGATACAAAATAAAACTTCACCCTCTATAAGAAATGAGATTACCTGCATTTTTCTGAGGAGACAAGAATTCCATCCAAATAACATCTCAGCTGGCTTCCCCCTGAAAATGCTCTACCAACAGAATGAACCAAACAGAAAAAGTGCCACTTCTTTCTCACAAGGTTCAAATTCATCGATACACATTGCCGTTTCTGATTGATTGACTAACATACCAAAACAGGGTCAGTAACCAGCATGAATTTAGAGTTCACAAACAGACTCTGATAACTTAATCAAATAAGATTGCTATAGTCTCAAATTGGGAAAAGAAAATGTATAAGACTCTGAGCTTCACCTCATAAATCAATTTGTCCTCTGCAAGGACAGCATAGCACCCTCGTCCATTTTCCATTAGAAAACTGAAGAGCCCCATTGGTCCATTTCGAGGAAAGTTTTCAACCCTGAGCCAACATGTAAATGAAAATCCCTTGTACACAGGCCATGGAACTGGTGTTTTAATTACAATGCCCTGCAAGACAGTTCACATGCTAAGTCAATTAAGCATGCACTATAAAATATGAATTACATATGAAGATGACTTCAACAAGATAAGAGATAAGATTCAACAGCACAAGAGGCTCTTAAGTAAGACTTCAGCTGCACCTTTTTCTCCAGTCACTCTTTCCTTTTCACAACTAAGTATTACATGAATCACCCAAAACATAAGATCCCAGAAATATGTGAAATTATTTGACCAATTATTGAATTAACACCCTTGTCATCAGAGAAGTCGGTATGTAAAGAAACATAAAAGCACTGTTCAGAAAAGTCATACTGCTTTGAAAATAACAAATGAAATCTAAATACAGATTTTGACCAAGAAATGAAAAATAAGATTATAGAACTCTTGCAAAAGGAGAAAGAAGGAAAGGAAGAAAGAAAATATGAAACCAAAGATTGTTGCTTGATAATCAACTTCAAGGAACATCATCCAGTAAAAGGGATAGAAGTTGAGTAGATTTTGATTTTTACATGAGTATGCATATAGATTTATTTGATGTTGAGTTCTGTTAAAATCTGGAATCCATAAGTTTACCATTTGCAACTCGCAAATATAATTTCATGAGTTCGTATCATATCTCCATCTAAAATAAGTTGTGTAAGATCCAACTGTGGAAAGCAGTTTATTACTGTATGCCTCGTTTGCTAGTGCTCACTGATTTAATAGCTGTAGTGAAAGTAAAAATTGACTGACTAACTAGTTCAAATAGGTAATGGACTTCAATTACAAAGAGAACAGAGATGGTTTATTTTTCATAATATGCATTTTAAGCTCCAGATAATCATGAGTTGAAGAATGCCTTTGAATGAAGATTTGTCTAGCCACATTCGCAAAGCATACAACTTAGTTTGCAGAGTAGTGCGCAACATAATCTGCTTACTAGTGAAAAGTGTAGCATACATAAGATAAGCTTCTTTAGAGTTCCATAGCAATAAACCTCGCTGGAAAGATATCAAGCAATTCAGTAGGTACAGCACAATGTGAAGATCTTAGACACTTAAATTTTTTAGGTGCAATTTATTGTCTAATCTGCATTGTTGATAGACCTCCAAGAAAGGGTTCATTCAGCATGTAATGGCTTGCTTTAGGAAAAGAAATCTAATCTTAAGTAACCTCATACTTGTTATTTATCATTACCATGGTATTTCTTCTTACCTGCCACTTTAATATGTATATTTTCGCATTAAAAGGAAATACTAAATTAGTGCCTATCTATGTATTACACAAGATTAATGATAACATGAAATTCACATTGGTTCAGGGGTCTGGGGAGGGTATCAACCAAATTTGGTAGTTTATTTCCATGAGGAGAGCAATTGAACTTACAGAATCAATCCCATTGAGATCAAAGAATGCCGTTGGTCCTTTCTCATTTAGCATTGTTAACATGCTGGTTAAGAGTAATGAGCTTGAGCGCTGCTGAAGACCCGTATTCTCACTACGAAGCAGAGCAAATATTTTGCGAATATCTTTTCCAGATATGCTATGCCCGCCAATAACCTGAATTAACTGGGAGATTTTCCAAACTATAGTTTCACTATTGTCTTGTGAAAACCAATTCAGAAGAAAGTCAAGCATTCCTGCTCTCACACATGAAGCTTGATTAGATAAGGAATCCCTCAGCAAATGAAGGAACATATTGAGACCATGGTGTTGCAATGAGTCACTGCTCTGCCCAATCATCGAATGAGAAGATAAATTATTCTGGCTGATTTACACCTTACAATTGAGTAAACAGGGAAAGAAAACTAATGTTTTAAGTGATTAGGGAGGAGAAAAAGTTTAGGCAAGCTCATGAATGACAAACCTTTTGAAGAACACTGAGATAAAGCAATATCACATCTTCATTCTGATAAAGAAAAAGCAAGAACAATGTAAGAAAGATATGTAGGACAGAAAAAAAAGTCATTGATATTCAATGCCAGTCTTGCTGCCCCATACCAACAGGTTACCTTTATAACAGAGTTCACATCAAGATCAAATTTTCCATCAACCAACATATCAAGCAGCGTACTTAAAAGTGCTTCACTAGGCTGCCACTGGCAGAAATCCAGCAGCAAACTCCGCAATGTCTGATAACCCTTCCCAACAAGCGCCCTAAAAGCAGCCTTTAAGATTGACAGACAAAATTAGTCTAGGAATAAAAATGAGAACTGTCATGCACCCCTCTGTATAGCTGCTCTAGTGTCTACTTATCTACCCCCAGCCCCACATAACACCTGCTAATAAATAATTATACCATGCATAAAATACAAGATTAAACAACAAATATCAACCAGTTGCAAATAGAAAAGGGAAATCATTCACCATCATCAAGTATTGATGCCCAGGAAAGACTAGAAACTATTTGCGCTTGACTGAAAAGCTAGAAAGCAACTAGAACCATAAAGGAGTTAAGGGAGGAAGCGCTTGTCGCTCTCCTAGAAGCAGTGGGCCAAAATCTATAACTAATAGCAAGGGATCTACTCAAATCTTTTCACAGCACACAGGGAGCCAGTTTTCGTCCTTGGGCAAGGGCAATCCTAGCAAAAACAAAATCTCCGCTTATGAGGTTCAATTCCTTAACCTTGTCTCTAGAACTAATTGTAGGAACAAGCACCCAATATGCCATGTGTTACAGCGAAAGGATCTTCCTTAATCTTTTCCCTTTGGCCAAAGCCCAAGCATTGCCCCCCATTCTCAGTCTCGCATTTAGCTAAGAGTAGCAACTGTGACTCAAGGAGGGATGTGGAAACAAGGAGTCGCCACATGCACCAGATCCCACATGACCAACATTTATATTTAAAAAACATCATGCAACACATGAATCCAAACCAAAACATTTGATGAAAGAAACAAGATAAGCAATTGAAATCGTATAAAGCCTGCCCATTTTGCTTTTCTTGTCACCATGTCTGCTTATGCTCATGTACAGTTTTTCCCTCTAAATCAAGAATCTTCTATGACTTACCACCATTCTTGACAAAATTGAGGCCGTTGGGAATTACATTCAGGATTGTAGATATAAGTTAATTCTGTCATTCAAAAAGTAAGTAAAGGTTACAAGTGGGAAGCCTATGGAAAATCTATAGAGTAGGCTTCTCCCCATAGGTCACCTGAATGATCTTTTCTAGGTTCTCATTAACTCCAAGAAGGTAATGAAGACATGGATGAGTAAAATGAATTGCCAGTCACTCGTAATTCAGTTAACAGGACATGTCTAAGCTTAAGACACAAAGATAAGTGCACTGGACTAAGACTTTGGAAGACACAAGTGTATCCTGTGACTTACCAAATGAATAGATAAACAGCTACTTACCTTCTAAAAGATTCCAATGTCGCCCCAGTAAACCACAGAAGCATACAGGTTGATAGAAACTAAAACATATACCACAAGCATCAGGAGTATGCTACAACTATTTCCAACCGTCAGACCGTTTTCCTAAAATAGGCTGCAGAGTTTGTTTGTAATGAGAAGAAACTTTTTACAGAATAACACCAGTGGAAAATGGATCTAGAATTACATGATAATGAGGAGGGAAAGGCTGAAGTTGAGCAAACAGTGGCACAGATCAAATAGAAATGGAGGCACTCAATGAGAGTTTCCATTATGTGAAGAGCATCAATAATCATAATCTTTTTAGTTAATTGGATAGTGTTGTTTCATGGAATATACCTATTTATTAGTGGTGGGAGCTCCATGATTATGCTTCATGTGTTTGTTTTACATTTGGGAGTGAATAAAGTAAACCTACGGCCAGATCATTTCAAGTAGTTGTCAAGCAACTGAATAATTAGTTAGAGAAATTAAGCATCCTAACTGGATTTTTAAGTCACTATCCACTTGAACAACAAGCTTTATGTGCAAATGCTTCTAATAGCAGCTCATGTGGTAGCAATGGACATACTGTAATCATAGAACTAATACATATTTCCTCTTGGTCCTGAGCCGCATCATCTTGATAGGTGCAGCAGGTTATGCTTCAATACAGTAGAATTCTTCTGCCATGAGAATTAGTTCAGTAAAAAAAAAAGGCAGGGTTTAGATCATCAGATGTGTTTCCTTCTAGCCCATCAAAAATTAACTACAGGATAATAGTCTTAGGTAGATATCTGCAGGCAGACAATGTGTTCAGTGGAGGCCTGCAGCTAAACAGGGTACCAGATGATTCTTCTTGTAAAATTTAACTTGCTTGCATTTTTTATTTAAAGCTTATCTTTCAGTCAAGAGCTAATTGACCATTAGTTTAATTTGATCTCCATACTGTATATTGTTTCTACTTTGCACCTTTCACTTTATTGTCCTGATGCAGATTTACATTTGCTGCAAATTCAGCATACTATTCAGCATTTTCAGTGAAAATGTTCATTATTTTAAAATCTACCTAATTTCTATCAGGTTTGAGAGAGCAATTAGGATCCAATCCCGTGTAAGAAAACAAAGAATAGAGGCGGCAGATCTTGGTATGTGGTGCTTGAATTGGAACACCAAACAATGACAAGACGGACTTGCTATGACATGAGAAGATTTATCAGCATTAAGAAAAATCTTAGCTTTTACATCATTAAAATCAATAAGAAAGGGTACCTTTGAAGCATCATTCTGCGATAGCAAGAAAGTCAGTGTTTGAATGACATTTAAAACCAACTTCTCTCCATTTTCAGCATCCAGGTTTCCGTTCAACAATGAGAGAACATGCAAGAAACATTCACCCTCACGGAACAAAGCTTGATAATACTGGCAACAAAAGATGGGCCTTGTCAAGTCAAATGGCACAGCCTCTATGCAAATATTTTACTGTACGAATGAAGATAAAAAATGCAGACAACTTCAATCTGATTACCACTGGATCTCTTAGGAGCATGTCTCTCATTCCAATCAGTAACTCAATCGACAAATCAGCAAAATTCTTAACTCGTTCTTTCACATGAGTGAATGTCTCCAAGTACTTGGAGCACAGGAAAACTTTTGCTTTCTTGTCCTCTTCAGTAATCGGGACTATCTGCCAAAATAAAGAAAGACTTCAATCAGAAAAGAGGAGAATGATTCATCCATTTGCGCTATTTTTTGATCAAATTCAAAATAGATACCTAACATAGGAATGGCATACCTTCATAAGATCAAGAACATACTTCAGCATAAGATCTCTAAGACTCTCTTCCCAAAACAAGTCAAACATACAATTGATGCACATAGAACTGGACAAAATTGAAAGTTTTGTATCATCTGATACTGAGAAGTACTCTGCAAATAGTTCCATGAATGTTTGCATGCATTTTGCCCAACTCTGAGTAACCTCAGGAGAATAAGAAATTTCATGGCTTTGACAAGATGCAACGCCATCCGTAATGGTTTCGGCAAAAGCAGTTGTAGTTCCAGGCCCTTTAGATTCCTGGACCTGAATACAGGCAACTTTGAGAAGCCGAGGAATTGCAGCAAGTGTCTTAAATGAAGAAACAGTTTTCTCAGCAGAAAGCTGCAATATATGAAGCAGGCCCTTCGCCAGAACATTGGCAAACTCAGGATTACATGCAGATTGTTCAAGGGCATCCAGCAAAACAGTACACTCGGGCTGCAATATATCAATCATTATATAAGTGGTAGTTAGTAGAAAGCATGCAATGAAGCACCAAAAAAAATCGATTATTAACATATATCATATTGGAAACCAAAACCAAATGATGAAGTACTTTATGCATATCAGCAGACGGATAAACATGTGCATGCTTCAATATAATCGACAACTAAGTCAAGATTTGTCATCTAAAGAAAAGGGATCAGTATTTACATGTGCCAAATAAAGGGATGTGCAGAACAAAATCTAAGAAACTACACACCATTTAAAACAGTGCTTCTGAATGCACATGTGATTTGAATACATTCATCTATTTACCAGGCCTTGTTACTATGCAACTTAATTCTTCGTCCAATGAAAAAGATCTACTGGTTCTATTTTTGTTGGTCCAAACATAGTTGTCTCAGTCCAAAAGTGAACAAATAACAATTAATTTGATTGCATATTATACTCATTTTTACATTTTATTAGTTCGTATGTAATTTATGCATCCAAGACTTAAGTTGTATAGGTAAGATAAGTGACAAATTAAACACTAAAATTACGCATTCAGCATTTATTTGAACTTAATAATTATACTTGTAGCTATATTATAACATTATCAATAGACAGTACTTGCATCTTAATAACTTTCTAAAAATTTGTAGCTGTACACTATTCTTATGAAGACAACTTCGTAGAAAAGGAAAATATATTTGACTTTTCCTATTTCCTGAAAAAAGTCAATGATTACATCCTTTTGGGACGGAGGAAATACTTATATCCAGACTCTTAAAATTGCGGCCTTCCCGGAAATTACGGATTACAGCAACATCCATTTATGATATCAAAGCAAAGCCCCAAAGAAGCAAGTTTGTCTAAAATATGAATCATAATTATTATAAATGCCTTTTAGAAGGAAATTCAGGATTAAAGAGAGAAAATTATAAGCAGATGAAGGAAATTGCAAATCCAAGACAAGGTGCATTACTTTCCTATAAACGGCTGATCTCCGCTAGGAAACCCATCAACCGAAGCTATGCACAGGTTAGAAGTTCATGTCCTGTTTGGTGCTTCAGTGAAATTTTTTCAAACAAGCAATAAGTAATGACAGATCTGATGGAGATCATCCACCATGGACTTTATAGGAGAATGACTAGCAATGTAGACGAATGTCTAACACATGAAATATCAGACACAAAGAAAGAAGAACCAACCAAGTTATGGGAAGTTCCATTTAAAGTTGCTGCAAATTCCATGAATGAGATTACTTCAACTTGGAAAATATCCACATCATATAAATTAACTTGATCCACTGAGGAAATTGAACCACTGTATCCTTCATCATCCATTAAAGGAGCCTCATTGCTCCTAAAATTCTCTCCAGAAAATTCAGTAGGAGCCAGACCAAAGTAGAAAAAACTCTCAGAGAAGATAAAGTCCCACACACCCTCTGAACGGAAGACATCAACTAATGACGGTGATGAAAGAAGGACCTTCTGAAATGCAAAAAGAACACACTGCTGCATTGTGTAGGCAAAGATCCTGAAAAGAAAGTGAAAAAGTGAAAAACTGGAAAGAAGAAAGCAAAATAAAGAATGAATAAAGAAGCCATAGAACTAAAACTCAAACACACCAAAAAAAGGCAATTTTATACTTCAGAAAGGAAGGCAAGAAACTGCATGAAGTTGATTGGTTCACCTTAGGTGGCTAGGGATTTCATTTTGATCCGAACAGGCCTTGATGCATGGGAAAACTGTAAGAAGCACCCTTGTGAACCACTTCACAGATAGTTCTGCATAAGCTGCGGACACCAATATGACATTTCTGCTGATAGTTGATTGAATGAGGCAGGATTTGGTGTCTTTTGCTTCAACGAAGAAATAACATAGAGCTGCACTCAACCTGGCAACATAATCTTTCCAATGTTGTAAATAAGATGGATCAGATAGAAATGGAGACGACACGTCTTCTTTACAAATTTCTGAAGCATTTTTCTTTCCTGCTCCAAATTCATCCTTGCGCTGCTTGTACTCTTGAAGCATGAATGCGACTGAACAAAAGCTATTTGCAAACTTTTGTACCCTTCCATTCTCAAACAGAAACTGCAAATTGTTGAAATTTCCAAAGCTATAAACTAGTTAAAGGAATCAGTAATTTGGTGTATATGCATGCACAGCAGGAAAAGATGTTCTTACTCCATCGACATCTCCATATGCCAAGAGGACTTGGCACAGACACATGTAGGTCTAATATTTCTGCAGTGAAGATTAATGTCATTTTTGTTTGTTGATGAGCCACAGAATTTTTTTAACAAACTTTATAACCTAATTACATAATGGCAATAGTAGGCTTGAAGATTATTTCATGAGTGATTAAGAAAAACTTTTCTTGGATAACCAGAGATTGGCATACATGGCCCAAAGTAGGACATTTAGCTTTAAACAGTAGAAACTGTAAGTCCCAAAGCTTGGATTTCTCTCATTAGACAACTGCAGAACCATGCTTTCGAGCATGCAACATTGACGGTGACCCTGACTTAATAAAATCATTAATTCAATTAGCAAATGAATGACCTCGAATTCTGGTAGTCTTGTTAATCATGAAAACTCAATACTTAAAAGTAGGTGCTGAAAGGATACATAGCTTCCCTGAGAACCTCCAATGAGAGGACATGGAGATTAAAAATTCCCAGCAGAGGACTTTTGTTTCTACAACAAGCAAAAGGCAAAAATTTAGATGTGAATTGAGAAATAGAAGAAAACAACTGTAAGAAATCCTACTATTTGTATAAGTTAAGATGTTTATATTTTATTCAATCCTGTATGTACATGATATAAGGCAACGGAAATCCACATTTCAAGTATGATCAATCTTTAGAATAAAAGGTATCACTTAGTATGGATCTTTGGATTCTTTTCTTTGTTGTCTATCTCTTCCTTTCTTTTTTCTTCCAGTCAATGTGGGCTAATCTCCATTGTTTTTATGGTGGTAGCGGTCGGGCGGAGGGACAACATATAGCAGATATTATTTATTTGCCAGAAAAATAAAAACCATCCAAAGTTCAAGGTTGATACATAGAAGTTTCAATATAGGTTAGTGGACTGAGAGATTTATACTCGTATTGAGGCAATTAAAGCAACCATGTTGCCATCCATAAAAAAGCAAAAAATATAAGGTTCTGATTGCATAGTCTTGAGTTTCGTATTGTACCTCAGTTCTCATGTATCACAAGTTCAGAAAATAACAACAGTGGTTGGATGAGTGAGAACTAATAGTAATTAGCTGAAAAATCTTGTTAGCAAGTAAGCTAAACCAATGATAAATGCCATCATAAAAGAAAGAACATACAAAAACAAGATACATTCGCGGCACATGCTTCAGCAAGCCCAAAGAGGTCACCTTTCATCATAGCTTGATGAATCACTGGCAATCAAGCTATCAATTGAAGGAACTCCAAGTCCATCTAATAGAACTTCCAGACCTCCAATACTTCGAAAATGATTTTGACCACGTGGATTATCAGCCAAAGCTGATTTAAGAGCTCTGAGAGTCAAGTGCTGAAGGAACATGTCGGCCCACTGTTCTTTCATAATCAATCTCCTGATCAAACGCAATATCTCTGGAACAAAATTAATATCATTTATGAGTATTCTTCCAACAATACATGAAACTCGAAAAGTAGATAGTGAAGTTCTGCAGTGCAGATAATGAAGTGCACGACAAAAGCTTATTTAGGGGCAAAATCGGCAATGAAAAACCAAAGTGCCTTTTCATATACACTGAAGGCAAAACCCCAACAACATTACAGGAGTCCCGGGGCATATATTGCAAAATTAATTTCTCCACTTTTACATTTTTGCCCATCACTGTCTACTTGAACAACAGTTACAAATTCCTTCGGGATCATAACATCATAAACTATGTTAAGAAAGTAACAATTTTTTAAAACTTAAGAGTAACCGGAGCACCAATGGTGACCTCACTCATGTCTTAGAGCTTAAGAAAATAAGTCCACTAAACTGTAGCTTTTTTTAACATTTTACATCTTAGAAAACCAGAAAACTTGGACATGATCAAATGGATCAAAGCAGAGATTTTTATCTATCCACCAAAATGTAATAGAAAAACCCATATGATCTACACGAAAACTACATTTTCTTGGGTGAACTAGTTTTGCTGTCAAATACAGAGAATGACACCAAGTAATGATCAATATAAGAATGTACAAGTGAACTTAGGGAACAGGATAAAGGAATGACACAGCGGTTGTAAAGTCCACTTAGTGGTTCAGCTCTGGCAATATCATCTCCAGCATTGCCACTAAAATAAAGGGGTCTACAAGACAATTTAATGTGTATATTTGCAGCAGTGAATATCAGAGCCACAATCAAACAGCAAGTAGGGAAAAGAAGAGAGTAGTTGATTAAACTCATTAAAGAAAACATCAACCTCAAAAAGGTTGACCCTGTCCCCCACTCTAAGAGAAACAGTATAACTGCAAAAGTGCATTGAAAAGATCCTCTTTGAATATCCTATTTTTGCTGTATCCTACTGCTGCTTTCATGGTTCAGGACGAAATGTAACTCATCAAGCTAAACAATGCAATATGTTTGTAGATCTACTTCCTCTTCACCATTTTTTGCTGGTCATGTTCTATGAACTTTCCATGAGAAGAGCGCAATAATTATACATCATAATACAGGTTATCATAAATCTTGAAAGTTAGATGCAACTGCATAAAGGATTTGGAAGTTAACACTATCGACAGGTTAAATCATAAACAAAAGCTGAAACTGCATACCTTACCTAATAACCAATTAAGACCTCCAGCTTCCATGACTGATACAACTGTTTTTTGGTGCCATGATAAGATTGTTTCAGAAACTGGAGATTTTACAGCAGTACAAGGGTTAATTAATATTTCACCACTCCTCGCCACAGAAGATTTGGTTTTGGTTCTCTTGTCCTGTACATTTTCCTCTATGCTTGAATGAAAATCAATGAAGTTGCAGATGACGGACACCACATGTACAAGTATCTTCTGCAAAGTTCCAGCACTCTCTACCATAGTATTTAACAAACTTTCATCTGCTGGAAGTGCACTAGTTATGGTCTTAAGTTGGACAACAGCAGCTGGAAAGAAACAGAAGGAATGAGAGCATTAAGCATGCAATACACCGGGTATCAAATTTTTGCGAGCTGAAGAGAACAAGCTAAAACCATGATCCTACAGTGAGCTTTAGATGAAATCATTCTACAACAGGAAAGTAGTTTTAGGTCGGATCATTAGATTACAAGTCCCACAATGAGCATGGATTTCAAATCAAAAGCCGGTGTCCATATTAGATGATGTGATGCAATGTTAACTGCAGGTTTCTAATTTATTATGAAAGATCAAATAGATTTTCATGCTCAAGATCTACGAAATCCAAGTCATAATATTTAAGGGTTTCCATATGCCCCCTACCAATTAATTATTACTACATAGCAGCTAATACACAGGAGAATAGTCTATATGCTGATTCCATGTCCAAAACGTGTATGACGCAAGTGATAAAACCTTGAAAAAGAGGCAGAACAAATACTAATGTGGAGAATGATACTAATGAAATAACATAGGAAATAGAATTTCCACCTTAAACACACAAAGTAAATACTAACCATGGTTGATAATACCAATAATCAGTTAAAAAAATTAAAAGAAATAAAATGCTGCTGCTCACTAGAAGAACGTAGTGATCTTACCTTTCATCAATGCTGTAAGCTTCTGAATCCCACCATGATAACCAAAAACTTTGCAGTTATGAATAGATAAAGTCACAACAGCCAAAGCATCTAAGGCCATCCATGATTCGCTTGTTATGTTTATGCTTGTAGTAATGCCAACTTGATCTGAGGACAATTTCATTACAGTTCCATATGAGATGGCATATGAGGAAAAGATAAAGAAGATCATTGGAAATCATCCATCTTGAGGAAAGTCCAAAGTGTTTAGAAGAGAAAAGTAGATTAAGCAAAATAATAAGACAATAGTTTCATGGTTCCACAATCAAATAAAGCCAATAAATAGAAACATTCTACTTTTAGAACCTGATTTATTATCATATTGTACTACTCATTGTTTTTTCCCTCTTTCCTGGTAAAGAAGCACCACACAGCCACATTTGGGAGAAGGTGGCCAAGGAGAGTGAGAAAGTTTATGCTAACTGCCTAACTCTATCGTGCACAAAAGGACAAGAACACCACATGCCACACGATATTGCATTGTCAAGTGGCAAGTGCCTAATGGTATAAACCTGCACTAGGCATACCAAGTACCAAAGAAATTTCTTTTGCTCTCCAGAAGCTAACACAAAAACAAAAAGACGAAGGAATTTGGAAAAATAGCCCAGTATTTCTTTTTCCTTTTCCCCTGTTTTTTCCCCTTGTGGTGATCTTGTAGGTGAGTAATGCTCGTAGGGAGAGCATGCACCTTCCGCACACATAAATTTGCAGTCTCTTTGAGACTAAAGTTTATTTTCTTGAGAATTACATTTTCTTTGCTCACTTCCTTGACATACCGGAGTAATCACTTATCATATATTCATATTCAACCCAGAAATGATCTCACAATACTTTAAGAAGTAAAAAGTTCATTGAGTAGAAGAGACAATGTTAAAAAGCATCTTAACCTGCAAAATCACAGATGAATATAGTATCAATATTTCCTACATATATGCTTCTGTTGTTTACCATCGCACAATTATTTCAGATTTCCTGTTTAAAGACAAGAGATAGTACTAGTTTGGTGCAGTGGAGAAAACCTACCACAAAATGAGAAAGATATTCAAGCAATTATCCATGATAACTTAAGAAGGGAGTTCCCATCTAATTTGATCCTGTCTAACATCCAAGCATGATATGTAAGTTGTAGCATCAAAAGTTCAAAATCACGCTCCAGATACATTTTCTCTTAATATGATGCAAGGAGGATTGCTAATTGTGCACCAAGGCAAGTTCAAAAGCCAAATGAAGGAGAAGAAGAGAAAATAAAATGGTAAAAGAACTTCAATCTCACTAACTAGAGCCCATCAGCTGCACAACAGTTTACAGCAACTTACTGTTCGTAAGCAATCTTGTTATTCGTGAAACTTCTTCTGTCAAGATCAGTATTACTTCAGTAGGGTGACCATAACTGCAGCCAACCACCACATCACCAATATTTTGGTAATATTCCACAGGTGAAAGGGTAGGAGTTTCTTCAGGAGTTTGGCCCAAATTAAAGGGTTTCCAGTTCTGGAATATCATCAAGAATTGCTTGAGAAATATATGGAACAACTTTCTCTTTTCCACCTGAAATAAGAAAATATGAGCAGAATTCAACAATTTTTTACAAAAACATAGGAAAGACGGGAACCAAAAAAATAGAGAGGCGTTCCCACTAAATGCCTCAAATTTCTCAAGCTATCATCACTTACTTCTCTGTGCATAGTCTAGCATGTTTTGGTGATTGCATGGCAAAGAAATATGATTCTATAGTTCTTCAAAAGTAATAGGACTTCTTTGAATGAGCGGTTATATTTGCACCCACTAGTATCCATCTAAAGGCCAATGGAAATGAATATAGACAGCACATGCGGATATCTAAATACCAGTAGCACAATCCTGATATAAATGTAAATATAAAAATAAAAAAAATCCACATGCATATTGTTGCATGTTCCACCCTATATTACATCACCAATCAACATTGGATTAAATAGTTCAAAGGAGTTTACTATTGGCAGCGCACGACTATGTTCGTAAAGCTAGCATTCCGGCCTCTATTTTAACCATTCCAAGATGAAGGAGATAGTTGCAGATTTTAGGAAGAAAGGTGAGACATGTAAATCATCTTGGTTCATATAATAATTTTAAAGCAAGATGCAAGACCTGACATCAGTAAAGCTTGCTATTCTAAACAGGAAGAACCATCTAAATATCATAGAAAATACAACATCAACAAGCACCAGTGAGATAATTATAGATACTCACCTCATCAACAGCAGTCACATATTTTTCCAAAAGTGCTTTCAGAATAGCCTCATCACCTACCTCACTAGAGAACACAGGAACAAAAATGTTAATCCATGGACATATAATATATTTATTGTAAGCTAACTGCTAACGCCATCATTTAATAGGCGTCATCAGGGGGAAAAGTACTGTTTTTCTCAACCTAAATAAGAGAGAAGAAATACATCCAACCAGAGAGCCAAATGTCACAAATAGCACCAATAAGGAAAGTAAAGGAAGTCTCCCGGAGAACTAAATAAAGAAGCTACCCTAAAATAAATTGAATTGCTTAGGTTGAGAAATTTTAAGTACAAATTGCCTTATGTCAGAATAGGATGAGAATACCTAACTAAGAATGAAACGTGTAATGAATTTCCGTCTGATTTTTTTGCATAAGATCCAATAGGTTTAATTCCAAAGAGATAGAGAAAGCATAGCTTGATAATGACACCCACGATGATGGACTGGGACATCTATTTATTTTTGCTATTTGGAACATAAATTGAGCAAAACATGCCTTAGTAGGCTCGTCCAATGCAATTATAGGTGTAAAAGATATGCATGCATGGGCACCATTAGGATAAGTAACTTTACAAAAAGACTTAACATATAATATTTACAAAAGTATACGGAAAGACCAAAATTTGTGGTATGATAATTTGTCCAGACTGCAAAGACAAAAATTCACAAAATTTAAGCTCCTTTTCCTGCATACTCTGAAGCTCCAATGCAACAACAAGATCAATATTGGGGTTTACAAGCTTATTATTATAATCCTAGAGCAGTGAGTAGGCCATAGTACCTCCTTGGATTTCAATTCAATTCATAAAACAGATACCTGAAACAGATAGTTGGATTCGGTGGAGAAAACCTCCCAGATTGTGGGACTGATCCATATTCCCCACTTTGGCCACTAGACCTCCAAATGAGGTCTGCTACACCTTTGACTATGTTCATATCTCCTGGCCACGCCAAGATTACAGGCCCAGTAAAGTAATAAGCAACCAGTTATCAGCATGCAAAGAACTCCAGCAATCAACCATTGCTCCCTCCAACCACAAGTTCCTATGGACGACTAGCAAAGGAAGAGAAAGTTAAAACAGCGTAAATTGGTATTTAACCAAGCGATGATCAAACAAAACATGCTTAAAATAATGCGAAAAATGTATGAGTTCAGCAGATTGGACAACCCATTTTGCCTTCTTCATCAATCCATAATATGGAAAATGAGTAATAAAGAAATTGAAGAAAAAATAACAGAAAATTATTGAAAATATAAAACAAATAAAAAGCTCCGAATGGATATTTTTCACATAAACACGTTGAAATTCCAAAAAAAAAAATCATATAAGTCGTTCGAGGTCAACGTAACGATGATACAATAGCTGCGAATCAGCATCCACACAAAGAAATAGAAATTAGTGCAAAGGGAAGAATCGTCATAAACCTGATAGAATCAAAGTAATTATGCAAATCGAAACCCCAATTCTTTCTTCTATTAGGGTTTGAGAATTAAGATCTGAAAATTTGAGGATTTTGTGGAAGGCCCAATAGAATAAATCCCGAGAAATAAGAACAGATTGTTAATAATTATATAGTTATTTATTTATTACTTTAATCATTTGCAAATGTACGAAGAAGAATCGCTTGTAGTTTGGATTTGTGTTTTACACCTTATCTAGGTGTTTGGGAAATGGGCCAAGGTTGGGTGCAAAATTTTGACACCTTATTTAGTTTTTGGCCCATTCCCAAGACCATTTTTTTCTCTCTCTCTCTCTCTTCCCATCCACATATATATATAATAAATATATATATATATATATTATATTATATTATAATTATAAATATAAATTATATATAAAATATATAATATATAATATATATAATAATATTATAATTATAATTATATTATATAAATTATAATAATATATTATAATATATTAGATATTATATTATACTTATAAATATATATAAAGAATACATGATTTGACAATCAACAGTAACTTTTGTCTCCCAAATCCCAACATCAAACATACACCACTTATTTTAACTATTTATATTATCTCAAAAACAAATCCAAACATACCATCTATCTCAAACACACACTTATTTATCTCTATTTTTCTCTCTCTATCCCAAAAATACCAAAACAAAACACTCAAAAACACAAATCCAAACACTATGCACTCCTTTGTTTGGATTTGTGTTTTACACCTTATCTAGGTGTTTGGAAATGGGCCAAGGTTGGGTGCAAAATTTTGACACCTTATTTAGGTGTTGGCCCATTCCAGACCATTTTTTCTCTCTCTCTCTCTTTCCCTCTTATATATATATACCCATAAATATATATATTAATAATATATATATATATATTATTATATTATAAATAATAATATATATATAAATAATATTATATAATATTATATTATATAAAATATAAATATATAATATATAATAATAATATAAATATATAAATATATAATATAAATTATATAATTATAATAATTTATAAATATATAATAATATATTATATCTATATTATAATATATATATAAAGAAGACATGATTTGACAATCAACAGTAACTTTTGTCTCCCAAATCCCAACATCAAACATACACCACTTATTTTTAACTATTTTATATTATCTCAAAACACAAATCCAAACATACCATCTATCTCAAACACACTCTTATTTATCTCTATTTTTCTCTCTCTATCCCAAAAATACCAAAACAAAAACACTCAAAAACACTCAACACACACTCTTTTCTGTAAAAAAATAATACTTCTGTTTTTCTTTTTTTTTTTTCCCCTCCTTTTACTAACTTTATTTGGAAAATTTTTTCGTCCCAATGGAATTAGTCCCTCGCGTTCCACCAATTATAAAATCAGTCTTTATGTTATTAATTTTGGACTTAATTTGTCTCTATTGTTAATTATCTATTCATAATCAACAGAATTAAGGGAGTATTTGCAAAAACTCCTACTTTTAAAAAAAGTGATTTTTTTGTAGAAAAAATTGAAAGTTGTAGCAGAATAAAAGTTGATATGGTTTGTAAAAAAAATTAAAAGCAGATAAAAGCTAAACTAGATACTACTTGGAGAAAAATCACTTCCAAAATAAAGTTAATTAATAAAAGACTGTTTTGTCTCTATATATTAACAGGATATTATCGTTTTGCTTATTATTTCACTTATTGTTCGTCATTAATATTTATTTTTTATAAAAAAATATAAATTTTATTTCAACTAGTATTTTATATTTATATTTTTAAAAATATTAAATATATATATTTAATTCAATATTGATCCCATTAAGTAATATAGTTATTAATCCATACAAAGTAATTAAACTTGCATGCTTGTAAAAAATAATTATTTTATTAATTAATCAAATAATATGTGAAAGAAATAATATAATTAGATGATATAGAACATAAAATACAAAAAACTTAAAATATTAAATATGTGAAAGTATAAATTTAATTATTGTTAAAATTTAAATTATTTGAAAACTTCGGTTCAACTTTAAATCTACAATTTTAAAAATAAATTAAAAAGATAAAATAGAATTAAATTTTTTATAATAAGGGTAAAGTAGTCAAAAATAAAGTTGAATTTATTTATAAAAAAAAACCAAAGCAGCTAGAAGCAATGTGCTTCTAGCTTTTGACCTAAAATCATTTTTTTAGGCTAAAATGCATGAAATCCCCTTGTGTTTTAAAATGTCCGCAAAAAAACCCCTTTCTGTTTTAAAAATAGGCTAAAACCCCCCTCTATTTTCTTAAATATAACTCAATCACCCCTCTCCGTTAAATATAACTAATGGTGTTAACTTTTCTATAAAGTGACCGTTATGCCCTTACTTACTATATTTTTTTCTTATTTTAAGGACCGTTGGATTTTTTTAATGAATGAAAGCCGTAGATTTGATCAACTCATCGTAACCGTTGATCTTAATAAAAATTGAACAGTTAGATTTTACAAATTTATAAATTATAAAATTATTATTTTAGTTTAATATAAAATTAATAAACCCCACCACCCCTCACCCCTGGCTGCCTACCACGCCCCACCCAACAACCCACCACCACCGACAGACAGGGCGGCGTCGCTGTCGCCCAGAGGGGCGACGGTGATGCCGCCCAGACTCTCTCGGCAACAGCGACGCCGCCCAGACAGGGAATCTGGGCGTGGCGTCGGCGTAGCCCAGAAGACGGCAATAGCGACGTCGTCGCCCAGATTCGCTGTGGGCGAGGCGTCGCCGTCGCCTAGAGCTCTTTTGGGCGACAGCGATGCCGCGCCCAGATTCGAGGTCGATGGTGATGGCCCGCCCTTCTTGGAGGGGCGGCGGCGACAGCCGTCGTCCGTCCCCAATTTTTGAAAAAAAAAATAATTAAGATTTTAATTAAAATTAATTTAAGAAAATTATGTCTTAACATTTTTTTAAATAAAAGCTAAGAAAGTTGATTTAAAATAAATTTAAAAAACATAAAATAAAGTACTAAAATTTACAAGTTTAGATAATAGCAATTTAAATCTAAATATCATTATAATAAATAATATAATCTATTACAATATATTTAAAATAAATAATAATTTAAATTATTGTTATTATTGGTTAATATTTATATTGATATAGATTATATTTGAAAAATAGAATTTTATATATATTTTTAATTGTGATTTTAGTTTAATTTTTCAATTTAAGTTAAATATATAAAAAATTATAATTTTTTTAGTGTTTTAAATATTTTAAAAAAATATAGTTAAGCACACAAAATTATATTTTTACAAGGGAAAAAACCACTAAAAATAAGTAAATATGCCCATAGTAATTTTAAACACAATATAGGGACATTTTAGTCCAAAACATTAAAAAATAAGGTCCAAACGCCCTAAAAACACCCCCACTCGCACCACTCGCGCGTGTAATGCACCTTCCGTTAATTATTAATAGAATGGGTGTTTTTTGCTGAGTTTACAAAACACAGAGTGTTTTTAGCCTATTTTGAAAACACACGGGGGTCTTTAGCTTTTTCAACAAAACACAGGGGGGTAAAATGCATTTTAGCCTTTGTTTTAGCTGTTTTAGAAGCAAAAGTTGGTATTTCAAACACTTCAAAAGTGTTTTTTTTTAGTCAGAAACTGAAAAGCGCTTTTCAGAAGCGCGCGCAAACACTCCCTGAATTGTTTGCTACTCGCCTTAATTTGAAACTTGGGGGAAATTTAAGTATTCAACATCAAATTATTTTCTAAGTATAAATAACAATATTGGAGGGAAAATTGGCTCATTTATTGAGAAAAATTACATACAATCCTACTCCCCCGTTTTTTAAATTCAATTTAAAACCTCCCATGTAAAAAATATAGGCAAAATAATTCCTAGGTTTTATGAAATAATCACACTCTCCCTTGTCGCTAGCTGTCTTTAACGGTATTAACGTGGTATTAGTAGCCATTTTATGTTTTTCTTTTTCATGATGTGTGCTTATATGTAGATGATACTCAAGGAATTACATTAATGGTTTTTATTATGTTCTTTTTTTTTTATTGTTAATAAAATTTTCATGGCAAAGACATATGAAGCATTTACCGACTTCAATTGGAATTCTTTATTATGTATTTTTAGCTCTCTAATGGATCGCTGGAGATGAAGACACTGATTGGACCAATGTTATAGAGAAGGAAGAAAGCAATGGGATGGAAATGGAGAGGACAATGAGATAGACGAAGGCAAGGGCTCCTCTATTTGAACGGTGGAAGTGGTGACTTGTTGAAACTTCTTTATTTTAGTACTATTATATTTGCTAGTAGTGTCGCCGTTGATCTTTTGGATTTAACTTTTTTCTATTTTTGTCTTTATAAATTGTTGTTTTTGTGCTTGGGGTGTGGACTAACTTCAAGAAATATCACTCTATGTTGCTCTTAAGTCTCAACAATATTGTAATACATTTATACAAAACTTCTACCCCAAGGGAAGTGAGAAATAGATTTAGGATTGGGTATTAGGGTTATTGAAACGGGTGTTGGAAAAAAGCTACACAAAATGTGGATTGGAAGTTGATCCTCACATAAGCTCAAAGATATATGTATAGAAAAAATCATACAGCCGTATTATGAGCATACTATCTCGGAGTGGGTTTGGATGGAACAATGCAACAAATATGATTCTCGTCGAGGATCCCATGTTTGAAAATTACGTCAAGGTGAGTTTATTTAAGATGTAATTTTTTTATTATATATATATCTGAACCTGTTTTCAATTAGCAATTATGTTGCAAATCGACCCTCACGCCCATTCATTACGTTTCAAATATTTTTCATTGTATCCTTCTTGATGTGAAATATTTTGGAAGGATAAAGCAACTGGTAAATATTCAGAAAATCTATTTAATGCAAAACAAGAAGTTAGGGAGAACCCGTTGCGTTGGCCCGCGCAGGGGGGGTGGGTGGAGGTTTTTTTTTAAAATAATAATTTTAGTTTTATAAATTATAATATACTACTCAATGAAGCTAATACACAATGGCTTTTATCTTTTCTTCATTCAGTCAACAGTAATTGCTGGAAATGTTGATATCATATTTATCTTTGATGTACCTTTATATGAATTTCACAACACCCAATGTATATTATGTTATTATACATTTATTCCAACATTATTACAATAACAGCCAACTACAGGGAACAGAGGTCTATTTTATCAGGTCTGGTGGCAAATGGGTGATAGCTCCCTCTAGACAACAGTCATAGGGCTACAATATCAGAACATTGTTTTAATATTCTGCACATTAAATTCAAGTACAAATCTTTCTTAATTAGAAAAGACTATATTTTATTTATAGTAATTCAAATTTTATCTAGTAAAGATTAAACATTTAAGTAAGCATAATAAATACACAACATCACTAAACATAACTATTTGATTTAAGTAGACTTTTCTCGGTAAATATTTTGCTAAATGTATCTTTGTCAACTTTAAAAAAATTAAGTTAATGGAAATACAGTGGTATATACATTTTTTAAGTTGAACTCGTTTTGTTGTTTTTTAACTTATTTCTAGTCCAAGTAATAAAATTATCAAATGGCAGACAATATAGTTACTTTTTCATTTTTTATCTTGATTTATTGCCATATTATATTAATTTGAGAAAATGCAATATTTTGCAATAAATAGTTGGGAGAAAGTACTTACCTCTTCTTATTATATGAAATTGTAAATTCGGTCTTAAATAAAGCACGAGGAACTCAATGATATGCATATTGTGCAAAATCCTTTAGACTGAATTTATTGTAATTTTCAGGTTACTATATTTTCAATATACTTGTTTCTTTCTATTTTGATCTCTTAATAATTATCTTTTTTTCTGAATTAATTTGATTTTCACGTACTTAGTATTATTTCTATGTCAGAAGTTTTTCAAAAACGTTTGATTCTATAATTTTATGAATAGTGTGCACGTAAATATTAGATCATATTGTAATCATTACAATATGATTAGTGTGCATGTAAATATTAGATTTTAGATTTCATGAGCACTTTCGTACGAGTTATCCGATGAAGCAACACCGAAGGCGGTTTGGGGGCCGAATTTCTTGAAAAAACGGCTTTTTCTGATGTTAATTTGATTTTGAAGTAAAATGACAAAGGTTTTAAAATTTTGATCCCCTGCATTACATCGATAAAATTCTTGTTATATCAATTTTTGTAATGGAGGGCAATATTTTTAGTCTTAATTTTATAATGCTTTTGCCCCATGCCAAAAAAGGAAGTTAATCCTTGCGTGTGGTTTTCCCGTGCCGACCCCTACAGTTCCACGCGCGCGGCCCTGCCGGGACCCGCAGACGCGCGACCAGTGGAAGCCGAATTTCTCGAAAAAACGGCTTTTTCTTATATTAATTTGATTTTGAAGTAAAACGACAACGGTTTTCAAAATTTTGGTCAATGTTCTTAGTCTTAATTTTATAATGCATTTGCCGCATGCCAAAAAAATGAAGTTAATCGTTGCGTATGATTTTTTCGCACCGACCCCTGACCTAGTGCGCGCGCGCCCCGTGCCGAGACCCCCGACGCGCGCGCGCCCGTGCCGACCCCGCCGATGCGCGCGCGTGCGCCCGCCGAGAGCCGAATTTCTCGAAAAAATGACTTTTCTGATGTTAATTTGATTTTGAAATAAAACGACAATGGTTTTCAAATTTTGGTCAATGTTCTTAGTCTTAATTTTATAATGCTTTTTTGCCGCATGCCAAAAAAACGAAGTTTATCCTTGCGTATGGGTTTTTCGGCACCGACCCCTGCCCTCGCGCGCGTGCTCCGCCGGGAGCTGAATTTCTCGAAAACACGGCTTTTTCTGATGTTAATTTTATTTTGAAGTAAACGACAATGGTTTTCAAAATTTTGGTCAATGTTCTTAGTCTTAATTTTATAATGCTTTTGCCGCATGCCAAAAAAATGAAGTTAATCCTTGCGTATGATTTTTTCCGCGCCGACCCCGCCCCCCGCGCACGCGCGCCCTGCCGGGAGCCGAATTTCTCGAAAAAAGGCTTTTTCCGATGTTAATTTGATTTTGAAGTAAAACGACAACGGTTTTCAAAATTTTGGTCAATGTTCTTAGTCTCAATTTTGTAATGCTTTTGCCGCATGCCAAAAAACGAAGTTAATCGTTGCGTATGGTTTTTTTCCGCGCCGACCCCCGCCCCGCGCTGCGCGCGCGCCCCTGCTGGGAGCCGAATTTCTCGAAAAAATGGCTTTTTCCGATTATAATTTGATTTTAAGTAAAACGACAACGGTTTTCAAAATTTTGGTCAATGTTCTTAGTCTCAATTTTGTAATGCTTTTGCCGCATGCAAAAAAATGAAGTTAATCCTTGCGTATGGTTTTCCGCGCCGACCCCCGCACCACGTGCGCGCGCCCCCCTGCCGGGAGCCGAATTTCTCGATAAAACGGCTTTTTCCGATGTTATTTTGATTTTGAAGTAAAACGACAACGGTTTTCAAAATTTTGATCAATGTTCTTAGTCTCAATTTTGTAATGCTTTTGCGCATGCCAAAAAAACGAAGTTAATCCTTGCGTATGGTTTTTCCGCGCCGACCTCTGTCGCTAGCCGAATTTCTCGAGAAAACGGCTTTTCCCGATGTTAATTTGATTTTGAAGCAAAATGACAACGATTTTCAAAATTTTGGTCTATGTTTTTAGTCTCAATTTTGTAATGCTTTTGCCGCATGCCAAAAAAACGAAGTTAATCCTTGCGCATGGTTTTTCCGCGCTGACCCCGCACCAGCGCGTGCGCGCGCCCCTGCTGGGAGCCGAATTTCTCGATAAAAACGGCTTTTTCCCATGTTAATTTGATTTTGAAGTAAAACGACAACGGTTTTTAAAATTTGATCAATGTTCTTAGTCTCAATTATGTAATGCTTTTGCCGCATGCCTAAAAAATGAAGTTAATCCTTGCGTATGAATTTTTCACGCAGACCCCACGCGGGGGCGCGCCCTGCTGGGAGCCGAATTTCTCGAAAAAATGGATTTTTCTGATGTTAATTTTATTTTGAAGCAAAACGACAACGGTTTTCAAAATTTTGGTCAATGTTCTTAGTCTCAATTTTGTAATGCTTTTGCCGCATGCCAAAAAAACGAAGTTTATCCTTGCGTATGGTTTTTCCACGCCGACCCCTGCCCCACGCGCGCGCGCGCCTTGCAGGGAGCTGAATTTCTCGAAAAAACGACTTTTTCCGATGATAATTTTATTTTGAAGTAAAACGACAACGGTTTTCAAAATTTTGGTCAATGTTCTTAGTCTCAATTTTGTAATGCTTTTGCCGCGTGCCCAAAAAAACGAAGTTAATCCTTGCGTATGGTTTTTCCGCGCCGACCACCGCACCCGCGCGTGGGCGCGCCCCTACCGGGAGCCGAATTTCTCGAAAAAAAAGGCTTTTTCCGATATTAATTTGGTTTTGAAGTAAAACGACAACGGTTTTCAAAATTTTGGTAAATGTTCTTAGGCTTAATTTTGTAATGCTTTTGCCGCATGCCAAAAAAACGAAGTTAATCCTTGCGTTGGTTTTTCCGAGCCGACCCCCTCCCCCGCCCGCGCGCGCGCCCCTGCCGGAGCCGAATTTCTCGAAAAAATGGCTTTTTCCGATGTTAATTTGATTTTGAAGTAAAACGACAACGGTTTTCAAAATTTTGGTCAATGTTCTTAGTCTCAATTTTGTAATGCTTTTGACGCATGCCAAAAAAAACGAAGTTAATCCTTGCATATGGTTTTTCAGCGCCTACACCCACCCCCGCGCGTGCCCTCTGTCGGAGCCAAATTTCTCGAGAAAACGGCTTTTTCCGATGTTAATTTGATTTTGAAGCAAAACGACAACGGTTTTCAAAATTTTGGTCTATGTGTTTAGTCTCAATTTTGTAATGCTTTTGCTGCATGCCAAAAAAAACGAAGTTAATCCTTGCGTATAGTTTTTCCGCACCGACCGCCACACCCGCGCGCGAGCGCGCCCTGCCAGGAGCCGAATTTCTTGAAAAAATGGCTTTTTTCGATGTTAATTTGTTTTGAAGTAAAACGACAATGGTTTTCAAAATTTTGGTCAATGTTCTTAGTCTTAATTTTGTAATGCTTTTGCCGCATGCCAAAAAAATTGAAGTTAATCCTTGCGTATGGTTTTTCCGCCGACACCCGCCCCCGCGCGCACTCGAGCCCATGCCGGGAGCCGAATTTCTCGAAAAAATGGATTTTTTTCGATGTTAATTTGATTTTGAAGAAAAACGACAACGATTTTCAAAAATTGGTCAATGTTCTTAGTCTCAATTTTGTAATGCTTTTGCCGCATGCCAAAAAAACGAAGTTAATATCCTTGCGTATGT